>OY804593.1:75454263-76071763 GCA_963680895.1 Fragum sueziense | reverse complement strand
TTTTATTAAAGTGACATATAGTACACTTATACAATGTCAACAATTATAAAATGAATTAATTCGATTATCAAAATTAGGTATATGCATTCGTTCGGATGCTCATACATACTATCATTCATACACCATATTACTCTCTTATGAACAGAGCACATTATCTCTACATTCCATTTCGATAGAATGAGCTCTGTTATCGCGGGGTCATTTCACGTCTAATCTCGGGGCCTTGGCGGGATTTCAGTATCCAATCGTTGGCGATACACAACAAAACAATTCAAAAAGCTGATACAAACTTTCATTGGCTGACGCTTCAAATTACCGGCTTCAGCCAAAAATAGAAGCGACGTAATGTATACGTAATCAAACCAGATCAAACTGAATGGTTTTGATTCGATAATTCAAATGTTACCGGCTTCAGCCAAAAAAAGAAGCGACGTAATGTATACGTAATGATCATGCAAGATAAAACTGAATGATTTTTATTCGATAATTCAAATGGTGTGCTATAATTAGATTATGACGACCAAATAGGCTGTTGGCGTACCGAAAACTGCAGAGGTCATATTTGATGGTTTAATCAAATGAGCTCGGCAATGGAGAGTAACACCATATACGCACAAACGCACATACACAAAAATCACCTAATATAATGACCAAACAAAGAGTAATACCTTGCCATACGAATGGCTTATGAGTCACTATTGACTATAATAATAACAATTGATAATTTACAAGAAAACAGTAATGGGTATAAACAATTCATGATAATTGTGTAAGGAGAAATCAGATTTTCTAATTTTGTCACTTAATGGCTTAACATCTTTTCATGAAAAGCTTATCTTGGAAATGTTTGATGATAATGTACATATTCTTTTTCATCATTCTCACTCCTATTTAAAAGGGGCCATAAATGGTTACGATGTTAACTTCTCAAAATGAGTATAGGAATACAAAATTGTCATTTATAATTTTTATATGATTTTTGTGTTTGTAAAGGCTAAATTGCACATATATCTGCTCTGATATTTTTTCTGCTCTGTTTTTCATTATTGTTTAAGCAGTGTGTTTGTACTTTGCAATATCACCAAGTTTTGGACAATAAAGAATTGTATTATATTGCAACTTGTTATCTCGTCTATCGAGGATCAATTTCTTATAAATATTATAAGAAAATAACTATGCGGGTAGGTAAATTCAGAGTTTGAATGATTAAATGAATTTGGTACGAACTTTTCCTAGACAAAAACGATAATGCGGGTTGACGATCCATGTGATATTTCACGAAATTGTTTTTATTCTGATTGCACGTTCGAAAAGCTAGCACGAGTCTCTTTGTCTCTCAGACTAAGAGATTATGATAATTATATGGTATAAATAAAGATAGAGATCATTCGGGCAGTCTAATCATAATTTTTGATGTACCCTTTAACTGTGGTGTGATAACTGCACCAATAGTTTCTTGGACTTTTAAAGAGAATGAAACCCGTCATGCTAGAAGGGGCCATTTAGGATGTGTAAAGAGTGTCGACCCAGTTTGTGCGAAATGCACAGACGGACTAGGTATGGAACTTTACACTTTCACATTTTTTACATTTGAGCCGGGATCTGGAAAAACGTCCCTTAAAGCATTTTTAAAAATTGAGTTTCAAGATTGGTCAAAACATATGGTATCCAACATAAAAACCCCAACATGACTGCCAATTTCTAAGGTGGCCGCCACTGTTGTCAAATGCAGTCCAATGTGCATCCATGCTGCTCTCTTTCAGTTACTACTGGTCACGAAGAAGCTATTAGAGAACAACACGGATCCTGATCAGACTGTGCGTATGCACAGGCTGATCTGGATCTATGTTGGGTTCAAAAGCCTTAAGGGGCGTTTTTTCCAGATCCAGATCCAGATCCTGGCTCATTTATTTCTATCTTCCTATATCTATGCTTTCATTTTTCAAATGCGACGTCTAGCTGACATCTTCCGAATCCGAACCGTGTCTTAAATATCGGTATTAAGATCTTGATCCTGGTCTTGGTCAGGTCGCACATATGCGCTTGCTGATCTGGATCCATGTTTGTCTGTAATGCCATAACCACGATGGGAATTGTGCATTATGGGGTTTATAACAACTATGACCAAATAAGCCCCACTTTAGAGAAGGATTTTTGCAATGATTTTCTCATTTCTGCGTCAATTTTCAAACGATTTGTTGCATGAACCCCGCCTTACTGAGTGCTCTCTTCAGATGCAGGATTCGAAAAGCAATATCTACATTTACCTAAATGTGTTCTTTCCTAAAATACCAAAATATGAAAAAAATAATCAACTTGATTTCGTTGTCTGCAACATTTTTAAATTTGGACGAGTTTAAGATTTTGCCGTCTGGTAATGGGTTAATGTTAACCAGTCTGTCAGAATGTATATGTGACCCGTCACCCTAAAAGGGACCTTATCGGATGGGTGAAAAATATCGACCCTAGTCAGTCTGCGCAGTCCGCGCAGCCAGACTAGGGCCGACACTTTTCACTTGTATGTAATTTTCTAAATCTGGAACTTTTTTCGCTATCTAACTATATGTTCATTTTTCACTTACAATATCTGGTTGACCTGTGCTGAGTCTGACAAGATAGTCAAAATGTGGACTTTTTAAGTCGCTGAGCGCTCGCACTGCGACTTATTGGTGCCGTACGAGTTTTCTGGACAGGTCAAATAAGGTCAAAGACGGACCTCTTAACTTCTTCTGTATTTCTGTTTTGAGACAAAGTAGATCTCTGATTTCTTGTCCACACTTTGATTTAATATTGAAATTCGACTTTCTACAATTTCTAAACTGACATGCCAAATAATCATTGTTGAACGAGGAAATTATACGTTTTATGTAGAACTACTTTTTTGGCGGAGAAAATTTATCGCGCGCAATAATTCCGTTTTCTGAGGTATATTGGTCTAAGGGAAATAACCAGGTTTAAATTAGACAGTTTTCATGAAAGAGTTACTTCCCTTAGATAGTCAATATTCAATATAGACTGGTTCCCTGTCCCTAGATCTATCGATCATACATAGAGAAGACGGGGTACCAGTCTATATTCAATACTGTATATCTTCGGCTATAAGTCAAGGAAAAAACCTATTCAGAATGTGGGGGAAATAGACATCGACTTTATGACTCGGCGACAATAAACATACGACAACGACGGAATACTCATTTGCTCGATTCTTTTTATAATAATAAATTCCATTTTAACAAGGTGTCTTGCTTGATATGCATCGTTCTGCCATTTCAAGCGTGTAATCTCGCAATCAATATGCCCTAAATTAACACACGACATAATTGTACACAACAAGCAGTCGTCACTTTTCTTCGAAAACCTCGTAACTGCATATTGTTTTAATCTGCAATTACTTGGTGATGACAATAGTTTAAAAAAAATCGTGTGATCAAATTTGCCGAAAATTCGAAAAACTGTGCGGCTGAGAGTGATTTCGGCATCAGTGGAAAGCTAGTGAGAGACTGGCGAAAAAACAAGACAAAGATCTGTGATTGTCCAAAATGATCTGAATGATTGGATTTTGGAGTTACGGGCAAGTGGCTATGTTGTAAGTAGGATCGGGATTCGCGTCAAGGCCCTTCAACTCGACAAGGACCAAAATACAAAATCCAGGGCGAGTTCAAAGCTTCTTCTGGGTAGTGTTGCAGGTTCATGAATATTTTAGTCAATACCGGGAAGACCAGAAAAAAAAACATTTTATTACACACCTGGACAGCTTATCAATGGGAAAACCTACGGGACCACATCAAAGAAACGAGACTTAACTACTCGGCTGGTTCCGTGATGTTGACGATCCCGAAATATGCAAGATGTGCATATCCGACGATTACTTTAAACAAAGGGTTTTACGTCGCCGGATTTACGGAAATGAAATTGTTGATTTGCAGGCTTGAATCTCGCGACCGGTAGGCGATCATAGACGGCACAAAAGCAGCTTTGCAAGTCACGGGCATTTTGTATGATACGGTTCCCCCGAAAGATCGCAGTGTAATTCATGGATATTTACATTCATGTTCAATTTTCGTCATTTTGTTTACCCCAAAACAGAAATATTTTTTAGACTGCTCCATTTTGAAAGCTGTTGCATGCATACGACATAACTTCTTAAAAAAGATTGAATTACATCATGGAAAGTATCTCGGGTGAACGGAGAAATGGCTAGTTATCGACAATTTCTTCTTTTCAATGTTTTCCAATCTTTTTGTTCCCATGATTGTCGTCGGAATCAAGTCTTGTTTGTGAAAGGATTTAAGAGAGAGGTTATATAGACGAACGTCGGCAAGTATTACTCTCCAAAGCCGATGTCTATGATTAGATCATCAAAATACATTACTAATTACATATCATTTCATAAGAGTTAATGTACTGTACTTTGTTTTAAGAGAGTAGCAAGTATAAGCACGAGTCATGTAGATCTACATCTGCAAGAAATTTTCTTTTCACTAAATACACTGAAATAGTCTACCCTTTGAATTTCGTTCTTCTTTTGAAAACTCTTTGTGAAGTTAAACTGTCTCTTAAATCTATCTACTCTAAAATTTAAAAATGTAGAGGTCAACACTCTAATAAATATTCACTAAAATGTGACCGATTAAGGGAGAGACTCGGGGTAAAGCTTCTTTTCTGACGATTGCCCTTTAAGTTCTAGATCTTTTATGAAGCAATGCTTGTAAAATTTATAGACCTACAGATTGGTTGAAAAAGAGAATTGTCCCCGCCCATTCATTGACTTACTAGTTGATTGACATGCTTCTCAGATGAATAAGCACGTGATACAGTCGGATCCATTTTGTTAAAAAAAACAATATGACGTCTTGATGACGTAGCGTCTACTCAATCTGGGCTGGAATAGTGACTTCAAAAACACCGCCAACACCTGCTCAGTTATTTCGGAAACTGTTTCAAAATATGTTAGTTGCATTATTACCTGTGAATTTTTGGTTTGGATAGTAGACTAACAGGTATCATTTTCTTCGTATCATCATGACATTATCGCTTGCCGACCAAAGACAAAATAACCTTCTAAACCTAGATGTATAATTTTCTACTTTACATCATTAAATCTGCATGAATTACCGTTTAAATTAATTTGTCGAGCGTCCGTCGATTCAGTCGACGTTTCTGCGATTAAATTTCTTATCATTAATCACCGAATAATCAACGTGAAATAAAATAGTTTTTGTGAAGAGAGGGGAAGTTAATTCGTGAATAAACCATTATTGGAGGCTCAAATTATCGATTAATCACGACTTTAGGCTTGCCGCAATAAACAGTTCTAGAGATTATTCATTTCTGTGACTGTAAAATATTGCGTACCTAAATGGTATCAATCTTGAGAAATATCACGGTCACCATTGCATACTAGAACGTGTAAGTTCTTATTTCGAAATTGAAAAAAAAAAAAAAAAAAAAAAATGATGTAAAAAAGTGCATCATATTGAGTTATAATTTTAAACTGAGTGATAAATGATTTGGAAAACTTGCATCAAAAGATGGTAGAATTTGTAGTGTCACGAACGCCTTCCTGAGGGTTGAAAACGCTATTTCTCAAGAGCTCCCGGGTGGCTCTGGCCCCGTGGACCCCTGGCCAGGGCGTTTCCATAGACCCATCGGGGGCCCTGTGGTCCATGGCCCCCCAGCTGTAAAATTCAGTATTTTGAAAGTATCTAACTTTCACCCAGGGTCGATGTTTTAAATGAAATAGTTTGATTTTGAGGGGTTTTAGTTAAGTGAGGAATGCGTTATGAAGTATAGATCTATTTTATTCAATGAATTTCTGTGACATCTTCTGAAATTGGGAAATCTGAATAGAACAAAATGGGTAAATATTTCATTTAAAACATCTTTCTTACCCAGAATTTAGTTTAGTATCAATTCCAGTCAATTTACGGGACATGCAGCCAAAACATCACAACTACAGATTAAAGGGGGACCTGCTAGGCTGTCGAAAATGCAAATGGCACAAAAATTACAAACCAGATATAAACGTATGAAATTACAAACCTGAAGGGGTCCATTGTTAGCACTCATTGAGCTTTATCAAGTAGAAAAATCCAAGTCAATGAATAACGTGCAGATCCGCATTTTATTGTCCTTGGTTTTTGTTTTTAACCCTTTCGTTTGCAGAATTATTTCCCAGAAATGACTTTTTCCCTATTTCCAAGCACTTAATGTATACAAATGCATAATAGATCGATTTTACTAGCAGAAAACCCATAAACCTATATATCATTGGAAAGGTTATTCAATTTTCTTTAACAATATGATGAGTAACTGATAGAAAATTTGCATCTCATCAAAATCTCGACCTCTAGCCCCATGACCCCTGTTACGCCCCCTGCCATGACCCCCGACCACCCCCACCCCTACGATTTGGGACTGGATTCGGTTGAGGGTTATCGGAATCACTATCAGGGTCACTATTCGAAGTCTCAGAAACATTTCTAATGTTCAAATCACCTTTTTACAACCAAAAAATCAGTGTAATCGCTATCATCATCGTCCGGCACTGACATGATGATTCGCCGGACCTCTTCTGCAGAATATTGAACCCTCCTGGCCATCGTTACAGCTCATAAAACCCCAAAAACTGCGCTTTCCTTCACATTTTACAAGAAGAAAAAATTATTGCGCAATATTTTAGCATGTAGCCGGTGTCATAATAACTTTAACAGTGTAAAAATTGCTTTTAAAAGCCCATGCCCCCCCTAAACAGTATAGGCGTTCCTGACCGCGCTTTAAAGCGCGCTTGCAAACGAAAGGGTTAAACGGTTACACATGCCCAACCTTCAAAAGGCAATTACGTCAGAGGTACGTCATCTGTGCTCAGCGAGATTCAACACACCGTACAACCGGCTGCGTCGTCAACGAAGACAGATTCGGCATCTGATGTCAGGTGCATGGTAGGTCAAATTAATTTACTTTTATGAATAAACGAAAGGATCTTTGGTATTCTATAGTTGATAAATACGTGTACAAATGTTCAGTGCTAACTGCTTCTACAAAATAAACCTTTCCACGCATCCCTCGCAAATAAGGTCACAGTCATCGACGCAGCCGGTTGTACAGTGTGTTAATACTGCTGGGGATGTGTCTCGTTGACCTTGACCTTGTCTCGTTTCGAAATAAAAATAGAATCTGTAAACACGCTTGTAAAGGATTGATCTATAGCAAAGGAAAGATGGATATTCGCCGTGATTGAGGTTTTTATGCATTGCAAATTGTTTTTCCATGTACAAATATGAGTTCCCGAATAGTTCAGAAGCATAAAAACGTAGCATGGGCCCCTTTCAGAAATCTGTAGTTACGATGTTTTTACTCCCAATCACTAAACACCCCAAAATTACCTACAAATTGGACCAATCTAACATTTTGAAAATAGATCTAGCTTCCACTGCTTTTCATATGTAGCATTCATTTTAACGATATAATTATCTATGGATTTGCTGTAGCCTATGGTATTATGAATTTGTATATATAGATATGGATGAAAAATAAAGCTGTGTTTCTCTGTAAATATTCTATAACTTGTTTTGTCTTTCATTTTATTATTTTTTTTTTTTTCAATTTGTTTCTAAAGAATGTGATCTAATCACGAGTTCGGTCATCGTTTATAAACTTTAGCGTCATTTTGACAAGATATATTTTGCGTACTTAAAATGGAGATCTAGGTCTTGTTTACATTGCATAAAACTTCATAGGTAAGAATTGATACTCTGTCAATCATATTTTTGGGTTTTTGCCCTTTGTTGATTTTCATATTTAATTGTTTGTCAAGAGCATTACTAAAAATTATGCGAGGTAGATTCGTGCAACGTCATAGGTGGATGGTGTCATTATGTAGAAGTGTATTGTACAAAAATATAACTCTGCTGATAATGTTCGTGGAGTTATTGCCAATTTTCCCTTTTCATTCTTGATGTAAATTAATACTACAATTGCACTACTTCAATTGTTAAAGGTTTACCCTTGTGGGGGCATACATACATTTCATTCAATACTTCAAAGCATTCTCTGATAGGATCATGAAAAGCAAATCTTGTTTTACAAATAATTCTGTTGTAGCGACTTTCAGGCCCTTCAGGGCTTTGATTACTTCTGATAAGGTCCCTTTTAGCGTGACGGGTCACATATGCTTACGCCATATCACATGACACTATTGTCGTCTGCCACATCAGCTTCAACCCGTTACCAGATGGGAAAAAGTAGACTGATACAAGTTCACATATGATGCAGACGACAATACTACAAATAAATGAATTTCTTTTTTTTTTTTTTTTGCTGTCTCTGCGTATTGTTGGAAATTCAGAATTTGCTTATTACAAGAAATTCTTTATTTTCCAAGTTTTTTTTTCAAAGCATTTATCGTGTGGGGTGTAAAAAAACGTACTATATTGGAGTTGGTTTAATTTGGACAAATAAAGGAGTTTATTGTTTAACCCTTTCCCAAATAAAACCTAGTCTGACGTCCCTTAAAGAAAATGCTTCGGAAAAACATTGAAACAAAAGAAAAAAACTGCTGATGATCAGCAGTTTCTTCTTTTGTCTCAATATTGTCTATCCCATATTTTACACAAATTTATCTTTACTAACTTCCATTTTGTCATTTGTGGGCATTTTTTTTTAAGTGGATCACCCTTAAGTTTTGTCGTTTAGGAAAGCGTTAAGAGAGTTTAAGAGGGTTTTTAAAGTGACATTTCAGAATTATTTTGACAGAAATTTTCCTTTTATTCTATCTGAAAGAGCATCTTTTCTGTCGTCTGCATTCTGAAAATTGCAAGTCAAAATATTAACCCGTTTACGAGAAATATGCATTTTGTGCTAAAATTAGACAAATTGTTGTGGACAACAGTTCAGATTTATATAGAATTTGTCATTTCTGTCTCAACTGTAAAGGCGCATTTTTCGCTTGTAAATAAGAACTTCAAAAAACTGATAGCATTTCTATGCATTAGAATAAACAATCTTTGCATCAAGACATACTTTTAAAAATGAAATAATTGTGAAATGTCACTTTAAACAAGTTTTGACCTTATTCGTTATAGATACTTAGCGAGACTTCTCTGTATCATCTTTGAATGCCTATGATCAACCATTTTCCAAATGGTGAACAATAGGCTGCTTTAATTTAGAAGATGCTTTAGAAGTCTTAAAAGATGGAAATTATGTAAGGTTTGTGTACGTTAAAATAATGAGGCAGATAGAAAAAGCTTGTTATCGGCATTTTGGTCTTTTGACGCGACATTTTCCGTAAGTGACGTCAAACCTGGAAAAGGCATCTTTGCAAGTCAAGGCTACGGCGTAACGTTGTGTCTGAATACAACCCACATTACGTTGTTATGCGACATAATATCTTAATAATTGTTTATCAAACACTATTTTGTAGGAACTCACAGGAATCTGATCGAGACGATTATAAAGAGTACCAACAACTTATGGCCTAAACTGTACCCAAAACCAGCATTTTCCCATTTTGTCTTAATGTTTTCTGTGTTATATTCTAGGCAAATAGTATATTTTCCAACATGTTTATTGTCGTCTTTGACAGCATATAAAGTGTAGCGCCCTAGACCCTTTCCCAAGTAACAAAAGGGATGGTCCGATTCAAAAACTGCTGCAGAAGACACTATGGGTTTAAATTGTGTACGAAATAGCACAGAAAATATTGAGACAAAAAGTAGAAAATGCTGATCATCAGCATCTCCTTGTTTTTCCTCAATGTTTTAATGCCTTTTCTTCAAGGGACTTCAAAACCAGACCTGGTTTGGTAAAGGTCATCTTCGCTAGCCAAGGTTGAACCCACCTACGTTTGTATTCACCCTTGGCGGATTTAGTCTGAATTTCTTGAAATCGGGAAGCGCCTCCTAGCGGTTGTTCTGCTGGTTGTTTACGTCCATTATTGGTGACGTCATTAACGCGCGTTGTCTTTCGCGTCATACGTCATGCGGATAATGTACAAGTTAGCTGCTTTTTTGGTCGAATTGTCGAAAGTATAATAATTCGACGATTAAAGTTAGGGAATTTCATATCTATTGCAGTGAAATTCTTAGGAAAAATCGCCTATCTTCGTGTTTTTGATTTGCAAATGCAATGCTTTTTCCCGCCCGTTGTCATGATTTTGTTACTCATAACAAATGTATCAGTCGACAATCTGATTGGTTCCAGGGAGACCTCGCTGGAACCAATGAAAACGCTTTCCAGGAGACCAAGAAAATCGGACTAAATACGCCAAGGGTGAATACAGAAACGACGTTACGTCGTAGATGTCACCCTTGGCTTGCGAAGATGGGTAAAGGTTAAACTTTGCTGATTAGGAAAGAGTAAGATTTTGAAAGGGTAAAATATTAACTTTATCCTTATTAATTTTGAATATTTTTTCCACGTGACCACGTGACCTTAACAAGTAGCATTCATTACTGATAATCCTTGTGGCCATGGAAGAACTAAACTACAAACAATTGTTGGTTTTATTTTTTGTTGCATTCCATTTATTGACAGGTATGTCTAATTTTCTTTATCATTATTTATGAGTAGTTTATCCTTTTCCCAAATTGTTACAAAGTTTAGCTAAACAATTAACGAATTTGGTGGCATATATGAATGAATAAAAGTGTGTGAACTTATGAAGATGTAGTGTCTTTAGGATGGTTACTTGAAGGCGTATATAGCCCCTTGTCCCTACCTTATTATTATTGTAATAACCGAGGCAATGGTAATGGGGATACGTCAAAGCTTATTTCCGTATTCAGTCGGCTATGTTCCAAAATACTTTAGGGTAGATGTAAGTGTGACAAAATACAATATAAAAGTAAAGAAATGGTCAGTCCGGTCCCTGTATGGATGCAGCCTGATGTGCGTACTGTTGCCGACAAATGTCCGCCCGGGTGTCGTTAGGGGCCGTATTCACCAACATATCTACATCAAAGAATTTTGTGCAAAAAATAGACCGGGTTTACCGTTATGTTTTTATAAACCGTCATTGTTGCTATAAAATCTCGTAACTACGGCTTGACCCAAGCCGTAGTTACGAGATTTTATAACAACACATACGAAATAATATTGTTTGTCCAAATTAGGTCACGGTTAACTGGATAAATCGTTCCCTATTGATCTTCTAAATAGGGAACGATTTTGTCCAGTTAGCCGTGACGTAATTTCGGACAAACAATAGTTTTTCCTCGGTGTTGTTATACAATCTCGTAACTACGGCTTAATTCAAGCCGTAGTTATGAGAATTTATAACAACACTGACAGTGTAACAAAACATAACAGTAAACAATGTATATTTTTAGCACAAAAACCAATGCTATTAGACTTGTTGGTGAACACCACCCCTAGTACCTTTCTGGCCGACTTCGAGTCAGATGATAGCTCAACGATAGCTCGATGATAGCTCCAACCGAACAACGATAGTGCGAGCTATTGGCGTCATTTCCGCAGCTATGGCTCAAATCGAACAGCGATGGTGCGAGCTATAGCCCGACCACCAGAAAAAGTGTGGTCCGGCCATCCGAGCCATTACGTCATTCGGAACATCTCGGATAACAGCGAACCAATCAGTGTCGAGGTAAACAAAAATTTTGATTGGCTGACTCAGAACGGGGAGGAATTCAATAGACAGAACAGCGCTGGTTCCCAATAATGGTTCCCGATCGTGCGAGCCATAGTGCCAAACAAAGTCGGCCTCTGACATTCAAAGTGCATTCCCGATTATATCCCACTACCATACATTGCCTCTTTTTGAGTCCCCGCAAAATAATACCCATGCAAAACATCGTGGAAAATGAATAAATTGCTTGTGTAAAGCATTTATTTTCATTTCCCGCAATGATTTCTACCCAAAATAGATAAACAAATCTTTGAATCGACAAAGTTAGATAAACCGTACGGTCAGGTGTTCGTTTTATTTGTTACCTATGCATATTTATAACTTTTTTCTTAATAACTTTACTCAGGTGTACATGGATTGTTGTGTTACCAACGGAGACACTCTGACGTAGCTCCCCGATATGTTATGTGTAGGCCGCAGAAATCCTGTTATCTTATGATTTCAAACCGTAAGTTAATAGTTGTTTTTCGCTGCTTTTCAAAAAACCTCGTAACTTCAGCTTAAAACAAGCTGTAGTTACGAGCTTTTCGTTGAAAAGCGACGTTTTACTCTTTTATTAGTCCTGTCACGATATTATGGTACCATAGCAAAGAACTTTGGGCTAAAATAGAGTGGGTTATTCGTTACATTTTCATAAACCGCCGTTGTTGTTATAAAATCTCGTAACTACGTCTTGATTCAAGCCGTAGTTACGATATCTTATAACGACACCTACGAAATGCTATTTGTTTGTCCGAATTTACGTCACAGTAAGCTGGATAAAATCATTCCCTATTGAAATAAGCCGTAGTTACGAGATTTTATAACGACACCAACGAAATATTATTTGTTTGTCCGAAATTACGTCTCGGTAAGCTTGAAAAAATCATTCCCATTCCAATGGCTATAGAATTGACCAATGAAATTAAAACTGTAAACAATTGTTGCCTAATTTTGTACATGATGGTCCGAATCTGGTGGAGGAGAGTCCTGCCAGATTCGAACCAAACGAATGCAAATTTGTATCAATAATTAAGAGCGCCTTTCCACCTTTTCACAATGATAAAGTTTAAACATGAGCCATAAAATTGTGACTGGACTATAAACGAAAAACAATTACATAGGACATATTTTGAAATGAGTAGTAGATTACAAAATTAATACTTCATTGTATGCGACAGCATATATATATTTGAAAGAAAGGGGGAAATTTTGGTAATAAGCAATACCTTCTTTTTATACGCAGCCGGAGGCGGACGTACATTGGCATCATCTTCTCTGTCTCTCCGTCCGTCAATCCGTCCGTACGTACGTCCACTTTTCTTGTGAGTGCAACTCCTCCTAAGTTCCTAGCTGGATCTTGGTCATTGTTATCACCTTAATAAGTAGAATGTACATGAAGTAAGGATTTTATGGTTTATTGATTTCTGCCTGAGTTATGCCCCTTAAAACTTAGTCTCTATGGCTTATTGAAATATCAGCCTTGTGAACGCAACTCCTCCAATGTTTCTGACTAAATCTTAATGAAACTTGGTGGATGTTTTCACCTTAATTGACAGATGTGCATGAAGTAAGGATTGTATGTTTCATTGATTTTTGCCTGAGTTATGCCCCCTTCAAACGTATTGTCTGGGGCTTATTGAAATTGCAGCCTTGCGAATGCAACTCCTCCTAACTCTTTGTTTTGATTTGAAAGAAACTTGGCCAATGTCATCTCCATAATTTGTAGATGTACATGGATCAAGGATTTTATGGTTAATTGACTTTTGCAAGAGTTATGCGCCCATTGACACTTAGTCTCTGGGGCTTAATGATATTTCAGCATTGTGAACGCAATTCCTTCCAGGTTTTTACTAGATATTTATAAAAACCTTCTTGTGAACACAACTTTTTACAAGTTTTTGAGTGGATATTCATAAATCCTTGTCAAAGTCATTTTTGTGTCTCAAGTTTTATAAGTAGCGGCGTATATTGTGGCTATGGTACTCTTGCTTAATACTTTTTCAATATTCATCAATATATTATTGTTAGGTCTACTAATATACATGTATAAATAGCAGAAAAGAAATAATGACTAGTTTTAAGATTTTTAATATAAAAGACACGGTAAAACATCGAAACAAATTAAAGAAGAAAATTTATGACGGACGTTTTCCCTTAATTATTTCTGTGCTATATCTTACACAAATCCTTTTTCTTTCAATGTTCAATTCATTGTCTAAAAGCATATCCCACTTGAGAATTGAATATTAAAACCCTTGAGAGGAAAGCAAAACAAATGTTGATGACCGACAATTTTCATAATTATCATCATTATCATCATTATTATTTTTCAGTTGGAAGGACACAGGGCTGTACGTGTAGGCTAACCCCAACCCAAGTGATCAGAAAACCAA
Organism: Fragum sueziense; assembly: GCA_963680895.1. NCBI lineage: Eukaryota > Metazoa > Mollusca > Bivalvia > Cardiida > Cardiidae > Fragum > Fragum sueziense. The sequence continues at coordinate 76,057,741 of OY804593.1, read as the reverse complement.
CATATCAAGTGTATTACTGCAATTCTTATCTCTGCAATGATGCAATGCCATAGTGTTTGGTAAAACATCATCCACCCACACGTACACACGCACACCCGCACGCCTTATCTCTGTAATGATGTGATACCATAGTGTTTGGTAAAACATCACCCACCCACACGCACACATGCACGCACACACGTCCGCACGCCTTATCTCTGTAATGATGCAATACCATAGTGTTTGGTAAAACATCACCAACCCACCCACACGTACACACGCACACACACACGCACGCACACACGCACGCCTTATCTCTGTAATGATGTAATACCATAGTGTTTGGTAAAACATCATCCACCCACACGCACACATGCACGCACACACGTCCGCACGCCTTATCTCTGTAATGATGCAATACCATAGTGTTTGGTAAAACATCACCCACCCACACGCACACATGCACGCACACACATCCGCACGCCTTATCTCTGTAATGATGCAATGCCATAGTGTTTGGTTAAACATCACCAACCCACCCACACGTACACACGCACACACACACGCACGCACACACGCACGCCTTATCTCTGTAATGATGCAATGCCATAGTGCTTGGTAAAACATCATCCACCCACACGTACACACGCAAACACACACGTCCGCACGCCTTATCTCTGTAATGATGCAATGCCATAGTGTCTGGTAAAACATCACCCACCCACACGTACACACGCATACACACACGTCCGCACGCCTTATCTCTGTAATGATGCAATGCCATAGTGTCTGGTAAAACATCACCCACCCACACGTACACACGCAAACACACACGTCCGCACGCCTTATCTCTGTAATGATGCAATGCCATAGTGTCTGGTAAAACATCACCCACCCACACGTACACACGCATACACACACGTCCGCACGCCTTATCTCTGTAATGATGCAATGCCATAGTGTCTGGTAAAACATCACCCACCCACACGTACACACGCAAACACACACGTCCGCACGCCTTATCTCTGTAATGATGCAATGCCATAGTGTCTGGTAAAAAATCATGCACCCACACGCACACACGCACGCCCGCTCGCTAGCACACCCACACAACACACACACGCTCGCACGCACTCCCGCACGCACGCACACGTATACATGGCCCGTCACGCTAAAAGGGACCTTATCCGAAGTACAAAACCCAAATTTTGGACAAGGGCCTGTACTTTTCACACATCCCACCCACAAGGTCCCTTTTAGAATGATGGGTCATATATATACACACACACAAGTGATAAAATGTTCAGATAAATTTTACAACATCATCATTACAAACGTTTTTTGCCGCTATCTCTGCTTCAAAGTGACTGCAAATCAGTCATAAATTAACAGCATTCATGACGCCTTCTGGCAGTGTTTTGTCATGTTGTTCCCCTCTGACGTCGCGCACGGTATTGCGGCACTTTTCAAAAAACGCTACCCTCCGTGTTTCATAACTAAATTTTGCAAGACCCATTTACCTTTTCATAACTTTGTTATATATCAAACTAACAGTAAAATTGTGATCTTTATCAATGTCATGCTTTTTTCAACTCGTTAGTTTGTATAAATTTACTAGAGAGACTTTTTATTATTAAATTAAGCGAAAAAACGCGTGTAACATGTAACATAAATGTACAAATGCGACGGATATTTATAAAAAAAATTCTGTGGTTAGTTAACGTCAAACACACAGAAAAATATATTTTATGATAATGGAGATGCTGTAGAATGTGTTGGCGCAAAGAAATCAAATTTCGATGTCGATTGCGCAAATTATCTCAATTTGTTTACCAAAAATTGAAGTGTAACAATTAGAATTACGTCGCAGAAAAAATGACAATTTTCGTAAATATTTTTATAATTTATGACTCAGATGCTACCAAACTTAATATAGAAAATACCATTTTTCTCTTTTTCTAAAATATATAGAAGAAAGTCGGTTAGAATAATAAACGAAACAATTATTGCATTAAATGCGTGTGGACAGAAAATGTTTCGGGTCGTTGAAAACGTCACTTTTTTACTCTTAAGATTTTAAAAAATACCAGTTCCTTTATTCATACAAAAAATAATTTCAATGAGGAAATACCGTTTTTTTCTTATTTAACATATCAAAATTTTAACGCAAAGTAATTAAAAGTAAAAGAGATATTTGAATTTTTTCTTGTGGACAAAAATTATATAAACGTAAACTTTTTATTTAAAATTAACTTAAAATCATCTAATTGACACATTTTTCAGACAAATAATAGAATGAATCAAAGTGGCGTTAAAGCTAAGAAAAGACAATGGACGGAAATAGTGGGATATTTCCTAAAATTTGGCATTTTATTTATACATCACTTTAGTTTGTAAAGAGAGTAAACATTAAAAACACATCACAACCGTCTACGCTAAAACTTTAATGTTACGCAATGATTAGAATTGACGTTCGCTAGTTTGACGTTACATTTTAGTGCCGCAATAACGTGCGCGACGTCCTCTATGGAAAACCTTGTAACCTAGGACTGGGTTTACTTGAAAAGTTAGATCGTTTTTCGGCATTATCTTCAAAAACGAAATTGTTTCTATGAAGAACTGTGCTTGAACTTGACGCATCATTGGAGCTTCCCTTCATATAATTTAAGATGAAGATACAAATCGGGCTTTTTTGTAGATTTAGGCATACTACTAATACATTTGTTTCTTGTGTAAGAATTTGTCGAATACACCACACGGCACACCCATTTAGTGTTCGACGTACTTTTTGGACCGATGAAATTGCAGTATATTTTCAAATTTCCAAGCTATATTTCGCATAAACGAGACTGTCGGCTAGTTTATGTGACGTCTATACACAGCCACACCCCCTCTCCGATGAACCGCTTGCGAATACTAAGTAGATTTTACGCGATATGAACATTCAATGCGCTGCGCGCATTGGAAGGTTTAATTCGCATAGAATCTGCTATACAGCCTCTATCTTATATATTTACACAGCTATACATGTAAATTGGGCTGTATATACAAAATGTACATGTATAAGCTTACCGTGGAAATGTTTGGTGCCATTGTAAATATTTTATTTCGTTATCCTTGCTTTTGTTACAAAGGGTCACAAATGGTTGGCAAAAAATGGACAACTTAAGATTTGTCTAAATGTGGCTTATAAAGTTAAATAACATTCATGTAATAATTATTGTATTTATATGCATATTCATACGTGGAAAGCCTATCAGTATTGTGGACTTTTAAAACAGTTTACATAGACTAAAGATACAATAAAATATCAATCCTTGAATGTACATGTTTCATTAATGTTAAAACCTGTGTATTTGTACCTTGTAATATTACCAAGTATAGAACAATAAAGAATTTATTACATTCCTAGCAGTGAAATCCTGTAATTTCACAGTGAAATAAATTTTGATATTTTCACTGCAGTGAAATATTTCACTCCTGCCGGAACTACTTTTTTATTCTTTGATCTACCTGCAAAAAAGAAAAACATCTAAAGAGAACTAACCTATATTCTTTGTTTTCGCCCTTACTCTACATGTTTGATCATGGAAGCGAAGATCTATCCAGCGCTGGAGTATTGAAGGGAAATGAGAAACATGACGAAATTTGTTCCGTGACAGGCCTTTATTCAAATCACTTGAACTGACAGTTGTTTTCACGCCTGCTCAAAGCAACCGAACGACACATCACAGAATTGGATAAAGATTGTTGCTAGTCCACCTCTTTTGTCTACAACACGCTAAATCAATAGTTTTCCGCTGAAAATTCTGTTTCTTAAATAAATCTGTCATTCCAGTTGTTGACCTTGTTGTTGTTGTTTTTATTGGTAACTTAGACTGGAGTTTTGGAAAATTTAGACTAGAAAGGTTGAAATTTATTCAGTTCGCTTTTTATTCTTTCATCATAATCGTTTTTGATAATTAAAAGTCCAGATAGATGCTCCATTCTTTGCTCGCTTCAAAATTTAAACAAAATGGCGGCCTTTTTTTCTAAATACACAAAGAACATGTAAATATGCGCGGTGTAAAGCCTTGGATCAGATTGGAATAAGAACGTTATTTCTTAAAAAGATTTTACCCCAAATTGAGGGTTAAATTCCAAAAATAGGTATGTAATAAACAGATTAACTAACTGAACAAGTGTGATATGAAAATTATTTCACTCGAATGGGGTCCTAGCGGACTCGTTTTTTAACCGCATCACACCCCATTCTCGGGAAATAATTTTCATATCACATTTGTTCAGTTAGTTAATCTCTATGTATTTTATAGTAACATATTATCTCGTCTATCGAGGATCAAAGAATGATAAACTGAACTTGGTTCGAACTTGCCATGGGCAAAAAAGATCTTCTCAAGTTCTCATACAGGTTAAACAATCCATACAAATTTTTTTGAAATTGTTTAATTTAAACTTTATCCGACAACCTAGCATAGGCCCCTTTAACTTTTATCCAAAAACAAGACCTGCTTTTGACGTCACTGATAAAAAAGCTTGGGAAGACATTGAGACAAAAGAAGAAACTGTTGATAATCAGCAGTTTCTCCTTTTGCCTCAATATTTTCTATGCTATATTTCACACAAATATTACCTTTAACAACTATGGCCAAATAAGCCCCGCTTCAGGTTAGAAATCATAAGTTTTCTCATTTCTGCGTTTTATTTCAAAGGTTTGATGCATCCGACTTGAAAAATGCAAAAAAAAAAAAAAAAAAAAAAAAAAAAAAAAAAAAAAAAAATCTGTTCGTTTTATTGGTCGTGTGGGATCAATTTTTGGACTACAGTTAGTTTTCAAATAAGTTATGCTTTGATGAAACTGGCCATTAGTTTTGACGCCCATACTAAAAAAATAAATTGAATAAAAAATATAAAAAGAAAATAGAAAACATTGAAATAAGAGAAGAAAATGCTGACACATACTCTCCTTTATAGGCCTGTCCCACCTAACGTTATTTTCACACCGAATGCGTACCGAACTTAATTCGGTGTATTTGTTAAAGGGTCGTTCCACAAACGGTTTGTGTTCGGTATGTTTACGGTGCCATTCGGTGCTTTTCTTCGACATTACGCGGTGTTCGCAGACGCCTAAAAAAGTTTTTGAGCATGCACAAAATTTTTCAACGAATGCAGCGAATCAAAATTTCGGAATGAGTTCGGTAATCGTTCGCAGAGGGATCGGTAGGTGCGCGTCTGGCATTCGTTACTTTCGTTTTGGTGTCGGTAATAATGAAGGTGCTTTCTATACCGAACTGGCCGACAAGGTTAAACGAACCGCTAACGAAACACACCGATCCTGACGACGCCGTTCCGAATATGACGTTATATTCGTTACTCAAACGGTAGGGGTTCGTTGAAGTTGAGGAACGAATTTGGGGATATTTCGGAGAAGCAACGTTGGCTGTTCGACACATTCGCTACAAGTTCGTTACGTGTTCGGTGTATGGTCGGTACACAATCGTTGAAAACCAAAGTTCACCGAATAAAATGACAACGAACTCTGCGAATTTCGCACTTGACATTCGGTACGAATTCGGTACGAATATTCGGTTAGGTGGGACAGTCCTCTATATACTGCGCTATATTTTACACAAATCCGTTCTGGTGCATGGTATACCTAGCACGAGTCCATTTACTTTTAATCCTTTCCAAGCAGAGACGCCTTCTGACGCCCCCAACGAAACATGTCGTAGAAACTAGAGGCGTCTGTAGTAGCAGCTTTAACCCATTGTCAGCGGGAAAAACTTTAGAATGGTCTAAATAAGCATGAATTTTGTGCTAAAGATAGATTGGGTTTACTTGTGTATATTGATAAATAGTCGGTATTGTTATGACATCTCGTAAATACAGCTTAAATTAAGCTTTAGCTACAAGGTTTAAAAATTAGAACGACGAAATACTATTGTTTTTATCGTTTTAGTCTGTACCCGCAGAACACGTCCGGTAATCCTTGTCTTCTCTGATAAAAAATCACTCGTTGACATCAGAGCGCTGTCCCATAAAAAAACAAAAACAAAAGAAAAGTCCGGCACAAGTTATGTTGCTTGATCAAGCGACTAATTTGTGTCTTATTTTTCTTTTGTTTTTCAATGGGACAGCGCTCTGATGTAAATAGCGACATCCAAATATCAAAGAGCGAATTTTCTCCAAAGAAGACTCGTATTAACTTCCGGTGGCAAACAATGGGTTTATGGGAAAAGAACAATGTATTAGATCTATAGGGAATCGAAACGATTTTAAACTGCATCGTTTATCAATGCAAGAATCGGAAGATAAATGACGGCGGCTAATACCCTTTCTGACAAAATTGTCACCCACCAATGGGTTTGAAATCGTTAACCTAAGTGGGCGAGCAGCTGGAGGCTCGGTAAGGGTGTTGTGGTAGTACTGGTTTGAGAAACAACAGGAATCCATGGGTAGGTGCTCCAGTCGCCGCGATATGACCCTGGTAGTTGAAAACGGCGTAAAACCCCAATAAACTCAATTCCTTTCAACACACTGTTCCAATGTCTTTATCTTGTAGAGTCTCAAAAAGCGTCAATATGAGGGAATGAGTGAAATTGGACGTTTTAAAGATTTTGTTGTTTTGAGGTTTAATACAGGTCTTGACCGTATTCATGATAGATACTTAGCGATAATGTTTCTACATTCATCTTTGAACACTTTCCGCGCGGTAATAAATGGCAACAACACAGATTTCTGATTTAGAAGATGCTTCAGTTGTAACAAAAGACGTAAAAATGTTAAAATTTGGGTACACCATAGCACATAGAATAATAAGGCAAAAACGAGGAAACACTTGTAATCAGCAATTTTGTCTTTTTTCTCATTGTTTCCCTAAACCTTTCCTGCATAGTGGGTAACCCACATGACTTATGGGAATCGTTCACATCAAAAATGATTTCACAAGCTATTGAGACAAAAGAAGTAAAAGTTAGGTATCAGCATTTTGTACTTTGTCTCAATTTCTTCTCAAGCCTTTTTTAAAATGGACATCCAAACCAGGCCTTGTTTGGTAAAGAGTTAGAATTTCTTTTCATGGGCCTTAAAAGTGACCCTTATAGAGAAGATCGGCGTTTACCGTGATCAGGATTCAATAAGGAGCTGGCTGATTTCTTGTTCACAAATGCATAAACATCCGAACCCCGGTAGCGTTACATATCACTGTCTGTCAATCCAGGGATCGCGAGTTCGAACCCTGACTAGGCCAGTATCCATTCTGACAATTGACGAAAGTAATTTGTCTCTCACCCATGGGTGTAAATCTATGCTAGACACATCATAATTATGTTTTGCCAACATTTATTTTGTCGTCTGCAACAGCTTTTTAAGTCGGCCAAACTTAACCCATTTCCAAAAGACAACATTCGAGGATAGGTAGATTTGAAAGCTGTTGCAAAGGACTACATGATAAAGACAAGATTTGAAGCCGAGAATATATATAGAGGCAACAGGAGAAAATGCTGGGTATCAGCAGCATATTTTTTGTCTAAATCTTTTCCATTGCCTTTTCTTCAAGGCACGTCAAAATCATGTCTTGTTTGCTAAAGTGTAAAAATTTATTGTTTGTGAAAGGGCTAAATATGAACTTAAGCATCTAAATCTTTACTTAACCCTTTCCCAAACGGCAAATTTTCAAGATTTCCTTTTCAAAAGCTATTGCAGATGACAAATGGGCATTGTTTAAGATAGAATTTGTGTACAATATAGCATGGAAAATATTGAGACAAAAGGAGAAACTGCTGGTTATCAGCAGTTTCTTCTTTTGTCTCAATGTTTTCCGAATCCAGTTCTATAAGGGACGTCAAAAGTAGGTCTTGTTTGGGAAATGGTCAATAATTCCACGTGACCTTAACAAGTATCATTTAATGTTGATAAACTTTTCAGCCATGAAGGATACAAGCTACACGCAATTGTTGGCTTTATTTTTTGTTGCTTTACAATTAATAACAGGTATGTTGATCTTGTGTTTATTTATTTTAAAGGCATAGTGCACCATCATTAAGGTACTCCACCTCTAATGGGATTCGCACGACGTCGGAATTATTCGGATGAGATCGAAAACATTCGGCGAGTTCCACTGCTGAATGTTTACGACCGCGCCCGAATAAGTTCGGATACGTGACGACGACGCTAAAAAAAAGCCGATGTTTTATCAATCTCAAAAAGGCGACTTTACGGTTATTCTACTTTAACTCAGGACAACTATACTTTCGTCGGAAGAGTTCGTTGGTTGGGCGCTCCGAGTTTGGGGTAATTACATATGCAGATGTACCGGATAAACCTGGAAGCACTTTAATCCAATCCTAATGAGATTTACGCGATGTCCATCGGAATTATTTTGGCGACGTCGTAAACAATCGGCCTTGGAAAGTTCCACAGCTATATATTTTCGACGTCGCCCGAATAAGTTCGGATACGAAGTGCTTGTTAAGGACACATTCTGATATTGCGTGATTCTCATTACGGTTTTACACCCTCCAGCATATTCAAGTATACGTATAGCACAGGTCATCCCGCTTTAACCCTTTTACCCTTTATAGGTCAAGGAATGTCATAGAAACTACCCACCAAAGTGGAAATTATCAATTCCTGGGAAAATTTGTGTTCCTCATTCCTGGTATCCCAAAGAACAAGTTGGCACCCATGAAAAATTGTCATGGGATGCCAGGAACCCCCTCAGCTCCCGGCCCAGTAAACCCATTGTACAGGATTGTTTTCTCATTCTTCAGGAGCTCATGGATTGTTGTGTTACGAAAAATCTACATCTGAAGAAGCTTCCAGGGTACGTAATTGTGGACCACGGACATCGTGCTTTATAATGATATTAGCTAATCGTAAGTTGATAGTTATATTTTCTCTTTCTATAGTCTGATAACCATATTATGGCACTTGGTTACAAAATTTACAAATGAAAACAACACAATTTCAAACTACATGCTCAGCTTACTGTAATTTTGCATGTGATAATTCAAGACTCGAACCAAAGCATGCAAATTTGTATGAAAAAAAGAATGTTTTTTTTTCTTTTTCACAACAGTAGAATTTGTAAGCATGTGCCTTAATATTGTGATTGGACTATAAACGAAAAACAAATGAATTTGGCATATTTTGAAAAGAGCATCAGACGACAAAATTAATGATACTTCGTATTTGACATCAAGTAGATCTACATATTGGAGACAAAGTGGAAAATTCTAGTTTAAGGTAGAATACCCGTGATGTGGCCATTTTGATTTTCATAAACATAGGCTGTTTTCGAGTGTCGTCGTTACGTGTCCGAACTTATTCGGGCGCGGTCGTACACATTCGGGGGTGGAAAGTTCCTCCGCCGAAAGCTTTCGACGTCGCCCGAATAATTCCGACGTCGCGCGAATTTCATTAGGGGTAGACCACCTTAAGCAATGTCTTCTTTTCTCTTTATTGTGTCTTCAACCTCTCAATAGTTTATCAAGAAAGAGACATACAAAAACTAGGTCCTTTTATATTAAAAGCAGCAGAATAGAAGCGATGCCAATTTTTTAGATTCCTAATTTGAAAGACATGATAAAACATTGCGACTAAAGGAGAATAAGAAAGCAACAGTGATTTTCTGGGTTTATTCCTGTCATGATTTCCAATTGACTTCTCTTTAGGCCTAATGTTTTCGCAAACTTTAATTTTGCTGACAGTAGCGTATCTAAAACGTATCTCGAATGATGCTGTTGAGGAGCACACTGCTAAGGTTATTTTCTGAATCTAGAATGTTTTTTATTTACATTTTCATTTTATGGCAACTGGTTGACCTCTGCTTGGTCTAGCCCGTTTTTCGAAACTTCATCATCATCGTGATCATTATCGTTATTTTTTCCAGATAGGCGGGCACAGGGCTGTACATGTGAAGTTTATCCAACAAGAGTAATTAGAGATCCAGCATTTCAAGTGTATTTTTGCAATTCTTTTCTGTGTAATGCTAGACTACCAGGCATATAATTTTTGATGAACATTGAAACTCTTTTTTCATTTTCATTTTCTGGCAGTGTCTAGGGGAGTCAAAAACAGTCACTGTGTTGTAATGTGTTTATCATTTAAGAACTTTGTTTTGGCCTGACGCATCATGGGAGCTTCCCTTCCTCTAATGTTAGATTAAGATACAGATCGGACATTTTTGCAGATTTACTACAAACGTATTTTTTCTTGTGAAAGAATTTTTTGAATATACCACACGTCAGATCCATTATACAATGTACATAGCTCATTACCAGACGACAAAATATTGGACTATTCTAATTTGAAAGGAGTTGCAGACGACAACTTAGAAATGATGAAATAAAAAAAATCCATTCAGGAAGAAAACTTTGTGTAAAATGAAGATATTGCTTCTCAAAAGCAATTTCTTCATTTTACACAATGTTTTCCAACGCCTTTTCTTGTGAAAGAGTCAAAAGGCTTCACTGTGCAGTAATGGAATAGCTCTATATTGTGCTATATACGAGTAGCACGATGTTAATGTACATACACATTCTATTTCATATTCTATTTCATATGTATATCTATTCTATTTCATGTTCTATTTCATATCTAGATCTATTCTATTTCATATCTTATTCTATTTCATCATCCTTACTCTTGTTAAAAAGTGTCACAAATCGTTATGATATACAGTTCTCAAAATAATTAAACAGACATTTCATAAAATTTAATATTTCACCATTATTTTTACCTTTATTTTTATCTGAAAGAGACTATTTTCATATTGTCGTTTGCGTGCAAACTTTTAAGGCTTTTTGTCGGCTCATCAGCTACAATCGATAAAAAAAACTAATAACATCCCAACCATTTTAGCATCAAGACATGCTTTAAAAATGGTAATGTCATGTCACTTTAAATGAGCACCCCTTTTTTAATTAAACGTTTATTGTGTTTGTAAAATTACAAAGATTTCAGCTCTGTTATCGAATTCTCATCTCCTTCGTCAAAATATATCTATTATTTACCAGTGCCAGATTAAAGGGGGAATGCTCCAGTTAACTTTTTCTTTTCTTACTAATAGAATTTATCTTTATTTTGTTTCTTGAAAGTACATCATATTACTAATCAAATAATAGAATAAAAATGGATGGTCATCGATCTTGTTAAATTGTTATAGTCAGTCGCATCACATACCCGCACAGCGAAAAAAATGCACAATTTATTGCACCTGTCAAAGGTCACTAGAATGTTTAAAAATGTTGTAAAATCATTGTTTAGTCCCGAAAAGGGATTTAAAGTCACGTATTAAATTTGATAAGAACACAAAACCCAAGATATTGTGCTGTTATGAACGTGTGTAAAAAACAGTATGCTTATGTGTTCAGTTAGATCAACGAAGCTGAACTGTATTACGTCAAAAATAACATATTTTTGGAATTTCTACATAATAGAATTTGATCAAACTCCCTCATTGTATTAAGCAATATGTCCTGGTAATAATTGGAAAAGAAAATGTATGGGTAATCGCACTTATTAGAGAATTACAGCATTTTTATCAACTACACAATAAAAAAAAAGACGCAAAACAGTGGTAAGTACATAAACATATACAACCGTCTTGCTTTAAATCATCGATTTCCAACATGAGGAAATCAGTATCGCATAACAAATACGCTCTTACAGTTGAAAATTGTTAATCGTAATGACGTTTCATATTATCGAAAATATGGTAGCGAAAGATATGTGGTACGAAACATTAAACTTTCTACAATAATGACAGAGTGTTCCGAAAAACTGGAGCATTCCCCCTTAAACGGAACACATATGTTATTTTTAAGTCAATGCCACAATTTTGCCATGCCACCTGGGTCTCTGTGGGGTAGATTTAAGAATTGTCATCAGCGGCGTTTTACTTTTATTTGTTTTATAAAATTAAAAGAATGACATGTCATTTTTTAAGACAAACGTTGCAAAAAAATGCACAACGTAAGATCGATCTAATTATGACTTATCAGCTTAAAAAACATCCTTGCAGTTGCAGATATATACATAATCAAACGTGGTAAGCCAAGCAGTATTTCTGACTTTTAATACAGTTTACACAGATTAAAGATGCAATAAAAATCAACCATTGTGTCATTAATTTTTAGCAGTGTATTTTTACTTTGTAATATCTGTTAGAAGTAATGGACAATAAAGAAGTGTATTATATTGTATTGCAACAATTAAGTTATCGAGGATCAGTTTCCTATGTAGATTAAAAGGAATTAACTAGACTCATTTTGGTTGATCTTTCCAAACGGTATTTTTTTATTTCTTTTACCTATTTGTATAATTGACAACCTAGCTTGGGTCCCTTTTATGATCGCCAGACTTAAAGATTATTATATACTCCCCGTCAAAAAAGTACTCACCTGTCTTATGTAAAATAATCGGCAATTTAAGGGACAATGCTCCAGTTATTCGGAACACTCGGTAACATATACTCGGCAAAACTGCTAACGCATCACTCAGATCTTTGTTAATATTTTTTTAACGAATCTACAGAATACGTTCAAAATTTGCACATGCCGACTACCACCACTTGATAAGAAGCCTATGAAATTTCATAGTAAATGATACTGTCTGTTTTGAAATATTGAACTTTTAATAAGGACACCCTTAATTCTAAAATTAATAAAATCTGAAATGTTATTAAAATGGGAAATTAACTTTTAACATTCAAACCTTTTGTATTGGCTGAAAGAGTTCCTTTGTAGATAAGTTACCCTTCGTTAAACAAACCGACGGCTTTAACACTTTTGTGGCAGCGTAATTTATTACCGCAGATGTAACGTTACATCATTAGTGTCTTTGGTGTCATTGTTAGCGTCGACGACGACGTCGGATACGTAGACAAAAACGTATCGGTCTATATCTTATGAACTGTGTGAGAGGTAGTCTTGATATTTCACACATACACAGGTACCACCAAGAACTTTCACCTGAAATCATTAAAATTGACCTTGTGACCTTGACCTTGAAAAATTAGACTTTTCTTTTAAAAAGGTGCCTCTATGCGAGCTACGTTGTCCGCGAACAACCCTTGTTACGTTAGATAAGGAATTTATTTTTTTCGGACTTCAATTTCACAATAAAAAAGCTTTCAAAATCAATTCAAACAAAAATGATTGAACAAGATCACAAGTTACACGAACCGAAAAACCGTTTTGGTACCCTTTTCAACTGACGCGGTCACATAAAAGAAAAAAACTTAGAAATAGTTTCATGCATGAGTGCAGAAACTTGTACGATAAACATATGCCAAATTATAAATCTAAATCTTTGACAATAAAGAAGTTATGCAATTTTTAAAAGTGATGCGTTAGCTCTTTTGCCGAGTATATATGCAGAAACTTAATGTTTCGCCCCATTTATGTTTCGCTACCAGATTTTCGACAAAATGACATGTCTTTACTGTTCAGCATTTTTCGACTGTTAGAGGGTATTTGTTATGGAAAACTACTTTTTTCACCATTTCTTACTAACTCACCATTCACACCAGATAAGAGGGTTTTCATTTGGAATGATTGCTTTGCTCCCTCTTATATTGTTATGCTATACAGTCACATGTTAGCCTATACATAAATCAGCTGAGGTATAAATATGCATTTGTGAACAAGATATCAACGTGTTCCTCTTTGAAGCCTGATCACGGTCCACGCCGATCTACTACATTTGCTACATATGGTGGATAATCCATGAGAGAAAACATGAAGTATTGATTGATTGATTCTTTTATTTCCTCCTTGAAAAGAAGAGCATGACAATACAAACATACAAACAGACATGACAATACAAACAAATACAATAGCATTTACAGTGACCGACAAAAAAATGAAAAGAAAAAGAAGGGACAATCTATGCATGAATGAATGCAAAGCTATACTTCTAATATCAATTATTGGAGCATTGCTAATTAAATGACAAAAATGTCGTAACTGTGGCCTAAATAGACCCTAGTTACGACACCCCAGTGAACAACGCTTATTCATTTTATAATGAAAAATTGTAGTTAAATACATTCATATACACATAACATTCTGTGATAACATACTGTAGAAATTCTTGTCATTCGAATAATGCTATTGATGCATAGTTATCATTATTCGTGATCATAGCATTTGATGAAATGCAGGATATATATAGGATATCGCTTGGTCTACCTGAGCAGTATTTTCAAAATATTGCGCAAGTCCACCAAGCATATCGATCAGCTGTTCCTGAGGTGTTTTCTGAAGCAGGCTTCTGTACTGACGTTGTCCCAAAACATGACAAATAGAGCGCCAGAGTTGCAATCTTATGGCGTTATTATAAGTACAGAAAATAAGCTTGTGCAATGTACATTTATCGACAACCTTTTGGCATTTATTACATATTTGAGGGACCTCATAAGAACAAAGCATGCAAAGTATATAATTTGCAGAATACATGTAGCCCTTCCAGATATAGGGGTCACGAATACGACGCCAAATACAGGAAACGTCGTTTTGTGAAAATAAAACTTCAAACTGTACGTTTGTTATCTTTGAGCCTACACTTTGGTGTAAAATAGAATCCTGTTTTTCATGGACCTTATATTTTACAATGGACCGCCAGGCTAATTTTGGCGGGAAATATGAAGTGCGCATGAAGTGCTCAAAATATCCAAACAGACCGTACTTTGACAGAATTAAACAAATATCGGGAATGAAACCACGCTGTGCGCAAGAATAACTATTCATATACCTTACTGATCTGTGAACAAAAATACTTTTTGCGAGATAATCAGATGATAATCTGCATAATTGACCAAGAAAAATCAATTTCCTGTAATCTATTTCTGCAATAATCGGCATCGCACCGATAGATGCGCGAGATACTGCATTATTACATTTTCTGGGCAGTTTTTGAATAGTTTTAACGCAAAATGAATGAGCGCGCTCTAATTTAAGACTATTTGTGCGGGAAATGCCACTCCATAGCTCACAACAGTATAATGCAGAATTTAAAACGACTGATTTGTACATAGTTCGTAAAGCTATCGGATTAAAGTTTCCGGATTGGAGTATGCTAAGAGTCTCACCTCGTAGTCGTCTGTATGCTATATTAACATTTTCATCGATTGAACACGATTGTTCTAGAATAGTGCCTAAATGTTTATCTATAGATATTTTATAAGGGTCGATTTTATATGACCGGCTCATAAAAAGAAATTTAATACTTTACCAAATCAAGGCCTGGTTTTGACACTGCTATTAAAAAGGGTTTGAGAAAATATTGAGACAAAGAAGAATATGTTGATAACAGTTTCTTTTTTTGTCTCAATAATATATGTGCTACATGTTTGTTAACATTTATTTTGTCCTCTACGTCAGCTTCTAAAGTGGACCAACCTTAACTCTTTAAAAAAACAACAACAAAAAAAGAACAGTGTATAATGGTTTACAAACAACCACATAAGACAAAATCGACGTTGAAAAAGAAACAAAGAAAATATTTAGGCAAACTGAGAAAATGCTGGTTATCAGCAGTTTCTTCTTTTGTCTCAATGTATTTCAATGCCCTTTCTTTTAGCAGCGTCCAAACCAGGGGGCCGTATTACTACCGATCGTACGTTTGATTTTTGCATAATTACTTGTAACAACAGCCCTGGTTGGCTCAGTCGGATTTCTCGTGCAAGCAGATGTCTTGTTATATAGTTTACACAAAAACTTGACCGTAAGATGTTTAGTAATACGGGGCCCAGGGCCCCGTTTTACCAACGAACTTACGATCATATTTTTGTGTAAACTGTGTAACAAGGCATCTGATTGGACGAAAAATCGGATTAGTCCAATCAGGTTTGTTGTTACAAGTAATTACGCAAAAAATAATCGTACGTTCGTTAGTAAAACGGGGCCCAGGTCTTTTTGGTCATTGGTTAAACTTTGCTGTTTGAGAAAGGATTAAATATAAACTTAGCATTCTGAATCTTATTCCGCATGACCATGTGACTAGGAAAGTAGCATTCAACGCTGATAAACCTACCGGCCATGGAGGATTTTAACTATAAGCAAGCGGTGGTTTTATTTTTTGTCGTTTTACATTTATTAACAGGTATGTCTTTTGTTTTTGTTTATGAGTAAGTTCTCCTTTTCCCATAATGTATTTACATGGTATAGCTCAAAATTGATGTATTTGGTGATATACATGTATGTAGAAATATTTACTTGTGGGGAACTTATGAAGGTAAAGTGGCATTTAAATGGTTAATTACAGGCGTGCCCCAACATCATATTTGGCTCAAGAAGAACACTGGTTTATTGTTATTGGCATAACACTGATTAGCTTGAATGCGTAGTGGGGCCCGCACAGCTGATTCATGGTAGATAATCACGTGATACAATATTTTCAGAAAATCTTCAATAACTTTGTACATACTGGACTGATTTGAATTCGGTTTGAAGCAGAGAATGTGGACAGACGTAATGCATTAGATGAACGTGGTTGGTTTTTGAAAAATCAACTGATAAAAAGTTATTGAAGATAAACCAAAATTCTTCAATTACTTTTTATCAGTTGGTTTTTCAAAAGTCCAACCCGTCCAGCTTATTCCTGGCATTTCCTACCTTCTCTGCTTCAAACCGAATTCAAATTTGTCAAGTATTAAAGAAGATATTGCATATTATCGGAAATTCTGAGTCACGTGATTATACACCGTGTTATTGTGCTAGGAAGAACGCTGGTGTTTGAGAAATAACACTGATCTACTTGAAGGCGTAGTGGTGCTCCTACAGCTTATTGAGCTATGGACAACAACTGTGTAGTAGTATAGACCTTCCAAAATGAGCGGCAGATAAAAATAGACTATTTAATTGATAGAAGGATATGCGGATATTGATTTTAGATTAAAATTGTGCTATGAGATAAATTACCTGTTTAAGACGTTGTATCTATCATTGATACATAGTTAATCGGGTTAATTACGGTATAATTTATAAAAACAAAATGTAAACATCTGCCACTCCCGATTGTCATTCTATATTACACTCGTTTACTTGAATATAATTTAACGACAAGATCATTACATTACCATTTTAATGGGATTGATACTATTTCTGTTCTAAGTTAAGATTACTCATCTACCGTTACTGAATCTACTCAAAATGAAAATTGACAAAACGTGAATTGATAGATCACTCCGCCCAACGTAGAATCTAATACAAACAATGGGGGTATTGGAATGTCGATTGTTTTGATTGTCAGTCGATAGATCGATACAATACTACGTGCAACGAAGAATTTAAGGTAGAATAATTCTAATGCATCTTTACTATTGTCGTACATTTTCGACAAATGTCGACATTTTCCGTATCTATTTTAGCAAAAAACTCGCTAAATATTACTTCCCTTTGTAAATAAAATTCCCCGAATACACTAATATCTTTTTCTGGTATGATTCTCCGTTTAACATAATTTTTTCAGAGACATTTTTCATGTAATTTTATATGATTTTGATTGATACCATCAGTTAGTATGTGATTGAAATTTAGATATTTAATGAAACTTCATGTCTAGGAAACAAATTGTAGTATGTATAATATTCGTTTCTTCCTTTGATACAGGTTGGCTTCCTGCACTGTAATAAGAGCAATAAATAAACCCTTAAGTAAAGAAGGTCAGAATTTGTCTACTTCTTTAACAAAATACAGTCAATAATAAAACAGCAGTCAGAAAATGCCATTTTTACTCTAAAAATAAATACAATACTAAAATGAAAATTGAACCTTCTCCCAAATGGCAAAAAATGGACTGCTCCATTTCGAAAGCTGCAGGGGAAACAATGAGGCAAAAGGATGAAATGTTGTTTATTAGCATTTCCTTATTTTGTCTCTATGTTTCCCAAATTAATTCCGTTAGAGACGCCAAAACCAGATTTTATTTGGAAAGAGACTCAAATACAACCATTGAATAAAAACCAGATATATAATAAAGGGCAACTTCTACGCTAAAACGGACGCAATTCTAAAACAAAAATCTTAAGTAAAAACATGTAATGATATTTGACCATACTGACAAGGGCGGTTGGTCTTACAAAATAAGGTACTGACTAAAGGTTGCTCCACATGTTCAGATAAACTAACTAATAATGATAACAATAAGTTAAATGCATGAAAACGTCCACACTGACTAAAGCAGGTGGAAAATACGAAAGAATGTGAGTAAAAGGCTGCTTCTTGGAACTGAATATTAATGTACACGAAGTTAAAAATTCTTGAGAATAAAAATTATACAATTCACCATACCGACTAAAGCAGGTGGTTAAAATGTAGTTAATAATGGTAAGGGTTAAAGTATGGACTATGGCAATCACAGAGTATCTGATAACAATCTATTTCAATAGAATATTCGAGTTGTCTTGGAATGCAAAACATCTGTAGCTTTATTGAGAAGGTGGTCCAATAAAGATCAATGACAAATATTGTGATGTAAATAATTACTCTTATCAAATAAACAGCGTGCGGATTAAATGGGACAAAAACCGTGATTGATTTGCATATTTACTTTCCTTGTGCATGTCGGTACACGTGTATAAAGAACATGTAAATAAAATCGTACAGGGAAGGTTGAGGCGGGGGATAGAATGCTGATATTATAACCTTCCTTTGCCTTAATGATTCCCAAACTTCATTCAATTATGGACATCAGAGCCATGTCTTGTTTTAAAAAAATGGTTTTACAAAGTGAGATTTTGAAGACATGGTGGGAAGAGAAGAGATATTAATATCCAGCATTGTCTTTCTTTTCCCACAATATTATATCTCAAATACCTTGGCATCTGAAACCGATTCTTTATGTATCTGGTGAGAGAAGTGGCTGATGGAGATGTACTAGACTGCTTTAGGCGGCTAGTATAATTGTAAATAACATGTGCAAAGGAAAAAAACCATTTTTTCTTTGACATAAAAACATGAGATAAAAATGGAATAATATGTGGGGGGGGACATTAATAAAAAAAGGAAAAAAATGATAATAAAAAATAAAATAAATAAATAAAAAAAAGAATAAATAATTTAAAAGATAAAAAAAAATAAATAAAAAAAGTGAATAAAATAAAAAAAAATAAATCTAAATAAAAAGTGAAAACGGTAAAGAAAAATCAAAACATAAACAGGTCATCAAAAAGCCTTATTGTAAATAAAAAGATGAATACATATTTTACATACTATATAGATATACTTGTACAAAGACAACGAACAGGAAAAATCGAAAATTATAGCAAATCAATCAAACAGCACACACGTGCACACACGTGCACACACATGATGCTCAGGTAAACAGAACTTTCGTTAATAATTCCACCACACCAAAGGATTATATCAGAGAGAGAAACACCCATTACGAAAAAGATCAATAGAGGCAATCAGCAAAACGGAAAAAAAAGACAAACTCCGAATTCTGTAACAAACACACTGCGATGATGGGTACAAAGCAAGCCTAAATTAGCATTATGTACCTGTCTATTTGGCTTAAAAATGTACATGTTTTGGGAAGACGAATAAGAAAGACCAATCCTCAGAAAGAAATTCAACCCTTTTGGAATGGAAAATTAGAATTTAACGGAATGTCGGATTGCATTCTGGGGTCCGTACCTATTGTGCTTCACGGAGGGACCTTATAATACTACAGTCACACACACACGGTACAGGTTGGCTCAATATATCGAAAAAACCCTACAGTGGAAGACATGTACATGTACTCTAATGAAATCTATGATGCGGTGATCAAACGCCTATCGTTTGAGAACGACGCGTGGATTAGATCATCACTGTTCGGACATTCGCACTCGATTTTCATCACTTCTTAGCCGGCGATCCTTATTTAAATGTGCAAACTCGTTGTCAGTTAATTGTAACGTGGTTTGATTCGTGATTTGATCTTTTTGTTAGATTCTTTTTCCATTTAAGTCCTTAGATTCAATATGCAATCCAGAAGCAGTGGTATAATGAAGCTGTAATAGACTATAAAAAAGATTTAATACAATTTTGTCTTTAGAGTTTGCATTATTTTTACAAATAGCGATGTTCAAATGGTTACCCCCCTTTGACATAAACAAATAGGGAATTTAAAATGTTTGATATTCATAAATTGCGCACCTGAAAAACGGACCCCTGTCACACTTAAAGGGTCCGTTTTTCATCCCCATAATTAAGATCAACAAAACGTTTAGTGTTTGGCACAACCAAGACAATGAACGATGCGAAGCACATTCATTTGATTTATTTACTTGTTGAATTTAGAAGAAATATGACAAGCAATGTATGTGTAAAGTTTTCACTTTTGTTCAGTATACTATGGTAGGTTCTATAAAGTTTCTATGGGAAATCCAATTGCCGAAAACATAGTGCTGTTTTAATTCATTTCGGGCACTAATTTTCAATAAAATGTTATAAGAAAATAATGTAGAAAGCAAGAAATTGGAAGGCATGTGGTCTTTGGTCCTCTCCAAACAGGGACTGGGAGAACAGAGCCTCCTATCCGGGGGCCGAATTCTCCCAGCCGAAAACGACTATAAGGCATTCTAGCACTCTATATGTTCTCCTATACCCAATGTCATGTTCTGAAGTAGGTTTTCTTGTATAATAGACTAGTGCGACAGGTCACGGTTCATAAATCTATTTGATGTATGACGTGAACTTTTGCAAAATTCGGTACAATGGACAAGTTTCCACTTAGACCCCCCCCCCCCACACACACACAACAGCCTCCGGAAGTCGTCCTTACAGGCAAAAGGCGAAATTTTTAAACTGGGAACGGTTGACTGTAAATCAAATAAAATAACCATCTTACCGGCTATCAACGAATTCATTCAATTTCATAGTTTTTGTTCCAATTAAAACTTCTCTTTATCACTGTATATTGAATGCACGTGCGCTTAATCGCTGTATATTGAATGCACGTGCGTCGTCATCGATTTCTCCGCATTTTTTGGGAGCCTCGTTTTGAAAATGTCGATTTGTTACTATTTTTAGTAACAATTCACATGTATACAATGTTAATTTCCCATAAACCCATTGTTTTCCTCCGGAAGTTAATTTGAGTCTTCTCTGATGAAAATTCGCTCTTCGATATTTGGATGTCGCTATTTACATCAGGGCGCTGTCCAATTCAAAAACAAAAGAAAATTCCGACACAAGTTATGTCGCTGTGTAGAAATTTTCTTTTGTGTTTGACTGGGACAACGTTCCAATGTAAATAGCGACATCCAAGTATCATCGAGCGAATTTTCATCAGAGAAGTCTCGGATTACCGGAAGTGTTCTGCGGGTACGGACTAAAACATAAATGAAAGGAGTCTATACCCTAATTAGAATGCATTTGATCTCTGAAAACTACATGTCTTACTTGCTAAAACAGTCATAGATACATCCCCAAAAGCCAGCCCCATTTTGGGGATCATGGTGTAATTGGTAGAAGTTAATTATCACAGCAGGAAAAGATAGAAACTGTGTCTACCACTGTGTTCACTAATTAAGGCAGTCTGGACTTAGGATACTGAGAAAAAGCAAGATAATGTATGTGTTCAATTAGCATTTATTTCATCACTAAATATATGCCTATTCATCCAAATCAAACATATCATGCACAATTGTTAATGTTTGTTCATTCAAATAAATAAAAAGATTTAAATACATGTAGTTGCATCCTGTATGAAAATAATGAGGGATTATTTATACATTGATTTATCACCAAATGAAGTTTTTTTTGTCCCAACATTTTTCTTACATTATTTCCCTATAATTAATTCCATTACTAAATAGCCGGGTTTTTTTTTTTTAGAATAGTCCAAATTCAAAGATGTTGCGCACGACAACTTGAGGCCAACGGAAATATTTGTTGTCTTTTTTGGGCAGAAGGAATTGTGGGAAATGAAGAAATTGCTCGACACATTTTCCACAAAGCTTTCAAAAGCATTTATCTTTTGGGATGTCAAAAAGAGTCAACATGTGGGAATGGGTTTTATCATTGTCTGGAAAACAATTATAGCACCAAACCCTTTACCTATGGAAATGTTTAGACCAAGTTCAATGACTTTGTAGAAGACAGCTTCTTGTGAAAGATTTTTCTAATTTTCTGGGTAGAAAACATTGTTGGAACCAAGAGAAATTGTCATCAGCATTTTTCATTTTCCACGACATTTGAAGAAGTTATTTTTCTATCTGAACTAAATGCTTGATGCAGAAAGAATAGAGATAGCTCTTCGTTGCTAAAAAATGAAGTAACTTGATCAAATGTACACCTAATAAGCCTCTGTATTTTCGTAAATAAGAAACAGATTTATTATTGATGCATCAAAAAGAGCAATTTTGTCCTTGCATAGGATTACAAATTTCCGCATGCAAACATATATACTGGTAAGGTTTACCCTTTCCCAAACAAGACTCGGTTTTAATTACCCCAAGAGAGGAAGCTTGGAAAAAAATTAAAAAAAAAAAAGAAATAATGCTGAAAATCAACATTTTAACCTTTTTTTACTTCAACACTTTCTGTACTGTAATATACACAAATGATATCTTAATCAACATCCATTATGTTGTCTCCATCAGATTTTAGATTGGAGCATTCTACAGTCTTGTTATTTAAGAAATAGTTCAGATACTAATATCAGAAATATAGCTTGTATAGAGGAAAATAATTGACCCGGCAGAGTGACCTTAACTGTACACAAAAATGGAAAAGTTTATTGTCCAGTATAGATGGGAATGGTCCGCCATTAATTTACGTAAAGGCGTTCACTGTATCCGTTATACAACATTGTGCCGCCATGTGAAAATAAGATTTTATCTAATCTAGTTAAATAAAAAATGTTAAGCTACCGTGGTCCATTTGGGTCGAAATTTTCAGTAAAGCTAATCATTGAAATATGCATAATCTCTAAAATTGAAAATATTTAAATACAGTTCACATCCTGGTCATACCGTACAGATGGCACATGCTTACCAGGATCGGCATTTTTGCATCTTCAGTTTACCAATTACCATTTTAAGATGACGTGACAAATGAATGCACGTGAAAATACTGTTAAGTCGTTGAATAATATGATTACTAGCTGTAAATAGCGAAGCGTGCGAAGCGTTCGGCAAATCACGAGGGGTTCCGGCATACCTATCACCCCTGGACGATAAGTCTGTTGACCTTTCCGCTTGGTCTGCTCTGCCGGGTCAAATCTCGCCGTCAATATATATTTCGAAAATGGCCATTAATGACTAACAAATGTAAAATATCCATACAAAATTTACCACCTTTATAGCGGACGAATATTGACCTGGCAGAGCATTCCATTCGATTTCTCGTGAGGTATACTAGTACAAAAATGTTGGCTTTAACTTTAACCCATTACCAGACAGCATAACTTAAGACTTGTCCAAAAATAAAGATATTGCAGGCGATGAATTCAAGTGACAGATTTTTCCTGACGTTCTGGGTAGAAATGTGCAAAATTAAACAAATGCATGTCTTAAGCAATTACTTCATTTTTCCACAGTGTTTTGTCCAACAAATTTTTGTTAACAGGAGTAAAATGCATCTATGTGTTCGAATCTATTAACTCATTCCTAAACGACACTATTTCAGGCTACTCTAACTGGAAAGAAGTGGCATTTAGGAGCTTTAATTGTAGTCAGAAAATCTTGAAGGAGAAAGAGAAAATGCTGATCAGCATAAATTTATATCTTCTCTGGACAGCAAAAGGTTTTTAGACCCATGTCTAGTTGGGTGTCAAGATGTGTCTTTCTTTGGAAAATAGTTAGACATTCATTGTATAGATCTACTAGGCAATGATGTGAATGGTACATTTTAACTGCAACAATATCAAAAAATGAAATTGATTTCACGCAAACATTAATTTAGATATAAACAACATTACTATGAAGACAACAAAACATGCTGATCAGGATTGCCACGAATCAGAGGAAATAAAATTCCCTTGCAAAATTTGAAAAGTTACTGACATTTGTCGTTGCTGCAGGCCTACGCACTATCTATACATGTGTACCATATGGTGGTGACCTCATACTGTTATAAGAAGGCATACTCTAATTATCATATTGCCAGAGAAGAAGTGCATGCTGTGATTTTATAGCCAAACGATTATCATTTATGAACTGCAAGGTCATAAGGTCTCAAGTCAAAATCTGGGCTTGTATGTTAGACTGAAAACATGTGTTCCATCACTACTTTATCCCTTTCCCAAATAAGACCGGGTTTGACAGCCCGTAAAGAAAATGTTCGGGGGAATATTGGGATGAAAGAAGAAACTGCTGATAATCAGAATTTTCTACTTTAACCTCGATATTGTCTTTGGTATTATCAACAAATAGTTCTAATTTTATCTAGGTATATACCAATTTTGTTGTCTGATACGGCTTTTTTTTTTTTTGACCAATCTGAAACGTTTCTATTGAGAAATGGTTAACATACCAACAATGTAAATTGATTTGATTCTATGTGGGCCTATTCATCTAGATCTATATCTATAGATTAAAAAGTTAACACCGTTTTTTAAACCAAATGGTGAAAGGATTGCTAGTCTGATTTCTATGCATTTTGAGCATATCATCACATATTCTGGTTTCCCAGATTTCTACTTTCGCTTTGAAATGCCTAACTATACGCGAATACTAGCAAGGCCTTTTAGACAAGATGTCTATGTCATTAACCTTAAAATACCCACTTAGTTGATCAATCAATTATTGTGAACGCGATTAAATGCATGGCTTATCGAATGTCATTGTTTAGTTTCGGACGTTAAAACGTGTAAGAATTTGGGCATAGAAAGATTCTAAAAATAGACGTGTCCTAGTTCCTATTTTTAGCGCTTGAAGTGGGTCGCATATTTCATAGTTCAGTAAACTTGACTGACCCATTTTCAACGAAAGATATTGGACTGGCTATTGAACCGTAATGAAAGCAAATTACTACGTGATCGTTTCTCCTCTTTTAACACATGTTTAATTGGATGTTTTATCATCGGTCACACAATTGAATATCTGATGTACAACTATAGAATTCAATATTGAATATTCGAAAGGTTGTTCTTGTCATTGATCTTTGCTTTTGATAGAACTATTTATAGTGAGGAGGACCGGGAGATGTTGTGTGGTATGCATAGAATGGTAAAGTGCAGAGAAACACGACTGCAAAGAAAAGCAAATTTTGCAAATTTGCTTCCCAAAAAACGTACATAAAGAAAGAACAAAAGTTAGATACAGAATTAGAATTCGTATTTTCTTTCCTTGGACAGAAATGATCTAACCATTCAAGCTGACCATTTCATAGGACATTTCTTGAATATATTGTTATATCTTTATCTGTTCGTGTGTTCGAGAATCTAGCATTGATTCGTTCGGCGCTCTTGGGATTTCTCAAAATCTTTGAATCGGCAAAGCTGGTTTTAACCGTAGGGTGTCCGTTTTATTTGTTACCTATATGTTACTATGCTACGGGCGGAAACTTTGTTATGATATGCTTTCCTAACTTTTGAAAACTAAAACACTTGGTAAGTACACATTTTTCTCAAATTTTAATTAAAAAACTAAAGTTATGAAAGTATATCACAACAGTCATGTGATTGCGGTCCGTGTACGCATACATTTATAACATTTTCTGAATTACATATAGGTATAGGTGTTGGACATTTCGTGCACCGATCCCGATAGCGTGCACCCATTATACATCGTTCGTTTCTTATTCAGGGGTACATGGATTGTTGTGTTACTTACGGACTCCACTTGACATAGCTCCAAGGGTAGTTATTAAGGACCACAGAAATCGTGTTATCTAATTATAAATCACCGTAAGTTGATTATTGTTTGTGATCTATCTATAGTCCGGTCACGATATTATGGCATTTGATAACAAAAAGTATTTTTTTTATTTCAGTTGATTTCATTTAAATCCGAGTGATTGATAATCAAAAACAATATGTGAAAAAATGCCATTGCCGATACTACTTTTCCTGTCAAACATACTCTTGTGTTACACCGCATTATAAACCTGTGATTTTTTTAATTAATTATGAAAAGTTGTGTTTTGTAGGTTTTCTTTATTGCAGAATATTTTTTATAAGGAACGAATGTAAGTTTATTTTTTTATGCGCGCACGACAAGAAAAATGATAATAATAATCACAATTTTGTGTGAACAGCTTCGCGGATTCATAGTTTGAATATACATTTTTGCATACCTGGCTGCATGCAAATGAAATTCATTCCTTACATGAAAACAATTTTAAATTACTGTTATTTTTCACCTGATGGCGTCAGTCTGGCCTGTGTCTTACAACTGCTTAAAAAAGCTTCAGTTACGAGGTTTTTGTTGAAAAGCGCCGATCTATTACGTGTATATTGCAGGTGGATGGATGCAGGGTTGTACGTGCAGGGTAGCACCAACCAGAGTGATCAGAAAACCAACATTTGAAGTGTATTACTGCAATTCTTTTTTATGCAATGATCAACTGCCAGCCATAGTGTTCGATAAACATTGAAAGGTCTTTCAAGAGAATAAACCAAATGCACATACATGCACGCACGCACGCACGTACACACGCACGCACATACACACACGCACGCACACACACACGCAAGCAAGATCACGGTCGTCAATATTTGATCAGATGAATTTTACCACATCCATCAAATTACAAACGTTTTTTCCACCACCTTTGCTTGAATACGATGGATATTGTGCATAATGGGATAGATAACAACTACGGACCCTCCCTGTGTATTCATTTCCATTGATTGTCACAATATTTACCTTCTTTTAAAAATGGCTCTTGAACTGCCGAAATGTCTCAAATTCTTAAAAAAATTACTGCAATTGTTTGACATAATATCAGTTATTTTAAGAAGAAATATCAATTCTAAGGTATTTCATTTTTGACCAATCAGAGCTCACCCTGAACCTTGTTTATAGTGCGGACGTTCCATTAACAAAATTACTGATGAAAAACAGATGCCGGGAAAATATACTAGGCCAAACAATTGAGGGATATTTTAATTCGTTCCTATTTCTTTCATTCGGTGTTATTTTGATATGTTTAAACATATTTGCATTCTATAGTTAAAAATATTTGCTTTCAATTTGAAATTTTAGTTTACGTCACGCTTGGGTGGTGTTGGTATAGTATAGTCCCAAGCGGCAGTACCGTCTATGCCAAAAGTTTGCAAACGTTCCTAGAACTTTGACGTGGTAAGAGGATTCATTTTTTGCGCAACGAGTTCGTGCAAAGTCATTGTTGACTTTCGGGCCACAGGTTTGCACATTACCTTACAACCTTTGTTATTGAAATTCTTCGAAACTTTTAAAGCAGTGGCAAGGGGTGCCATTTGTCCGTATATATTGGTGGATATTCCGGCATTATTTTGGTGGTAATGAACATGACAAAGCTATTCAAATCATTCATTGGTCTCTTTTAAAGGTAAAGCCATTGTAAGACAATGTTTTCAGAAAAATCTATCAACAGGGAAATGGGCTCCGACTTTTGGGTGTATAGGGTTATGTTATTTGGCATGTAACTGTTTTGTAATTAGTGATCCGTAATTTACAGTTTTCATTCTGATGAGCCAGGAGCTAAGTGTTCTATCCAATGCGAGAATAGTTTTACCCTGACCAAAAGCTATTACAAAGTTATGACCAAAGAAAGTTCGATATCCTTCAATTGTTTTGCTTAGTATATATTGGTTCCCTCAAACCTCATTAATAAAAGATTTTGAAGCGTTTATAATGACGGGCTAGAACCGTTTACCCGAAATAGGTAGAGAAGGAAAATATACTCAACAACATTTCTGACGCATCCTTTTTTAAAATTGCATAACTTGTGTTATTGTCAAAGATTTGCATTTAGAATTTGGCGTATATTTATTCGACAAGTTTCTACACCCATCCATAAAACTATTTTCCATTTTCCTGTCTTATGTGACCGCTTCACGCGAAAAGGGGACAAAAACAGTTTTTCGGCTTGTGTAACTTGTGATCTTTATCAGTTATTTTTGTTTGAATAGATTTTGAAAGCAGGTTGATTGTGTAACTGAAGTCTAAAAAAATGAATCCATATATAACGTTACAAGGGCTGTTCACGGACAACGTAGCTCGCATAAACGCGCCTTTTTAAAAGAAAATGTCAATCTTTCAAGGTCAATGTCACAATGTAAAATGTCTCAAGTGAAAGGCATTGATTGGACCTGTATATGAGTGAAATATCAAGACTACATCTTTTATAGTTCATCAGATATAGACGAATAAGTTTTTTGCCAACGTAACCGACGTCGCCATCGACGCCAACACTGACACCAACAACACAAGTGATGTAACATCACCTCTGCGGGAATAAAGATACTCTCCAAAGCTGAGGCCTATATTGATTAAACCATCAAATATGACCTCTGCAGTTTTCGGTACGCCAACAGCCTATACACCCTGATACAGTTCCAAATTTTTAACCGCGACCTGCGCATGAAGAGAGCAAACAAAAGGTCACGTGGTCTTTTTACTATATAATTCATTGTGCGAGTCGTTATTTTCGCGCGAGCATTTTTCATTTATTCTGCCTAAGTATTAAGAATATTTTATACAGTCATTTGCGTTAATTATTAGAGTTTTCAGTTACAGGAATATTTTTGCAACTTTGATTGAAAAAAGAGATTTTTTGGCTTGTAATCATTCGTACCCTGTCTCCATCGCCCATTACCACCATGTAAGTTCAGGATGAGCTACTGCTTTTGAAAACCATATAAAAAGAATTTTGCAGGAGCAAGTGAGCTCCTTAGTACTGTCCAAGTGTGAGCGGTAATATTTTGCATGTGTTTGTGCTCTAGATTAGAGCCAATAATGGACAGGTCACAGGATGGATTCCCAGCCGCGGAGCGTGGACAATTATAAATTAACTTACTGCTGAAATATTGTTGAGAGGCGTTAAATTAAAAATAGAAATGAAAAGAAAAATGTTTTAAACTTTTACCCAACAAGAAATGTTAATGTTTTGACTGTCAAGGGCGGATCCAGGATTTTTTTTTCAAGGGGTGGGGGTGAGGTCTAGCCCAAAAGATGGCTTTAAATTTGTGAATTTTGTAATGTTAGATAGATCTACCATACTAACGCTGTGTAGTCAAAATTCGATTTTCGACCTATTCAAGGCGGGGTCCGGACCCCCGACCCCCTTTTAGATCCGTCTTTGACTGTCTTACAGAGATTGTTTCAAAAATCATTTCAATGGGCAAAATAATGAAATGCTTTTAATCAGCATTTTCTCCTTTTGCCTCAAGGTTTTCGTTACTATATTACTATTTTTTTCATGGGGGTCCAAGCCCAATTGCCAGGGGGGGGGGGGGGTCCACGCCCAAATGATGACTTGTGTTAAATAATATATAACGTTAGGCCTATATTGACGCTTTAATCATAGTCAACATTCAATTTATGGCTGATTCCAGGGGGGGGGGGGGGAGGGGGGGGGGGAGTGCGGACATCCCGACCCTTGCACTTAAAAAAACCGACTTTCATGATACCCAATCTGTTATCTGCAAGAGCTTCCAAATTGAATCAGGTGCCGTTTAGGAAAGGGTTAAGCCGCTGTCAAACTTGAAAAGTCTAAATAATTTGTCGTTTGGGAAATGGGCTTTAACAGCTATGTTTTTATTATCAAATCGATCTACCATAATGAATTATCTTTCTTCATAAACCTTTCGTTACTGACATAATCATCTTCACACTGAAAATGGCATGTTTCGTACTTTTTTTTGTTGGGGAAGGGGGGTTCACGTGAATATGACAGTTTAACCTTGCGGCTAGGTCCTCAAACGATCCGAGGATACTACTTTTTCGGAGGGTCAAAAATGACTTAAAAGCCGATAAAGGCCATAAATGGAAGTCAGTCAATGATATCCCGTCGAGATTCACAGATGAATCATCACTAAACGGTGTGTGATTCCTCTTAAACTTCTTCTTTCCTCCGTTCATTTCAATTGTACGTTGGATGCTTTACTCTCATTTGGGTCAGAGCCTCGATCTGGCATCAAAAAGTGTTACTATTTGAGCCTGTCCATGAGAAAAGGTACAAGTTGGTCAAAATTTTCGATTTTGACTTTTTACCATAAAATGAAAGGGCAGCGTCTTGTCTACTGCTTGACATGTTTCATAGGTCAAAACACTTTCAGGAAACACACTTATGACGTCATCAAAGCTGACCACCATATCAACGTAATGGCGACGTTTTCTTCCAAATTAACGACGTCAGTTTAAACGACGTCAGCTTAAAGATGGTTTCAGAATGTTTTGGTATCATTGGTTTTATAAGAGAGAATAACTAATTGTAATGTAATTGTTCAATATTTAATAAGTTTATATCTTGAGATCAATAATTAAGAAGCTTCATTGTTTTAAAATCGGGGCTGGGCAAATGTCATCTCTGTAACATGAACGGACAAAGGGCCTGACGTTCCTTTACAGAAAGGCTGCTCTTTGTGTGGTCATTACTACTGGTGGAATAACTTCTTGTCTGGCAGGATCGTGAAACTGATGGGACATGTCTTTAAAAATAGAAATGGCAATTCTATTGTCATCACGCTTAACGTAAACCATTCAAGGATTCTGCACATGACGAAATCTGAAAAAAAAGATGACAGTGTTTTTTTTTTTTTTTTGTTTTGTTTTGTTTGAAGTTGACAAAGCATAATGATCACATTACTTTTAAACCGTTTCTAAAATGATAAATAGAATAAAAGTTTTGTTTGTAACAAAAAAATTCTTTATGTTGTCCACTCCTAATGCGATTCAGGCAACGTCTTAACTTTTTGTGTGACGTCATTAATCAGTCGTCACGTATCTGAACCTATTCGGGCGATGTCGTAAACATTCGGCTGTGGAGATGTTATTCTCACTGCTGACATACATTTACAACTGACATTATTTTGCAACGTTGCTGCAGTAGACATAGCATTACCTAAAACTACTAATAAAATTATGAGAGTGTCCTTTGTAATAAAAAAGACTTCTTTAAAGTAGTCCACGCCTAATGAGATTCGCGTGACATCTGAATTTTTCATGCGAAAAGGTCAAATATGTGTTGTTCGGCGCCTTTTTTCCTTTGTCTTAAAGGTTCTGTAATATAGCCCTTAATTTACATATGTTTTTTTAGTGTGTCATTTGTTACACATCTTTTGAACAGATTAGATGTCCTTACTAGCTTTTCGTTTACTTCACTTGTGAAGTTGGAATAATTTTTTACAGCTTTTGTTTAATCTATTTCCCTCTCTTGATAGAACGCCACATTTTCTGTATTCTCAAATTCTGTTCTCAAATCAAATAGTGTAAACTGTGTAAAAAGGCATCTGATTGCACGAGAAATAAGATTGGGCCAATCAGGTTTGTTGTTACAAGTATTTACATAAAAAAAATCGTGCGACCGTTGATATAATATGGGCCCCTGGATATCAAAAACATTCTCTCAGTGACCACTCAATATAGAATGATATTTCTTCGATTATTTTGAAACGACAAACGTGGCGTTTGTGTTACATTTTTCGAAAGTGACATACATATGGCAATACGTTTTTTACCATCTGTTCATTTTTTGTTGCATCTTACGCTATCGTTTAATGACGTTTGTGTACGTTTTGCATTAGATTTAAACATTTATTTCTGTGCGCACCATTAAAATCACATTGTCGAATCGGAAAGAATAAAATTCGCAACAAAGTGGTACGTTTATTTTCTTTCTATTTTCTTCTTTTTTCCGGTTTGTACGTCAACAATTGAGCGCTGTGCCTGGAACATTCAATCACCAAATGTTTACGGCATTGCCATAATAATTACAAGCATTGTCATAATAATCACAACATCGCATGAATCTTATTAGAACGGAAAATATTGACTTAATTGCGTGTTCTTTTATTGATAAATATGTATAACGCAGTGATGTGTAAGGTATAGTAAATAATCCACTACCAGATGGCAAGATTTTGGACCAGTCAAAATTTAAAAATGCTGCTGATAACTTCAAGTAAATGAACATAATCATGGTTTGTTTTTTGTGTACAAATCATTTTGGGAAGAGAAGATTGTTTGTAACAAGAATTTTCTTCATTTTCCACAATGTGTTATGAAGCCCTTTTCTTACTATGGCCTCAATAAGCGTCACTATTTGAGACTTGGTTTATATGTAATTTCTTACCTGAAATGCTTACGTGATGATATTCCCTTCAATGCCTTAAAGGGGGAATGGCACTTAAAATCATGCAAATTTTCCGAGAACTTCGTACAAAATAGATATGTATTATGAAAATATGGCCTTTAAATTGCATCTATGCCAAATCGTAGCTTTCTATCTTGTGTATTGGCTAGGATGTCGACGGATTTAAAACCCCATATGTTCCATTATTGTAAATATTATCCCCGGGACAAAAAAATCATGGGGTTTTAAATCCGTCGACATCTAAGCCAATACACAAGGTAGAAAGCTAAGATTTGGAATATATGCAATTTAAAGACCATATTTTAATAATATATTTTTATTTTTTTGTACGAAGTTCTCGGAAAATTTGCAAGATGTTAAGTGTTATTTCCCCTTTAAAGGCAGGAGTAAGAAACCTTTCCAAACCCTCCTCTGCCAGGATACCTTCAGTGGCGGATCCATGATTTCTAATTTCTTTGGTAGGGGTTCGAAGTTCGAACATAAGTTTCAAGTTTATTAGATAACAAAAGTCAATGTGTCTATCTTGTACATGTACAAAACAATTGAAAGCATAAATGGTTCCAGAATGTTGGCAATGTAAATGAAAATTTGAAATGATAATCATATTGAAATCAACAAGTTAAATTGATGGAGAAAAGTTTAGTTTGTCCAAAAGGTTATGATTTGTTTTCTCTCTCACCATACACAATCATACATCTGAGTTACTAGTATTCTGAACTGTGAAAAATGAATATGTGAATCACAGCGAGTTCGAGCTTAAGAGTCGCAAATGTCAAATCACGGCTTTGACGCCTGCGACCCTGAGACCCGTTCACGCTGATAATTGATATACATACATTTTGAAAGAGAAGGTAACGAGGTCGCATACACTGTATATACAAACAGCGGGTTCGTGTTCTTAGTATTACACATTTTTTGCTTGAAATTCTCCATGAAAATGAAATGATCAGGCTATAGAGGGAGTTCGTTTGAACCCCGAACCCCATCTGGATCCGCCGCTGCCCTGTTACTATAGGCTGACCTATCAACAACACATAAAATCTTTTCTGTCCTACCATCATCTTCTTTCTTTGGTAAATAATATTTCGTAGAAACGCTTTTATTAATGACATTTGAATATATCATGATGTATAGGCTCTATATTTCATTCAGCTCCAGAGAAATTAATGTAAGGATGTACACGTATAACATGTTTTTCGTCTGATCAATTGATGAATGTGTGAATGTTTGGATGAATCGAAAGACAGACAGAGTGATACACATGTAGATATGAAGACATTTCATAGGTTTGAAGGACGAACTTATAAGTTATTATAGGCTACATGTACACAGTAAAACATTTATAACCTATGATTCCATTATTGACTTACGCTGAGCAAAGTATAAGTTTGATTATCAATCAGATTAGATTATAACAAATTAATAATCTTTGTATAGTTTGTAAATGAAATGAAATTGCAATTTCAAAAAATAAAAAAAAGAGAGAAGAAGGCTGGGGGATTCGATCCTTGGTCCTTTAACATGCAAAGCGAGAGACAAAACCACTATGCCACGCGAGCATTCACATATGTGGGTGCAAATTAATATTATAATTATTTCTACATGGTATGAAAGCTAAAAATAGATCGGGCCTCGAGTCCCTTTCTGCATGACAAAATAGCAGATTTTGTATAATTATGGTCAAAAAATAATTATTGAAGCTTTCCAAAGTCATTTGAAACGCTACCATATCCAAAAGTTTACGTCGGTAACTAGATCTAATGTAAACAATCCAACGTGGCAACACTTGTCTTTCTTCGCCGTCCACTTTTCAACCACGCGTAAACAATTCAAACTGTGTTCTCTCTCGTTCCTTACTTACAATTTATGGGGGAAAAAGAAAATTATCGCCGAAAACTTCGAACCAGTTTTGGCTGATTTTTTCAGTATAAACTGTTGAATTACAAAGGTAACCAACAGGCCCGTAGGAACAGGGGGGAGCTGGGGGGGGGGCTAAGCCCCCTCCCCCCCCCCCCCCTCCCCAATGTTGGCCAAAAGTGCCGAATTTTCTTAATTTTACACTGAAAATTTTGGGAAAACCAAATTAGCCCCCCCCAATATTCAGGATAAAGGCTTTAGCCCCCCCATATGAAATTGCTTCCTACGGGCCTGACCAATTTATTCATTTGATGGTGACAGTTCATGAGTTGTCTTTCTTCGCCATCAATTTATCGATCGCTTGAAAACAGTAAAGTTAAACTCTCATTTATTTCTAATTATTCAAGTGAAAATCTCTCAGAAAAAGATCATCAACCTCAAAGCCTACTTCTTCTGATATTGTTACCATTTCAACTGTCGAATTACAGTCAAAATCCGCTTTTAAACAAGCTGTTGCAAACCAGGAAATGTTGTGCAGACAACAGAAACTTACGTCACGTTTTCCCATAAAAATGACGTCATGCCAACTTGTACCTTTTCTCATGGACAGGCTCATTTTTAGTAACAAATTGGAAGTGTATTTGGGTGTATTTGGTCGTCATAATCTAATTATAGCACATCATTTGAATTATCGAATCAAAATCATTCAGTTTTATCTTGCATGATAATTATGTATACATTACGTCGCTTCTATTTTTGGCTGAAGCCGGTAACATTTGAATTATCGAATCAAAATCGTTCAGTTTGATCTTGTTTGATTACGTATACATTACGTCGCTTCTAGTTTTGGCTGAAGCCGGTAATTTGAAGCGTCAGCCAATGAAAGCTTGTATCAGCTTTTTAAATTGTTTTGTTGTGTAGAGCCAACGATTGGATACTGAAATCCCGCCACGGCCCCGAGATTAGACGTGAAATGACCCCGCGAGAACAGAGCTCATTCTATCGAAATGGAATGTAGAGATAATGTGCTCTGTTCTAAAGAGAGTAGAATAAAGAATGCGGCCACAAAAGTTTCAGTCTTTATGAATTTTAGGATAAATGGTATTCTTATTTTAAAAAAGTTACATATTTCATAGTAGACTGTAGCGTTTGCTGTGAAATTCCACATGCGACTTATCAAATGTTGGTGGTCGGAATGTGCAAATTTTGAATGGATTCTGTAGATTCGTTAGAAACTAATAACAAAGATCTGAGTGATGCGTTAGCAGTTTTGCCGAGTATATATGGGACTATTTACAGAAACAACACATTGATAGTTTTACGCGTCCTACCTTAAGAAAAACCAAACAATTCTCGTATAACAAGTGTTTGGGCGGATTTAGATGTAGATAATATTTACATCTAGTCATCCCCCATGGAATTCGGCGGTCCTCCTATGAAAAATATGGAGAAATCAAATTTTGACAAAAAAAAAACTAAAGCAAATTCAAATTTGTGAGTTTTCTTCCCATGGTTTGAGCCGGTAGATCCAACGTTTGCAACCAAGACTAATACTAGTAACATTCTCTTATAACGTTAGCTATATAACACATGTATAGTTGTCATTTAAAAAAATCCTGGATCTACCCTTGAAGTGTCGTGTAATTTTGCATGTTTTATACCACAATAAATACGATGCTTCGAATGTCTCAATTCGAATGTTCGGATGTCTCAAATCGGTTCAACTCCAGGTCCAGGTTCGAAGATGTTACAGAACATAAGTATAATGCAATGAAATATTACACTAGGTCTTTCTGTGCGGAAATCATTGTGGGAAATCAAGAAACCAAGTGTCGCAAGCCACAAGCATTCTTTTTCATTTTCCGCAATGTTTATCAAAGCTTTATCTTGTTGGGCGTCATAACGCGTCGTTATGTGGGAATGTGTTGATAAAGGACAGCTATTTTATGTTGGAGATATTTAACCCTATCCCAAACAAGACCTGGTGTTTACGTCCCTAATTGAATAGGCTTGTGCAAACATTGAAACAAAAGAAGAAAATTCTGATAACCAGCATTTTCTCCTTTTGCCTCAATATTTTCCGTGTCATAATATTCACAAATTCTATCTTAAGTTACATCTATTTAGTCATCTGCAGCAGCTTTCAATCGGAACACGCTAAAGTTTTGTGGTATAGGATAGGTTTGAAACAGGTCTTGACCGTATTCGTAAAACATATAGATACTTAGTTAGATGTCGTCTGTAGGCCTATCATCTTTGAATGCTTTTTTTCAACCATTTTCCAAATGGCAGACACAAAAAATATTAGTAATGAAAAAGAATTTGTGAACATTATAGCCTAGAAAATATTTAGGCAAAAGAAAAAAATGTTGATTATCAGCATCTTCTTCTTTTGCATCAATGTTTCCCTTGCTGGCTATAATAGGGACGTCAAAACTAGGCCTCGTTTTGGAAAGGGTTTGCCATTTTACAAATGGTAACAATGGACAGTAGATCTATAATATTCTACATCGTCGCTTTTCAACGAAAACCTTGTAACTGCAGCTTGTTGTAAGCTGCAGTTACGAGGTTTTCGTTGAAAAGCATCGATACTCTTTATTCTCTGCGGATTTTGACGAGATAAAGGGCATCTTACGCGCTTTTGACATGGTCATTCCCGATTCTAACTCACTCTGCTCCGAATCCCTTGGTTTCTATATACATTCAGTATATTAAGCTGAGAAAATAAACAAAACAGAACATACGTTGAAGAGGACGGTTTTCGCAGTGAATGTTTCACAAAAGTCAAGTGGGTTATCCACCGCGATCATGATGTGATGCCGCTTAAAATATAATATATGCGTGTATTGACCTTTTAAAATGAAACTTCTAATAAACCTTTTCGTTTATAGTTTATCAAGCTCTATATTGTGGGAACTAGTTGGAATCGTCTCATCAAGCTGATTTTGATGATTATCCACAATAGTATTGCTTTAATTTGATAAACGATTTTAGAATGCCCTTGTCCCCTCATATCTATTGCTGAGTAATAAATGTGACCCATGACGCTAAATGGGACCTTATATGAAGTGTGAACAATATCGACCCTAGTCAGTCTGCGTAGTCCGCGCAGCCAGACTAGGGCCGATACTTTTCACTTTTATGTAATTTTCTTATATGGACAGTTTTCCCCATCTTACTACATGTTCATTTTTCGCATACAGTATATGGTTGACCCGTGCTGAATCTGACAATTTTGCCAAAATTAAGATCTTTGGTCCCTTTTAGCGTGACGGGTCGCAAATAAATCAGGATATATTTGATTTATTGATTGCTTAAAGTGACATTTCAGAATTTTTTGTCATAAATATTACTTTTATTTTTATCTGAAAGAGCATGTTTCCTTATGAATATTCTGAAAATTTCAAGCCAAAATATTGCGCCGTTTACGAGAAATTTATATTTTTGTGTTAAAATTGAACAAATTGTTGTGGACAACAGTTCGGATTTATATGCAACTTATCGATTATGTCTCAACTCTAAATGCGTGTTTCTCGCTTATTGGCAACAACTTTAAAAAACTAATAGTATTTATACTCATTAGAATAACCAATCTTGGCATCAAGACATACCGTAATTATTCTAATAAACGCCCGGGCGTTTATTAGAAACATGGTCAATGGGAAAGTAGGGGGTGGGCGTTTATTAGAGGTTTTCTACTTTTGCTAGTCAAAATTTGCGAATCAAGTGTCAATTCATAGACTCAAAGTTCTGCAAATTGAATTTGGCAAAGTTTTGTTATAAGGACTGCAAAATACGATTTTTCAAATACATTCCTTCATTCCAAACAGATTGAAGGCTGGACATTCTCTTTGTTTTTGTTTTTGGAAATGATCTTTGTTTATGACTTACATTTTTTTAATCCGGAATCGGGGGATGGGCGTTTATTAGAATCAACCTTTTTCGCTAAAATTGTGCTTAAAGTAAGCAGATTTTCAGCCTAGATTTGGGGGATGGGCGTTTATTAGAGTATGGGCGTTTATTAGAATAATTACGGTACATTAAAAAATTGAAATTGGAATGAAATGTCCCTTTAATGTGGAAGGGGACTGCTATGGTCATATCGCGGTAGCCTGACACCTGACACCTGACCGTGGTTTCCTGGTATTTCTCTCACCAGTACCACCAAAATATCCAAGCCGAGCCTCCAGCTGCTCTTTCATATAGATGATTCACACCCATAGAGGAGACTGAGAAGACAAAATACTTTCGTCAAATGACAGCGGTCGTACACGTATTTCGTCGTTGTTAATGCAAAACCTCGTTTCTCGTTTTTGGAAAATTTTAAATGGGAAGGAAAAATGTGCAATAACGTTTTCCAAACTGAGAGGTTTTACTTTAAATTTGAACATATTTGTCACAAATAATGTGTCATAAATGCTGTTTAGTTAAATATCTCAAACCTGCAAACATTTTCTTAACTGGACACACAAGATTTTACTATGAAAATCGAAGGAATCGACATACGAGGTTTTGCATTTACATCGACGGCTTGTGAAATGAAAAACTATTTTGCATCTCGTGAATCGAATTAATTGAACATTGACAACAAGTGAAATAAGATGTTTCGTTAGTATATATTTATAAATTGTATATTTGTGACAAGAAACTGTAAAGTTTTCGCCAATAAAATATTGTCTAAATATTTTCTATTGTGAACAAGATATCAAACTAGTCCTTAATGAAGCCTGACCAAGATCCATGCCGGAATACCATAGTTCATGGCGGGGAATTCCGTGGCACAAACATTACAGAAATTGTCAAGAACCATATTGATAGGTTACATGATCGATTTAAAAATGGAAAGCCGGAAATACGCCAGAGATTTGCTGGAGGTGAAGATCTGTTAAAATTCAACTGATAAAAAATAATTGACGACAAAGTAATTTTTTACCCTGTCGTCAATAACCTTTTTCAGCAGATATTTTTTTAAAAAATATCGAGGTCCTGCAATATAGACCTCGCGAAACTTTTATAAATCTACTGATAAAAGGTTATTGACGACAAATAAGACATTTACTTTGTCGTCAATTACTTTTTATCAGTTGAATTGTAAGATATATTTTAAACCTTGTTTAACGATCTGGAACCATAATGGATTTCGGTTATTATCGCCGATGATCGGGTATTTACGGCACTCGGTTATTTCCGTGAAACGCACTTCGGAAAGATTCGATTTTGTTCTCACCTCGGTTTACTTTCTCGTAAATATTAATATATATCGGCCGTGTAAGCTATGTAAAGTGTATTTTTCTACATAGATAGAGATAATTCTCGTATTTCTCATTGTTAGTAGCATGAAAAGTGCTTAAATATTATCGTTCTGAGAGATTTAGATTTAGATTTTATTTGGTAAAAGATGATGACAATACATGGTACATGTTATAAAACATAATGGTAAAAAGTATCACAGTATGTTATATAACCCATGTCTGCCCCATCCAAACCTGGGTTGACACAAAAAAGAGATCCGTGATCTCTTATTTCCATTGTGGACCCATGTCTGGATGTGGCTGACACAGAGAGGCATATCAAACATAATTACTAAATTGAGTTATTAAGTTAAATCAAGTTATCACAATTAAAATGACTAAATTAAGTTATCACAAATAAAATGAACATGGCTTTAAATAAAGACAAAATTATGCAAAATATCACAGATAAAGAGATTGTACAAATCATTGTTATAAAGACTCCAGTAGATATTTGCGGACACTGGTTTTAAACGTCGAAATGGATGATTCATTTTTGATTGTCGTTGGTAAGCTGTTCCAAAGGCTGCAACCCATATAAGAAAATGACTTTCTTCCATGGGTCCCTACCTTTGGAACAGCAAAGCAACCATTTCTGCTAAATCTAGTACAATAAGAATGTGATGTGGCTGCTTCTATAAATTGGTCTGACAAATATTTAGGAGCTGTTCCGTTTTTTATCTTGTAAACATGTAGCAATGTAATTTCTTCAACTCTTTTGCTAACTGGAAGCCAGTTCAATGTCCTATAGTGTGTACCTAAAATACGAGACCGATGGTGCAAATCTAAAACGAATCTAATAATTTTGTTCTGAAGTACCTGGAGTTTATCAGTCCATTTTTTGTTTAAGCTAAAATACCAGAAGACACATGTATAGTCAAAATAACACTGAATTAATGCAGAAACTAACAATTTTCTAGTATGCAACGAGAGAAACTTATTCTTACGATAGAGAAACTTGAGTCTTGCTGTCGCCTTCTGCAATAGAGAACTAACCATATTTTCACCAGATAAACTTTGGTCAAGAATTGCACCAAGATATTTCACATGTGAAGTAGAATTGATAGTATTACCATCACAAACAACATTTATTTTACTATTTGATTTCAACTTTTGTTTTGTACCAAAAAGAATGGATTC
Source organism: Fragum sueziense (assembly GCA_963680895.1). NCBI lineage: Eukaryota > Metazoa > Mollusca > Bivalvia > Cardiida > Cardiidae > Fragum > Fragum sueziense. Next base: position 76,017,237 of record OY804593.1, on the reverse strand, counting down.
AGTTTTCCCTAGGTGTAAAGACAACTTGTTATCTATAAGCCAGGATCTCACTGCATTAAGGTCATCAGACAACGCATTTTCGACAAACGATCTGTCTTTATCTGAAACTGTCCTACTAAGTGACTGTGTCTGTGAAGCATGGCTATCCTTTAAATCTATTTTTCTAGAAGCACTTGACATTGTTGCACCAGTGAAAGAGATCAGAATCAAACATCGATCAGAGCCCTGGATAAATCCAGAAGTCCTTGAATGCATCAAATCTAGAGATAGGGCATGGTCAGTATATAGAACAAACAGAACTGATTCCAACTATGAACTTTTCAAAAATTTACGGAACAAAGCTCAATATTCTATTTTCAAAGCAAAGAAAAATTATTTTAAAGATACTTGTAAAGAATATAAAAATGATTCTAAAACACTATGGAAATGTCTTAAAGACTTGGGAATGCCATCTAAGAAAGGTTGTTCATCTTCATGTGACAGTATTGCATTAAACTTAGATGGTAATTTATGTTTTGATAAACAGAAAGTAGCAACTGGTTTTAATGCTTTCTTCACTACTGTAGCAGCTAAACTTGTATCAAATCTACCTGTCCCGTCTTTAAAGTTTGGCAGGAAATTTGTAAATTTGTTTTATTCTGAAAAGAGTGTAATAAAAACAGTTTCTCTTTTTCATTAGTCAATGAAAATATTATTTTGAAATATCTCAACAAGCTACATGCAGACAAATCTACTGGTTTAGATGGTATTCCTGCACGTTTCATTCTTGATTGCTCATCTATTATTGCTGGTCCTTTAGCCCATGTGATTAACCTTTCTTTAATTCAAGGTATTGTTCCACCTGACCTTAAGTCAGCTAGAGTTGTCCCCTTATTTAAAAAGAATGACAAGACTGATGTAGGAAACTATAGACCTGTATCAATTTTAAGCGTTGTTTCAAAAATATTTGAACGAGTGGTTTTTGACCAAGTAGAGTCGTATCTAAATGATAAAAATATTTTGTATGATCTTCAGTCAGGTTTCAGGAAGGGATTTTCGACAGACACCTGTCTTATTCATCTTTCAGATTTCATAAGACAGCAAATGGACAAAGGCCATTTTGTGGGAATGGTGTTACTAGACCTACAAAAGGCCTTTGATACAGTTGACCATTCTATTCTTATCATGAAACTGGAAGAAATCGGATTCGGTAGCGATATCATCAGTTGGTTTATGTCTTATCTTACTGACAGGAAGCAACTTGTTGACATAAACAAAACTCAGTCTTCTTTTGAAAATATAACTTGTGGTGTCCCGCAAGGTTCTATTCTTGGTCCCCTGTTATTTTTGATATACGTGAATGATATGTCTGCTGTTATAAAAAACAAACTTCTTCTTTATGCAGATGATTCCGCTATTTTAGTTTCAGATAAAGACAGATCGTTTGTCGAAAATGCGTTGTCTGATCGTTCTGAACACTCTGGTGGTTACACGTATATTAAACGTACATTCATTCCATTAGAAAAGGAAATACATGAAAATACTTTTTCCTGTTGTATTCTATAAATAGCAACAAAAAAGAAAGTGAAAGTACAGCGAAATAGGGAACGATTTTATCCAGTTAATCGTGACGTTATTTCGGAGTGGACATACAATAGTAATTCGTTGGAGCAGTTATGAAATCTCGTAGCTACGGCTTAATTCAGGCCGCAGTTACGATGTTTTATGATAACACTGACGGTTTATCAAAACATAACTTTAAACCCAGTCTATTGTTAGCACAAAATCCATTGCTATTCACATGAATTTTCCGTGGTTTGTTCAATTTCAACATTTCCTTTCATAGATATTTTGATATTTTCAGTAATTTTGGGGTTATCAAGGCTTTAAACGGTAAATTTAGGCATCGACAGTGGTGACGAACAGATTTACGTCAACTATTTTTGATCGTAAAGATACGGAAAAAACTTAGGAAATTCTAATCTAAGCTGCGAACATGTTTTGTAAAACGCGATTACGCAAAAAATTTGAACTTCCGTTCAAATCTACGAAAATGATGTGCGTAATTTCGTTGATAAAACGGGGCCCAGATCACTGGTAGAAATAACTGAAAACACTAAGAGAAATGAAGAAATAACTGTTTCGTTAGGCCTACAATTGTTATGAATTTACTGATTTGGTTATAAAGAGCAAAGCACTGATATATCCTTCTCTTAACAAGTCTGGTTTTGACGTCCATTGTAGAAATAATTTGAGAAAACCTTGAGAGAAAAGAAGAGGTTGTTGATTATCATCAATGTGTTATCATCAATGTGTCCCTTTTCCTCAGTGTTTTCTGTTATTTGGACTGGTACATTTTTTTATTTGGGGGGGGGGGGGGGGGGTGAATGGGTTATGAATGCACCAATAGACTTGATTGATTCAAGATCTATACGAATAAATGCTTAAGACCAGGATTTGATATAGTATCAATATTGCGTCTTCTGCCTTGATTTTTTTCATTATAGTCCAGTCAATATAATGACACATGTTTATAAATTTTACAGTAATAAACAAAAGGTAATCCTTGTTAATTTTCAGTTCAACGTTGCATGTCTTGGTTCAAATCTTGAAGGTGTAAGGGACCTGCAAGATTCAAACCATCACATGCAAATTTACAGTAGTTATGACTTTGCTATTGCGTTTTTTGCAAGGGTAAATTTTGTAAACATGTGCCATAATATCGTTAATTAAAGGACTATAGGTATGTAAAGACCCGGTAATCAAAGATACATGTTCGTGTAAGATTAGCTTAATTTGATTAAAAAGGCGTTCTTATACAGTAGTACATGACACCAAGTTCAACCCTCTTCCACCCCGCGAATCTTATATCACGGCGGGGAATCACCTGACATAATATTTTCGATATTTTCCAACATTTCTGTCAATGGCTGACCGATTTGAAAAGAAGAATTTACGCAGAGACAGCGGGAACACTCCATGACTTTGCTGAATGCAAAGGATAATCTTTGAAAAATCAGCTGATATGAAAGTTATTGACGACTAACCAAAACTTAATCTGGTCGTCAATAACGTTTTTATCACTTGATTTGTAAAAGAGTTACCACCCATCTGATATCAGGCGTTTTACACTTTTTTTCTGTTTCAAGCCGATTTCAAATTGGTCAAGTATTTACAAAATTATTGACGATTTTCTGAAATTTAGTGTCACATGATTCCCCACCGATGTATATAATGCCCTTGTTTTGTTAACAATAGTTTATGTAGTAACTACAGGGAAATCTGGCAATGAATATTTGATAAAAATAAGTTCTTTATATAAGTTACTATAAAAAATAATGTGCTGTTACATTTGACCTTACAGTGAATATTTGATGGAATTGAATGAACTATTTTGGATAATTTTGTCCTTGTTTTATGCGCCCCTACTAAGTTTGAATTCATAAAAAAACAAAATTTGACGGTAACTTTTTCCCATTCTTGTTTTATTTGCACAAGTATAAATTAGAGATAATTTTGGTGTAGGTCGCATACCCTGCCAGTCAATATTACAAAAATTACAGATCAAAGAAAAATGTTCATTTTTCTTAAACATGGATAAAATTCAGTCGCAAAATCATAAACCTTATGTATAATCAAGTGTTTTTTTCTCAATTTTGTTTTTCATAGTTTTGTATTTAGCTTATTTATGTTACATACATATCTGTTGTTGCATACAAGCTGAAAAATGTCAGATATTATCATCTTCTGGGAAAAATATGAGATTTACGGAGTTGGTGCTTCCCCTTTTCCCGCCTTTTTTTGTAAAAGGGGGTCAATAACTAAAAAAATATATAAAATTCCAACATATCGGTAAAAATTGTTTTAAGTTTCATTTTACCTCCGTCTTCTATCATAGAAATAATATATAACAATATTTTTTGTATTTTCAAAAGTGTCTATTATGGTTCCAGATCGTTAACTTAGGAGTATATTATGGTGCTAAGAGTCAAATTATTAACCCCTTTGGTCTAATCTACTATAACGACCGCTATTATTATATTGTGGCTCATAAAAATTTCAATCTTTTTACCAAAACAAAACCCCTATTAGATAACGATTGAAAAGAACATTGAGACAGAAGAACAAAATGCTGATAGCCAGCATTTTCCCCATTTGTCTCAATATTTCCTGTGATATAGATCTTTTCTAGGCAAAACACATATTTACAAACATTTATTTTGTCGTCTGCGACAGCTTTCAAAGTGGACCAACCTGAACCAATCTCCAAACGACAACATTTGAGGACGGGTCAATTTGAAAGCTGCTGCAGACGACAATTTCAAGCGAATGACATTTTACATGAATAAATAGAGAAACGATTTGTCTGCTGTAATCCCCAGGAAATATTGAGGCAAACGGAGAAAATGCTGGGTACCAGCATTTTCTTCTTTTGTCTCAATGTTTTCCAATGCCATTTCTTTTAGGGAAGTCAAAATCATGTCTTGTTTGGTAAAGGACAAAACTTTGCAGTTTAGGAAAGAGTGAGATGTGAACTTTAACACCACGTGACCAGGACAAGTATCATTTGATGCTGATAAACTTTGCGGCCATGGAGGATCTCATTTATAAACAAGTGTTGATTTTGTTTTTTGTTGCTTTGCATTTATTTACAGGTAAGCATATGTTTATCTAGATTTTATTTATCTTAAAGGTATTGTCCAGCAAGATTAACCCGGGGCATTTGCATATGTAATGACCCCACTTCGGCAATGTTTTGTTAAGACGCTCAACTAACGGGCTTTGCGCACGAAAATTAAATTGTCCCGGGTTAATTTGTTTGGACAATATCCAACCCTATCTAGATTCGCGCAGCGTTGGAATAATTCGTAGGCCTACATATTCGGCGGTAGAACGATTCTGTCACAAACGACTCATTTTAAAAATGTTCTTCTTGAGACGTTGAACAGCATCAGAGCCAACTAGCATTCGTTGACGTCGAATAACACATGAATCCACATGACGTTCTCAACACACGGTTAAGGACGCGAGCTCGGCCATCCAGACTGTCCGGACATATAGCCATTTCGAGTTATTGGTCTAGCCCATCATTAGTAAAGGATTTTGAAACATTTTGGATAATGTGCATTTCATTGCAACAGTCATGATATCGTGCACCCATAGTAGTGAATTTTTTGCTAAAATTAGACTTAGTTTATTGGTTTGTATTGATAAACTGTCGGTTTTGTTATAAAATCAAGCCGTAGTTACGAGCTTTTATAACAATACCCACGAAATACTAATTGTTTGTCCGCAATAACGTCACGGTTAACTGGATGAAATCGTTCCCTATTGTACAGTGTTGGTCTCTCATTCTTCAGGAGTATATGGATTGTTGTGTTACCAAAAAGCTGCAGCTGAGACCACCCCCCGAGCAGTCAACTGCGGACCACGCAGATCGTGTTATCTAATTATAACGAATTGTAAGTTGGTGGTTGTTTGTACTCTTTCTGTAATCCAATCACGATATTATGGCACTTGGTTACAAAATTCAGTGGTGGTGAACTAAAACAATTTTCGCTACAACAAGGTATAGATATTTTGCGGTTAATGTGAGTTTATATATTTTTTTTCTAGTGACAATGAACTTGTTCTAAAAACAGATCGGGTTTACCGTTTTGTACTGACAGACTGTCGGTGTTGTTATAAAATATCGTAACTACGGCTTCGATAAAGCCGTAGTTACGATATTTTATAACAACTCCGACGGAATACATTGATCGCGAAAAAACGTCCCTTGCTTTGGCCGAGTTCACCACCGGTGAAATTTATGGATAAAAACACACACACACGCACAATTTTATATAGCCTGGGTTCAGTCGTCAATATACAATTTGGTCAATAAGATAGCGCATAAAAAATCAATACCCGTTAGATATCGCGGCATCCGTTTTTGATCGTGTCGATATTGATCTTTGGACCGGAGAAAGTAAAGGAGGGAAAAATGATCAGTCTGGAACCCAGTCTAAATTTTATACTACATGTACAGCTTACTGTAATTTTGCATGTGTTGGTTCGAATCTTGCAGATGTGAAGCTTATACAAGATTCAAATCAAAGCATGCAAAGCATGCAAATTTGTGTGAAAAATAAGAGTCTTTTCTCTTTTTACATCGGTAGAATTTGTTAACATGTGCTACAATATTGTGACTGGGCTATAAACGAACAAACAAATGCATTTTTCATATTCTGAAATGAGTAGCAGACGACAAAAATAATGCTCTTTTGTAGATCATCATCATCATCATCATCATCAGCAGCAGCAAAATCATCATCATCATCATCAGCATCATCATCATCATCATCATCATCATCATCATCATCATCATCATCATCATCATCATCATCATCATCATCATCATCATCATCATCATCATCATCATCATCATCATCATCATCATCATCATCATCATCATCATCATCATCATCGTCGTCGTCGTCGTCGTCATCATCATTATCATTATCATTATCGTTTTTTGTAGATGGACGGACACAGGGGTGTACGTGTAAAGTTTATCCAACCGGGGTCATAAGAAAACCAGAGTTTCAAGCGTATTTCTGCAATTCTTTTCTTTGTAATGACAGACTGCCAGGCATAGCGTTTGATAAACATTGAAACCTTTTTTTTTCATTTCTTTTAAAAAAGAAAACAAGCTTATTACTTCTGCAAATCACTATTTTTGTCGCGAAAGGAAATCCCGTTCCACAACATTTTCGATATTTTTTCAGTAAGTTTGTTGAAATTAATCGAATCAATTTGAAAATGAAACTGTTTGAAGCAGAGAAGGCAGAAAACGCCGGTTATTTTTTAGAATGGGTGTGATAGATCTTTTAACATTTTCCCAAACGACCAAATTTTAGAGTTGTCCAATTGGAAAGCTGCTAAATATGACAAAGTGCATGTTAATAAATGAAAGGATCATGTTCAATATAGCAAAGAAAATATTGAGACAAAAGGAGAAACTGCTGGTTATCAGCAGTTTCTTCTTTTGTCTCAAGGTTTTCCCAAGCGTTTTCTATTTAGGACATCAAAACCAGGTCTTGTTTGGGAAAGGGTTAAACCGCACCAGATAAAAATAGTTATTGACGAACAAACAAATTTTGTTTTTGTGTTTTGTCGTCAATAACTATTGATCTGGTGTTGTTTTAAAAATCCGCCAAATCCGAGAACATTCTTAGCTTTCCACACCCTCTCTCTTCTCTGGTTCAAAACATTTTCAAATCGATATCGTATTAACAAAATATTGACGATTTTCCATAAGTGTTGCTTTAGTGTCAAATGGTTTCAAGCCATGATTGTACTACATAACAACAAAATGCTGGGTGTGAACTGGTAACGATGTAATTCATACGAGTAGGCCTATATTGAAGTGTCAGTTTCTTCAAAACATTTACGATATTGTGAACCTATGTGGGGGAGCAGCTGGAGGCTTGGTAAGGGTGTTGTAGTAGTACTGGTATGAGAAACGCCATGAATCCATGGTTAGGTGCTCCAGCCGCCGCGATATGACCTTAGTAGTTGAAAACGGCGTAAAACCCCAATAAATCAAATCAAAACATTAACGACGCATTTTTGTCTTACAAATGTCTTACGTGACGCTTATAGAAACAACTGCATAATCACGGCTTTGGTGATTCAGTGATACGCTATTCTTCCCCTTAATATGTACTTCGAGCGTCGTCCGAAGCAACGGAAAATGACGAGTCTAATCATCATCAGTATCTGTTGCCAGGGACGACTCCGGGATATTGACGAGGGTATCACTTATGTTGTAGGCCTATCTAATAAAGAGTTGCAATCCTTTAAAGTGACATTTCACATTTATTTCATTTTTTAAAGGTATGTCTTGATGCAAAGATTGTTCATTCTAATGCGTAGAAATGCTATCCGTTTTTTGAAGTTGTTATTTATAAGCGAAAAATAGACCTTCACAGTTGAGACAGAAATGACAAATTCTATATAAATCTGAACTGTTGTCCAGAACAATTTGTTTGATTTTAGCACTAAAATTATTTATATTTCTCCTAAACGTTTCAATATTTTGGCTTGAAATTTTCAGACTTTTGATGAGAAAACATGCTCTTTCAGATTGAATAAAAGTGAGATAAGTAAAAATAATTGTGAAATGTCACTTTAATGTTTTGGTGAAACTGGCCCACTGCAATATTTAGCAAGTAACGTTGGAAAATGACGTAACTGCAGCAGGAATAAAGTGTTGTCGTGGATATTTAACGTAGCTTACTATGTACGTATGACGTGTGACGCCGGAGTTCTAAATGTATCAAATAAGTGCCAAATATAAACCTTTGCTGTGTGAACTCAATTGGACGGCCTCGGTCATGAAATTTCAATAACCAACATCATAGGTTTCGTATAGCATTGCTGAAAAATTATATGAATACTCCCTCTTATTTTAGTTCTAAGGATAAGTTAGTGTATGGGGGCCCCATATAACCCATTTCCAAACATTGACGCTTTTTGACGCCCTTATGATGAAGGCTTTGGAAAGCATTATGGAAAATGAAGAAATTGCTTGGGACAAGCAAATTCTTCATTTCCAACAATGTTTTCTACCGAAAAAGACCAAGCAATATAAATGTATTCTTATTTACTCGAAATTGTCGTCTGTATCATCTTTGAATTTGGAACAGTATAAAAATTTTGCCGTCTGGTTATGTGATAACCACATATTCTAAATAAGTGAAAACACGGCAGTTGATCACGTGACAAGTAAACTGCAAAAATCTTTATTAACTCTATTAATACAAGACCGATTTGAAAATGGTTATAAGTAGAGAGAGCGTAAAAACGTCAAAGATTTTTTTCGATGTGGTATTTCTTTTAAGGTAGAATACCCGTAATATGGCCATTTTGAGATTCATGAAATATCGGATTTGTTCGAGTGTCGTCGTTACGTACATGTATCTGAACTTATTCGGGCACGGTCGTAAATATTTGGCGGTGGAAAGTTCCACCGCCGAATATATTCGACGTCGCCCGAATTTTTCCGACGTTGTGTGAATCTCATTAGGGGCGGACTACCTTAAAAGTTAACTTGCAAAAAAGTTACTGACAACCAAGTTAATTTTACTAGGTCATCATTACTCTTTTCTATCAGTTGAAATGTAATAAATCTACCGCATTTAGCAAGTTGCTAATATTTTTCCGCCTTCTCTGTTTCAAACCGAATTCACTTTGATCACGTATTATATAAATATTGATTATTTTCTGACATTTTTGCTGTATGTATATGGTGCTTTTTGTATATAGCTTCCAGTGATAAGCTTACTATAGATATGTTTGATGATAATGTACATTTTATATTTTTATTATCTTCACTCTTGTTCAAAGTGGAGATTGTGCATGATGAGCTGAATAAATTGTTACCATTCGTTTTCTTGTCGGTTGGGATCAATGTTTCGAATAGGTAAAATGTTTCCACAAATAATTCATATATCTGAGAAAGGAGCTCAGTAAGGCGTCACATGCAACAAGCATTTTGAAATTTGACGCAGAAATGAAATTATTACTGCAAAATATTTGACCAGAATTGATATTACATTGCCCGTAGTTTTTATCCATCCTTTGATGCACAATCTCCATCATGTTTTTATAAATTGTTACATAATCTTATGATATAGTTATAAAGAATTATACTGTATTGTATTGTACTGTATTGTATTGAAAGGCATGAGTGGAAGCAGCAGAGCAAAATATAATACACGGGAAACGTTCACACCGAAAAGTAGTCCGAAATATAGTACAAACGAACACGAATTGCTCGTTCCCAAGAAATTTCTCCCTTTCCTTCTTTATTTACATTATAGTTGAAGACAATATAGTTAGTGAACAACAAAAATGTCTAAATAATTCAACCGAAAAATCGAACTCCATGTACGTTTATATTAAGGTAACGTGACGTTCCTGTTTTCGTGGACACATCGTTTTTCAACTGTTCTTGATCTCCGTGAAAATATATGTGCTTTTGACTCCGTGGTGCAGGAGACGTGACTGTATAGTATATCGTTTGTCACGTTCGAAAATGTCGTAACTGCAGCTTGAAAAAGATGTAGTTACGGCATTTTTAACGTGACCGACGATATATGGATGCCGTCCCACCATATCTCAGATTCCTCTCGATGGAAGTTTTGTCCAGATCTTAGGTCATAGCTATTTAATGCCGATTTGTATCTCAATCAAATTGGTCGAGGTGCTGACTTCGTGGTGCAGGGGAAGTAATTCTTATGGTATATATAGACGTAATTCCATTACAGTTCGGGATCCTCTCGATGAGAATAAATCTGGAAAGAAAAGAAGCAAGCACGTTATATGTGATATTCACAGAATTTAATGATTAAGAAAATCAACCCCTAATGAGGTTCACAAACCGTTGGAATAATTCGGGCGAAGTCGTGAATATTCTGCGGTGTCCGAAATTTTATGGCGCCGCCCGAATACGTACGGAAACGTAACGAATGTTAACGACGTCAAACGAAAAGCCCGCACATCGCGTAAATCGAGGGTTGACTGCCTTAAGTCCCTAACAGACAGCAAAGCATGTTTTTCGACGTGATTTTGAAGCGGAGTTGTGTGTAATCGGAAATCATCTGGTAAATGTCACAGGAATAAAGTAACACTTTCCCAAACAAAGCCTAGACGTGCCTAATAGAAAAAAAACTTAGGAAAACGCTGATCATCAATGCCGAAGAAGCAATATACTGATGATCAGCGTGTTCTTCTATTCCCCAACCATATCTATGCTATGCGTTGTATCAATACATTTTGTTTACTTTTGCCACATATAATTTTGTTGTCTGTGAGGAAATGGTAACAGAATTGTAATGAACGAGAGGGTCATGTGTTTTGGGAAATCAGTAAGACGTCAAACTTCCATAAATTTTCCCTTTTTCCACTAAAATAAGTCGAGCATAAAATCTGAGAAATGAGAGTGAGGTTTGCAGGAACTAGTTCCTTGGCTTTGCCCATTGCCATACATTGACGCTTTTTGTCGCCCTAAAATCCATTGAAAATGTTAGGGAACACATTGAGATAAATGCTGTTGTTATGTGACTAAGGCACAGTATAAAAATTCTAGCTATTCTTGCAATCTAGAAAGGTGTTACATTCATCAAAACATTATAACAACTTCTCGAGGTACTTTTTTTGTCACAACAAGATTGACTTTTATTTTCATTTATGTACATTTTGACCTTTCTAAGTTTGGTACTAAATTTTTAACATGTCATTTATTATGTTTCTAAAAATCACAGTCTCAAGAAATGAATTAAGTCTGGATCTAAAAAAAAAGGTACATTGAAGCTCTTGAGACTTACATGAATTTGATCCGGATTGTTTTTAAATGTCTAAATGATTTCCAAATTTTTCATATTTGGGACGTCAAAAGCAGGTTTTGTTTGACGGAATTAACTTTGTGATCTTTTCAAAAGTATTTTGACTATCTTCTGTCCTGATAAAGTTAATTTCAAAAGTCAAACGATGTATCACAAAACTCTTTTTCTTTGTCATTCTACTATCTTTTTACGTGTGAAGCGTCCTCTACAACCTTTAAGATGCCACCCACCTTTGTCTCTCGACAAAAATTAATCGTCCATTCTCTTCCAAGATATCTCAGCTTTAACAATTGAATTATGTCGTTAACCTTTCCTGGGAATTGAATTAAGGAAGTTGTAGAGAAAGACACGACTGTGTTTTGGGAAATCAGGATAACTTCGATTAGAATTCTGTCTAAAGTGTTCATTTAAGGTCATCATGGAGAACAGTATTTTAACCAATGTATAAAAAATAAAATCTAATCACACTGTATGTATCCGGGAAGCGATTAATACAAAAGTGTGACTAGATTTTATTTTTCAAACCTGCATGAAAAAATGAAATTGCATTCATTTCTTATAATTTCATATTCTGCGATTTGAAAAACAATAAAAACACATTGTTTGATAATTAATTTTCAACAAAAATGACAAGTTGATAATGCGGTGCAATACAAATTTTGACAGGAAAAGTAGTCTAGTGCCGGCAATTTTTTTCATGGAGCTTTGAATTTTTTTCAACCAATCAAAACGCTGGAATTTTAGTGAAATCGACTTACATTAAATTAAAGCATCTTAACAAGTAAATCGTAAGGGGAAACGACGACAACAACAACAAAAAGGCCAAAAAAAAAAAAAAATAAAAATTTGATGCACACTGTTCTAAGAGAAGTTTTAAAATATGCGAATTGTCAACTTTTGAAATCCTTTTCTGGACAATGGGTTGAAATATTAGATCTAATTGAACGGATCGAGATTAATTGCTCATTTTTCTATGATATCTCGGATCTACGGATTGAATTATGTTATTAACAGTTCATTGGAATCAAATTAAAGAATATGTTGTACAGTTTAGCGTGTGCTTTGGGAAATCGAAACGACTAAATACGTCAACCAAAATCACTGAATGCGTGCTTATATCCTAAAGGTAGCCTATATACGAAGAAAAAAAAGTTACCATCAAATGGCATCAATATTCATTTTTTTAATTTCTTAGTTATTTCTGATTATCGAATTATGGAGTTCAAAGTGACAGTAAGCAAGCGAAAAGCTTAAAACAGTTAGCCGAAAATGGAATACGATGACTTAATAAGTATCCCCTTAAAGACATTTAGATCAGTATCTGATTAAGATATCAGAGCCTTTACATTGGGAACTCGGGAAAACACAAAATGACACTTAATAGATAACACGGTCCTCCCAAAATGAGGAGAAACTTGCTGATAAAATGATGGAATTACAGCAAGTGGAAATTGATAAGATTCTATAACACTTCAACGGAGAAATCAGATTTCAAAATCTGGGGAACATTTTTTGTCAATCTGCGAAACATATATTTTACCCTTTTGTACTGTGCCTGTTTGATAATGCTCTTTGGAGTTCTATTTTGAACTGAAATGCTGCATGTAATAAACCTTTCCGAAACGACAAGAATTTAGGTTTGCCTAAATTCAAAGATGTTGCAGACCACAATTTAATAAGAAGAAATTTTAAATATATCGGCCTTTAGGGGTAGAAAACATCGTGGGAAATACAGCAATTACTTGTCACAATCAATTTCTTCATTGTCCACGATGTTTCCAAATCATTATCTTGTGAGGAGTGGTAATGGGTTAACGCCGAGTAATTATTTCTTGTTTAGATTTTTAAGAAAATGTTTGGTAAGGCAGAATATTGGTATTCGTCTTTTTATAGTTCAAGAAAACTCGTAGTATTCAACAGCTTTTAAATAATCTGTAGTTGCGAGGTTTCTAATGAAAAGCGAAGCCATGCTGTCTGTAAAAGGTATTTCCTCAATTGTTTAATCCTATTGCAAAAGAAAAACAAACTTTCATTCACTCTAACTCTGCATATTTTAGGGTTTTTTTGAGAAACATTGACATCGTAGTTTGTATCTCCTACGACTTTAATCAAACTGTTTCTTTGTTGGCAAAAACTTTTTTATCCAGTATAATCAAAATACCATATTCATTACTATAATTATTGAATAAAAGCATATATCGCTGCTTTTCAACAAAAACGTAACTGCAGCTTAAAACAAGCTGCAGTTACGAGGTTTTCGTTGAAACGCAACGATATGTTCTCACGCGATTTCCTGCCGTATTATATTACACATCAATACATACTAATTATATTTCTACTCACCGTAACGTACCGGGGTCGTAGGAATCCCTGGTTTTTAGACCTTTTGGTATTTATTTTTCAATATTGAAACATCTTTAACTTAAGGTAGTCCACCCATAATAGGATTCACGTGACGTTTTCATTTTTCGCACGACGTCCTTAACATTCGTTACGTATCCGAACATATTCTTGCAACGTCGTTAACAAGCATTTTTATCACGTCTCCCGAATAATTCCGATTTCACATGAATCTCATATTGGATGGACTAACTTAACGATATACATGTATATTGGCACTCAATATGTTAAAATCACTTGCACACCTACCATAAAAGTGAAAAGTTTTCATAAACCTATTGATACATTGTTAAGACGTTTGTAGTTGCTTACCTGGAATATTCTATTTTCAAATGCGTTGTGGGCCTCATAGTGCATACGTCGCTTACATCGTGTAATATATAAAATAGTCAAAATGGCGGCGACCATGGTGAACAGGGAAATACAGGAAACTGTGATGGCTACGATAATACTGTGGTTATTTTTGGAATGTGATGCAACTGAAATGAAAGAATCGAAGAAATAGCTTCAGATCCCGTAGGCCTTTAATACTCATTCTGAAATCTTACATGCAATTATGTAGAGCTTGTGCGTTTTAATCTATAACCTTACAGACTAATGTTATTGCTGATATGGGATGCAAAATATATGAACCAGGATCTACAGAAACGCCCATCATAGCTTTTGAGACAGCCAGGTATCAAGATCAGGCTGTGTCTAGATGCAGTCTAGCCAGCATCCATGCAACTCTAAAATGGTTGCTACAGACCATGAGGAAGCTATTGGAGAACAACATGGTTCCTGGTCAGACTGCGTGTATACGCAGGCTGATCTGGAACCATGTTGTTCTCAATTGCTATAACTTCCTATAAGGGATGTTTTCCAGATCCTGGCCCATATGTATGTTCAAGTCGTTTTGTTCAATTAACCGAACCACAAAGCCAATCTATCGAAATGGAGCTGTTCCTGTATCCATTATCCGCATATTCTCGATGAATACCAATACATATTTTTCATGCAACGTGCGCCTGAAGATTTTGCTATTTAACCGTATTTTTCGTGGTTAAAGTTAAGAAATGACGCAATTCTCAATTCATAAAACGATAGTACATTACAAAGCTTTCATAACAGTATTATCAGTTATATTAGTTGTCTTGTGAAATCCATATCAATATTTACATTGATTTCCTACAAAATAGGTTTCAGCATAAACTTGATGAAATGGAGTGAATACAAAATCGTAATGAAACTGTTTAAAGGATAAATTACGCTACCTTGTAATGATGATGTGACAAAATGCACTTAATGAGAGAATACATGTACTGTTTGACCGGACCTCAGACTGAAGGTCATTATAATTTATACCGGTTCTACCTAAACCATTTAAAAAATAATGACACTTTTCGGGGATTTTGGCACTCCACGTAATAAGGCTTTGGAAAATATTTTGGAAAATGAAGAAATTGCTTGTAACAAGCAATTTCTTCATTTCCCAAAATGTTTTTTTCTGAATTAAGGTACAATTTCAACCACTTGAAAATGTTGTTTGTATCATTATAGGTTTTTGACTAGTCCAATATGTTGTCTGTTATGAATTAGGAGGGGTCGGGGGGGGGGGGGGAATGGATGTTATTTTTGTACCACAGTGTTTCAAAATATCATTTTGCTTTATAGATCTAGTATTCAATTTCATTCATTGATAAGAAAGAATAAATTACGCTACCTTGTAATGATGATGTGACAAAATGCACTTTATGAGAGAATACTGTTTGTCCGGACCTCAGATTCACGGCTAACCAGACTGTGTACATATTTCCTGATAGCAGCCCCTCTATAGTGTAGGTGTCCGCGTCACTGCCGATACAATATTTATAGTTCTCCCCTTCTTTCTGGTCCCGGCTCCAATATACCTCCATATTGAATATTGTTGGAATTATCTCATCTGAGAACGGGACCCAGCGCAATGTGGCTGACGTCATTTGTATATTGACGTCATAGATTGTCATGGTATACCTATCATGCGTTGATTCTGAAAATAATCATCGTTTTTCGATTTTTGTGTTCATGAAATCGTTTTTTCAATGCTTCAAAGACTCATTTAAATCAATCAAAATTCATCGATCTATTTTAATTTCAACACTTATTAGCAAGAACACCTTTCCCTGTATATTAGAAAACAAAGTAATTAAAGCAAAATAATTGATTAATACAATAAAATAGAAATGTCTTGATCAAGCGAACGGTACAGTTTGTATGGAATACAATTCTTTGGCTTTGGTAACAGTTATGTTGAAAATATTGAAACATACAAGTATTGAAACATAAAAGTATTACAAAGTAGTTTCAAGGCCACGTTCACTCGGGAAAAAGAGTCTAAAGCATGGAAAAATATGCTTTACTGTTGTGCAGGCAAAATAGACTAAGATCAGTCTCCATAGTCTTGTTAAAGTGTCTCTTAAATTATAAACAATTTGTTTGAAACAAAATTAAAGTCAGCAAGACGAGGTAATGATACATACCTGTTATGGATAAAGTATTAAAGAAAGTAGTTCCAAGGCGACGTTCACCCGGGATTGTCAATAAATGCGCTTCGTACCACTTTGTATGGAACAAACACTTTAACATATAACTACTGTCTGAAAATATCAGTCTTTCTGTATATAACCAGTTTTTGACACTGAGGGGTTTATATTTTATCACATATGAAGCTATTTTATATTTGAGAGACGATGGGACAGTCCACCGTAAATAAGCACTACTTGATGAAGTGTTTAGGGCTACAAAAGTCATTGTTTCTCCATCAGGGGCGCTTCTTGATAGCGAACTTGGTGTTGTATGGCCTCTGTCTGAAAACGAAACAGATAAAGATATATCGTTTTTTTATTTACAAAGTTCAGAATGTGCAATTTTACTTTCTAATCCAATTACGGAAATATACTGACAGGGAACAGTAGTTCCCTTTCTAAATAGGTCCCAGCATGCAAAATGGATGTTTAAAGATACTTTTGGAAGAAATGATTGTGTTGTGATGTAATACAAAAATATTATTTAAGTGAAGTAATTAGACAACGTTTTTGCAATTTGGAAAGAAAAATATACATGTAGGAAAAGACAAAATTTGACCTACCTGACAATTGTGTAGCTATAGTATCAGACCAATAGGTCGTGGTATTGACAGATGTGCTGTTACTATTTGACTTCGACTTGAAATTGGACGTAAACTTTATACTCATCACCAGATAATAGAATGTATCTCTGATCATTCCAGGAATAACGAAAAAGAAGTTCCTATCAATTCTGTACAATAATTCTTGAGCACCAAAATCAGTAAACAAAGATGAACTGTTTAGTATAGTCTTTGCATCATTCAGTGTGAATGTTAGATTTCTCCATAATGGTAATTCGACGTCGGTTTTTGTTGTGTAGAAGAAGATCATCTCGTCGACGTCTGTCTGATCCGAGTCGGATGTAAACTGGAACCGGACAAGAACAGATGACTCGGAAAACTTTGACACGGTCCAGATTTCGATGATGTCATCAAGTTCTGTAGAAGAGAAAACAAATTACTTCCAAAGATCCATGACACTCGTTACAGTTACAACTCGCTGTGCTGAAGTGATAGAGATTTCCTCGAGATATCAGGGTTCGACTTATTCGTTTTTTGGTCAGTTTGTACAAAATCGATTTACACTCAGACCGGTCAAAATCAATAGAACTTTTTATTAAATGTTCATGAACTTTAGCAACCATAGAAGAACAATATGGTTCCTGATATGCCTTGTTTAGGAATAGGTCTGGTTCCTTGCTAGTCGCAAATGCTGTAATGGTCGTTTTTCAAGATCCCGGGTCAATGCGGTTAAAATCAGACTGTTTCATGAAAATGTATATTTATTGCAATGCTTTAAACAAAACATAATATCGTCGGTGTTATTGCCAAACATCGTAACTCCATCTTGATTAAAGCTGGAGTTACAAGGTTTTGCAATAACACGGACTTAATGTACACTCACCAGATTGCATATTTTGACAGACAATTTGGTTACAGCATGAGTTGTCTACCACTATAGGGTCAGGACATACTGGTGTCTTACTAGGAAGTGTTGTTGTACCACAGCGATGGAAGTCTATACAATTCGTGTCCCGGAAGTCATCGGAGCATGCGCACAGCTGACAGTTTCCATGGAAAAATATGGTTCCCGGTACTATGGTGTTGTTGTCATAGAAACACACATTTTCTGTAAGATAAGAAAATGTATGGTAGCGAATGAATGTGGCATCTATAGAATGTCATTTATCATTTTGGATTCAATATAAAAGCGATTGTTTTCAATTACAATGTACTTATTAACAATAAGAAATGTATGGCGGAGGAATGATCTAATCACTCGAAGATTTCTAAGAGTAAAAGCCGATTTCTACGACCGACCAATACCATGTTCCATTCATATTGTACCCGTAACAATCTCCTGTCATAATCAAAATGAACCATCTGATTCACTCTTTTCAAAACAAAGCACAGTTTTTGACGTCCGAAAGAGAACATGCTTAGGAATTATTTAAACAAAAGAAGAAATGCTAAAAGCCAACATTTACGAGGTGTGATCAAAAGGTTCCCGGAAAAGTTTCATCCAAATCAAAATATTGATTTTGATATACTGCCAAGAACTATTATGGTTTGTATTGAAATTATAGTAGTTATAGTAACGTCGTGTTCGAAATAGCGGCCCAAAGTTCACTGAAATGAGAGCTTTTACCGTTTGAATACGATGTTTATCTTTTTTGTCATAATTAAGCAACTCGCTGTCAAATCTTTGTGAAAACATTGGGATATAACTTCCGCGCATAACGTTATTTTGACTGTTTGTGCACTAACATTCTAAAGAATGTGCGAGACAATAAGTTCTCATTTTTAAGGTATCCAAACCCTCAAAAGCACCAAAGACCTAGATGCGAAATTTGAAAAGTGCCAGTAATTCCTAAACTGTGTTACGCTTCCATTCCAAATACATTCATAAGCATTTTGAACGGTTTAGAATTTTGAATTAATGCATGCTTGTGGAAATATTTGACAAAAATGTTCAAAATTACCTCCCTTGCATATGAGTATAGAGTAAAAAGATATTTGTGCATTATTTTCTTCTTGAAGCATAATTTTGAAATCCAACACGGTGAATCAACTTATTTAAAGTGTATTTACAAGTGTGTGTAATTTGATGCATTTCGTACGGCAAGAAAGTGATGATTTTTTTCAGGGTCTGTAAACCTTAATACACAGAAACGAGCATTTAAATTCTGTATTACAACAACAACAACAACAACAACAACAACAACAACAACAACAACAACAACAACAAACTCCCACACAATAAAAAGTCATCGAACATATTCGACCACTGTGATTCAGCTTTTAGAAGATATATTCATGACGATCATATGAGCGATTAAACATCTACTACGTAATGTGTGGGTTTCGAACAAGGCGACGGATGCCAATAACCTGACGTTAGCGCTTACATGCTTTACCTTTCAGTTTCCCTTTTTTTGTAACAGAAAAATAGTCTTTCTGGGGTTTATATTATTCAATACCTTGATACAATGAAGATATCCGTTGAGTTTGTAACGGACATTCACTCATCACGCGAAGCAACTTCGCCATTTATAGCAACATAGACGTTTTGTAATTGGACGCAGGACGACGTTAGGCCGCGTATCGATGAGCGACGTTGCTATGACGAAGATTAATTAATACTGATTAATGCAGAATATTATTTTCTACTGTGTGTATAAACTTCGGGTTTTTTTAAGCAAAATCTACGGAAACGGCAACACTTTTCCACGAACCTTTCCTTGCTGTACTATACACTAAAATAATATCTTTATGAACGTATTTTCTATCTTCATGGACATATGTTCAAAATGGGCCAGCCAAAATATTTGCCGACTATCGTCTGGTCATGATATCACGACACACAAAGTTTAGGTGTATAAACAATACAATATCAAACTCCAAACTACTGTTATTTTGCATTCACCTGCAAGATTCGAACCAACCCATGCAAACTTATATTGACTAGTTTGCACTTTGTTTACGCACGTACAATTTATGACATGTGCCATAACATCGTGACAGGACTTAAGATTTGATCATACCTGGTTCCCTGCACTCCCACACATCACAACATCCATCCGCTGACTTTGTAAGGACTGGCTCCTTCGCGCAATCACGTGGTTTGTTCGTCACGTGACAATGTGGTGAGCACGTGATCACGCCGTCATAACACGAGCAGTTCTCCGCACAATCTATCAGCCAGTAAGATTCGTGAGGTATACTCTCTCCCAGATACGTACAATTATCTGAAGTTAAGAAGAGAAAATAGGACTTCTATGACTTTTATTTTCGGTTATTTTATTGTCGCCTCTTATTAAATCCTCATAACCAAAAGTTGTTTTAAGCCGTTATTGCGAGGTTTTGAAGAAAAAAAGTGTTTTTCATCTTATCTGTCACACTATGCAATAGATATTACAGCATAATGACAATTAAAAAACAACGAAATGATAATCAGTATGTCAATCTTATTCGTGTTTTTGTATAAAAATATTCAGTTACTTTCGATTATACTTATTTCCCTTGATAACTGATGTTTAGGTTTGGTGATTGTGAAAAAGAAAATATCTTGGCAGATCACATTGATTCTAGTGTACTTTAATTTACTATCATTTGATAGTTGAAAAGATATGGTTTTGAATGCAGATAGAAAATCGGTTTAATTAATCCTTTCTCAAATAAGACTGTTTTGACGCCCATTATAAAAAAAACGAGCACGTGAGCCCATTGAGGCCGAAAATAAAATGCTGGTAACCAGAATTTTCTCCATTAAAATTTTGCCTCAGTATTTTCTGAATTGTGCTATTAACATTTCCTTTCTTTTTAACATCAAATTTGTCCAATGCAGTAGCTCTCAAATCAAAGTTTCTCGTTTCGGAGAGGGTTAATGGGGATCCCCGATTCATTAATTTCATTTCTCTACATTCCCACGCCGCTTTTGTTCATGACGGCTTACCCTTTCCATAGCCATGTCTGAATTGACGGGAATTACATATTTAATATTTAAAGTATTTCTATAAAACTTAAATACTATGGCATGGACAGGGCTTAGAGGGATAAGGGAACATTCTGGCATTCAGCATCTTTTCTTTTCCTTTATTGTGTTCAAAATTCGTCTTCATTAGTTGCATCAAAGCCAGGGATTGTTTGGGGAATGGTAAACAGTTATCAAATCAATTACAAATCGGCGCTGATTAATTTCAAGACAAATACAGCCTATTTTTTTCTGTGGTTTATAAAGAGCGTCGGAGTAGAATCAATACGAATTCAATTCCTATTAAACATTTTCTCAAACAATGCATGAATTGGGAACCTAAATTTCGAAGAAAAATTTGGGAAACGTAAAGAAAAACGAAATGTTTCGTTTTCATTTATACCTTCTATGCTACAAAATGGCAATTTCCCTCGTATTCGTTTTAAATAAAATAAACTAATATAAAGCTACATGTACATTTCTGTGATGTTTCTTTAATGAAGTAGATTATTGGTAGTGCAAGACGTAGATGCAAGATGTCAGTAGATATACGGTCCATGTTATTCAATATCTTTCATGGTATTCCACATCTACATGTACCAAACACTTCGTGTAACTTATCCGCCATTCGTGACAACGGTGATTGACGAGTTTATCCGGATTCTCGTAATCCGGATAACCTCGTCAATTTCCGTTGTCACAGATAAAGCCAAAGTTGCAGGCGAATTTGGGTTGAATTTTGTTAGATATTTAATGATTGATGGAGTATGTTAAAGCAAGTCTTACCAAATGAACACTGGTGTTGCAGATCACAACAGTGAGGCTCGGCGAAGTAGTCATCACATGTTGGGGTTTCTTTGTCATGTTTGCGGCATATTGGCACACAATGAAATGTGCCGTTTGGTCTGCATATACAGCTCTCCTCGCATTGTTCCACGATCAACTTGTTACCCACGGCTATCTGGCGACCGTCGTATAAACAATAGTCTTTTGCTGTAAACACATAAAATAGCTTTTTAGAGAACCAGAAAGGCATGTTTACTGTCACAACCATAGACTTACAGATCAACCTATTACAGGGGGTAAGGGCTATTTCAAATCCAAACCCTATGTTGTATAATCTCATTCCAATCGTCTCGATTCTAATGAGAACAATAAATGATATATAGCATTTTGAAAAGCCTTCACGCCGTCGTAGCGGTAGCTTTGATTAAGCACCATCGCCATCAGGTTCAGTTAAGTGGCGGTAACGCAGTTGAACATTTAGCCAGGTTGATACCTTTTGTACTGTGACATTGACCTTCGAGTTTGAACTAATCTACTTTTCATAACTTTAATCTGGTCTATATCTTATAAATGCATTGTTAGAATTTTTAAAAAGCCGTGATATTTTCCTCAGATATACTTGTCCTTAAGGGGGAATGCTCCAGTTTCCTAAATTTTTTTCCCAAAAATAGAATTTATTTATATTTTGTATGTTGAAATTACATGCTATTACCAATTGAAAAATGAAATAAAAATGTATGGTCAGTGATCTTGTTCGAATTTTATAGGCATTCGTATCACATACCCCTACATCGAAAAAATGCATAATTTCTTGCACCTGTCCAAGGTCACTAAAATGCTAACAAAATGCGGTATATTCATCGTTTAGTCTCGAAAACGGATTTAAAGTAACATCCTTCATTTAATAAGAACGGAAAACCCTAAATATGTGCTACTATAAACGAGTAAATGTATAAAACAGCTTGCTCGCGTGCTCGGTTAGATCAACGAAGCTGGGGTGTTTTATGTCAAAATTTGCATATTTTTGGAAATATTTCAAGTTCTACCTAATAGAATTTGATGAAACTCCCTCATTGTATTAAGCAACATGTCCTGGTAATAATTCAAAAAGAGAATGTATAGGTCAGCGCACTTATTAGCGAATTACAGCATTTTTTATCAGCTACACATGAATAAAATGACGCAAAAGAGTGGTAACTGAATACACACTTACGACTGTCTTGCTCTAAATGATCGATTTCCATCTTGAGGAAATCAGTTTCGCATAATAAATACACTTTTATCGTCGAAAATGGTAAATTTTAATAATGTGTTATTTTATTGAAAATATGGTAGCGAAACATATTGGTACGAAACATTTATTTTTCTACAGTAAAGACCGAGTGTTCCGAAAAACTGGAGCATTCCCCCTTCAGATCTTTTATTTGGGACTATGATATTTGCTCTTGTGACATTGACCTTAGAGTTTGACCTTTTCTGTGACTGGTTCGTGTGTGGTCGAGTTATGTCGTACTACAATGCATTTTTCTTTCTTTTAAATCAAGGACTGGGAGGTTTTTGGAAGCAAATTTTGCAAAATTTGCTTCTCCTTGCAGCTACCTTTCTCTGCACTTTACCATTCTCTGCATACCACACAACATCTTCCGGTCCTCCTCACTATAAATAGTTCTATCAAAAGCAAAGATTTATGAGGTAGCAGTCATTCGAACATTCAATATATAAGTCTGAAGTTATGTGTAGATATTGAATTTTGTGACTGAAAATGAAACATTCAATTAATTATGTCTCTAAGTATGGCGTGTGGAACGTTTCAAAGTTCGATAAATATTTTTATGTGATAAAATTTGATATTCACATTCTATAATTTTTATTTATATTCTAAAATTATTTTTATGTGATATATTTTTTTTTATTTATATTCTATATTTTTTATTTATGTTCGATAACGCGAAAAAAATTATGTGATATAATTTTTAATTTATATTGTATATTTTTTATTGATGTTCTATATTTTTTATTTATATTCGATAACACAAAAAAATATGTGATATAATTTTTTATTTATAGATCTATTCTATATTTTTTATTTATGTTCTATATTTTTTATTTATATTCGATAATAGCGCGAAAAAACTTTATGTGGTATAATTGCATCATGGGATACTAGTGACATTTGTAACAAACGATTTGATTGGACAACGGTATTCACAACGAATATGGCTGCCCCCACAAGGTTTGTAAAACATGCTGTCGTCTATCTAAAAATTTGTTCGCATAATATAGGGATAGGATCACACACTGTCACTGTCTTTATCACTCTGAAACACATAGAATATATTAAATAAAAAATTATATCACATATTTTTTTTTTTCGCGTTATCGAACATAAATAAAAAATATAGAACATAAATAAAAAAAAATATACAATATAAATAAAAAATTATATCACATAAATTTTTTTCGCGTTATCGAACATAAATAAAAAATAAAGAACATAAATAAAAAAATATACAATCTAAATAAAAATTATAGAATATAAATATAAAATTATATCACATAAAAATATTTTTAGAATATAAATAAAAAATATAGAATATAAATTTAAAATTATATCACATAAAAATATTTATCGAATTTTGCAACGTTCCACACGCCATATCTAAGAGAAGAAAAGATCGACGTAGTAATTTTCATTATTATGGTTCAAAGATCAGCCAAATGGCCTTCCTTGTAAATGGGTCAGTCAAGTTTACTGAACTATGAAATATGTTCAAAGCTTACACAAACGATTAATATGCATCAAGTTGTGCTAAAAATAGATACAACTCCAGCATGGAATCAAAGTATTCAAGGTATTCATATGGATAATCAAAGTACTCTACTTCTGGCCAGGCTTACATTATTGACAAAGTTGCTCCCCAACAGTACTGTCAGTACTTTGATTCTATTTTCTTGACGGCAATTCCAATAGAAACGACGTTTCCGTAGGCGTAAAATTATTTTCATAATTCATCAGAAAAAAACGTGCGATAATTTCTCGCCTTTTCCCTCGTGTGTCGGATTTTTGTGGACATTCATTTATATAAATGAAATTACGCAAGTATGATACTGTTCTGGTCTCATCTAACAATATTAGCGAGTAAAGGTGCCAAAATATGATGGATGAGAAGGGAAACAAAATTCTGATTAGAATTTGATGAGTTGTCAATTTCTGGATTTTTTTCCCAATACGTTTTACGTAAATGGATTCTGTTTAGGAGAAATGCGCCAAGCCTCGATAGCTCAGTCGGTAACATAGGAGTCGGTCAATCCAATCGTTGCGAGTTCAATGGGTGTGGATCATCTATATAAGAAAGCAGCTGGGGGCTTGGTTTGAATAATGAGGTAGTAATTGTGACAGAAATACCAGGAATCCATGGATAGGTGCTCAAACCGGTGCAATTTGACCTTATTTGTTGACAAGGGCGATCAACTCTAATTGAGAAATCAATCCAGGACAAATGCAGAACACATAGACCAACTGGGGTCCAGAATAGGGGACGATTTTATCCAGCTAACCATGACGCAATTTCGGACAAACAAATACTATTTGGTAGGTGTTGTTATAAAATCTCGTAACTACGGCTTGATTCAAGCCGTAGTTACGAGATTTTATAACGACACCGACGGTTTATCAAAACATGATGGTAAACCCAATCTATTTATAGCACAAAATTCATTGCCATTGGACCTCACGACATTTGTGGCCAACAAGAATCTCCTTTTCCTACCCAATCGTTACCCTGTACCAGAGTTTATTTTGCTCATCTTGATCGCTTCACACTCTGTAGTTACCTCTAGCAAAGTGGAACTACAGTCGACACTCGTTATGTCGACATCGGATAAGTCGAATTTTCGCTTAAGTCGAAATTCAAATCTGGTCCCGTCCTCATCAATGGACATAATTTTTTCAATCAAAATAATTTTGAACTCAAAATAGCTATTGAAATATAGTAGGAAAAGGATAGAAATTGCTCGAAACGGGCAATTTCTTTCCTTTTCCTACAATATTCCTATAATAATCGTACTTGATTACTTTCAAAAACGGTCAAATATCAACTTTATCGAACCCGAACAAAATCGGATGAGTCGAACTCCGGATATGTCGAGGTATTTTGACGGCCCCTCCGACTTCGACACAACGAGTGTCGACTGTATTTACCATATTGCGACTTCATTTACTGCCTAACTATCGTCATTTCAACATTATACAATAAAAGTCTACACATGTAGTGATCACGCACTCAGTCACTCATCCAATAATCATCAGATGAAAGTCAATTTTAGGATTACTTCTGTTCTATTCTTGGTAAGTGACAGTAAATTGAGGTCTCAATCAATGAAAATTTATATCAGATTTTTAAATTGTTATGCACTTTACAGGGAACTATTTGATCATGAAATGCCGCCAGTGCCCCGAAACTAGACGAGTTTCGCTATCCTAAAACGAGAGCTTGATTGCTTCGTAGTAAAATTTCTTAAACTATCAGCGATGTAAACAGAGTACCCAATCGTCAGCGGAATTTAAGAAACTGGGATGTTCTAAAAGGATTATTTGACCACCATGGGTGTAGGTCAGCTGTCGGTGCGTGTCACTGCTTTTCAACAAAAACTTCGTAACTGCAGCATGTTTTATCTTCTTTTTTCATGGACACACACATCAATATTTGAATACTTGAATCAAAGAAGTATAAACCTTTCCCAAACGACAAAATTTTTGGATGGAAGTCGTTAATCAAGAACAAAAACTCATGCACAAACGATTTATTCTAGCTCTGGCGAAAACCAATACAATAGTAAATGTGAATCATCGAGAAATGAACAAGGGCTTTGTATCAGTTAGGACCATCAGGGATGTAGATAATTGTCGCTTTCCAATAAAAACATCTGAACTACAGATTTAAACATTCTGTCGTAAACGAGATTATTTTATGAAAGCATTGTTATGTTTCTTTTCTTGGAACTGACTGGTAGGGGCCTGTATTTTTGTATTACTGTCATTTGCTTTCACGTCTCATTTTCGATTTTCTCTACTATAACATATCTAGACTATAAATGATCGTACCTAGGGATATAAGTAGTTACTCAAGTCATAAAGCAGGGACATAAACGATTCATTATTCGGCTGAGAATAGTTAACCCTTTCCCAAACAGCAAACTTTTAGGGTGGTCCAATTTGAAAGATGACTAGAACAACAAAATGGATGAGATAAAAGATATCATTTCTGTACAATATAGCATAGAAAATATTGAGGTAAAAGGAGAAACTGCTGGTTATCAACAGTTTCTTCTTTTGTCTCAATGTTTTCTCAAGCCATTTCTATGGGACGTCAAAACCAGGTCTTGTTTGGGAAAGGGTCAATGTATTGGATGGAAATACCTACTGAATATAGTCGATTCACTCATAACATGTAGTGTGAATACGCGACTATAACATATAAAAGCTCTTAGTATAAAAATTCGGGAATAGTCATGTTTCAATAGGCTTTATGGTTAAAGAGCAACCTGTATGAGCATGTAGCTTTCTTTAAGTACCTGTAAAATATCCCCTTATAATTCAGCTAAAACAAGTACATTGTATCTTTAAAATATTCAAGATTATTTTGATAAGAAATATAAACCATCAAAACAAGCTTTAGTGTTTATGATAATAAATGTCAATAAAATATTTTAGAGAGGAATAAAAGTTAAGGTAGAATGCCCGTAACGTGCCCATTTTGAGATTCATAAAACATCAGATTTTTTTGGCGTCGTCGTTACATATCCGAACTTATTCGGGCGCGGTCGTTAAAATTCGGCGGTGGAAAGTTCCACCGGCGAATGTTTTCGACGTCGCTCGAATAATTCTGACGTTGCGCGAATTTCATTAGGGGTAGACTACCTTAATCTGTAAACGGTTACCTTGGTGCAGGTCTAGCAAATCATATGAGCTGGAATCTTGAAAAAGTTCACTTATTATATTTGAGAACCCCACGAATTCTGACCTGTCTGTGCATTCGCAGAGTTACTCTCCAAAGCCGAGGTCTATTGATTAACCATCAAATATGACCTCTGCGGTTTTTTGTACACAAACAGCGTATTTAGTCGTCATAATCTAATTATAGCATATCATTTGAATTATCGAATCAAAATCTTTCAGTTTTATCTTGCATAATCATTACGTATACATTACGTCGCTTCTATTTTTGGCTGAAGCCGGTAACATTTGAATTATCGAATCAAAATCATTCAGTTTTATCTTGTTTGATTACGTATACACTACGTCGCTTCTATTTTTGGCTGAAGCCGGTAATTTGAAGCGTCAGCCAATGAAAGTTTGTATCAGCTTTTTAAATTGTTTTGTTGTGTAAAGCCAACGATTGGATACCGAAATCCCGCCAAGGCCCCGAGATTAGACGTGAAATGACCCCGCGGGAACAGAGCATCATTATATCATAATGGAATGAAGAGAGAATGTGCTCTGTTCTTAAGAGAGTATCGCAGAGTCTGATCAGGACCCACTTTATCCTATGATAGCATATTCATTGATCGTAGAAATTATTGGAGAGCAGAATTGATCGAGATAAAATCTTATTCAAACGCAATCTGATCTGGATTAATAGTGGCTTCAAATCTCATATAGGTACTTTCATCAGAGCTCGTTAATTTACGCATGCATGCAACATTTTTCATGGATAAGTATATCGCTGCTTTTCAACAAAAAACTTCGAAAATGCAGCTTAAAACAAGCTGTAGTTACGAGGTTTTTGTTGAAAAGCGATGCTATGATGATCTAGCCTTACCTTTCGTTCTAAAAATAACTGTTTCGGTTAAGTTGGAATAGTTCCCGGCAACCCAAACACCAATGCGCGTGAAATACCACTGATCGGGTACCAGCTTGTATAACGTCACTTCCGTTCTGTTTTCAACCTAAAACGACAAACGTTATCAAAATCAGGGAAAACTTTCGAAACTCTTTAAGGGGGAATGCTCCAGTTTCCTATCTTTTCCCAATAATAGAATTTATTTATATTTTGTATGATGAAATTACATGTTATTACCAATTGAAAGATAAAATAAAAATGGATGGTCAGCGATCTTGTTTGAATTTCATAGGCATTCGTATCACATAACCCTACATCGAAAAATGCAGTTTCTTGCACCTGTCCAAGGTCACTAAAATGCTAATAAGATGCTGTATATTCATCGTTTAGTCCCGAAAACGGATTTAAAGTAACGTCTTACATTTAATAAGAACAGAAGTGCTATTATAAACGCGTAAATGTGTAAAACAGCATGCTCACGTGTTCGGTTGGATCAACGAAGCTGGAGTGTTTTATGTCAAAATTTGCATAAAATATTTCAAGTTCTACATAATAAAATTTGATAAAACTCCCTCATTGTATTAAGCAACATGTCATGGTAATAATTCAAAAAGAAAATGTATATTTCAGCGCACTTGTTAGTGAATTACAGCAATTTTTATCAGCTACACCTGAATGAAATGACGCAAAATAGTGGTAACTGCATACACACTTACGACTGTCTTTCTCTAAATAATCGATTTCCATCTTGGGGAAATCAGTTTCGCATAATAAATACACTTTTAACATCGAAAATGGTAAATTATAATGATGTGTTATATTATTGAAAATATGGTAGCGAAACATATTGGTACGAAACATTTAATTTACTACAGTAATGACCGAGTGTTCCGAAAAACTGGAGCATTCCCCTTTAAATGGACATTTCATTCCAATTTCAATTTTCTAAAGTATGTCTTGATGCCAAGATTGTTAATTCTAATGAGTATAAATACTATTAGTTTTTTTTAAGTTGTTGCCAATAAGCGAGAAACACACATTTAAAGTAGAGACATAATCGATAAATTGCATATAAATCCGAACTGTTGTCCACAACAATTTGTTCAATTTTAACCTAAAAATATAAATTTCTCGTAAACGGCGCAATATTTTGGCTTGAAATTTTCAGAATTCCCATAAGGAAATGTGCTCTTTCAGATAAAAATAAAAGTAAAATTTATGACAAAAAATTCTGAAATGTCACTTTAAACAGTTTAAGATTTTGTTTGAACACTTTTCTTCGTGTTTTTATTTCATTTTATAGATGGATTTCAAGAGAAAAAAACTGTACAGAAATACACTACAATGTTTTAATTTCTTACCGCAACAGAGTGCATATTTTACAATTTACAAACCTCGTAAGGCTACATCTAGTTAAAATCTTTAGTTGCGAGGTTTTCTCAGAAAATCAGCTATATTCCGATGTCTTACATGAAAATGTCTTAAATAATCGTTTACGAATTTATTGTTTCAAATTATCGATATGGGTTGGCTACTTTAAGGTCGTTGAAGCGTATTGTTTTTTATTCGTTTTGTTTGTTTGACTCGGGTTCGACATTGTTTTCGTGATCAGGTTTTGGCAAGGAAGTACACAATGTATTGCGTAGTTTGAATACCTAGGACTGTTGCTAATTATTTGAGGTCATGCATTTGTAATTCTATAACAATGCAGTAATTAAGAATACATAACTTCTAAATTCTTGCTCTGCATCATTTAACAAGGCTTTGGCTATCAGACAAATAACTCATTAGGCAAAATATCTTTATTGACCTTTTTTCAAAACAAGTGGTCGAATTGGCGTTCCAAAAGACAAATACATTGGGGAAATGCTGAGTCAAACGGAGAAAAAGCTGACAACCAACAATTTCTTCCTTTCTTAGCAGCACGTTTTGCTTTATTTAACGCATATCCTACCTCTATAAACATAACGCTGCATTTACGAGGTTTCTGTTGAAAAGAGACGATAAATTTTGACGTTAGCAGCAACTTTTTAATGGGAACAGCCTAAATGTCTGCCGTTTGGAAAAGGATTATTACTGACACGATTTGGAACCACGTTAGACTTCGGAATCATTATGTAAAGGAAGTACAAACGTCGTATCCGACAAATATGTCAGTGTTACAGGTTTTGTTAACAAAGTTTTAGAAAAATGTTGACTTTTCAAAAACAAGCAATCTGGTCAGACAAGTTGTACGTATGTTTGGTCTTACCGGTGGCTCGTTATTTCATGTCATTTAAATTAAGTGAACTCAAGTTTAAAATATTTCATATGACATTAGTATCCAGATAACAGATAACATTAACATTACTGTTTTTCAATGGACGGACAGACAAACACATGATAGGTTTACTCCCAATTTTAAATAACTACTATTTATCGTTTGGTTCATAACATTGCATGCAGGACAGGCCCGTAGGAATAGGATGAGCTACGGGACTAAGCCCCCTATAGTTGGCCGAATCTCCTTATTTTACACTGAAAAATTGAGGTAAGCTCAATTTAGCTCCTCCAATACTCAGACACTGGTCAGGACATGGGCTTTAGGCCCCCTCCATTAAATTAATTCCTATGGGCGCTCATGCATTGAGGTGAAAACAAAACATGTCTGATATTAGATTGATTTCGGATGCCAAAATTAATTAAGTGTATTAAACCTCGATTACAATTCGAGGGCTCAGTGCAAAACTATTGTAACTACATATTTTTCAGAAATTCTCCTTTTTTGCATTTCCTGAATCTTTAGGAAAGAATGCATTATATGTTCTAATATGAGGTTTCAATCCTATATACTCAAAAAGATATTGAAATTTTTAAAAACATTTTTCCTCTTTAACTTTGAGAAAGTCAATAAGTTTTTTCCCTCTCCTGTATAATTTTACAAAATGTAGTTACAATAGTTTTGCACCAAGCCCTCGAATTGCATTCCTCAACAAAAGAAATGAAATATTTGTCTCAGGATTTGATAAAAAGGTCCTTAAAGAATTTGATACGCTTATTAATCAAAATTAGTATTTTTCTAATACAGCCTGGTCAAGACTTTCGCTGCTCTTTTTTCATTGCTACAGGGCATGACGATTCTACCAGAGACCAACCTGGATCCTGATCAGACTGCGCGTACGGACAGGCTGATCCGGATCCTTGTTGGTTTTAAAACATACAAACCCTTTCACCAGAAACTGGCTCATTTATGAAATACAAGTAGGATATATTCGAAAATCTTGGCCCACCTTCGTCGAATGCACTATTGACAAAAGTCCTGGATAAACACATTCCAGACCGGGAAACAAAACGTCTAATAAAGTGACACGCTTATTATGCAATTAGATTTACTGCTTCTAAGAAAAGGCTTTTGCTAATGAAATAGCGCAACTAATGACAAAATACGTTAAAATGAAACAAAGCAGAAACGCGCAGTAATTGAGTGTGACATTTACAAGAGCTTTAAACCTATGTTTCCTAAGAAAGAAACGCGGAGAGATATAGTGCAATTTCTTATACAGTGTTCATACAACCCTATGCTGTGTGTTCTCGTATGAATATCTAAACAAACTCTAATAGCATTAGGTTTGTAGAACCAATAGACATTGATTTCATCATGTAACGAATGACATCACTTATAATCAGAATTGACAAAACATATAGGTATACGTAAATATATCTATTTCAGCAGAATTTACTGATATATGACAAAATTAATTTCTATTTATGAACGTATTTGAAGGCCATTTTCACACATACCCTCTCTACATTATCTCGATATATCAGACCCAAACTGTGTCATATTCATACCACTTCGAGTGTTGTTGCTACTTCGTATGTAGGCTTTGTGCGTCTTAAATAAATATTCTTTTCAGTTCTTAGAAAGTTGCAATAAGATGAACATGCCTTCCTAAGGACAACTTTTCATCTCTAGTCCGGTATCAGTATATTCAATCTGGGATTTGGAAAAAGAGGGGCCTTTAAGGGGGAATGTAGTCTGGTTCCCGCCTCTGATACACTACGTTGAAAAGAGTCTGGTAATACCTGGCAAACCGGGTCCATTGATTGGTTAGTATACACAACCGATGAAACGCCTCGACCAATCAGAGCTGCTCGTTGACGATCACGTGGATGGCCGTGGAGATTAGCTATTACCGTACCTAAATACGTAGTAGATTTCAGGTACGGAAACCAGACTAGGGGGAATGCTCCAGTTTTTCGGAACACTCGGTCTTTACTGTAGTAAATTATATGTTTCGGACCAATATATTTCGCTACCATATTTTCAATAATATAATACATCATTATAATTTATCATTTTCGGACGGTAAAATGTATTTATTATGCGAAACTGATTTCCTCAAGATGGAAATCGATTATTTAGAGCAAGACAGTCGTAAGTGTGTATGCAGTTACCACCGTTTTGCGTCATAAGTAAAATGTCGCAAAACAGCGGTAACTTACAACTGTTTTGTTCTAAATAATTGATTCCCATCTTGAGGAAATCAGTTTCGCATAATAAATACGCTTTTAACGTCGAAAATGGTAAATTGTAAAGACGTGTTATATTATTGAAAGTATACATGTAGTGGCAAAACACAATATGGTACGAAACATATATGGTACGAAACATTTAATTTTCTACAATAATGACCGCGTGTTCCGAAAAACTGGAGCAGCCCCCGCCCCCCTTTAAGAGACAATTGTTGCTTACACGATCTTTCTAAAGGCGAGTGGAATCTCTTCGGAAAGATACTTTCACAAAACAATTAACCCGAACTTTCAGAAATAACAAAAGTGGGTAACTTTTACTCCATGATGAAAGCAATAGAGCAGATTGAATTTTACACTAACTACCTTAATTTGCAGCAAACTGAATTTACATCGTTCAGGAAAGTATTTAGCAATAAGAGTTTATAAGATTAATTAATGCATTCAAGAAACCATGTGCATGTCTATTTACCTACACCGCAATAATTTAGATAATTTTCATCTGAAAATAGCAGACATAAAATGTGATCTTGACAAAGATATGTTTTTGTGTTATAGAACAGAAAATATTGAGACGAAAGAAGAAACTGCTGATTTTATCATTTTCTTCTTTTGCCTTTATGTTTTCCAAAACCTAATCTATAAGGACCCTCTTAGTCGGACTTTTTTGGATAGGGGGTTAATGCCTCTAAGAAACTATTCACACGTCTATAAAAGTTAGTTAGTTCTGAAAACAGCAATCGTGGCCTTTTAATGGGTTTCTTTCCCTACTTATAAGGCATAAAGACACACCATTAAAGGTTAAATGGTCTACAAACATTTTTTTTCCGGAGAGAAATGGGTTTAAAAGACTGCAATATCTAGCGGTAAGATTATTTACACTCACAACATAGAGAAACGTAACGTTTCAAATTATGTTTTCTAGAGTTTGTGGAAATTTCAAATACCTGTCTAAGATGCCATATTTTATGCTCCAATATTTAGGCTAAATTCTTAAAAGTGAAACATTGTTTGAACAATATTTTATCATCAGTTACACAGAAAAAACACGAAATTGTCTAAGGATCCAGTAAACAACGCCTTCCGTAATACCATTTCGCCATATTTTCGGAATAGTAAGAGCTGCATATCCAAGGGACAAGAGGCTAAACAGCTTGTAGTGCACGTATCTACAGAGTGTCCCAATAAAAACGGAACCCATTTTTGAAAGTGAATCGCTCATTTATCAAGGGATATGTCTCCACCAAATTTAGCTATGCAATAGAAGCGACAGTTTTCTATCAGCAGTTAAGGACAGATCCTCCATTTATTTCCTACGGTAAGAATTTTTTTATTTTTTCTGTACTGATATTTGAATATATGAGAACTAAAAAAATGACTTGAAAACTATAGGTCACCAAGCGAATTAAAAAGTTATTGGATTTCAAGGGAGACTACTCTTGTCTAAAATTGCAAAAATAAGGTATCACTTAAATACCCACAAAAAAGGTGTTTGAAATGACTAGGATTACATAAATAAGTCTTTATTGTGTTCAATATGTTTTATTCTGTCTAAATGAGTATCAATATGGGAAAATTAAGTGATGATTTTGAAATTTTTAGTAAAACATTCGTTCAAAATAGCTGAAATTACTCTTTGTTTCGCAACGTTTCTGATAATAAAAAATATTCCAGCGGTAAGAATTTTTTCCTTTTTGGTATAGACGTAGTGCTTGGTCATACCTACAAAAACAAAGAAACAAAAATATATCAAACCAAGCGTTTTTCTTAGTTATAAGTAAAATTTGGCTTACTTTTTGCAGCTCTGTCCGAAATTGTTTCACTACTTTTATCCATTTTCTTCCTTATTACCAGCTTTAGATAATAAAAAGTGTCATCTTTTGTGTCCATCTGAAGCGGACTAGCTCATAAAGACACCACTTTGCTTTTGTTGCTCCGTTTCTTATCGCTAACGCAACATGTTGAACGTGTAACAAAAAGCGAAATGTACCATCCGAGTACTATTACACTTTAATTGACCAAAAGAGAAAATTGAAATAACCGAAAAGGGTATTGTCATTTATCAACCAAACATTAACTAAATGTAAAAAATACATTTGCTGAAAAAGGCCAATTACTGAAACAGCTTTATTTCGTTATTTAGGATATGCGCAGTAAGTTGCGCAGTAACAACTGGAGGATCTGTCCTTAAAATTTGGTTGGAAAATGTTTATTAGTTTTGAAAATATTGGCAATCAAATGAATGCACCCGGAAAACCATTTTAACACGTTATCGATATTTCCGTTTTGCAGCGCGCGCCTACATTCATTGAATAAATTGACGCTTCACAATTGTTTATATATTTTAAAAAGAATACAATAGTAGTTTTGAAACATTTATTACGGATTTCATTTGATCTGACACTGACATTTGTTCAAAACATGTTCATATTTCGCATGTAGCGTAACATTCTTCCAAAAGACTTGTACCATAGTACACAGATATAACAAGTATACAAGAAAATATTACTGAATTGTTATTTTAAAAAAATCACATGCTTGTAATTTATGATAATAAATGCTTAAGCTGCGACATGTGAAATGAAATCTGTAATACTTACAACAGTGCATATTCGTTTAATATATGTTACCAAAACAAAAAAAATAATACAAACAGAATATCAAAGTGTATCACAAATTCAAATAGCCTACATGTAATCATATGCACTTATATTTTCCACCAACATGCCGGTCAGCGCTCAAATGAATTTAAAATCATTTCAAACGACAACCATATAGACTCCATTTGCACATGCGGCACTTGTATATAGTAAATTTTGAGAAATGGTACGTACATGTACAACGGTAAAGAACTCAACAGCTGACCGTCAGTGCGCTTTTACGAACGAGCAAGATGCAAAAAATCGATTTCGTGTTAAAACGGTTTTTAGTGTCTTTATTAAATTGCACATAACTTTTGAACCAATACATATTTTGAAGTGAAATTTAAAACACATATGCAAAAATAATGTATCTTCAGCACTGAAATTCAAAAGTCAGATTCTTCTCTTACACTATTAAATATTTGACTTTGAAATAGGGTTCCGTTTTTTTGGGACACTCTGTATAATTTTAAGCTGTAGTAATGGCTAACATGTATCTTACCCCATGACTGTTCCACTGTATAAGTGGAAGACCAAAGTCTGTGGTGTATAGTACGCTGTATTCATATTGTCGTGATTTAAGGAACGGGTCCCATGATAACCGAACTACTGTCTCGCCGACTGACAGGGTCTTTAGGTTAGATCGACCTGAAATTAGACAACGTAATACCAGGTGTATGCAATCCACAGTTATCGTGTCGACATAGGGATTCTGGAACATCTGCTGAAAGTCACTTTTCATCAAAGACCTCGGCCCCGTTTTACTAACGAACGTACGATTATTTTTTGCGTAATTACTTGTAACAACAAACCTGATTGGCCTAATCCGATTTTTCGTGCAATCAGATGCCTTGTTACACAGTTTACACAAAAATATTATCGTAAGTTCGTTAGTAAAACGGGCCCCTCGTGACTGCAGCTTAGCTTAAGCTGCAGTTACGCGGTTTTCGACCAAAAGCGACGTTACATCGAGGTAAAAACGTCGGTATTCGATATTTCTCTCTCATCAAAACATGCACAATTTTGATTACAAATTCTAGAAATATCTCATCATGGAAATGCAGCAGAGGATGGACAGTAGAAGGTTGGCAGTACAGAAAGTGTTCTATGATGTATCCACAATTTTATTTTATCTCAAACCCCCTAAGTAAAGAAATTATAAAAAAAAGTGAAAAATGAAAGAAAGTGGAAATGTTTGATTATGGATGCGCAAAGGCGCACTTCCGGTGTAAGTCCTAGATGCAATGCATCAACTCCGTGGATTAACATACCAACCAGTAGCCCTTATTGGACATAAATTATTCGGTGGGTAGCTGTGCATGAAAGAAATTTGCTGATTATTTAGATACTCAATGATCCTTTTCTTAGTTTATAATTCAATGTCTTAGAATGTTTTCGATTACTTTTTAAACATGGACTTATCTTCGAACGTTTATGGTAAAGTCCACGACGTAACGTCAAGACGTAGCGCCGTGTCTGTATTCTGAATTCAAACTTAGGTAGGTTTAACTTTAGCTGGCAAAGTTAAGGTAGTCTACCCCTAATGAGATTCGCGCGACTTCGGCATTATTCGGGCGAAGTCGAAAACATTCGGCGGTGGAACTTTCCACCGCCGAATGTTTACGATCGCGCCCGAATAAGTTCGTATTCGTAACGACGATGTATGGAAAAAATTAGTTTTTTTTATGAATCTTATAATGGCCACATTACGGGTGTTCTACCTTAAGATATTCTTTATGCATCAAAGGTGGACATGTTCCTCTGTATTCGATAAATAAAAAATCATCGAGGAGTGGACTCCTCGTTATGAATAGAAATTGCGTTTTTGTTGTGTTTGTGTGTTCTTTTATTTTTCAATTCCAGGTTCAGATTAAAGAAAAGAAATCAAGTCAACAGAAATCCGTTTTTTTTTTCTCAATTAAACATCCATTTATCAAATTTCAGAATTTCAAGCCCCAAAGGACTTATTGTTCAAAGCAATTTGAAACTAATTCATAAGAGAAACTCATCCGCTCCATTTTGATGTATCCATAAAACGTCACGAAAGAATAGATTTCACGTGCCGACAAAATTAACCCATTACAAGGCGACAAAATATTTAGACTGATCCAAATTCAAAGTTGATTCAGACGACAATTTTAAGTAAGTTAGGTACCCCGTATAGCACTTTATCTCCGCGGGGACTTTATTTCTGCTATTTCTGCGGTCGTGGGCAGCATCGCAGAAATAAAATCCGCAGAATATTAACCCTGAATGCAGAGGTTGTTGTCTGTAATTTAGGTCAGTACATGGACAAGCTAAATTGTTACCACCTGATGGAAAGAACAATATCATAACAACGGAGTCCTTTCCTATTCAAAAATGGTGTAACTATGGCTTTAACTTGGGTGTAGATAAGACATTTTAGTTCATCAATAAACAAAGAATTAACAATTAAAGCAGTTTGAAACGTCTTTCTTTTCACACCTATCTGTATACGGCATTGTTTCCAATAACGCCTTTATAGATACTAGTAAATGAGTGGGATTATCCCTTTACCCTAACGGAGTAATTAGAATATTTGATAAGCAACGTCTTTCAAACTATGCCTGATACTGACTTAAACTGATTTGATAGCGCAGAAATAAAATCTTTGATTTTGCAAAATGAGAGACCGCAGAAATATCTTCCGCAGAAATTTAACCCGCCTGATTTCTGGAAAAAACGATGAATTTGGACCCCGCAGAAATAAAGCGCTATACGGTACTACATGTTTTTGTCTTTTAGAGAGGTAAATGTAGAAATTATTTCCTAATTTTCCACGTTGTTTTCCAAAGTCGTTGTCTTGTATGAGTCAAACGACACCGCCGTATGGTAATGTGTTAATATCATTTTTAAAATAGGAAACACTGTGGACCAATTTGCTGTACGAAAAATCTGAAGGCGCGACAAATGTCCAAGGAGAATTACATATCAGCCATAACTATACTGAAGTGATTTTAAGTCCAACATTATTTCTTACATTTTCAATTTCGTTCTGTGTTCAACTGATTTGACAAGTAAGGACCACGCCTTCCCATATTTTTCGCCCGATTCAGAATCAAGAAATATCTATTTCTTAAACAGGTTTAATTTTGGTTGTTGCATTTTCTTTTGGAACAATTATGTGCAATTATAAGATGAAAGGTAAACTGTTATTTTTTTCGACCGACAGCCAATGTGTGAATTTGGACACTCGAATTGTTTGGCACATTCGAGTATTGTCGGGCCCATAAAATCAGCAGAGTTGTGACGAATGGATACGACATTAAACACGTCTAACACCATGTAAACTTCAAACATTAGAAAAAACACATTTGCTTTTTAAAATGAATTCCAAATAAAAAGAAGCTCATACTAGATTAAATTTCGACAGTAATTTTCATGATAGCCCCTCATTAAGGGGAGGTCACTGCAAAGCAGACTAGAACCAGGGCCTCTTAAGAGACGAAATACTAAATCAGTAAGTTGGTATTCTTTTAGGAAAGACGAACACAGATTTAAATACCCCTCTTTTCACGTGTCCTTCCGAAACAAATAGAATGAAAAAAAAAGGAAACACTGATTTACAAAACCCTGTTCAATTTATCTAGCAACTAGCACGGGGACTACTTGAGGATTTTGTCTTACAGTAAAAATTAAACGCAGTTCCAACACTGATTATAATTATCTGTATAAAAACGTTTCTGCACAGCAAAATAATTCAAGCAAAACTGCTTCACACTCAACGTTGTTACATAGCAAGGTGATCGGTTTGCAGAAATAACGATGCATGTGAAGTAATTATGCACTTCAGACAACATATCCCTCTATCAAAAGCACCACATGGCGTGAAAGTTTGAACTTGATACTGCTTTCATGGATAGTTACAGAATATTTTTCTTAACCGTTTCTCAAACAAAATGTTTTTAGACTCGTCAAACGTAAGGTAGTCCACACATAATGAGGTTTGCGCGACATCGGAATTATTCGGGCGCGGTTGAAACATTCGGCGGTGGAATTTTCCACCGCCGAATGTTTACGACCGTGACCGAATAGGTTCGGACACATAACGACGACACTCGTAAAAAGCCGATGCTTTATGAATTTCAAAATGGCCATATTACTGGTATTCTACCTTAAAAGCTACTGCAGGCGAATATATTCAAAATATGGGGCCCATCATTCACTTTTTCAGGAAAGCAACTACGTTGGCACACATGTAGTATAAACCGTTACTTTGTAAGTAGAGCCCAAACTCTGAACAGCCAGATGACCGCCATATTTAATTCCGGAATTCAGATTTTGGGCTCTACCTACAAAATCATTTTTATGAGTCTTTACTACATGCGTACCTTGGTGCTTGCCTGATAATAAAACGATCATATACCATATCCACCTTAGTATAAAGAAATATTGAAACAAAAGAGAAAATGTGGAAGAAGTTCTTTCTAAAAGTTTTTCGATGTAGATTTGTTGCAAACTTTTGCACGCTTTATTGACCTTTAAAATTTGGAATAAACTAAAACAATTTATTAGGTACATATGTATGTATAGGTGAGAACATGTTACAAGGGAACAAATAGTCAATGTTTGCCGGCTATTTCAATGATGTCGTGAGATAGACACCATCTTTATTATAGATATTTCTTAAAGAATGTAAAATTTCGTTAATGATTAAGAGCGATGCACCTGATATTTGGATCTGTTCCCTTGGGTTTTATTCATGCATTATCTTGCTTCGAATAAGAAAACAAACCCACATTCGCTGATAAACCACTAAGGGCGCTAATGTTCTGCTCTGAAAAGCGATTGCTTTTATATTAACGATGGCTTTCTATCATTTACTCGGTATTGAGGTTAATTGCAATAGGCAGATTGAATTTTAATTTTCAGAAAAAAATGAATTCAAGTAAAACCAATGGCAGTTTTAATCTGTATAACGGATACTGCTGTCAGTGGCATACACATCATTGAAACTGTAGAAACATGTAGAAAAACAAGTAAACTTGATTATGACGAGATCACGCACGCCTGAAAATATACGTATTATCGTTCGTAATATACGTCACAAAATTTGATGGATATTGTATGGCTTTAAATGATTATAGACAATTTCAAAAAGCAAAAGTGTAATAAAGTACGGAGTTTAATTTTCGGGTCGCGTGTTTCACGAAGGGTATCCGCCATAATATGTCATTACAAATTGGTGCACTTATCTTTAATGACATCGAGTTTGAGTTCGGCATCATTTGTGCTTTACTTGAAACAGATAGGAATGTGTCTTGTCATTTGAATTTAACCAATGATACGCGCATTGATTATCAAAGAATTTATTGCTGATTGGACTGGCAAAATATCGTCACTTTTCAACCGCGTAACTAACTGCAGCTTATTTCATAATGACTTTTAACAGATATTTTTTTCATAAAATTTACTTTTCTTTTTATGGAAAGTTCAAACCAAAGCATTGCCCTGCAGAAATATATATTTTTGTGTTAAAATTGAACAAATTGATGTGCAGTTGACATTTGTATGGAATTGGTTATCTCTGTCTCAACGTTAAAGGCGTATTTTCTCTTGAAAGCAACAACTTTAAAAAGGTGATAACATTTAAACGTGTTAGAATAACCAATTTTGGTATCGAGACATACTTTAAAAAATGAAATTGGAATGTTATGTCCCTTTAAGCTGCAGATACGAGGTTTTTGTTGAAAAGAGACGATACATTGAGTTACCGAAGAACAAACTAGTCTGGAAACAATGTTGAATTTAGAATAGTTTATGCCTTGGTTACTTAAAAGATTTTTATGACTGAGAAATGTTACCTAATTATGAGATCGCATTTTTCCAAAACCCTCGCAACTGCAGCTTTCTGTCGCGACAGTTCGGAAGAAAAGCAAGTACATATTGCTTAAGTAATCAACTTGTTATAAGAAGACATAGAATCGAATAATTGATGACATAATAAATGGATTACTGGGGTATTTAACCTTGCATTCCTTGTCAGACAAAATACCTCTCATACATTCAACATTATTATAAAGGAATCATAAACAATAGACGTCATGTCAACTTCTATAGCTACCAAACATTCCTGTTTGGAATTAAGAGAATGTGCTCGAGCAGACGAAATACAAGAAACAACACGGACAGTCACTCATGAGGACTGTAATAATTAACCATATCTAAAAGCTTTTTCAATTAAAAAAAGTTGGTGCAATACTACAGCTTCTGCAGGAAACAATATGGCCGTAAATGAAAATCGGATTTGTGCAAACCATAGCGTTTAAATCATTGAGGCAAGTGGAGAAATGTTGATTATCTTGTTCTGCGTCACTGTTAAAGGGACGCCAAAACCATGTCGTGTTTGTAAAAGAATTTAGGATTCTCAAATGTCAACGAGTGTCTGATAAGTCGTTACCGTCTTTTAATTTCTTCTGGTACGGAATTATATGTATGTCATCGGTTTTAATCTTTTGTGTGTACTTAACGAACGATAAACAATCTAGACCTGACTATTACAAGTACATTCAATAAGACAGTCTGTTCTTTTTAAAACGTGTGCATGCTACCAAACTGGTAGCATTGACACACCGGATACTTCAAAAGAACACGCATTGTAGGACACATTTGGATATATTCTAGAGAAAGATTTTTCAGATTTCGTAGTATGAACACTGAGTATTTCCTTCTTCCTAGACAAGGTTCATACCACAAATCATATAGTTGGTATATTTACTCACAAAGACAGATACATGTAATTATAAGTATATTGCTTGACATAGCTTTTGTGGATGTCAATGCAAGTCTGATAAGACGTCAATGTTTGCCATTTTTCCAAGGCTGATTTTGTGTACAGTATAATTATGCTTGCTAATCCTTGATACAATATATTCAAAGTGTTTTGCAGGTTTATTTCCCAGTCGAATCTAGTATTCAGACACTGCTTTGTCTAGAAAAGAAACATTGGAATTTATAGCAGCCTTTTGAAGGCAAAAATTGGGCACTACTATTTTTGTCTGAGACAGAATTTCGCTCGACTTGGACTCTTAAAAATGGGGTCTTTAAGAAGTACAAGCCATCACTAGATACCAAACACTTCGTGCATTTTCGGACATCATTCGCGACAACGGTAGTTAACGAGAGATACCCTCGGCAATTTCCGGGCGTCATCAATGGGAACGGAAACTTATGAGGTATACCCTCATCAATTTCCTTTGCTATTGCTGACGCTCTAAGATGCACTTAGTATTTTGTAGTTAATGGGTTGTAGTTCATAAGGCATTAAAAATCGTAGATTCAAGTCAGTCGTAGCCTTAGCGGATTTAGAAAAATGAACCATATTGCGTTAATCTAGTCATCGTAGGTTATGAACAAGCTGCATATAAGGAGCAAATTGGATCTTGCTCGAGAGCTATAGCGGCCATTTACCAGAATCGTGTCCAGCCCTTTTTATAAATCATATATTTTGAATATGTCTGGACTGAATATTAGAGACAGATAAATTGCCTATATGTGACTCGTCACGCTAAAAGAGACCTTATCAGAAGTCCAAAAATCTAAATTTTGGCAAACTTGTCAGACACAGCATAGGTCAACCAGGTCCCGATTGCAAAAAATAAACACAAAGTAAGATAGGGGAAATATTTCGGTTTTAGAAAATTACATACAAGTGAAAAGTGACGGCCCTAGTCTGGCTGCGCGGACTGCGCAGACTGACTAGGGTCGATAATTTTCACACTTCCTTTAAGGTCCCTTTTAGCGTGACGGATCACATATATAG
The DNA here is from genome assembly GCA_963680895.1 of Fragum sueziense. NCBI lineage: Eukaryota > Metazoa > Mollusca > Bivalvia > Cardiida > Cardiidae > Fragum > Fragum sueziense. The sequence goes on along the minus strand of OY804593.1, from coordinate 75,973,845 downwards.
ATTTGCTTGTATGCATGCTAAGATTTCCTGAATGTCATTGAAAGTCTGATAAACCGTCTCTGACTCTTGTTAATTCAGAATGTGGAATATATAACAGTGGTTCAATGTTTAAAGTGACATTTCACATTCATTTCATTTTTTAAAAAGTATGTCTTGATGCAAAGATTGTTGTCCACAACAATTTGTTTAATTTTAGCATAAAAATATATATTTCTCGTAAATGGTTCAATATTTTGGCTTGAAATTTTCAGAATTTTCATAAAAAAACATGCTCTTTCACATAGAATAAAATTAAAGATTATGTAAAATTGATCGTGAAATGTCACTTTAAACGAAAACACCAGAGTTAAAATTTTACTAGTATCATGTCTGGGGCTCCAACTTTTGGTTCAGTCTGTATTAGTAAACCTACGATTAACATCTCAGATATTTGTTGAGATTAATTAGCAGACAGAGAGTTTTACGGATTGGAAATTGTGTGTCATCTAATTAATGGCTGTAAAATGACAAGTTTATAATAAATGTAGCATATGAAAAGAAAGGAAGAAAAACATGTTTACGTTTATTCGAAATTGAACAACTGCTTTAATATGAACTCTGAGAAGTACTTCGTCTGACATGAAGTTTGATCATAAATCATTTATTTTGTATATACGTCTGCACTGAGCGTAAAAGACAGATAAATTATCTATATATTGCTTGTCTGCATGTTAGGATTTCTTGAATGTCAATGAGTGTCTGATAAAACGTCAATTTTACGTCAAACTTCGTCTGATACTGAATTATCTTCACATTGACACACAAACAGTTTCTTTGAAAAGGCACGATGCAATGGTATGATATACAGTATGGGAAAGAATGGTATACAAAATTTTATCGGGGTACATCTTTACAAGAAACCATATATCTTTTTAATAGGTATCATTTGAAACAACAACATCAATTATAGAATGATATACAAATACAATTTTTCTACATCAGCGTCGTTCTTGTTGTTAGGTTTGTGGTAATCATTGATGCGAGTGTGAGATGTACAGAAACAAGATTTTCCGAGTGGAACGCCAATTAGCTCTAAGTTAGCAAGTTCAATGGACATCCCTCAGCACATAGAAATTAATCCGAGGTTTCTCTGGTGACATTCGCTCTTTGATATGTTGGTGTCGCTCATTATAAATGAGCGACACCAACATATCAAAGAGCGATTTTCGTCAGAGAAAATTCGGATTAAACAATATGTGTAGTCAAATATGATTTCGTATAGTCTGCACCGGCTGTACAAAACATATAAATTATCTTCACATTGTTGGTCTGCAAATCGAGATTTCTTGAATACCAGTGAAAGTAGGAAAACCCGTACTTCCTGCATCGAGAACTAGGTGTTTTTAAAGGAATTGTTAAAACAACATTAAAACGGTACACACCTTTATAAGAAATTCATGGGTTCGATTTAAGACACAGTATAAGTAAGGCGATGTCGGGGCTCAGGGGAATTATAAAGTATGTTCGAGCTAGAGAAGAATCTTAAAAAAAGTCCTATATTGTTCAATACAAAACCGGCCTACTTTCCATTTTCCAGATTTGTTCCCTCTAGACAAATATATCAAGGCTAATGTAGCATAAAAAGTAATGAAATGTTTATCACGTTTTTCCATTTATCAATATACACAAGACGCCCTTCAGAAACTACAAGACGTTGTTTGAATATAAATGAACATGTTTCTTCTATTATGTTTAGAGTGTTTTGTTACATTTCGTTTACTCTTTTTTCTCATGGCTTTGTTCTTTGCAAAGTCAAACTAAATAAGAAAAAAAAAATCACATGAAGAATACTTTCATTGTTTGTATGACATAAAGATTCAAATGAAATATGTTTATCACATAGTATGCCAAAAATGAACAAACTATGCAGACTTGAAAGTTTATTAAAGTGACATTTCAGAATTTTTTGTCATAAATTTTACTTTTATTTTTATCTGAAAGAGCATATTTCCTTATGAAAATTCTGAAAATTTCAAGCCAGAATATTGCGCCGTTTACAAGAAATTTATATTTTTGTGTTAAAATTGAACAAATTGTTGTGGACAACAGTTCGGATTTATATGCAATTAATCGATTATGTCTCAACTTTAAATGTGTGTTTCTCGCTTATTGGCAACAACTTCAAAAAACTAATAGTATTTATACTCATTAGAATAACCAATCTTGGCATCAAGACATACTTTAAAAATTGAAATTGGAATGAAATGTCCCTTTAATAATAATGATGATAAAGGATAGCCCAATGGCCTGACGGCCAGTGGAGCTAAATATAATAAGCTTACACTGCGTTAACCAAATGCTACACAACATACCTTGATATGCCGTTGTTCAACGAAAATCTCGTAATTGCAGCTTGTAAGCTGCAGTTACGAGGTTTTCTTTGAAAAGCGACGATATGCTAAATAATTATACTGACATCATTAACGTTTATTGAGGTTCAACTGGCATACACAAAAACTCGTTTTATGTCATTCAAATTACAAAACAGGCGCCTTGTAATTGGCAGGAAAATTCGAGAATGCACATAGAAATTTAAATACCGGAAAACTCATTAGGCTACAGGTCTGCAGTCAAAATATATTTATCAACTGTTATTTCATGAATTATTAACCGTTTCTCAAAGAATCTTCAGTATTGATATGGCTACTGTTGATAAATATACATAAAAAGAGGAATTTAATCATAACTAGCATATTTCTTTTAAATTTTCCGTTGTGTTTTCTATGTAATGGCTCAGTCATACACACATTTCAGAATTAGCTTTACTGCCGGATAGCATTCAAAAATCTGTTTACCATTTTTTGCATTTTAAATATTGTGAATCCAAGGGGGATAACCATTCATAAAACTTGTATTGCTGTTTATGAGAAAACTATCTGTTTTAGTCAACATTTTCATAATTAGGGTAAATATCAAAATAGTAGAAAATTATTATTTTTCGATAAGATACAAGATAATGGTACCTAAACAATCAACATTTTGTGAAAATTGATTTTTAGCTGTCAAATGCTTTACATAGGTAAACATCTAAAATTTATATTGTAACTGAAGGGAACTGCCTTATTTTCAAGCCAGAAATCTTTATTTGTTTACCGATTTCATTTTGATTGGAGCTTGCCATACGTGTACATAATAGTCGACATACGATATTAAACATTATCAGGCATACTTATATTGTAGCTTAATTACTGTTAAATTGCAATCAATAAAGTTCCGGTACCTCAACTGCATGTTATTTTATTTGTTAATTGTACGTGTTATTAAGGTAGAACATCCGTATTGTCGCTATTTTGAGATTCATAAAACATCGATTTTTTCGAGCGATGTCGTTACGTATCCGAACATATTCTAGCGCGATAGTAAACATTCGGCAGTGGAAATCTCCACCGCCGAATGTTTTCGATGGCACCCGAATAATTCCGACGTCATGCGAATCTCATTAGGGGTGGACTAGCTTAAAAGAAAAGGGATTCATCGTGAAATGACAAGATACCGTTTACGTAACAAGGCAAATGTAGCTGACTCTGAAATGATTACTTGTTATGCTACACATGGCACTCCATCTTTTTCAAATTATAGAAACAATATTTAATTTTGTACTCTTTAGCCTTTTATGAATTTTCAATTTTATGTATCCTATTCAGTCATCGCTAATGTTGTACACGGAATGTAGGATTAGAATAAGGTCTTGCATCATGGTATCAGAAAACCAATAAAATATATCTGGTGCCAATGACTGTTTTCAGATAAGCTGATATCTGGTTCGTGATGTAACAATTATTTTCGGATATTTCACAGATTAATAGCTTTTGTAAAAATAAAAAAAATACCTATCCAGAGCACAAATCTGTATAGATATGTCATCTACGATGGAGAATAAATATATTTCGGACTATTGTTTCTATAATTCTAGTATATCTGTCAGAAAAGGGTCCGGTATACAAATCATTCATGCCATCCATTCTGAGAAGAAAATGTCTCTTACATGAGTCAGTTTCCAAACACGGTTTCGATGATTTCATTTGAATGACAACTGTCATTACAATGACGCAAAGAAAATTGATCTTGATAATTCAGCATTTTCTTCGTTTGCATTTACTCTTCGTGTGCTATTTTGTGCATAAATCCTATCTTTAAAAGTATTCGCTTTTGTTGGCTAACTTAGATTCTAAATCTGGAACACTTCTAATCTTTCTTGGAAAATGTTAAGATCCCGTTACAATAAATCGGATAAGACACAAAACCAAACAAACTGTCTGGTGCTAATGGCGATACGTAGATAAGGTAATTATTCGTTCGTGATGTTACACGTATTTACTCAATCCTTTACACAGAAATGATTCTTGCAGACTTTCTTTCCATAGCATACCATCGCAATGTCGTCACATGGAGAAAAATTAAATAAGCCCTTTTTAGACCAATTCGGATAAGACACAAACCCAAACAAAATGTCTTATATTTATGCTAATGTAAGGTAATTATTCGTTCGTGATGTTACACTTTTTATTCAATCCTTTACACAGAAATGATTCTTGTTGTTGTTAAAGAAGATTTTGTCCCCAAGATTCATTATCATTTATTCGAAAAGGCATAAATTACATTGATGATATTTCTTCGAAAGACAAAAATACAATCTATTAAGAACCAATAAATCAGATATTAAATACACACACACACATATAAAACTTAATTTCTGGTGCTAATGGCACGGTGTAGATAACGTTTGTTTGCGGTTTCTGATGATTTATGTTTCTAGGAATTTTATCATGTATCTGAATCAGTCATATTCATGAAATATGTTTATAAAATCATAGTAATCAAAATATTTGCACCTGTTGCGAGTTGATATATTCATTTATAAAAATGAAGCTTTGATCACCGTAGCAGAAAAAAAAACATGCTACCTAAACAAATGGGAAATGTTATGACAAAGACAGTTCGTCCTTCAGAAAACCTAGTCTGGCTTACCTGCCCCTAATAGACATGTCCGATTTTTGCGGATGTTGAGAGCGGACACCCGATTACGGTTCGCTGGGGGTCGTCTCAAACAATTTCAAATTTCGTGGCATCAGTAAATGAGAAAAGTCTGTTCAGACGTACATCGATCGATTTAGTCCATGCACATATAATTTAAAAAGAAAAGTCACATTCTAGTCAGGGTGTAACAAGTCTATTTATCTCCTTCACAAATTCAAAACAGGTTTTTGGCTTTTGAAACTCTAATGAAACAGGTCTAGAAGCATTGATGCGAAACAAGGAAATTCTAACACCCGACATTTTTCTTTTTTCCATAATCATTTTCAGTTCAATACAAATAAATTATATTTTTTAATCAACGTCCATGTTATCGTCCGTGCTAGGTTTGAAACAACATTCTAAAATTGTGTCGTTTAGAGAAAGTTTTAAGAATTAAAATATTTACAATAGGGAATAACTTCGGTCTTGGATTTCTTTCTAAAGAAGAAAGCAAAACATTCCTGTCTAGCTATAACAATTATGCAATATCAATTCAATTATGATGATAAAACCTAACGCATACTCTGACATATCGTCGGTGTAAATGAAAAACCTCGTATGTCATTATTTTACAATTTTCAAAGTTAACCCTTTGTATGTCCAATTATTAAAATTCTTGCATGTTTGGGGATATTTTTACTTAGCAGTATTAATGACAAAGCAATTTTATGTCAACAATATGTCCGAATTCAAGTAAAACCTTTCAGATTCGGTAAAGTTATTATTTTTTTCTCTACCTTTAAACATTAAAAATATTAGGTACGAGTTTTTGCATTAACATTGAAGATTTAAGATCTCGTACATTAAACACTCTTTCGGAATTGAAATTCTTTTAAAATAGAAACGGTGTGTAAGAAATGAAAGTGAGAAAAATATCAATAACCCGAAAAATATGTGACTTAAACGTACGGTTCTTGACATTGACACTTTTTAATACAGTGACCTATAAGTGTATGATGTTTGAAAATACCAGCAAATGTTTAGTCTATGGGCTATGACCTTGGCAAAAGATTCCAGACGCAAAGAAATTTTGACCACTTCCTCTCGTCTGTTAAGAGCGGGCTAAAAACAGTATGAAATTGCTATAGCACATGAAACATTTTTGCATGACTTATTATGTTCACGATGCTACATAGCATATCTCATACGTAATTTGCACGATTCCCACGTGCACACTTTATACTTGGCCTACTAAACTTAAGAAAGGCCAGTGGTATTTTATCGTGTGTTTCTGTACATATATACATGCACGTCGTGTATGCAAATTACGGTATAATGCGTCAAAAATTAACCCATGATAACTAGCTGTATCTTTACCGATAGCGTTTGCTAGTTGAGCGTTTTAGGAAACATTCTGGAAGCATGGTCTTTACATATGCGGAATTCTCTTGCGAATTACTTTGGTCTATAAAAAATTATAGATGCGTATGTATTATTATCGTATTTTCGAGTCAGCTACCACCGTGCAGCAGGCAAGACGACATAACAATTCCTTGTTCTGTAAATCAATTGTTACTCTCCAAAGCCGAGGTCTATTGATAACCATCAAATATGACCTCTGCCGTTTTTTGGTACACAAACAGCCTATTTGGTCGTCATAATCTAATAATAGCACATCATTTGAATTATCGAATCAAAATCATTCAGTTTTATCTTGCATGATCATTACGTATAGGCCTACATTACGTCGCTTCTATTTTTGGCTGAAGCCATTAACATTTGAATTATCGAATCAAAATCATTCAGTTTTGTCTTGTTTGATTACGTATACATTACGTCGCTTCTATTTTTGGCTGAAGCCGGTAATTTGAAGCGTCAGCCAATGAAAGTTTGTATCAGCTTTTTAAATTGTTTTGTTGTGTAAAGCCAATGAGTGGATACCGAAATCCCGCCAAGGCCCCGAGATTAGACGTGAAATGACCCCGCGGGAACAGAGCATCATTATATCATAATGGGATGAAGAGATAATGTGCTCTGTTCTTAAAAGAGTAATCAATTGTATGCGTTTGAGAGTACACGATTTAACTGCAAAATATCCGTTGCATAAAGGTCATAACCATCTAAAACATAAAGAAGAAATCTTGTGATGCTATCCTTTACTGTCGAATGAATTTTGTGGAAATGATCACAAATCATTATAAAAGTGTTTATCTCTCAGCCATGTTCGAATAAATATCAAGTATGCTAGTTAAAAGAAGCAGCATCTTTTTTGTTTGGCCTATGTAGACACTCCACAACCGCATTTCTTTCAGGTTGTAGTACCAAAATGAGTTCCAGCTAAGATTTGATATTCTACTTTTCTCACAGAGTTTCTGTATGTAGAGAATCGTAAAATGCCCTACATACAGTCCTGCTCAACGGCAGACCCGCTACTGCTGCACTTTATTAACGTAAATAAAAAAGCTCAATTCCAATGATAAAATCAGGTTACAACCTTTGTATAGACTAGTCTGACATTAACAATAGAGTAGTTAGAAGCGTTGGCTTGAATATTTTCCGACGATTTTGGTACTCACGGCAACCTTTTCTTGGTATGGAATTAAAGACTTAGACACATTTTTTAACCTTATTTAAGTCATGCTATCCGAGGAACCTTTGAGATGAGTTGTGAACACCCACAGTTGATCCCTTTTACTCGTCAGTTAAGTAGTCAATTAAACAGTAGAGTGACACCTTATGCTCAGGCATTTTGAGAAGACCCCCTTCGAAAGTCCGTCCTCTGTAGTCCGAATCGGAATCGGCAAAAATCGGACATGTCTAATACTGCGTTATTGGGTCAGACACACTTCAACCATGGCGGCGCCCACTGGGGTGATATTTAAAAAAAGGTATAGAACAAAGTTCTTTAATTTTGTGAGCAGGGAAGGGTCATCAGAAGAGTAGATAGGATTCGGTATATTTTTAACACTAGCAATAAAAGGGTGCGTTCATGGTTCTCCCATCGGTAGCCATCGGTGCCGTTGGTAACCATCGGTAACCGTCGGCATACCGATGGATATTTTGTTGGTAACCAATAGTCCCGAGAGTAGACAAGTCGGGTAGCATCGGTAGCCTCGTTTTCATTAAAGTAAGATGGCGGGTAACAATCCATACTACGGCGATCCTAATCATATATTTTCTTAATTAGCAAGCGAATAGCATTGTAACCGTTCTTGATAGAATTTATTGTAATAGTTGAAGCTACAGTTATTTTATTTAGCCATTTATTTCTGAAATTATCTTTTTATTCATAATTTTTGAAAACGAACGGTCACTCTGCGTGGAGAATACGCTCTTGGTAACTGATTATCTGCCCTTTTTTACCGATCGGTACAATTTTCGTTCAGAGTTTGTTGGTTGCCGACGGTGCCATCGGCTACCGATGGTGCCATCGGTAGCCGACGATAAATACACTCGGTTACCGATGGGAGAACCCTGAACGCGCCCAAAGTTTTACATGACCTCAACGCTAACCCGAAATAAAACGGTTTTAAATTATGTACATGAAAACTATATCAAGGCAATTTGGATTCAACTCTAACAAGTAGGCCGATTAGCTCAGTGGTTAGAGCGTCTGACATGTGTTCTAGAGGTCCCTGGTCCGAATCCCAAGAGTTATACATATTTTAGCCACACCCCCTTTCTTTTTACATTTTTCATCCCGAATGGTTCTAGAGATTGCAAAGACGTAATAAAAACACAATTACCAATAATGTTTTAATTGCATCTTAGTGATTTCTATAATAGTTTGGTTTGAGAAAATGTATTCAAATGAAAAGTAGAAGAAAAACATTTACGCAACGTGGGATTCAATCCCTGGACCTCTGGAACCCAAGTCAGACGCTCTACCACTGAGCGTATGAGTCTACTGGCATTGGGGAAACAAATTACCGTAATATAGCTTTTATGTACATAATTTAAAACCCTTTATTTCGGGTTATCGTGATGATTATTAAAAACTGTTACTGCTAGTGTTAAAAATATACCGAAAACTATCTAATTCATAAATGTCATATCTTTGCTCTCAAAATTCATAGACTTTGCTCTTTATCTTTGTAATTAAATCACCCCACTGGAGGCGGCCATTTTTAGTGAATGCATGACGTACTAAAATACATAGTACGACAGGGAACCAGACTACAGAAAACTTAGATATTAAATAATCATTTAGTAAAACCTCTCGTACGTGCTCCTGCGTCTAAAACCTAGGCATACCCCTGCGATGCACGCACGTGCAACGTACGATTTTGGTGGACGCAACCACGGCACAGGCTGCACGCAGCAAAGAATTGTCCGGACAATTTTTTAAAGCCGCTCTTCACAACCCGTCGTGCGTCTTTATAAATCGCACGTTTTAAAACGGATTGTAAGAGAGGCTTAAGGCGTAGTTTTCAAGGGACCATGCTAGGGTTTTCATACTCTCCAAAGCCGAGGTCTATTGATTAAACCATCAAATATGACCTCTGCCGTTTTTGATACACCAACAGCCTATTTGGTCGTCATAATCTAATTATAGCACATCATTTGAATTATCGAATCAAAACCATTCAGTTTTATCTTGTATAATCATTACGTATACATTACGTCGCTTCTATTTTTGGCTAAAGCCGGTAATTTTTGAATTATCGAATCAAAATCATTCAGTTTTATCTTGTATGATTACGTATATAGCGGGGCAGATAACCAGAAAAATATTAGAGTTTATGATACAAGCATGAAATTTGGCATGTAGATAGATCTTGTTATGCTTAATCCAAAAAGCCTGTTAGCCATTTCGATTTCTCATCATGGCGGCCATTTTCTAAGATGGCCGCCATTGAGGTTTTCCTTTTATAATAACTATACAGATTGGTCCTATTTGCGAATAGATGTTGGGGTTTCTGATCTATTTTGTGACAAAAAGCAAAGTTTTGATACAAAATAATGACAAAAAACATTTTTGTATTTAAAATGGCCAAAAAAATCAAGATGGCCGCCATTTTTGGTGTTTTTTTTAAATTTATGTTAAGAGAATTATGACAGTAATGAGGACCTTCTCATCAATGACATCTATCTATGTTGGTAGCCCCACACGCATTCAGAAAACCTGTTAGTCAATTAGATTTTTTTTATCATGGCAGCCATTTTCCAAGATGGCCGCCATTGAAGGTTTAAGTTTAACAGTAATTATACATAAGAATTACAATTGTGATTAGGTGTTGGAATTTTTCATCTATTTTGTAAAAACAACCACAAAATTACTTATGTTTAAATAAAAAAAAATACTGACAAAATGCCTTTTCGAATTCAAAATGGCCAAAAAATTCTAAATGGCCGCCATTTTGGTCATTTTTTTTAAATATATATTAACAGAATTATGAGAGTTACGAGGACCTTCTCATCAATGACATCTATCTATGTGTTAGGCCCATGTACATAAAGCTTGCATGACTTAATTAAAAAAAAGAACCATTAGCCAATTAGATTTTCATAATGGCGGCCATTTTTCAAGATGGCCACCATTGAGTTTTTCCTTTTCATAATGACTATACAGATTGACCATACTTTGTGAATAGATTTTGGATTTTCTTTTTTGTGATAAATCATAAAAACAAGAATTCTAATATGACTTGGTATTCAAAATAGCCGAAAAGAACTCCAAAATGGCCGCCATTTGGCGAATTTCTTCAATTTTTATAAATTGTATGATAATTATATGAATGAGAATTGAATTGATTGAAAAAAGATATACCAATAGTATGTTTAAGTATTTTTAAAACATGCATGTTGTGGTTGTAAGCCATTTAAAAACTCATAAATTTACCTGCTTTAGCCATGAGGCGGCCACCACATGTAGAACCTTTTTTTTCCTACAAGTATTCTACATTGTGTGTTACTTTGTACTCAATGCCAGTCTACTGCATTTGATAACTGTGCTACTGATAGTTTAGGTTTAGTTTCTAAATCTACTACTGCACAAGTCAGTATGGAAAAGCCCAAATCTGAAACATTTGCATCTTTCCTTACAGTCACTTTTCCAACCACATTCGGTTAGTTCTTTGCAGCTATCCACAATGGCTGCATGTGTTGTTCAAATAAATGATCATCTGTCCACTCTCTGTTTCTATTCCCAATCAGCAGGATTGGCAATTACTATTTCTCCTGGCAAGTACTGACCCCCAAATGGAACTGGTCTGATAAGCAGCCTGTTTGGTTTGTTGCACAAGAGCAGCATATGCTGGAGGGATGGCACCATCAAGTATAACGCTGTAAATGTCATTAGATAAACTTGATCTGTGATACGGTGTGATTACATGGTATTGTGATGTATCTTGGTAAGACTGTTCTATACTTTGAGGATATGTTCTTAACTTTCTGAACACAGTCGTCACTTCTAGAAATACATTCCAAGTTTGCTAGCAGGCTAATGTACAAAAAGGATGAAACAGTATTGCATCCACTGAATGCGTGGAAGAAAAGGAGAATTGAAAACATGTTTTCTCAAAAGACATTGCACACGTCGTCGTAAATGGAAACCCATCTATAGTTACCTGCTTGACCAAATAAAATCCAGATTTTTTCAAGACCAATGTCCCATTAAACTTGAAATACATTGCTATATTTATGACATCTATGTCATTGGCTTTAACGATGATATGTTTGTGACCACCACATACAGCATGCCATACATGAACAAACAAACGGATTTCCGCTTCCTCACTATTACATGGTAACAACTCTTCGAGATCTATGTCATGATTGCTTGTTCATTATTTCCTTCCTCTGAAGCAATGACTATACTAGTAGATCAGAATAAATTTCTGAAAATCTGTCGACCAAAAATGTGGATAAGTCTTTTTTGTTTTCAGTAAGACTGCCAATTTGTGGCAAGTTTTTCTTTGGAAGTTACTGTGCGTCTAACTCCTTGGCTATATTGAGCTCTGCTTTCAAACTTGATTCTACTTAAACATAAACACAATGCCTACTCTTAAGAGAAGGGTTGATAAAACCTGAACTTTTTGGAGTCATTTTAAGAGTACAATCCTCTCCAAAGATTGTTGATATTATATTTGGTCGTATTCAGTTCATTAGAGAAGAACCATCAATGATCTTTACAAACGCATCTGCAAGGATTCTGGTGAGGTGATGTTCTCTTCAATAATTGGTAGTATCGCCTTTTGGCACATATGTGATTGTCCATTGTTACTTAAAGATTTTCGTGTCTGAAAAACCTTGAGCAATAAATGAACAACCTTGTAAAATAAATCACAATCGATTTTCAAAATTTGTTGCCAGATGTCTTTGTAAGCTGGTTAAGGTTTTTGTTAAAAACAAAATCAAGCAGTGCAGATGGATTTTCTGTCACACCTACAGCGTCCCCTTTTCCTTTTATATCAGCATATTCTTCATGGGCTTGATCGATGGCCATTGCCGAAAACATGTGTTTTGCTTTGAAGACAACAATCTTTCCATCACTAAATTCCTGTGATAGGTTTGGGTGATGCTTGTAGCATGTCTCTGAGACAGAGAGGTAGAAAATGTTCATAGCTTGTGTTGTCATAGGCAAACTAAAAGTAACCAAAACTGACTACGCCTATCAATACAAGGTGAAGTTTGCCTCTCTAAATGATGTTAAAAAGGAGAAAACTGTGAGCTCTATTGTCAATATCACATGCCAGAAACAGAACAATGGACTTTCTTCTTTACATTAGATGCTGACAGAAATGAATTGGTTGTGCCAGAGGAGGCAATGCAAGAGCACTAGACTGTAGCAGAGTATCAGGTGATTTAAGCCCAGCCATTTCAGTATGCAACCTAAAACATGTCTTGGCCATACATTTGGGGCCAATGCCACTGAATCTGTTTTGCTACGGTCCATAACATGTTTAATAGTAGCAACAAACCCTGATACGGTCCATAACATGTTTAATAGTAGCTACAAAGTTTGTAGACTCATGAAGGAGTGGTAAAAGCGATGTTATTGTCACTTCCTCTGTTTTGAGACAAATGATGAGCTGACCATGACATGATATGCCATCTGGGAGAATAGAGCATTTTAGATATGCAGATATCGGATTTTTAGCTGGATGAACATAAGTATAAAACATGCCATATGGGGCTAAAACATCAATATCAAGTACAAGCTCAGTATCATATTTCTCATAACATATAATTTGAAAAAGAATGACCAAAAAACGGCGGCCATTTTTACTTTTTCGACATTTTGAATACGAGAGTGCATTTTATCATTATCTTTATTAGAACATGTGTTGTAATTACAAAATACATAAAAGATTCCAGCACCTATTCACAAATATAGATCTAATTAATCTGTATATTTACTGATAACTGTAGACCTCAATGGTAGACACCTTGGAAAATGGCCGCCATGATGAAAAATCTTATTGGGTAACATATTTTCTGATGTTCATATACCTATAACCATCGATAGATATCAACCATTAGAAGGTTTTCATTACTGTCATACTTCTTATAACGTGAAATTTGACAAATTGATCAAACGGCGGCCATTTTGAATTTTTTGGCCATCTTGAATTCGAAAAGGCATTTTGTCAGTATCTTTTTTATTATAACATTAGTAATTTTGCTGTTATTACAAATGATGAAAAAAACAACACCTATTCAAAAAAATAATACTGTATGATTACTGTAAAACGTAAACCTCAATGGCGGCCATCTTGGAAAACGGCTGCAATGATAAAAATCTAATTGGCTAACGGATTTTCTGGATGCACATGAAACTAAAAACATTGATATCATTGATGAGCAGGTCCTCGTTATACTGTCATAATTCCCTAATCATAAATTTGAAAAAAGACCAAAAATGGCGGCCATGTTGATGTTTTTGGCCATTTCGAATACAAAAAAAATGCTTTTTGTCATTATTTTGTATTAGAACATTGCTTTTTATCACAAAATGGATCAGACAATCCTAATAATATAAATCTATTCGCAAATATGATCAATCTGTATAGTTATTATAAAAAGAAAACATCAATGGCGGCCATCTTGGAAAATGGCCGCCATGATGAGAAATCGAAATGGCTAACGGGCTTTTTGGATTTAGTGTTACAAGATCTATGTACATGCCAAATTTCATGCTTGTATCATAAACTGTAATATTTTGCTGCTATTTCCAATTTATCTGCCCTGCTAATACATTACGTCGCTTCTATTTTTGGCATAAGCCGGTATTTTGAAGCGCCAGCCAATGAAAATTTATATCAGTTTATACAAACGTTTTGTTGTTTACAGAGAACGATTGGATACCGAAATCCCACAAAGGCGCCGAGATTAGACGTGAAATAACCCCGTGAGAACAGAGTATCATTCTATCGAAATGGAATGAAGAGATAATGTGCTCTGTTTAAGAGAGTATGGTTTTCAAGGATCACACCCATTAGTCTGGCTTACCTGCCCCTAATACTGCGTTATTGGGTCAGGCACACAGTAATCATGGCGCCGTCCACTGGACTGATATTTTAACAAAGGTAAAGAACAAAGTTCTTTAATTTTGTGAGCAGGGAAGGGTCATTAGAAGAGTAGATAGGTTTCGGTATATTTTCAATACTAGCAATAAAAGATTTACATGACCACAACGCTAACCCGAAATAAAACGGTTTTAAAAGATGTACATAAAAACTATATGAAGGCAATTTGGACGCTTGCCGAACAGAAGTCCGGGTAGCTCAGTGGTTAGAGCGTCTGTCTTTGACTCCAGAGGTCCAGGGATCGAATCCCACGTTGGGCAAATGTTTGTCGTCTTCTTTTTGTTTTAATACATTTTCTCAAACCAAACTATTCTAGAAATCACTAAGATGCAATTAAAACAAAATTGGTAATTGTGTTTTTATTACGTCTTTGCAATCTCTAGAACCATTTGGTATGAAAAATGTATTAAAATAAAAAGAAGACGACAAACATTTGCCCAACGTGGAATTCGATCCCTGGACCTCTGGAATCAAAGTCAGACGCTCTAACCACTGAGCTAACCGGACTTCTGTTCGGCAAGCATCCAAATTGCCTTCATATAGTTTTTATGTACATCTTTTAAAACCGTTTTATTTCGGGTTAGCGTTGTGGTCATGTAAATCTTTTATTGCTAGTATTAAAAATATACCGAAACCTATCTACTCTTCTAATGACCCTTCCCTGCTCACAAAATTAAAGAACTTTGTTCTTTACCTTTGTTAAAATATCAGTCCAGTGGACGGCGCCATGATTACTGTGTGCCTGACGTACTAAAACACATAGTACGACAGGGAACCAGACTACACACCCATGGGGACACGTGTATTTCTTGAATATATATACTAGGGAGAAAAGAAACGTAACAACTATTTTTCGTTATTTCTTTTAATTCTTTTATGTTATTGAGTCAAAGCTGTTACTGATTTTTACAGGGAAGTGTATCTTGATATTGATCTTTGTGTTTACGTTAGAACCTGTCTTACCTGTGAGATAACGTCAAAGTAGACGTTTACACGTTTCTCACGTTCAATCCTTCAAATACCCAAACTTTGCATAAAACTCCTTTCATTTGTGTAGATGAACGTCGACTCGACAAAAGGCAATATTTTTTGTTTGGATTTAATTCCTCATATCATTTTGCAACTTATTCAAAGACGTCGTCCGTCAGCAATTGCGATGTTTACGATTGGAACGTCTCAATCCGCAATTTTTGGTGACTTTGCAGTACATCGGTTGATAAAGTATTGCTCGAGATAACTTCTTAGAACAAACGGAACAACTGATGGTCGCCCGAAAAGCGGTCGTCAACGTCTAACGTCACGACGCCAGGACAATAACGTTCGCTTATTTTACCTACGGAAAGGAATTCTCTTATCGGGAAAAACTGTTTATGCTATTCGTGGACAGTACAGCAATCAAATTTCAGCCAGGAATCGTTAACGTCATATTGGATTGCGTTCAAGAACGCATTAAACATTGACGCCAAATCGTTCTCATTTAAACGCGTATTTGAGGCACGTGCAACCTGTGACCTTGGTGAAATTTTGACACAAGAAAGTCAAATGATGAAGTCTTACTATGCATTGAAAAAAGTACTCGAAATATGGTGATTTTGAGAAGGGCAAAAACAAAACCTATGATCAAATTTATTTTTGTTGCGTTTCTTCCTATTTTACCTATGACAACCTAGCACGGTTCCCTTTACGTTTGATTTTGTACATACTAAATTATTGAAAATTGATTAGTTATAACAACGCATTTTCTTTTGAGAATATTTTCTTATGAGCAATAATTAAACCACTAATGTTGTCATTTGTTTGTTGTTCATTTAACCACGCTTCTGAGTGACGTGGCAGAATATATATATATTGTGAGGTTTGGAAAGAGAGGGTTTAGCTTGACGAGTTAAACTCCTCTTGCACTGTTCTTGGAATATTAAGGGAAAGAAAAAAACTTTAATCATCTAAATGAATATCAAATTGAATTAACTTTCAACAAATCTGCCAAAACAATTTCACTGCAAAACGAATCGTTTTACGTCACCTTAGATACAAAACACACTGACAGATTCAGTCGTAAAACCAGTGAAAGTTTCGGGATTTTGTCCAGACAGATTTTCAATTTTAAAATCTTTACCTTAATATGATGGCAGAATCCTGTATCGTTTAACCCTCTACTAAACCAGAAAATTTTAGGGTGACCAAGATCTAATTTGAAAGCTATTACAAACGACAAAATATATACTGAAAGAAACTTCCAACGCAAAACCAGCTTCAATGTTGTATATTTCATTTATGTTTGTATAACTCGTAACCAAAAATGGCATATGCAAAGACTAATTCTTTATAATGCCACTGACAATAATGAAAGTACTGAAATGCACCGTATCACATAGCCCAAAGCACCAATACACATAATGGGTCAATTTTGAGATCCCCAGGTATCAGCATCACATTGAGTTTTTTGTCTGTTTTCTTGTGCCCCAGTAGTTACTCCACCTTTGCAAATCAGCCATGTGATCTGAAAGAGCAGAAAATGGGTCAAAGGCATTTCGTGGTGGGTGGGGGTGTATGGACTAATAGTGCAGTATTTTGTTTAATGCTTTGATCAGCTAATCAGAATTTCATTATGGTGTGTCTACCTGACGTGTTTAACGTTTGCCAAAGTCTGCCGACGGTAGATATTGCACAATACAACAAAACGGCTACAGTTATGAATGTCTTTCCCGCCTGGCGCATTCCAATGGCGCGCACTCTAACTTCAGTGCTCAATCTTGGCATACTGTGAAGAGGAACTTTAAAGAAATGATTGTAACTTAACTCAGCTATCGTTTAACAAAATCGCTGCATACATAAAGGTTGAAATCGGTGTTCGAATTGCACGTGCAACACAAAATTGGGTATTTGTGCACAGCCGCACATGCGCAATGATGTATGTCAGGACACTCAAGTTTTTAGAGAACAATTATAGTGCATGTGTAGGGATAACAATTGCAATAAATATTGTTGTCAAAAATTCAAGCAGAAAGATTTTGCATGCAAAAAAGCATCTTGCGTTAGAAGTTTCCTTCAGTATATATAAGCGTTGATAAAGATGAGATTTGTACACAAGCTTTGAACAAGCTACAGTTATGAGTTTTCTTTGAAAAGCGACGATAAGATAAATCACTGTAGTTCTGTGCAGTTTTTTAATACCATGTTCCTTGACATGTGATACCCCACTGGCATTTTAGCTCTTAAGGGACAATGCTCCAGTATAACTATTTCTTTTCCCCAAATTTTTTTTTCTGTCGAAAATACGATTTTTACCAGCTGATAAATGAAATAAAAATGCATTGTCATCGATCGCGTTTGGATTCTATCAGCAACCGTTTGGTATACCCCTGCAAGAAAAAAGGGACACTTTCTTGCCCCTTTCAAATGTCACGAAAATACTCTGAAAATGCAGAGTGACCTTTACTTTATCTTGAAAATGGCTTTGGATTAATGTTTTATATTTTTAAAAAAAACAGAAAGTGTAAAATCTGTGATGTTAAGAATGCATCAGTGCATATAACAGCATATTGACACATTCAAGTAGATCAACGAAGCGTTTTCTGTCAAAATTTGCACTTTTTGTAAAATCTTTCAAGTTGTACGTAATATCATTTGATAAAACTCCCTCATTATATTGAGTAATATGTCCTGGTAATAATTCAAGAAGGAAATGTATAGGTCATCGTACTTGTAAGTGAAATACAGTATGTCTATCAGTTTTTGTCATTTTAAATGACGCAAAACAGTGGTAAGTGCAAACACACTTACAACTATCTTGCTCTAAATCATCGAGTGCATGAGAAACGCAGTTTGACATTACAACAAATGCGCTCTAACAGTCGAAAATAGTGAATAGTAAAGACATGTCAAATTGTCGAAAATCTGGTAGCGAAACAGAAACGGTGCGAAACATTTTTAAAAGTTTCTACAGTAACGACTGAGTGTACCGATAAACTTGAGCATTATCCCTTTAATTCCGCGAAGGAAAAAAACTTGTACAAGAATAAATACGTATCATTTGAACATGATGATCCATGTCGGGCCCATGCAATAGGGACTCCGTTTCCATATCTCATTCTTATGTCAGGCATGTCTCTTGCTTTATTGGTAACCGTTATAAAATAGTCATTATACTACCTTCGACCCTATTATAAAAGTCTTGGGAAAAACAATGAGACAAAAGTAGAAAATGCTGATAATCAGCATTTTCTCCTTTTGTCTCAATATTTTCCTTGATTTGATAATCACACATTTCTTATTTATTCTCACTCATTTTGTCGTCTGCAGCAGCTTTAAATTTGGACCACCCCAAAATTTTGCCATTTTGGAAAGGGTTAAACGAACGCGAGACAGCGATCTATCTGTCTTGAACACTGACAAAATTTATTAAATATTCATTTATCTGTCTCTAAAAATGAAAAACCTACAATATTCTTAACTTAATTTCTCCTTTACATGTGAAAGTAATTGAGTGATATATTTCTGAGGCGACATCTTGGCATTTCTAGACGTGACTTTAATGGCAATACTTGATGATACTTCAATTCTGAACCATTCTACTCGTGTGGCGCGTTGGAATGGTCAGGTTGGGTTATTTAACATAATTATTTTAAATCGACGTTTCCGTCATATCGCAGCGTATGAATCATTTAACTATTGATCACTGTATTTTTGTCACTAGTATACTACCAAAACAATCTGTCCGCCTGAACACCCCCCCCCCCCGATTACTCATTGCATAAAGGTTTACGATTAGTGGTGTTCAAATCTCGGCAAGGACATTTGCTTTAGCCAGGGATTGAAACCAGGACCCCATAGTTTATCCTGGTTGAGAGTACAATGCTCTACTATCTACAATATGACCACGGCCCTCATGTTAAGAATATGGTTATACAATTTTGAAAAGGTAATTTCCCTTGTCAGTCAGTGAATTCTAATCGGAATCGAAATCATTAAGGACATGCAATCTTTTGTGTGCCATTTACGTAATACTGTTACACAGTACCTAAACCATGAGTCTACGTCATGGTTAATGATAAAAATAAAAAAAAGCACCAACGAAGATGGCAAAAGTGCGTTACAAACGTAGATGGATAAACTTTTGAAACAGTGTAGAAAAATTTTTGTTCGAATGATTTTCGAGAACAAGCCAAAAGTCCGCGTATTTTCCGACCTGTTCTCGTAGTCATATTACCATTTATCTGTCTAGCTATCTTAACCCTTTCCCCAAACGAGAAAATTTTAGGGTGATTTAATATAAAAGCTGATGCTGACTACAAAAATGATGATAATAAAGACATTATTTGTGTAAAATATGACACAGAAAATATTGAGACAAAAGGAGAAATTGCTGGTTATCAACAGTTTCTTCTTTTGTTTTAATGTTTTCCCAAGCCTGTTCTATTAGGGACGTCAAATTCAGGTCTTGTTTGGGAAAGGGTTAAAGAAAGAAACCGATATTTGGATTCATCTGTCTTGAATGTGAACTAGGATCTGGAAAAGTGTTCCTTAAGGGGGTTGGAACACATGTAGCTAATTTTTAAAAGCGTCTTAGGAGTTAACCAATACTGTTTCTTGTTAGGCATTTCTATAATGCTTCATAAAATATGAAGAAACCTAGGGGTCACCGTGGATTATTTTTAGATAAACCGCCAAGAAGCAAACCATGTATGTTGCATAATTTGATTGCTCTGTGCAGGCAAAAATACAGGGTATGGGTTATTTAAAAAGGCAAAATAATGGGAAAATATAAAGTTTGATCCATAAAATTAATATGTTTACACAGAAGGGTGATGCACTTATGATATCTCATAATTTTCATTGGGAGCTGTCAGAAAATAATCAGATTTTTTTCAAATTTCCAAAGCAAACAACTGCTAAAACTCAAAGGAAAGTAATCTAAATCTAAGAAATGGAACCAAGTTCACTAAAATATATTTTGTGTCCATAACGCAAATTATTTTCTTATAATTTTTTTTCTACAAGCAAACCAAGGGAGTAGGCAAACTTTTTATGAAAAGAAATTGAAAGGTCACCGTGGATTATTTTTTGCTATAGGCATTTGAAATTTAGGTATATTTCGGAAAATACAAAAACCATAGTAATTTGTCATTATGATTAAATTCATTGAATAAGTAAGGTTCTAAATAATTTTTAAAAGTTAAAACACAAAGATAAACACAAAATTTTACACGAGTAACGCGATTATGCATATACATCATTTTTTTACTTTCAAATAATTATTGAATAAATGACATTACCCCGCCCACTTTAATTGCATTATAAGAATATGTCAGAACACTTCTTCTTAAAGCATTCATTGATTAATTCAAAGTGATTATACTAACATGAATCACTACTATAAATCATATTTTGCTAAAAAATATTGTTGTTAGCTCCATTTGTCAAAGGCCAGCAAGCTATTGGCATGGCATTGTGTCTGTTATGCGTCTGTCCGTCCGGCTGCGTGTGAATTTTTTCTTGTATGCACTCTATATGCCACATTTTTTGTCCGATCAATCTGAAATTTGGTCAGGATGATTGTCTAGATATTATCTCGACTAAATTTGAAATTGGGTCAAGTGGGGTCAAAAACTAGGTCACAGGGTCAAATCTTAGAAAAACCTTGTATGCACAGTAGAGGCCACAATTTTTGTCCGATC
Source organism: Fragum sueziense (assembly GCA_963680895.1). Taxonomy (NCBI): domain Eukaryota; kingdom Metazoa; phylum Mollusca; class Bivalvia; order Cardiida; family Cardiidae; genus Fragum; species Fragum sueziense. Next base: position 75,952,643 of record OY804593.1, on the reverse strand, counting down.
AACCTGAAATTTGGTCAGGATGATTGTCCAGATAGTATCTCGACTGAATTTGGATTTTGGTCATCTGGGGTAAAAAACTAGGTCACATGGTCAAATCGTACAAAAACCTTGTATGCACAGTAGAGGCCACATTTTTTGTCTGATCAACCTGATATTTTGTCAGAATAATTGTCTTGATAAAATCTCTTGAGACTTGAGAATTGGGTCAACTGGGTTCAAAAACTAGGTCACAGGGTCAAATCTTAGAAAGCATTGAAGGCATTCTAGAGGCCCCATTTTTGTCTGGTAAGCTGATATTAAGTCCAGGCATCTTCAATGCCATTTTGTAAAAAATTAAAAAATGTGGAGCCAAAATTACTTTTTTGTCCGATCTGACCATAATCCTACTTATCCGAGATATTATGGTTATACGTTATTTGACAAAGTTTGGAAAATACACTAAGGCTATTATTTATGAATGGCAGAGAGTATTCATCAACTTGTGAACAGACAGACAGTAATTGACGACAATAGCTCACCTAAAGTACTTCGTTCTGCAGGTGAGGTAAAACTGATGTTTCAAAGATTTCCTTGGCAATTGAGGTCTTCAACAGAATGTTGGTCACTAGTCTACATTTGGAATGTTACCTTTTTCAAAACGACAAGATTTGTTTGTCCAAATTGCAAAGTATTGCATGCAATGATTACAACCAAATAATGTATAAGCAAATGTAGATATAGTTATGCTATAGCCTAAAAATATAGAGGGAAAAGGAGAAAATGCTGGTTATCAGCATTTTCTTGATTGCTCTCAATGCTTTCATAGTAATTTTGATATTTTTTTAGTTTTTATAGATTGGTCTCGTGATTATCAGCATTTTCTTATTTTGACTCAATATTTTCTGATTATCTATTCTAATACAGAATTCAGGGTTCTTCAAGAGATGTCTGTAAAACATATATGCCCACTCAAGGGCCTATGTACATTTGATGTAGGTCAATGTCATGGTCAAATATGAAAGGTCTTGGTAGGAGATGTCTATGTGTGAAATATCAAGGCTGTACATGTAAAAGTAAAATGAAATATAGGCCATGTTGAAGTTTTCAAAAGAATGCCAAATGCCAAGGTCAAGGTCATGGTGAAATGTGAAAGGTCTTGGTTTGAGGTGTCCATGTGTGAAATATCAAGGCTGTAGGTGCAAAAGGACATGATATGTATTTCTGGTTTAAGTTTTTTTTAAAAGTAGGTCAAACTCCAAGGTCAAGTTTGCAATATTCAAGGTCATGGTCAAATGTGAAAGGTCTTGGTAGGAGGTGTCTATGTGTGAAATATCAAGGCTGTAGGTGTAATATGACATACGATAAAGGCTAGATTAAAGATTTCTAAAAGTATGTAAAAATCAAAGGTCAAGGTCACACAGGTCAAGGTCATGGTCAAATGTGACAGGTCTTGGTAGAAGGGTCCATGTGTAAAATATCGAGACTGTATAGGTAACAGGACATGAGATATAGGCCTAGTTTAAGTTTTTTAAAAGTAAGTCAAACTCCAAGGTCAAGGTCCAAGGTCATGGTCAAAAGTGAAATGTCTTGGTTGGAAGTGACCATGTGTGAAATATCAAGGCTGTATGTGTAAAATGACATGAAATATAGGCCAGGTTAATGTATTATAAAAGTAGGTCAAACACCAAGGTCAAGGTCACAAGGTCCAAGGTAATGGTCAAATGTGAAAGGTCTTGGTCGTAGGCGTCCATGTGTCAAATATCAAGGCTGTATGTGTAAAAGGACATGATATATCGGCCAGGTTAAAGTTTTTAACAAGAGTTGTCCGCGGACAACGTAGCTCGCCTATACCGGAGCTTGTCACAAAAACAGCTAATTTTTTAAAAGTAGGTCAAACTCCAAGGTCAAGGTCACAAGGTCAAGGGTCAAGGTCACAAATGAAAGGTCTTGACAGGAGGTATCAATGTGTGAAATATCAAGGCACTATCAATAATAGTGCATGAGATATAGGCCAGGTTAAAGTTTTTCAAAAGTAGATCAAACTCCAAGGTCAAGGTCACTAGGTCAAAGGTCATGGTCCCAAATGAAAGGTCTTGTCGAGATGTATCCATGTATGAAATATCAAGGCTGTATCTCTAATAGTGCCTGAGATATAGACCAGGTTAAAGTTTTTCAAGTGAAGACGGGACGGGACGGTACGCGATGCCGACACTAGGGCTGTGACATTTGCTCCCCGGACATAAAGTCCCGGCTCGCTAAAAAGTAGGTCAAACTCAAAGGTCAAGGTCACAATGTCCAAAGTCATGGACAATTGTGAAAAGTCTTGGTAGGAGGTGTCCATGTGTGAAATATCAAGGCTGTATGTGTAATAGGTCATGAGATATATACCCGGTTTCATTTTTTTTTAAAGTAGGTCAACTCCAAGGTCGAAGTCACAAGGTCCAAGGTCATGGTCAAATGTGAACGATGCCAAGAATTTGATCGGCAAGGTTATGTTTCTTGTGCACAGCACCTCTCCATAATGAAATCTATCCACCTGTAAAGTTTCATGATTCTACCTAACATACTGTTTGAGTTATGCTCCGGACAAGAATCAAGTTTGAAAATCAACCAAGAGCAACTAGAATATCACTGAAAGTGATCATACCCCCAAAAGCGCTGTATTTGTGCATTTTGAGATGTACATTTCCTATGAACTGTGAAATGATCAAGTGAGAAAAAGAGCAAACAAAAAAACAGACTGACCAAGACATGGTAATGTTGTAAACATTGCTTATTTTCAACATAGGACCATAATTCAGTCAAAAATCAATGAACCATAACCAAAATTTAATATGCACATATATGAGAGCCAGTAAGCATACTTGTAAAGTTTTTATGAAATCCATCCATTAGTTACCGAGAAATTGAGCGGACAAGAAAATTCACTCAAGGGCCGTAACTCCGTCAAAAATCAATGGACCATAACAAAAATTTAGTATGCACATCTCAACTTAGTAATAAGTTCACATGTGATGTTTGAACAAAATTGGTCCAGTAGTTTATGAGAAATAGAGTGGACAAAAAATTGAAAAACCGATCAACACACCTTGATTTTGCGTTAAATGGCAATTTTCAGCAAAGGGCAATAACTCATTTAAAAATCAATAAAACATCACCAGAATTTGATATGCACATATTTGAGAGCCAGTAAGCATAACTGTAAATTCTTTTTGAAATCTGTCCATTAGTTTCCGAGATATTGAGCGGACAAGAAAATTCACTCAAGGGCCGTAACTCCGTCAAAAATCAATGGACCGTGACAAAAATTTAATATGCACATCTCCACTTGGTAATGAGTTCACATGTGAAGTTTGAATTAAATTGGACCAGCAGTTTAGGAGAAATAGAGCGGACAAAAAAGCTACAGACCGACAGACAGACAGACCAACGGACAAGCTGACTCCTATATACCCCCCAAATTGAATTTGGGGGATATAATAACTCCAAAAATTTGATTCACAGAGTTACGGTTCTTGTGCACTGCACCTCTCCGTAATGAGATTTATCCACCTGTAAAGTTTCATGATTCTACCTTTAATACTTTTCGAGTTATGCTCCCAGGTTTGGTCTACAGACAGACCAACCGACTGACCTACTGACCGACATACCGACTCTTGCAAAACAATATACCCCCATTTTCTTCGAAAGGGGGCATAATTATTACATTTCAAAACATAGTTACGAATGCATTATTTATCAGTTTTTGATATGAACAACATCTAAATGTCTCTATTTCAATTTTGGTGACCATTTTGAAGACATTAGCTGTAGGGGTAATTTTGAAGCTGTAGGGGCATTGCTCTAATTTACATGAAGCTGTAGTGGGGCCCATACATCTTAAAGGGCTGGGGAGAACACTGAATACAGATGTCGAAACCAGCTCATGTTTGGGAAGTGGTAAAAGAATTATAAGAAAGTATGAATGTTCAATGAAATTAATAGTTTTTCTAAAAGCAAAGTACTTTTGGACAAAAATGAGATGCAATGTTAACTGGCATTGATAAGTATCGCAAGATTAATTTTGGTTGAAGAATGGTATGCTTTAAATCACACACCATTCTCCATCAGTGTCTCAAGCTATGTGTTAGTTGTGCCGAGATCCATTTCTAACAGAACAGGTAATACTTATAAACACATTACATATTTCATATAGAGATTCACTATGCATCCAAATCGACTTAGTGTAAAATCTTAATTGTGGAATTCATTAGATCTATAAGTACATTATCTTTTTTATTATTGAAAGGATAATGATTCTTGCAGCATTGCACCTTATCATAGCTCCTTCCCAAAATGGCAAAATTTGGGTTTCTTTGATTTGAAAACTAATCCTGATGCTAATCAATTAATTAGCACCTTTTGAGAAAAAAATGCAGTAAACTTTGAGACAAAAGTAGAAAATGCCTGATATCAGCTCTTCATTATTTGCGTCATTGTTTTTTGAGCATTTTCCAGGCTAAGGAAAACGTTGAATCAAAAGAAGAAAATGGTGATAGTCAGCATTTTCTCCTTTATCCGCAATATTTTCTATGCTATATTAAACGCAAATATAATACATTTACTTATTTGTACACATATTTTGCAATCAGCTTTCAAATTATAACAGTAGGAAATTTGGCTGTATAGGAAAGGGTTAATTGAATGGGGTAAACACCCCTTTCTAAATGGCATAGAATAAGACTATCCCAAATTAGAACCTGCAGCAAATGACAAAAAAGATGTTTGTAAACATACAGTTTTGTACAATATTGCCTAGAAAATATTGAAGCAAAAAAAAAAGGAAATGCTGATCATTTGCATTTTCTACTTTTGTTTCAATGCTTGCAAAAGCTTGATTTTATTAGTGACATCAAATCCAGCTTTTGTTTAGGAAATAGTTGAGTAGCATTCAACATTTTTCAAGTCCTATCATGTGGCTGGTCACCTAACCATGTGTTCCTAGAAATTCTAATGCCTGTCTAGAAAGATACAAAGTCAACATCCAGTTTGAGGACAGACTGAGAAGGAAGCTACCCATCTCATGCAGATAATTCAATAAATTCTAGTGTATGATTCACCTAAAAGTTTACGTAATAAATACATTGTACTCTTGTCTATATCGTATGATGACATTTCCAAGATGATATTCTTCATCAACTACATTTTGTCCATGAATCCAGAAACACTATTTTTGAAATCTAAAAGTTTCCCACAATTTTGCAATGAATTATATAAGACCTTACATTCAAACAACTCAATTAGACAATATTGAGTTGTGGCCAGCTAAGATTATTGAACAATTATTCTTGCATGTATTTTTCAATAAAGTCTTCCAAAGCATTTCTCATGTTGATGGCTTCTTCTTCTTCTTTGCCTTTAAGTCTGGCCTACCATTGTAACTCTAGTCACCTCTTCTACCTTTGCTGAGATCTTCTTTTGAGGGATAACTATCATAACACATACAGAGAATTGGTCCTGGTTGAGTGCTGTGTTATACAAGTGACACTTTTAAAGTTCATGAAGTAAGACTAAAACTTTTGAACATGGTCACGATTTTTTACAAAGAACTTGCGTAGTCATTCCTCGTTTGAACAGTGTCAGGGTCTGCGGTGCATAAGGTCCATGTGCGCGCTGCCCTGGGCATTTTCACCCTGCTTCAAGAACATCTTCTATTTCATTCTTGTTTCTGTAAAAAAAGGAGGCATTTCAGGGCCTGAGATGCATGCTCTATTGATTACAGTGTGTTTTTTAAAAACTAGACAGCCCTGACTGGCTGGAATCGCTCGACATGCCTGAATTTTTGTCCTGTTGAGTGCAATTTAAAAGAACCAGGCTGCACAGACAAACAAATGCATGACTTCTTTCACAAAAATGATATAAAGGAGCTCTCGATTTAAAGGGACCCATGCTAGATAACTCTGGCATCAAAAGTAAAACGGACGTCATAGAAGATCTTATCAGGGTCATCAACATTTGTCTTGATTGATGAGTATGTGGGGCTTTTGAAGTGAAAATTGACACAACTGACAATTTGATAAAATTCAAGGGCTAATAACTCAGGATGTTATATTTCTATCAAGCTTAGGATCACACTAAAGCAATGTCTTAATTTCACAAACAGTTTATTTATGTTTTAAAATGATTGATCAGAATTTGTGGATGTAAAGAGGGTGGAAACAAAAAGTCAAAAACCGCAATTTTGTCAATTCCAAGTGCACATAACTCCTGATTTAAGATTCTGATCAAGCTGAAAATTGCAGACATGATGCAAGCAGCAAGATCTTATAATCAGTAAGATTCTGTTAAAGTTTTGTATCAATTGGTTCATATTTATAGTTTTTAGAGTGAAATAAAGATACGAATAACAATTTTGTCAATTTCAAGGGCACATAACTCATTATGTAAAATTCAGTCCAAGCTGAAAATTACACCCGAGCAAGATCATAATGGTCATCAACATTTTTATCCAAGTTTTGTCTTGATTTGTTTTTATTCACCAAAGGATCATTCCTGTGAAGTAAAAAATGGTTTACATCCATTCAGCAGTTTTTGAGAAGATTTTAAAAAAAGTTTATGAAGGGACACATGAACACACAGACAGACGCATGACGGACACACTGACATGACAATAGCCCGCTTGCCTAATGGCCATGGAGCTAAAAAATGAGAAGATGAAAAAATTGGTTTATTGGTTAAACAGTACCATTTCCCAAACAAGACTTGGTTTTGGCGTTCCTAATAAAATAGGCATGAAAATCAGCATTTTCTCCTTTTGCATTAATATTTTCTTAACTAGAACCTCTTTGTACACAATTCATATCTTTATTGTACATTTTGTCATCTGCAGTAGCTTTAATATTGGAACATTCCCATTTTGCCATTTGGGAAAGAACTAAATTAATATGAAATTTATTTACTGGTACATAATGATAATTGGACAGAAAATGTTGAGGCAAAAAGGGAAAATGCAGATTATAATATTTTTTTTTCTTTTGTCTCATGGATTCTTGAAGCATATGTTGTTCTATTATTAAAAAATAACCAATAAAGTGTGTATTTACAGTAAAGATTATCATTTGTTACCATTTTTCATAAATACAGTCGACAATTATTGTTGTGTCAAAGTCATAGTGACGGTCAAAACATCTCGAAATATCCGAAGTTAGACTTATCCGAATTTATGTAGATTTGATTAAAATGACATTTGACCAATTATAGTGTTTGTTACTTATCAAGTGCTACCATAAGTAAAATATTGTAGGAAAAGAAAAGAAGTTGCTCAAACGAGCAATTTCTATCCTTTTCCTATTATGTTTGAATGGCTAAATTCATTTTGAAATTATTTTGTGTGATTGTCGATTGTGTGAATTTTTTGATATCCATTGAAGAGGACTGGAATAAAATTTCTCTTCGACTTAAGCAGAAATTCAACTTATCCGATGTTGACATAACCAGTTTCAACTGTATAACATGAAACACATACCAGTTTGTTTCCCTGTGGTACAATCTCCAAACTTGTATCGTTCTTAGAATTTAGATACATCCACTCTCCCCTCAAAATAATCTGTAATTAAAAGCATCAAAATTTATGTTCAACCATACTAATCTAGATCTACATCAGGAATTTTCACTCTTTTTTTCTCTATTTTTCACTTAAATAAGCCCTTTTCCAAACAACAAAATTCTAGATTTGTTTCAGTTGACATGTGCTGGAGATTATAGAGTGCATGTTGATATTGACATAAATAATGCACAATGTAGAAAAGAAAAGAAAATATTGAGACAAAGCAGGGTACTGTAGATCTTAATCCGAGTCTTCTCTGATGTAAATACGCTCTTTGATATTTTGATTTTTCGCTATTTACATAAGAGAGCGTTGCTCTTTGAAAACAGCGGAAAGTTCGGTAACGTTACAAGTAACTTGAAGCTTTGTTTTTGTGTATCATATCGAATCACTCGGTAAAACACTGTAGAGTATAGATCAATAAATCATTTTCTGTCATACCTGACCAAAAATTTCATTTCAAATCGGCCTGCTGGATGAGTATAACCTTTGGTTTTGAATGGAAGGTCAAGGTAAACAAAGGCTGCTCAGGTGAGGGTTGTTGCAAAACATTGCCTATTAACCTTTTAGAAATACTTTTTGGTCGTAATTTTTTCAGCAGCCATAACAATAAATGGTTCATTTATTGATATCATCAGGGGTTTTAACGATAGCGTTTAAGATCGGACGGTGAACGATGCGCAACAATTTGTTGCGAACTTCTTGATTTTTTCAAAGAGCAACGCTCTCTGATGTAAATAGCGAAAAATCAAAATATCAAAGAGCGTATTTACATCAGAAAAGACTCGGATTATGTAGATCTATGCCTTGAATTGATTGAAGGGGGGGGGGGGAAATACACAGGAACCAACAAATGAATGTTTACATATGCCAATAATGATTCCTTTGGCATGAACAAGACTTTTCTCAAGCTATTATTTCCTTCTTTTGTATGAACAATGTTTTTAAAGCATCCTCTGAGGCTCTGACTGACAGAACTCAATTAAAGTTTTAAACTTAACATTTTCATTAGGCTATGATTTTTATTTGCATGAAAACCACAAAATTACACAGAATAGCAGGAATGGATACTTAACATTTCTGCAAAATTACCTACACCTAAAATGGTTCTCTCTATCAAATTTTACAGTCAAATTCTTGAAAAAACAATCTGTGATTCCTTTTATTTTGGTAACCATTAACCATGACATCATCAAAAGTGTTGTGACATCATCAGTATTTGAGCTTTTCCAAAGGGAAATAACTTCAACAGAACATTTCCTTGAGGCCTATGAATGATTATGTCCCATGTTTGAACCTACCAGTTTTGAATCGAGCAGTAAACAAAAGACCTTCAGGGGTTTCTGCAAAAACATTTGATTCTACGACTCCTCTCCCTGCTATCGTCAATCAGCAATCACTGTCTAAAATCTCGCACAGAGCTCCTAGTTCACGGAACTGTCTCCACCCACTGCATAGCACTAAGCTAGCGATGATCGCTTGCAGAACGATCGGTATGCTTTGCATCATCTAAACCACTTTCCTTCGTTCATTACTTACTTGAAATAATTTCAAACTTCCCAATTTTATCCTCTATTCTTCGTTTGAGCAAGGCATAATGCCGACGAAAACAGCTGTCAAATGACGTTTGACTAAAAATCAATAGACGCTTCTTTTTTCGTGGTAAATATGTATTGACTAAAAAATCAAACGCTTCCATGATCCGGACAATATATTTGACGGGTTTTGTTCGTCGTAAATAATGTGATAAAAAAGACAGGAAAATGCAGAAAATTATGAAATGAACTTCATACGAAAGCAAAGGTGTGTTTTAAAAGTTCCATGTGTATTAAATAAAGTTAAAAGCAATCCCATTAAATTTACGACAACTCATTGGAAATATGCCGTAAACAATGTGTTCCAACCCCCTTAAGGCATTGGCAACCAACATGAATCCAGATCAACCTGTATCTACAAGCAATCTGATCAAAATCCGTGGTCTTTGTTCTCTAACAGCCGAGCCCCGATAGATAAGTCGGTTACGTCGGAGTCTGTCAATCCAGGGGTCGCGGGTTCGAACCCCGGCTCAGTCAGTATCCATTCTGACATTTGACGAAAGTCATTTGTCTCTCACCAATTAGTGTGAATTATCTATGTGAGAGAGAAGCTAGATGCTCGGTTTGGATATTGTGGTGGTACTGGTGAGAGAAATACCAGGAATCCTCGGTTAGGTGCTCCAGCCGTCGCGATATGACCATGGCAGTTGATAACGAGGTTAAACCCCAATAAAGCAAATTATATGTTCTCTAACAACTTGTTTAGGACCTGCATCATCGGTCGCATTAACCCTTTCCTAAACAAGACCTGGTTTTTACGCCCCTATTAGAAAAGGCTTGGGAAAATAATGAAACAAAAGGAGAAACTGCCGATAACCAGCAGTTTCTCCTTTTGTCTCAATATTTTCTGTACCGTATTTCACACAAATCCTATCTTCAATAACATCTTTTTTGTGATTTGTGGCAATTTTCGGATCACCCTAAACTTTTGTCCTTTGGAAAAGGGTTAATACGTGGATTACAACTCATTAACAATAATTATTAACTAAAAAACTCTTCATCCTGGCATTATCCGTAGCAACGGAAATTGACGATGATATCCCATGTCGAATTCCATTGCCGTAGAGGACCCCCGAAAATTGACGAGGGTATCTCTCGTTAATTTCCGCTGTCACGGATGAGGCCCAAAGATGCACGACTTGTTTAACCCTTTCCCAAACAAGACACGGTTTTGACGTCCCTAATAGAAATCGCTTGGGAAAACATTGAAACAAAAGAAGAATCTGCTGATAATCAGCAGTTTCTCCTTTTGTCTCAATATTTCTATGCCATATTTTCCACAAATCCTTTCTGTAATAACGACGATTTTGTCATTTGTGGCACTTTTTGAAGTGAATCACCCTAAAATTGTGTCGTTTGGGAAAGGGTTAATGTCTAATGATGGGCTGCAATTCCAGAATGTAATGAGGCAAACACTAATCTAGAGACAGTTTATTGAGGCTCCCCTTTCAAGATCCCTCTTATAATATATTTGTTGACATTACCTTTCAAAATTTCAGACGTGATTAAAGTGACAATTATTTGAATTATATACTATTCTTTCAAACAACAAGCAAATACGACTGTTCATCTTTCCAAATATCAAGAACAATAATGATAGACTTGACCAAAAACGTAGGCAAAAGTAAGGACGATGGTTATCAGCATTTCAATAAACTGTTGTAAGCCCTTTCCGTTGCACGAAATTTTGTTTAAATAGACATTTCACATACATTTTTTCAAAAGTTTTACATCCTCTCTTTTTATCTGAAATAGCATATTTTCTCATGAGTTTCTCTTGTATCAGATGGGGTGTTGAAAATGACCCTCATGCCATCTGGATCCTGTACATGTACGAAATTACACGAAGCGTTTGGTCACTGGTGGTGAACTCGGCCAAAGCGATGAATGTTTTTTCACGATCAATGTATTCCGTCGATGTTGTTTTAAAGTCTCGTAACTACAACTTCGATAAAGCCGTAGTTACGAGATTTTATAACAATACCGACGGTTTGTCAATACATAACGGCAAACCCGGTCTATTCTTAGAACAAATTCATTGTCATTAGAGACAAAATCTATAAACTTATATGTAAACGCGAAATATCTATACCTTGTTGTAGCGAAAAAAGTCCCTCGCTTTGGCCGAGTTCCCCACCAGTGTTGGTAGATAATGATAAATGGAACGCCTAAATCACAAAATACATGTAGGTAGAAATGCAAAATGGTTCACACAAGAAACAAGGCTACACTAGTGCGCCATATAACACAAATTCATTCCAAAAGAGTACTCAATTTGACGACACCGCAGGACGTCGGTTTATATAATCGTACAGAAAAAGAAGTAAAATTAATGCTTATAACCAGAATTTTCTCATTTTCGAAGATTTTTTTATATGTCTTTACAGTAATTATTTCTATTCTATTTATCTTCTGGAACTCTTTTCAAATTGGGCCCAAAACATTGCAGCTTGGGAATGGATTCATTGACAAATTTAAGTTGGAACACACACACCGTTGCCGAAACGAATCGTCGCCTTGGAAATGTATCGCTTGTCACTTTATACGGTTCTGTTCGATGTTCTTGATTAATTAAGTTTAGCTACTACATTTCTATGGTCTACCTGGTTCCGATTAGTTGTAGATGAGACTCCTTTTTCTGTAAGCTAACTTATGTAAACAAATACACTCGGTAAGTACACACTTTCCTCAAAATTTAAATGGAATACGAAACTCTAAGTATTGAGATACGTACCATTCAATACGTCGTACTCTCGAGTTTATTTTGATACCAAACATGCAAGTATAATCACATAATTCTTTAAGAAAAATGTTGATATGATATTACATATTCCCAAACTTGTTTATGTTTTAACCTTAAAACAATTGGGAATTTCGAATAAACAGGACACTTCCCTTTTTAAAGCTGTTGTCGATGACTAAAATAGACTTTAATAAACATATTATCTTTGTATACCATGCATATCACAGAAGTGACACCATATTTTTTCATAAATTCTAACCTTATTTTTATCTGAAAGAAGATATTTTCTTATGACAATTCTGAAAATTTCAAGCCAAAATATTGCGCCGTTTAGGAGAAATATATATCTTTGTGCTAAAATTATTCAAATTGGTGTCAACAACAGTTGGAATTTAAATGTCATTCGCCATATCTGTCTCAACTTTGAAGGCAAATTTTTCGCTTATAAATAACAACTTAAAAAAAACTGATAGCATTTATACGTATTAGAATAACCAATCTTTGCATCAAAACTTACTTTAAAAAAATGAAATTGGAATGTAATGTTTCTTTAAAGGGGCTCATTCTATGTTTTTATGCTTCCGAACTGTTCGGGAACTCATATTTGTGCATGGAAAAACAATTAGCAATGGATAAAAACCTCAATCTCGGCGAAAAAACATTTTCCCTTTGCTATAGATCAATCCTTTACAAGCGTGTTTACACATTCTATTTTTACTTCAAAACAAGACAAGGTCAAGGTCAACGAGACACACCTCCGCGATATTAACACACCGTACAACCGGCTGTGTGGATGACTGTGACCTTATTTGCGAAGAATACGTGAAAAGGTTTATTTTGTACAAGCACTGAACATTTATACGCGTATTTTATCAACTATAGAATACCAAAGATCCTTTCGTTCATTTATAAAAGTAAATTCATTTGACCTACCATGCACATGACATCAGATGCCGAATCTGTCTTCGCTGACTTTCTACGCAGCCGGTTGTACGGTGTGTTAAATCTCGCTGAGCACATATGACGTATCTCTGACGTAATTGATTTTTGAAGGTTGGGCATATGTAGCCGTTACAAAACAAAAACAAGGACGACCAGCATGTTATTAATTGACTTGGATTTTAATACTTAATAAAGCTCGACGAGTGGTAACAATGGACATAAATGATCTACCCCTTCAGGTTGGTAATTTCATACGTTATTTCTGGTTTGTAATAATTGTGCCATTTGCATTTTCGACAGCCTAGCTCGTCCCCCTTTAAGTAGCAAATAGGGAAATCGAAACATCAGATTTTTTTCTCTTTCTCTGTCCTCGATGTTTCTTCAAGCTCTCTCTATTTGTGACGATTTTTTAATCATATTGATGAAAGAAGCAAACCTTATCACAACAACCTCTATTTCATTGTTGATGAATTGAACTGAAGCCACAGAAATGTATCACTTGTCACATAATACGGTTTCTGGTTCGTGTCTTTAATTAATGTTTTACCCTTCCAAAGCACAAGTCCAGATTTAAATTTCCCGATGAAGACTTTTTTTAGGAATAATGATTGAAGAAATGGTATCATATAGCCAACATCTTCAATTTTTCACACCATTTCGCTGCTTTCCATAGAAAATCTCGTAACTGTAACTTAAAACAAGTTGCAGTTTCGAGGTTTTTGTTGAAAAGCGACGATATCTTATTTACCTATACTAGTTCTATACAATGTACACCTTCATGTTGTGTACTTAACGTTTCGGTCTCAATTATCCTTTTACATGGACACAGATTAACATGGCGTCTCGGTGTTAAATTTATCTAAAGAAAGTCCAATCCACCTTAGATAACAGTCGGAAAATAAATTTCTAAGAGGGTGCATGGTTATTTTGTTTAAAGCGTCTGTTTTTGAGAAATTAAAAAAATAAAAAAAAAACAAGAAGAATTCGTCACAAAGCCATCCTTCAAAAGTGTTCTGTTATGATTGTGTTTCGACATTTTCTGTCAAAGATTCCTTTTCATTTTTACGAGCTACGGAATTCATTGGGGCGCCTTAGAGGAAATCGTTAAAACGACTTCCGGTTTTAGCTTTGAAAATACAAAGAAAGAATTCAAATTTTAGCAGAAAAGATTGTATCGAATCGCAAGAACACTTTAATAAACGTGACTTTGTTAATTGTGTTTTTAAAAGTTCACATTTGAATAGTGAGGTGGTATTTTGTATTTTCATTTCTTGGCTACTGAAGTTAAATAAATGTGTTAACTTGCGTCCATTTCATGTATTGTATTCCGGAAAAATAACGATCAAGTAGTGTTAAACAGGTTATGACAATATGTGTTTAGGGAATGACGCAAGTTCTTCTGTGATGCCTTCTTAATTGACCACACAGGAGTCGGCATGCAAAAAGTAACCAACAAAAGCTGCAAAGTCAGATTTGTATTTTACCAAAATTTCCTATTTCTTGTCAAATTCAATAATTTCGCAATAAGCATCCCGATAGCACATCGTGAAAGATTTATCAACCAGTCTTATTTTCAATCAATTTGTAAAGTTCCAGAACAAGAAATCTGATTGGACGAGACTATGTCACTTCCAATTAAATCAGTCGTAATGCAATTTAGAATTGTTGGCGTTATCCCAATCAGATCTGAGTATAATGCAAGTTGAAAAAATACAATTGTCATTAAATGAAGTCTTCGGACAAAACTGTAAGGACATACCTTTGCATATTCCGTTTGTACAGTTATATCCAAGTTCAGAATCACATAGGTCCTCTGTGTCCCCTTTACATGCTTCCCCACCAAGTAGTGGACAACATCCGTTTGTGTGTTTAGGCCGGTGACCTATACATTGTACATGTTCACCACACAATGCTTCAGTGGAAGAGCATTCGATACAGCTTGCTATTATCGCTATGATTAAAACTGATACAGGAAATTTGGTCAACAGCATTGTCCTTGTTCAACGGTCATTTGAAATGTGATGCATTGTTGTTATTTTTTCCAGAACAATCTCATTCCTCTATCAATCTAATCTGAAAATACAAGAGTGCAAATTTGAAGAATACGGCAGCCATAGAACGGTTTGAGAATACAGCACATATCGTTGGTGGGAAGTCAAAACCTCGTAACTACAGCTTGAATAAGCTGGAGTTACGAGTTTTTGACTTCCCGCCGACGATATATTGCGACATGCAACCCTCTGGTGATTACAGAGTGTTTGACACCCACAAACGCAATCTCTCTACAATGGCAAGTCACGCAACCACAGTCTCGGAGCTATTGAACATTTCCCTGCAAAGTATATAAAGCTGCATTTTTTCTGAATTTGGTCTATATAATACCCTTAGACTCTTTGAATAGTCGAGAGTGGACGAATACGGTACATGCCATAGGATCAAGCGATGGGAAGTACAAAGAAGGCTTTGAACATGCATTTTCTTGTTTCGCCATAGTGTCTATTTCGACGCTTTCACTTGTCGGTGTTTTAATCGTTTCCACATCAGTGTACATGGTTTCTATTTATTTTAAATGTGATTTCATTAAATCGCAAAAAGCGATAAATCCTGCATATTTTGCATGTTTTGTCTAAAGGACAAATGAACCAGGGGGTTGAAAAAATCCCTTAAGTCTTTTGAGCCCAACATGGTTTAAGATCAGTCTGCGTATACACGCAGACTGATCATGAACCATGTTGTTCTCAAACAGTTTCTTGGTGACTTGAATAAACAGTAAGACAGTAGCATGGATCCCGGTGCGACTGTACTTGGCGGGCACAGGCTGATCTTGAAACAAAGCTTTTTCTGAAATGATATAATGGACCTTTTTCCAGACTCGGGCTCATTTCCCCGTCAAAGACTAACAAATTAGTGTCCAGGTTCACGGAATCACTTTCTGGCAACACATTAATTAAATAAGATGTCGATAAAAGCGGACAATTATCCGGAATACACTCTCTAGTAGATCTTTTCTGATTGAACAATTTTTTTTAATTAGTATTATTTTTTTTAATCTTTAAGCCTTTCATTCTGGAAACACAAAAGTAAACAAACTTTCCGAAATAGTATTGGTCAAATATTAAAAAAAGATATTGAAGATTATCTGAAATTCTGAGTCACGTGATTATACACCTTGAATGATCTAGCACTCGTCTTATCCATACGGATTATCTAGTCTGAATGTTGCGTGTTAAACAATTGTGAAGCAAAAACATCCTTCAATGTTGTCCACATTGTTGCCATCCAGATGTTACGTTAACCCTTTTCCAAACGACAAAAATTTAGGGTCATCCAATTAGTAACCTGCTGCAGACGACAAAACGGCTATTGATAAAGATATGATTTATGGACAAAAAAGCATAGAAAATATTGAGGCAAAAGGAGAAAATGCTGGTTATCAGCATTTTCTTCTTTTGTCTCAATCTTTTCCCAAGCCTATTCATTTAGGGACATCAAAACCAGGTCTTGCTTGGAAAGGGTTAAAAAAGACACAAATTTAAATTCCAGACAAATCCAATTTAAAAAGGTATTGCAGACGACAAAATGAGAAGCTGAAATTTAACGTTTTGCAGGGATAATTCTGGGTCAAAAGTACGTGCGAGAAAAAACTTGTTCAGCCAAAACTTTTCGGAAATTCTGAGTTTTCAATGACAAATTGCACCAAATCCTTTGTCAAAAAATATATTTTGATGTGAAATCTTTCTCTCGTTTATCCAGTTTAATTGAGATTTCTTGCCCCAAAATAATCCCTGTCCTGGTATTGTAGAATAGTATTTATAAAAAAAAAAACATACACAAAATGCTGAAAATGCTGGTAACTAGTATTTGACCATCTTTGTTTCCTTGTATGGTATGTATTGTCTAATACCGTGTATACCTGCCACAAAAAATGTACTCCTTGTGGTTTTTTTTCTGTTTTTTTTTAATTACATGTAGTATTATTTTTTTTAATCTTTAAGCCTTTCATTCTGGAAACACAAAAGTAAACAAACTTTCCGAAATAGTATAAATCAACGCAAAACAAACATATCGTCGGTGTAAATGCAAAACCTCGAATGTCGATTTTTACGATTTTCAAAGTGAAATTTTGTGTGTCTTGTTAAGACAATTCATGCAGGTTTTGAGATACTTTTACTGGTCAGTATCAATGACACATCATTTGTGAACAATGTGTCCAAATTTAAAGTAAAACATTTCATTTTGGGAAAAGTTATTGTACTATTTTCCTCTCCTATAAAATCGTCCAAAAACGAGACACGAGGTTTTGCAATTACAACGACGATAGTACATGTAGTTGAAACTCGCTGTGACGAAGTCAAGGGGAACGTCATTTAACCTCAAGACGTATTCTATTTTCTACTTTTTGAACAAATGGTTATTTTACTCATCAAGTAAGGTCATAATAGAAATATAGTAGGAAAAGGAATCAACTATAGATAACTGTATTTTATTCTTAAAAAACCCCAAAAAACACTTTGATATTCATTAATGAAGATGGGGCCATATTTTTAAGAATGACAATATATAATACCAAATTAACTTCGATTTGTGAAAATAATTTTGTACAGAAGAAAATGACGAGGATAATGATTTCAGCACAGTCTTCTCGTTCATGGAGGTTTTCGCAAACTTCTTTCAGGGTTGTCACAATTAGCTCTTGTTTAGGAAAGGGTTAAGAAAACTTATCAATTCCTCGTCTGAAATAGAAAAGCTATCATCTAGGTTGTCACATACTCGCCTTAGGTCATTACAATTCCAGAGTCGATGTAGTAAAGCTTGTCTAAAGACATATCCTCTAAATAACAGTCGTATTGATAGATCACACGACTTTCCCAACACTCGACATAAGAAACGTTTGGAATGAAAAATGTTTTACCAATCAAAGATGCTTGTGTTTGGTCTGAAATAATAACATATTTTTTTATCAAAAACAGTTCAAGTGCTTCTCATCTGACAGCGTATAAATTGTTGAAAGAAAAAAAGAAAGTGCAATGACACAGCCTGTTCTTCTCTTCGTTTGATGATTTCTTAAGTAATCTCCGGTAGATTTCCAACAACCAGTTATTAATTAGAAAAAAATGCCAGATAACCTGTTAAATAGTAATCCAAATATGTGAATGTCGCACAAACGAGAAAAAACTAATCCTGAGTCTGCCCTCAAATAACTCAATTATGAGACGGGCCGAATTGTGCACGTATCGGAACCATTCGTTTGAACGAGGTTACCATAGCGACAGTTTTTCTCTTTATTTCCAGTTATACTCAGTCTTTTAACCTTTTCCCGATTAAGATCAGTGACGCCCCCCCCACCCCCAAAAAAAGGAGAAACATTGAGACAAAAGAAGAAAAGCTAATTATTAACTATGTTTTTCTAATTATATCTATTTTTCCGTGTTATATTTTCACAATGCCTTCCCTTATCAACATCTATTTATCATATACAGCTGTTTTCAAATAAGAACAGTCTTAACATTTACCGGATGGAAAAGGGTTAAATGTGATAACAGCTAACAAAATGATACAAAATTTGTGATTACAATTATTTGATTTTTAATGCTGGTTATTTCTATATCACTATTTTTCATCAGTAAAAATGTCAAAAGGGTTGATTTAACCCTTTCCCAAACAAGAACTGATTTTGACGTCCCTTACAGAAATGGCTTGGGAAAACATTGGGACAAAAGAAGAAACTGCTGATAACCATCAGTTTCTCTTTTTGTCTCAATATCTTCTGTGCTATATTTTACACAAATTATATCTTTAATGTCATCCATTTTGTCGTCGGCAGCAGCTTTTGATTTTGACAGCACTAGACTTTTATCGTTTGGGAAAGGGTTAATGTTTTATACGTCTTTTCTCATACTAATGTGATTTAAGCTAGCAGAAAACATGACATCAAATATTAAGAATCTGCATGTAATAGGTTAAAAGACATTGAGGGAAAATTTAAAAAATGCTAGTTATCATCATTTTCGTCTTTTCCTACGAGGAATTCTAAATGCATAACAAGGGCTCCACTATTTTGGGAAATGGTTTTAGGTCAAGGCATCGACCTCGATCGAGCGAACAAAATGGTCTTGATGACAAAAAGGGTTAGATCGATAATGTCCACTCTGACTCCAGCAATATGCATTCTCGGACAGGCGATAGTCATCAACTCTATGTACGGCTCATTTGTGACGCGGAGACGATTAATTCGGTCATCGAATACAGGCGACGGGGGATCCAAATCATCTGTAACGTAAACGACCAGACGACCAAATTTTGTGGTGTTCCAATTTGAAAGCAAATACAGACGACAAAATGGATGTTGTTAAAGAAAATATTGAGACAAAAGGAGAAAAAGCTAATTTTCAGCATTTTTTTCTTTTGCACCAATGTTTTCCAAAGCATTTTAGTTTAGAGATGTGAAAACCAGGTCTTGTTTTGGGAACGCGTTAAACAAAGTCCGAACTATAGTTTGAATAAACTATAGTTATGACGTCTTCAACCATAGCTACGAAACGTAATTGTAATTTTGATTTGATGTTTATCGATATCAAAACAGAATATTCAACGATCTGGAAACATAATGGATTTCGGTTATTACCGCCGATGATCGGGTATTTACGGCACTCGGTTATTTCCGTGAAACGCACTTCGGAAAGATTCGATTTTGTTCTCACCTCGGTTTACTTTCTCGTAAATATCAATATATATCGGCCGTGTAAGCTATTTAAAGTGTATTTTTCTGCATAGATAGAGATAATTCTCGCCGTTGTTAGTAGCATGAAAAATGCTTAAATGTTATCGTTCTGAACACTCTGGCGATTAAACGTATATCAAACGTACATTCATTCCATTAGAATAGGAAATACATGAAAAATACTTTTTTATGTTGTATTCTATAAATAGCAACAAAAAAGAAAGTGAAAGTACAGCGAAATAGGGAACGATTTTATCCAGTTAATCGTGACGTTATTTCGGACATACAATAGTAATTCGTTGGAGCTGTTATGAAACCTCGTAGCTACGGCTTAAATCAGGGCGTAGTTACGATATTTTATGACAACACTGACGGTTTATCAAAACATAACTTTAAACCCAGTCTATTGTTAGCACAAAATCCATTGCTATTCACATGAATTTTCCGTGGTTTGTTCAATTTCAACATTTCCTTTCATAGATATTTTGATATTTTCAGTAATTTTGGGGTTATCAAGGCTTTAAACGGTAAATTTAGGCATCGACAGTGGTGACAAACAGAATTACGTCAACTATCTTTGATCGTAAAGTTACAGAAAAAACTTAGGAAATTCTAATCTTAGCTGCGAACATGTTTTGTAAAACGCACTTACGCAAAAAAAAAAAAAAATTGAACTTCCGTTCAAATCTACGAAAATAATTTGCATGATTTCGTTGATAAACGGGGCCCAGATCACTGGTAGAAATAACAGAAAAACACTAAGAGAAATGAAGAAATAACTGTTTCAATAGGCCTACAATTGTTATGAATTTACTGATTTGGTTATAAAGAGCAAAGCACTGATATATCCTTCTCTTAACAAGTCTAGTTTTGACGTCCATTGTAGAAATAATTTGAGAAAACATTGAGAGAAAAGAAGAGGCTATTGATTATCATCAATGCGTTATAATCAATGTGTCCCTTTTCCTCAGTGTTTTCTGTTCGTTTGGACTGGTACAGTTTTGTTTTTTTGAGGGGGTGGGGGGCTGGGGTGGGGATGGGCTATGTATGCATCAATACACTTGATTGATTCAAGATCTATACGAATAAATGCTTCAGACCAGGATTTGATATGGTATCAATATTGCGTCTCCTGCCTTGATTTTTTTTAATTATAGTCCAGTCACAATATAATGACACATGTTTACAAATTTTACAGTAATAAACAAAAGGTAAACCTTGTTAATTTTCAGTTCAGCGTTGCATGTCTTGGTTCAAATCTTGAAGGTGTAAGGGACCTGCAAGATTCGAACCATCACATGCAAATTTACAGTAGTTATGACTTTGCTATTGCGTTTTTTTGCAAGGGTAAATTTTGTAAACATGTGCCATAATATCGTTAATTAAAGGACTATAAGTATGTAAAGACCCGGTAACCAAAGATACATGTTCGTGTAAGATTAGCTCAATTTGATTAAAAAGGCGTTCTTATACAGTAGTATATGACACCAATTTCAACCCTCTTCCACCCCACGAATCTTATATCACGGCGGAGAATCACCTGACATAATATTTTCGATATTTTCCAACAATTCTGTCAAAAGATGACCGATTTGAAAAGAAGATTTTAAGCAGAGACAGCGGGAACACTCAATGACTTTGCTGAATGCCAAGGATAATCTTTGAAAAAACAGCTGATATAAAAGTTATTGGCGACCAACCACAACTTAATATGGTCGTCAATAACGTTTTTATCACTTGATTTTTAAAAAAAGTTACCACCCATCTGATATCGGGCGTTTTACACTTTTTTCTGTTTCAAACCGATTTCAAATTGGTCAAGTATTTACAAAATTATTGACGATTTTCTGAAATTTAGTGTCACATGATTCCCCACCGATGTTTATAATGCCCTTGTTTTGTTAACAATAGTTTATGTAGAAACTACAGGGAAATCTGGCAATGAATATTTGATAAAAATAAGTTCTTTATATAAGTTACTATAAAAAATAATGTGTTGTTACATTTGACCTTACAATGAATATTTGATGGAATTGAATGACTTATTTTGGATAATTTTGTTCTTGCTTTATGCGCCCCTACTAAGTTTGAATTCATAAAAAACCAAAATTTTACGGTAACTTTTTCCCATTCTTGTTTTATTTGCACAAGTATAAATTAGAGATAATTTTGGTGTAGGTCTCATACCCTGCCAGTCAATATTACAAAAATTACAGATCAAAGAAAAATATTCATTTTTCTTAATCATGGAAAAAATTCAGTCGCAAAATCATAAACCTTATGTATAATCAAGTGTTTTTTTCTCAATTTTGTTTTTCATACTATTGCATTTAGCTTATTTATGTTACATACATATCTGTTGTAGCATACAAGCTGAAAAATGTCAGATATTATCATCATCTTGGAAAAAAATATGAGATTTACGGAGTTGGTGCTTCCCATTTTCCCGCCTTTTTTTTGTAAAAAGGGGTCAATAACTAAAAAAAATATATAAAATTCCAACATATCGGTAAAAAATGTTTTAAGTTTCATTTTACCTCCGTCTTATATCATAGAAATAATATATAACAATATTTTTTGTATTTTCAAAAGTGTCTATTATGGTTCCAGATTGTTAACGATCTGGAAACATAATGGATTTCGGTTATTACCGCCGATGATCGGGTATTTACGGCACTCGGTTATTTCCGTGAAACGCACTTCGGAAAGATTCGATTTTGTTCTCACCTCGGTTTACTTTCTCGTAAATATCAATATATATCGGCCGTGTAAGCTATTTAAAGTGTATTTTTCTGCATAGATAGAGATAATTCTCGCATTTCTCGTTGTTAGTAGCATGAAAAATGCTTAAATGTTATCGTTCTGAACACTCTGGCGATTAAACGTATATCAAACGTACATTCATTCCATTAGAATAGGAAATACATGAAAAATACTTTTTTATGTTGTATTCTATAAATAGCAACAAAAAAGAAAGTGAAAGTACAGCGAAATAGGGAACGATTTTATCCAGTTAATCGTGACGTTATTTCGGACATACAATAGTAATTCGTTGGAGCTGTTATGAAACCTCGTAGCTACGGCTTAAATCAGGCCGTAGTTACGATATTTTATGACAACACTGACGGTTTATCAAAACATAACTTTAAACCCAGTCTATTGTTAGCACAAAATCCATTGCCATTCACATGAATTTTCCGTGGTCTGTTCAATTTCAACATTTCCTTTCATAGATATTTTGATATTTTCAGTAATTTTGGGGTTATCAAGGCTTTAAACGGTAAATTTAGGCATCGACAGTGGTGACAAACAGAATTACGTCAACTATCTTTGATCGTAAAGTTACAGAAAAAACTTAGGAAATTCTAATCTTAGCTGCGAACATGTTTTGTAAAACGCACTTACGCAAAAAAAAAAAAAAAAAAAAAAAAAAAAAAAAAAAAAATGAACTTCCGTTCAAATCTACGAAAATAATTTGCATGATTTCGTTGATAAACGGGGCCCAGATCACTGGTAGAAATAACAGAAAAACACTAAGAGAAATGAAGAAATAACTGTTTCAATAGGCCTACAATTGTTATGAATTTACTGATTTGGTTATAAAGAGCAAAGCACTGATATATCCTTCTCTTAACAAGTCTAGTTTTGACGTCCATTGTAGAAATAACTTGAGAAAACATTGAGAGAAAAGAAGAGGCTGTTGATTATCATCAATGCGTTATCATCAATGTGTCCCTTTTCCTCAGTGTTTTCTGTTCGTTTGGACTGGTACAGTTTTGTTTTTTTGAGGGGGTGGGGGCTGGGGTGGGGATGGGCTATGTATGCATCAATACACTTGATTGATTCAAGATCTATACGAATAAATGCTTCAGACCAGGATTTGATATAGTATCAATATTGCGTCTCCTGCCTTGATTTTTTTTTAATTATAGTCCAGTCACAATATAATGACACATGTTTACAAATTTTACAGTAATAAACAAAAGGTAAACCTTGTTAATTTTCAGTTCAGCGTTGCATGTCTTGGTTCAAATCTTGAAGGTGTAAGGGACCTGCAAGATTTGAACCATCACATGCAAATTTACAGTAGTTATGACTTTGCTATTGCGTTTTTTTTTGCAAGGGTAAATTTTGTAAACATGTGCCATAATATCGTTAATTAAAGGACCATAAGTATGTAAAGACCCGGTAACCAAAGATACATGTTCGTGTAAGATTAGCTCAATTTGATTAAAAAGGCGTTCTTATACAGTAGTATATGACACCAATTTCAACCCTCTTCCACCCCACGAATCTTATATCACGGCGGGGAATCACCTGACATAATATTTTCGATATTTTCCAACAATTCTGTCAAAAGATTTGAAAAGAAGATTTTAAGCAGAGACAGCGGGAACACTCCATGACTTTGCTGAATGCCAAGGATAATCTTTGAAAAAACAGCTGATATAAAAGTTATTGGCGACCAACCAAAACTTAATCTGGTCGTCAATAACGTTTTTATCACTTGATTTTTAAAAAAAGTTACCACCCATCTGATATCGGGCGTTTAACACTTTTTTCTGTTTCAAACCGATTTCAAATTGGTCAAGTATTTACAAAATTATTGACGATTTTCTGAAATTTAGTGTCACATGATTCCCCACCGATGTATATAATGCCCTTGTTTTGTTAACAATAGTTTATGTATTAACTACAGGGAAATCTGGCAATGAATATTTGATAAAAATAAGTTCTTTATATAAGTTACTATAAAAAATAATGTGTTGTTACATTTGACCTTACAATGAATATTTGATGGAATTGAATGACTTATTTTGGATAATTTTGTTCTTGCTTTATGAGCCCCTACTAAGTTTGAATTCATAAAAAAACCAAAATTTTACGGTAACTTTTTCCCATTCTTGTTTTATTTGCACAAGTATAAATTAGAGATAATTTTGGTGTAGGTCTCATATACCCTGCCAGTCAATATTACAAAAATTACAGATCAAAGAAAAATATTCATTTTTCTTAATCATGGAAAAAATTCAGTCGCAAAATCATAAACCTTATGTACAATCAAGTGTTTTTCTCAATTTTGTTTTTCATAGTATTGCATTTAGCTTATTTATGTTACATACATATCTGTTGTAGCATACAAGCTGAAAAATGTCAGATATTATCATCATCTGGGAAAAAAATATGAGATTTACGGAGTTGGTGCTTCCCATTTTCCCGCCTTTTTTTGTAAAAAGGGGTCAATAACTAAAAATATATATAAAATTCCAACATATCGGTAAAAAATGTTTCAAGTTTCATTTTACCTCCGTCTTATATCATAGAAATAATATATAACAATACTTTTTGTATTTTCAAAAGTGTCTATTATGGTTCCAGATCGTTAAAAAGAAAGGTGTAGATGTATGCATATATCTTTCTTAATCAATCTGAATGTAGGAAGTGCTTACATATTTTATCGGCTTATTATTCAAACAATAATCAAGCCGTCTGCTTTTTAACATAATAAAATATACATCTATTTCTTTTTGCCGTTTCTAAATTCCCGTTGACAAACGTTTAAACAAGAATCGTCAGCTACGGAATAGGCTCCCCGAATAAGTACTTGTAAAATAATTCATTATTAAAATTTTCATCTAATATGCCAAGTGGTAGTTGAGTTATCGATGCAGACGTAGGTACAGACGGACAATCAGCGGACGGACTGATTACTATATACTAGCCCTTCGGAGGTTATAAAAACAAAGAACTAGTCCAAAATATATTCGCACGATCCCCCTTTAATGCAGAAAGACTTATAAGACAAATTAATCCACGATGATTCTGTATTCAAGGAATGTGGACTCAAAACGATTAGTAGAGGCAAATTTTCTGGACATATCCCACTTTATTCCTCCATACACATAATGACACTGTAACATCGGAATTATAACGCTTATATAGACCAACCTTCTGGGAAAAGCAAAAAAAAAGCATTTACCGTAGTCAGTCTATGCGAACTGCAAAGGCTGATAAGGGTCGAGACCTTTCACTGATATCATTTCATGTATAAAAAACAAAGAGTCTTCAAATTATATTCGTATGACGCTCAGCTAATGCAGTCAGACTTATAAGACAAATTAATCCCCGATGATTCAATATTCAAGGAATGTGGACACATAACAATAAAGTATGGATTAGTAGAAGACATATCGCATCTTATTACTCCATACGCTTAATGGTCCAGTAATATGTGATCTGTAACGCTTAACCCTTTCCCCAACAAAACCTGGTTTTGACGTCCTTAATAGGAAAGGCTTGGTAAAACATTGACACAAAAGAAGAAACTGCTGATAACCAGCAGTTTCTCCTTTTGTCGCAATGCTGTCTTTGCCATAATTTCCACAAATTCTATCTTTATTAACTTCCACTGTTGCCATTTGTGTTTTTCAAGTGGGTCATCCTAAAATTTTGTCCTTCGGGAAAGGGTTAAATGGATCATCTGGTAAATATAAATAGTATCAACCATAATCAGTCTGCGCGAACTGCAAAGGCTGACTAGGCTCGACACTTTTCACTGATATTATCATCTGCATAAAAAACAAAGAGTCTTCAAATTATATTCATAATTATGACCCTCAGCTAATGCAGTAAGACTGAAGACAAATTAATCCCCAATGATTCAGTATTCAAGGAATGTGGACACATAACAATAAAGTGTGGATTAGCAGAAGCCAATATTCTGGACATATCCCACTTTATTACTCCCTACACATAATGGTCCTGAAATATATCGTCGTTTTTCTTCCAAACCATCGTAGATAAAGCTTAATACGTGCAGCAATTACGAGGTTTTTGGAAAGAAACGACGAAATATGAAGAGTTTCATTCGGTTGGTGATTATTGTATGATATTAGATAGATTCATCTATAACGCTTTAACAAACTGTGTTCTTGTGCGTCTTCACACAACATATAAAACAAAAGTGGTGATTTTTTTTACAAAGAATAATTATCAAAATAGCTGTACTGAATCAGCAGGAATACTTCAAAATATCAGTTCGATACATTATAAAACATTCGACATTTTGACATTTCTATAACCAGAAATCCAGGAATTTATGTTATTATATGAAGATAAAATGCTTTCTTGAATGAGCTTTCGGAGTTTTCTTGGCGCTCCATTTGAGAAATTTATTTAACAAAATCGTTTGTCTGAGTTTGGTTTCCAGGGCTACCAGAATTTCCTTTTTTCATCACAATTCACAAAGAAAGCTCCATGCCCTGGAGATAAAGACATCGTTTAAACGCCAACAAATCAATATTTTTGATAATTTGTTTTTGTAAATTCCAAGGGGTAGGGGAAAAACCGGTCTATAGAAGTCTTAGAAAAACGCACCAAATATCCCGTCTCTTTCTTGTACTCGCGCGTGTATTCACACTCGAATTGTAAGTTGCTCTAGAAGCAAAATACAAATCAAATTCTTGTACCGATGATATTGATGCAAATTTTCTTTTATTTTCTGATTTTTTTTAAAGTCCCTTCTTTTGAGGACGTAAAAATCAGATCCTGTTTGCAAAATTGTTCACGCAATATACGACAGCACATTTATGTAATTATTTCTTTTGTAGCTTGTTATCTTTTCCATGATTTTTTCTCATTGATTGTATTTCTACCACTGACCACTTACAATAACTTGACAGAAAATGCGTTGGAAGATTTTCAGTGGAAATAAACATATATATCACGCAGTCTTAGTTCCTAAATAGGGAGATAATATGGCTTTTGACTTACATGTACAAATATTTTCTGTAAAAATTAGACTCTAGTTTTCCGATTTCGAGATTAACTTCACCTTTTCCTAGCCAGCACCAACCCATCGAGAAACGGTCAAAAGACACAAACTTGCTTGATATCGACTCTGTCCCATTCACCATGATGCTTGCGTTGTATATTGGCCATGAAGTGATCATGATGTCTAAGATGGAGAAAAAATTCAGGCAAAGACTGAATTTTAAGGTGATCCACTTCAAAAACTGCCAAAATTGACAAAATCGAAGTTACTTAAGATAAAATTTGTGTAAAATATGGCATAGAAAATATTTAGACAAAAGGAAAAACTGCTGGTTATCAGCAGTTTCTTCTTTTGTTTCAATGTTTTCCCAAGCCTTATCTATTAGGGACGTCAAAACCAGGTCTTGTTTGGGAGAGGGTTAAATATTATTTTTCGCTTAACGACAATATGCAAGAAGAAAATATAAATGTAATTGATAACAGAAAAATCTACAATTTAACATGGATCTGGAATAAATGTCCCATATAACATTTGAGATAAACATGTTTTAGACTAGCATATGACCTTTCCCAAACAACAAAATATCAGGGTCTTGTATTTGGAAAGCTGCTACAGGTGAAATTATTAATATTGATATAAAAAGTGTTTCAGTACAATTCAGCACAGAGCATATTGAGGCAAAAGGAGAAAATGCAGATTATCAGCATTTTCTCCTTTTTACCTCAGTATGTTCCCAAGTCAATTCAAAATACGGACACCAAAACCAGGTCTTGTTTTGGAAAGATTAAATGTACTGATCAGAATCCTGTCTGACCTCTTACAATTGATGTAGGTGAAAAATACTAACAACAGGATTTTCTTTTATCATATTGTTCAATGGTTGTGGTTGAGGAATCATTTGGCGAAATACTGAAATCAGCATTCCACTCTTTTCCTCGGGGGCTCTTGAGCTACATTCATTATGTGTGGTCCTGAAATCGGGGTTCTGACGAAAAGGGTTAAAGGTGATGTATATATCAAGGGAACAAGCTTCCACTGTGGCGGAGAAACACATTAAATGACTGGAACTCGACTCGGTACCATTCATCACGACACATGCGTTGTTTATCGGTCATTAAGCAATCTGAGTTGGTGAAATGCGGAGATTTGTCATGAAAATATTTCCTTTTTGAAATGGGGCTTTCTTTCTATCTTTCTGATTTCTTTGCTTTTCAATTCATCGCGACAATCGTGTTGTTTGTCATCAAGTTATCTCAGTCGGTAAAATGGAAATTTGTGGTACAAAAATTATATATTAACGAATATACGAAAAATGCGACTCTTTCGCTTTCTTGAATGATGTTATGTATATCAAGGCAATGAGCTCCCTATGTGACTGGATAAAAGACATTAAATGACTAGATGTCTTCTCTTTTCCATTTATCACGACACATGTGTTGTTTATTGGTCATTAGCTAATCATAGCTGGTAAAATAGGGAGGTATTTTCACGTAAAGTGGTTTTACAAAAACAGATTCTCTTCTTGTATAATGACTTTGGTAGGCCTAGTGTATTTATTATATTAATAGAAAAAAGGCTTTCCCTGTAACGGGTTAATATACGTTAACATTTTTCAAAATGGTAAAACTTTGCACTGTCCCAAAGTGAAAGCTGTTGCAGATGACAAAATTTCATAGACACAGTAAGAATTGATTATATCATATGCCTACAACATGTATTGCTTGTTATCAGCATTTTCTTCCTTTGGCTTAATGTTTTCAAAAGCGTATTTCAAATAAGAATATAAAACGAATGTCTGGTTTGGAAAAGGTAAAATGGCTAAAGTTCAATTCAGTTCTATACGTCATGACACACAAATTATTTAATTGGTTGATAGAACTGGCAAAACAGGAAACATTTGGCGATTTCTTTCTATAAGGAAGTTCCTGGAACGTCAAAACCAGGTTTTGTTCGGAGAAAGTTTAACTTATATTTCCATAAGTCATGACACTTGCGTTGTTTTTGTGTCTCTAGGTGATCTTGGTTGGTAAAAGTGGGAAAAATACAGTGAACTTTTCCCCTATAATTGAAAACGTCAAAACAAGGCCTTGTTGCTGGAGGAAGTTTAAATGACTATGTTCCGCACACCATGACACATGTGTTGTTTATATGTTACTAAGCAATTTTGGTTGGTAAAACTGGGAGAAAAACACATTCAACGATTTATTCCTGGTATAATCTGACTCTATTTAGAATAAATATATCGCAAATTTATCAAACAGTTTTCTTTGGAGTTTTACCTTCTTCTTTAAGGAAGAATGCTCCAGTTTTTTGGAACACTCGGCCATTGGAGTGACCCCAGTCTACCTTTTGCTTCCGGGTCGTTGTACAATAGAAAATAGTTCTAGAAATTTTTGTCTCTGCATGCAGAGGGCTGTTTGGAGTGTTAAACAATAGTTTAAGTGCTGTTTTCTTTGATAAATTAGTATTTTTGCATCTGCTCTTTTGCTTTATAGCATATTTTTTGCATTATTTGCAGGACTACTTTCTGCGGATACTTCCCAAAAATGTACATGTAGTTGGGCGGACAACAGCTATTCTAAAGTGAAAGTAACTAGTGGTCATGTTCTTTGTTGGATATTTTCAGATTTTCCTTCTCAACCTATATTGAAACCACCATAAAAAGAGAGTATAGAGGCAGTAGATGAAGCGACCCAAGTCACGAGTGTCCGCGAATGTTGTGGAAGGTGCTGTGACAGCGGTATGTTGACCATTTTAACATAGGCTAAAGAAGGGCAAATTCAAGCCGGTGTCTGACCTAGATGCCAAAACTGGATTTCTAATAACTTCAACATTTCTTGGAATATCCTTCTGAAATTTCTTCTGTAGGTAGGAATACACACCAGAAGCTTGCAGAAAACATTGTTTTGACAAGGTATTGATATTTTCTTATATTTTTGGATTAAAAAAAAACATAGTTGAAAATTTGAGGGGCCGAATAACCTCCCTTGTCGAAAGTTCTAAAAGTTTGTCTGCAAAGCATTATATTGGTGAAAATTTTTGAGGTTTATAAAATTATTGTTGATTTAATCAACTTTATGTCATAAATTCTTATTTTCTGCTGTTTTTTTCAATGTTTTGACGTCTGAAAGGGACCTGGGTGAGTATTTCTTTAAGACAACTTAGATGGAGAATATCCACAGATGTTGTGAGGACCTGTCTCAGACTGTGTCACTGCATTAGAATGATGAAAATTTGCTTTTGATAGGCTGTTTTGATAAGAGAGGCTATGGTCATTTAAGGATTAAGGACCCCCCACCCCCCTGTTTCATCAGATTTTTAGACCAGGATAGCCCTGAAAGAGGCTCAAATCTGCTATGCTCCAGGGGAAAGAGACTTTTACATTTGTAGCTTTCTTGCAGGCACCCCTTCTGTGCATAAACAAGTTATGTGTGACACCAGATCCAATTTAGATTTGATTCGGGCTCCACAAACAAACAGCGCAGAACATGATTTTGGCCGAATCGATGCAACGCCAAGCGGAAGGTCCGTACAACTCAACCGATCTTTACGAGTAAGTTTCTTTATGAATCGTTGCACATTTCTTAATTTTTATGTGAATGTGTGAATTGTAATGCACATGTAAAGCAAATATTTAGCAAAAAGCATTATTTTGAAGGTTTTAAACCTTTCCAAATGATGTTTTTCTCCAAATATTTGCAACTTTTTCAGTAAATTAATCAAATTTCAAGCTCAGGACAGCCCACAGAGTGGCCCTAATCTGCTAATGCTTCATTGGAAAGGGACTTTTACATTTGTAGCTTTCTTGCATGCACCCCTTCTGTGCAAAAACAAGTTATGTGTGACACCGAATCAAAGTTAGATTTGATTCGGGCTCCACAAACTAACAGCGCAGAACATGATTTTGGCCGAATCGATGCAACGCCAAGCGGAAGGTCCGTACAACTCGACCGATCTTTACGAGTAAGTTTCTTATGAATCGTTGCACATTTCTTAATTTTTAGGTGAATAATTATGTGAATTGTAATGCACATGTAAAGCAAATATTTAGCAAAAAGCATTATTTTGAAGGTTTTAAACCTTTCCAAATGATGTTTTTCTCCAAATATTTGCCACTTTTCAGTAAATTAATCAAATTTCAAGCTCAGGACAGCCCACAGAGTGGCCCTAATCTGCTAATGCTCCATTGGAAAGGGACTTTTACATTTGAAGCTTTCTTGCAGGCACCCCTTCTGTGCAAAAACAGGTTATGTGTGATACCAGATCCAATTTAGATTTGATTCGGGCTCCACAAACTAACAGCGCAGAACATGATTTTGGCCGAATCGATGCAACGCCAAGCGGAAGGTCCGTACAACTCAACCGATCTTTACGAGTAAGTTTCTTATGAATCGTTGCACATTTCTTAATTTTTATGTGAATGTGTGAATTGTAATGCACATGTAAAGCAAATATTTAGAAAAAAGCATTATTTTGAAGGTTTTAAACCTTTCCAAATGATGTTTTTCTCCAAATGTTGCCACTTTTTCAGTGTAAATTACACCCTGAAGAGTCCTAAATTTGTACAAGATGAATGAATCTGCTACCAGAATGTGGCCCTGCATCTGCAGCAGACATTACTTTTTATCTGATGTCAATCCATTCAGGCATAAGGAAATAACTGACATTTTTATACAGGTTATAAGTGAATGAAAAACCCTTCTTTAAAATCTGGATTTTTGCCATACCACATTCTCTGTTTAAATGGCCATGAATCATTGGAAACAGACTTTAACTCTTTGATTTTTGTGTTATTTTACTCATAGATAACCCAAAAACTAGGAAAAAGTGAAAAAATAAGTTTATGTGGGAAATCTGGTTTCATTTAGGAGTGACCCCAGTCTACCTTTTGCTTCCGGGTCGTTGTACAATAGAAAATAGTTCTAGAAATTTTTGTCTCTGCATGCAGAGGGCTGTTTGGAGTGTTAAACAATAGTTTAAGTGCTGTTTTCTTTGATAAATTAGTATTTTTGCATCTGCTCTTTTGCTTTATAGCATATTTTTTGCATTATTTGCAGGACTACTTTCTGCGGATACTTCCCAAAAATGTACATGTAGTTGGGCGGACAACAGCTATTCTAAAGTGAAAGTAACTAGTGGTCATGTTCTTTGTTGAATATTTTCAGATTTTCCTTCTCAACCTATATTGAAACCACCATAAAAAGAGAGTATAGAGGCAGTAGATGAAGCGACCCAAGTCACGAGTGTCCGCGAATGTTGTGGAAGGTGCTGTGACAGCGGTAAGTTGACCATTTTAACATAGGCTAAAGAAGGGCAAATTCAAGCCGGTGTCTGACCCATTACTTTGGAAAATTTAAGGTTTCGCACAATATGTTTCGCTACCATACTTTCAATAATATAACACGGCATTACAATTTACCATTTTCGACGGTAAAAGCGTATTTATTTTGCGAAACTGATTTAATCAAGATGGAAATCGATTATTTAGAGCAAGACAGGTGTTAGTGTGTATGCAGTTACCACCGTTTTGTGTCATTTCATTCATGTGTAGCTGACAAAAATTGCTGTAATTCACTAATGAATGCAATGACCTATACATTTTCTGTTTCAATTTTTACCAGGACATGTTGCTTAATACAATGAGGGAGTTTTATTATGTAGAACTTAAAATACTTCCAAAAATATGCAAATTTTGACATAAAACACTTCAGCTTCGTTGATCTAATTGAACACGTGGGCATATTGTTATATATATATTTACGCGTTTATAATAGCACATATTTTGAGCTTTCTGTTCTTAAGATGTTACTTTAAAAATCGTTTTCGGGACTAAACGAAGATTATACAACAGTTTTTAGCATTTTAGTGACCTTGGACAGGTGCAAGAAATTGTGCCTTTTTTCGCTGTAGGGGTATGTGATACGAATGCCTATAAAATTCAAACAAGATCGATTATCATCCATTTTTATTTCATTTTTCAATTGGTTATTACATGTTATTTCAACATACAAAATATGAAAAAAAATATTATTGGGAATTTTTTTAAGAAACTGGAGCATTCCCCCTAAAACATTTCAGAAGCAGGCATTGTTTCGAAATTTATAAAAATAAAAAGGCGTGTCATCTGCAGAAGGTTTCAAGTCGGGGCTCTCTGACAAATGCTCAAACCGGTAAGCTTGACAAAATGGAGGACTTTCCCTGAATAATCTCGTCAATCTACTAGACCGCATTACGAATAAGCAAATATTAAAACTGCCGCAACTACAGATGAAATTCAAGCTGCAAATACGAGATTTTTTAACTTAACTAACGACATTTTTCTAGACAAGTAATTCAATCATCAGATAACAGTTTTCAATTTCCTTAACCTTTTCTCAAACGGCACAATTTTAGGGTGGTTGAATTGAAATCTGCTATAGATGACAAAATGAAAATAAAAAGATAGAACTCATTTAAAATGTAGCGTAGAAAATATTGAGACAGAAGGAGAAAAAATGCTGAAATATTTTCTTCTTTAGCACCAATATTATTCTCAGGTCTATTCTACTAGATACGTCAAAACAACGTCTTCACTGGTGGTGAACTCGGCCTAAGCGTGGGACGTTTTTTCGCGATCATAGTATTCCGTCAGTGTTGTTATAAAATATCGTAACTACGGCTTCGATAAAGCCGTAGTTACGAGATTTTATAACAACACAGACGGTTTGTCAATACATATCGGTAAACCCGGTCTATTTCTAGAACAAATTCATTGTTATAAGAAAAAACTATCCAATCAGAGCTTTAAACTCAAATTTAAACGCAAAATATATGTACCTTGTTATAGCGAAAAACGTCCATCGCTTTGGTCGAGCTCACCACCAGTGGTTTTGCTTGGTAAAGGGCTTAAGAACACAATGCGCAATAAGAATGTTTACCTGGTCGCTTATCCTGAAAAAAAAAAAAAAAAAAAAAAAAAAAAAAAAAAAAAAAAAAAAAAAAAAACGTTATAAATGGTAACAATCTAATTTTCTTCGAAGTATGTAAACTAATTTATTCACGAACATTTTAAAGCGAGTTCTTTTTTCTGGATTGAAAGTTGTAAAAATTTAGAATTACTCTATTACTCTGACGAACGTATCCGACATTATGTGTTTGAGTTTGTGATTTGTAAAACAGGAATTAAGGTAGAATACCCCTAGTGAGATTCGCATGACATCGAAATGATTCGGGGGACGTCGAAAACATTCGGCGGTGGAACTTTCCGCCACCGAATGTTCACCACCGCGTTTGAAAAGGTTCGTTTTCGTAACGACGCCGCCCGAAAAAAGCCGATGTTTTATAAATCTGAAAATGGCCACATTACGGTTATTACGACCATACATACATAGTATGAGAAATGAAATAGATCTACATGTACAATAAAATCACACATAAAAATAATTCTTTCTCATCTTAAAAACCGATAGAATGGCATTGATCAGATTTGTTCTATATTTACAGGAATACATGTCACACATTATATTAAAAAATAAATAAAACGAGATAGATTTGCACAAAATTCGTGACTGAATCGTTTATTTTATCTTTCATGTTCGACTAAGTTGAGGAGATTTGTTCATGTTCCAAACAATGAGTAAGTGTACCGACATTACACATTGTGAACTACAAAACGTGACTGGAAGGATCAAAAATAAATCAGATGTATGCAGAAAAGTGAAACACATATAACAAACATAGACCCCCCCCCCCCCCCAAAAAAAAAGGGGATTCGAAAATAGCGATAACCTGAGTGTGTATTTACACTAACAACTCTACGACACACGCCAAGCAAAAAGTCATCCGGCGAGTCAATAAAAACAAAATAATAAAAAAAGATCTTGGGCAATCGCATTTCTTCAATTAGCCTGGTTCATAGGCCGTGAGAATGAACAGGCCAATATATAGATTTACAAAGGTTCAACTCCTGCTGGAAAAAAAATCGTTTACTCAAATTACTGCCCTTCTCGTTATAATCTCATGACTGATCCACATTTGCAGAGAGTATGACAGTGTTGTAAATTAGATGTATATAACTTTCAAATATTTTATTAAAAATCAGATCAGTCAGATTGGAGCCAGTCTATTCTTCAATGAACACGAACTCATTTTTAATACATTCACATTTCCCATATGGCCCTTTTGGTATGACAGGTTACATATAATTCGTGACTGATATCCTTATGCCTGTCGAATAATCCACTGAATTTTGCAAACTTTTGTTGGGAATCATATGACACAATTGCAGGAAATCGGCAATTCTGCAACTTGGCAAACCTGATATCGATTTGAATCAAAGAAAGTGGGAAAAAGGCAGGTACTAGATGGATGTGGCAAATCTTTAAAAATCAGCTGATAAAAACATTATTGACGACATGTCAGAGTTTTAGTTAGTCGTCGATATCTTTTTGTATTGATTGATTTTAACCAATTACCAAACAACAAAACTCTGGACCATTCCAAATTCAAAGATGTTGCAGACGACAATTTCAACTTTATTAAGTTTAAAAAATATTTCCATTTTTGGGTAGAAAACGTCGTGGAAAATGAAGAAATTGCTTGTCACAAGCAATTTCTTCTTTTCTCGATGTTTTCCAAAACCATTATATTATGGGGAATTGAGTGTCACTGAGAGTCATTGCGTGGTAATGGGCTAAGATAACCGCATTTAGCGAACTTTTTAGACATATTTCCGCCTTCTCTAAATCAATCCCATTTCAAATCAGTCACGTATTGACAGAATTATTGATGGTGTTCTACAATTGGTATGTCACGTGATTCCCCCACCGTATTTGTAACAGAATGATAACATGTATCTTATTCGCCATTGCATTATGAACCTTTTCTAGGAGTCAATTCATGAAACGTGATCAAAGTGATGGACAGACAAAGAGGAAAAAAGAATGACACTTCGAAGAAGACAGAAGTCAAAATAGTTAATAATTGATTTTGAAATTGAATACATGGCATTTTGAAAGTATTTAAGACCAATTCCACCTAACCACCAAAATATTTTGGCCACGCGTTGTGAGGGATTTCCAAAAAAGTATTATTGTAAGAAAGGTATGTTATAACAATGCTGAAAACTGTAATTAGTTTTTAAAAAATCTTTTCGGTTTCCATGGAAACGGTGGTAATGAGGGTGAAAAATGTGATTCTTTGCTGAAAATGGGGTCTGTCCATGTAAATGGTTATAATGATTCAATTTCACTGATTTTGGAAAATTTCTTTTTTTATATTGCCTGAATATGTATCATTTTATGTTGCTAGATTGATATGTTGGGACAAGAAACCTTGGTAACGAAATTATCTTACCTTAAAAATGAATTTTGCTTGTAAAAATGGAAATTACATGCCTTTTTTTATGGAAAATATTTATTAATCGCAGGTGAACTGGGTAAAGACACATATCTATTCAGAAAGTGCAAAAGTTGAGCTAAATTTTGATATCAAAATATCTGTGGGCAAATTTAATAGAAGAGAAAAAATAGGGTTTGAAAAATGGGATTCAAGTCTATAAGATCTATTTTATCCCACTTAATTCAGTACCTCTTGTACTTTGTTTTGGAGCAGTAAAACCATTCTGCTCATAATTTGTTTTTTTTCAAATGAGAATTAACTGAAAGTGGTCCCAAAACACAAATTTCTGAAATAAAAGGCACATAGACATGTTTTTTTTTTCGGTTGCCAACTGCTGGTGCCTTGGAAACCCAACAACAACAACAACAACAACCAAGACAACAACAACCAAAACAACAACAACACATTTGTTTACAAGCTATTCAAAAGGATGTAAAATCAAGAAGCAGAAACAATAGGTAGGGCTCATTTTTCACAAAATTTTGCAGAATAAGTTTGTAAGATATTTTCTCTTTTACTTTAGCCTTGTACAACATCATTAACCCTTTCCCAATCGACAAAATTTAATGGTGGTAAGGTTAAATTCAAAAGATGCTTCAAACCACAAAATAAAATAGATGTCAATAAAGATTGGAGTTGTGTGTAATAAAGCATGGAAAATATTGAGGCAAAAGGAGAAAATGCTGAATATTAGCAATTTCTTCTTTAGTCTCAATGTTTTATCAAACCATTTCTAATAGGAGCGTCAAAACCAGGTCTTGTTTAGGAAAAACTTAAACAACAGGAGTGGATCATAATGAATGTGCCTAAACTCCCCAATGGTACTGATTCTGCTGAATTTCACTAGAAAGAAAAGAGGAAAAGTCAAAATCAGTTATTGTTTGGGAAAAGGTTAAAACATTTCTGATGAGTAATTGTTTCAAACAAGAAGAAATATGTGGATAGACATAGAGAAATAACAAAAATTAAAAAAAGGCGAAACAAACTAAAGTAATATAAATAATATAAAATATAGGGAAAAGAAAAGGCATTAAAAACTTACTCCACAATCCAATATTCTAATTTATGTAACACGTCACTAGTATTTGTAAATTTGCTGATGAGTTAAAACTTTGAGAGCACAGTTAAAATCACACACTTTCATACGCCAATGGCTAGAGTAAGGAACTATTCCAATATCGTATTATTCCAAGCTTATCCATAGCACGGGTAGTAAGAAAAATCGGAAGAGCGGTAATGCTATTTAGAGATTTTGTTTGTTAAATGTCTGCATGATACTCACTCATGTTTCATTATCCAATATTTATATTTGATTGTTTTCACTGATATTTTTTTTTCAAATTTTCTGATTAAAACTTGTAGTGTACAGTGACAACCACTTACCTTAATACATCCGTCGTTAGAGTAAGGAGCTACAGTTCCAATAGTATTTCAGTATTTCATACATAGCTTGGTTAGCTAGACAGATCTGAAGATCGGTAAATCTATCTAGAAACGTCGGTTGTTCTGGTGTCACGGCTGACAATTGGAGAGATACTTTAACCCTTTCTAAAACGACAAAATTTAAGGGTAATCCTCTTCCAAAACTGCCACAAAAGACGAAATGGATGTTATCAAAGATAGGATTCGTGTAAAATATGGCACAGAAAATATGGAGACAAAAGGAGAAACTGCTGATTATCAGCAGTTTCTTCTTTTGGTTCAATGTTTTCCCAAGCATTTTCTAATAGGGACAGCAAAAGTAGGTCTTCTTTGGGAAATGTATAATGTATCCAACTTTTTTCTAGCATGTAGCTAAGAATTAATTAAGATAATCATTATAATTTTATACCAAACACTTCGTCGCCGAGCCCATATAGCTGAGTCGGTTATGTCGGAGTATGTCAATCCAGGGGTCTCGAGTTCGAACCCCGGCTCGGCCAGTATCCATTCTGACATTTGACAAAAGTCATTTGTCTCTCACCAATGGGTGTGAATCATCTATATGTGAGAGCACCTGGAGGCTCGGTTTGGATATTGTGGTTGTACTGGTGCGAGAAATACCAGGAACTCACGCTTAGGTGCTCCAGCCGCCGCGATAAGACCATAGAAGTTGACAACGGCGTAAAGTCCCAATAAAATCAAACCAAACACTTCGTGCATTTCGGATGACAACGGTGACAACGGAGATTGACTTTGTCATGGAAAATTGCGAAGTCAGAGGCGTACTTTTTGTTCCTCATTACACCGAGAACCCGATCTTTCTTTTTTTGCCAACTTACAAATTTTGGATTTTTTTTTCAAGAACGTAAGTCACTTTTCAACACAAACATCGTAACTGCAGCTTGTTTTTAGCTGCAGTTACGAGGTTTTTGTTGAAAAGCAGCGATATATTTCGATCACAGAACATAGTGCGTAATTTATTGTTGTTTTATGCGTTTCTTGTTCTTGTTCTGAAGCTATTCCATTACTTACAGCAGAACAGGGGGCAATTATTTGTTATTGCTCAGCAATTTCCCCATATTTAGTTCACAGAGGTGTGCTAATTACTCAGAGAAACTTTAATTCTCGTTACAACCTTCTGCCTAATCCGAGTTTTCTCTGATGAAATTCGCTGTTACATATCGTCGCTGTTCTGCTAAAACCTCGTATCTGCAGCTTGTTTTAAGCTGCAGATACGTGGTTTTGGCAGAAAAGCAGCGATATGTTGGTGTCGCTCATTTACAATGTGAATGAGCGACAGCAACATAATCAAAGAGCGAACTTCGTCAGCGAAAACTCGGATTACCTTCTACCCAATAAGATTCCTGCTCTTTATCAGAACCTAGCATGAAACATCTTAGGTTGGTAATAGGGAACGATTTTATCCATTTAACTGTTAAGTACTTTCGGACACACAATAGAATTTCCATATGTGTTGTTATAAAACCTCCTACATGTGTAAGTACGGCTTGATTTAAGACGTAGTTACGAGATTGTATAAAAAAAAAACATTGAAGGTTTATCAAAACAAAACTTTATTTAAACAAAGTTTATTTTTAGCCCAAAATGCATTGCTATTCATTGATATTGTTTTAATTATGTTTCTTTTCCTCTACTCTTTGTACGTCTACATTTTAACGATGCCACTTCCATTCAATCTGTCTTGTTAGTTAAGTTTGGTTTCATTGTACGACTTTTCTTCGTTGTAAATGCAAAACCTCGTATCTTGTTTTTGGAAAAATTTTAAAGGGGAGGGAAAAAGTGTAATAACTTTCCCCGAACTGAAATGCTTTACTTGAAATTTTGACATATTGTTCCCAAATAATGTGTCATTAATACTGATCAGTGAAAATATCTCAAAACCTGCGACAATTGTCTTAACTTGGTACACAAGTTTGTACTTTGAAAATCGTAAGAATCGACATACGATGTTTTGCATTTACACCGACGTTTTACTATTTCGAGATTTCGAACGATAATGGTAGTACGGGTCAAACCCTCTTATCGGAAGCAAGAATTGTAACCAAATGATTGTCACATGCCTTTTTCAAAGTATTAAGTGTAAC
This sequence comes from Fragum sueziense, assembly GCA_963680895.1. NCBI lineage: Eukaryota > Metazoa > Mollusca > Bivalvia > Cardiida > Cardiidae > Fragum > Fragum sueziense. Next base: position 75,912,399 of record OY804593.1, on the reverse strand, counting down.
ATAATTATTGAAAAAATAAAATGTTTAAACAAGAAAGGGTTAAACTGTGCAATTATTTACAGTGCTTAGAACAGGGGGGCAATTATTTGTTATTGCTCAGAAATCTTCTTATATTTAGTTCACAGAGGTGTCCTAATTACTCTTCATTACTCCGAGAAACTTTAATTCACGTTACAACCTTCTACTGAATAGGTACCCGGCTCTTTATTAGCAACGCGTATTAACCCTCTTCCAGACGGTAAATATCAAAACTGGACCAGATTGAAAGAAGTTGAAAGAAGTTGCCGGTAATGATTTATATTGAATGCGTTGTGTTTATCGGAGTTTTACGCCGTTTTCAACTGCCAGGGTCATATTGCGGCGACTGGAGCACCTAACCATTGATTCCTGTTGCTTCTCAAACTAGTACTACCACAACACCCTTACCGAGCCTCCAGCTGCTTACCCACTTAGGTTAACGAATTCAAACCCATTGGTGAGTGAAAATTTTGTCAGCAAGGGTATCTGCCGCGGCCGGGTATCGAATCTGGGACCTCTCGTATGAGATGCAGATGCGCTACCAACTGTGCTAAGATCGCTGCAATTAGCCTATTTCCACTATGACCCCCACACATCAACAGTCACCGGAAGTCGTTCTTTGATGACAATTATGACCAATCACCGTTCGTTGCCATTGCACGTGAGATGCTTTGCTCTGAATTGAGTCTGTGCCTCGAACTGGCTTAAAGAAACCGTCTGATGTGTTGCTATATTTAGTAACAATTGGAACCGTGTCTGTGTGTATACAATGTTAATTTCCCATACACCAATTGTTTGCCACCGGACGCTGCTCATAGGTACGGACTAAAACGATAATTGAAAGGGGTCAATTCTAAAAAAAAAATGGCCTTTCTGCATTGAAAACATTGTGGGAAATGAAAAAAAAATTGCTTGTCACAACTAATTTTTTTTAAATTCCACTCTGTTTTCTCTAACATGTGATCCAGAGAGCGTTTAACCCATTTGTGCCTAGCGTCCACTTTAGACGACACTGGACTTTATCTGTAAGTAGGTGCTTACATATATGTTTATCTTTGGTTCTCATCATTTGTTTGTATTGATAATCCATTGATAAGCAGGGAAATACTGATCCTTTTGCTCATTAGCTTTAAAGGTATCGGTAAAAGTAAATATTATAAGAGAAGGGAGTGATTTTACTAAGAAAAAAAGATACTTGAAAATGGGTAGGGGAAAGGGGTATGTTTATTTCCTTTATATTTTTATTTTTCTTGTTTCATTATTATTCTGTAATGTTCCTCATCTGTAGGTAACTGCAGATTCAATTTTCAGAGAAAAATAATATGTTTTCATACTTTTATAGAAGAATATAATTTTGTCCACTAAAGTGGACGCTAGGACTGAGAGGGTGCCTGTAAGTTCTTTGTATAGTAACAACATATTTTTAATGTAATGCAGAAAATATACAGTAAACATGCTTGTATCTATGTTTGAAGATGAAGGAAGAAATATTAGCCCAATTGTGACCTTGTCCTTTGTGACCCAAAAACAATAGGGCACCTCATTGGGTCAAGGACAACAACTGAATTAATTTTCATGATCTTATGTCAACCGGTTTCTGACTTAGAGCACGGAAATGAATTTCAAACAAAGTCAAATTGTGACCTTGACCTTTTACCTTCGTGACCCCAAAACTATAGGCACCTCCTTGGGCCATGGGCAACAACTGTGTTAAGTTTCATGGTCCAAGGTCAATAGGTTCTTGACTTAGAGCACGGAAACGGATTTTACACAAGTCCAATTGTGACCTTGACCTTTGACATCCGTTACCCCAAACCGTTATGCACCTCATTTGGTCATGGGCAACAACTGAGTAAAGTGTCGTGACCCTAGGTCAAACGGTTCTCGAAATAGAACAGGGAAACACAAAAAGTCTATGGATGGTTGGATGGACGGACGGACAGACAGACATGGTGAAACCAATATAGCCCCTCTGCTTTGTAGGTGGGAGTATAATTAATAACTTGTGCTTGTATATTTGCAAATTTCATAACGAAAACTATAGTTTTACGGGGAAAATATAAGATAACTTACATGTACCCATTCGTGCCTAGCGTCCACTTAAGTGGACAAAAATGTTTTTGTACAAAATCATAATTTTCCATTGAAATTTCACAAAATTAAAGCCTAACTTGTTGTTTTCACACGGTTTTCATTGTTTTCTCCGATTCTTTTCCTAAAATAAAAATTCAGGCATAAATGGGTTAAGACTAGAAACCTGTCAAAGATCGCTGGTTTTAAGTGTATTGCCGGGGTTGATACCTAATGTGATTCGATCGTGGAGTTTGAGTTTATTGGGGCTTTACGCCGTTTTCAACTACCAGGGTCATATCGCGGCGGCTGGAGCACCTACCCATGGATTCCTGTTGTTTCTCAAACCAGTACTACCACAACACCCTTACCGAGCCTCCAGCTGCTCGCCCACTTAGGTTAACGAATTCAAACCCATTGGTGGGAGACAATTTTGTCAGAAAGGGTATTAGCCGCGGCCGGGTATCGAACCCGGGACCTCTAGAATGAGGGTCAGATGCGCTACTAACTGCGCTAAGGCCGCGGCCGATTCGATCGTGGAAGATACACTTGTACTACGAACACTTAAGCCATCAAGTCAAATTTCATATATTCAGATTATAGTTTATTAAAATGTTTTCTGATGATTAGGTTTGCTGCTGGTTGAAATCTGGTTTTCAGAGGCATCAATTCTATCAAAAACAAGAACTGTCTCGGAGCGGACTTATGCGACACAAGTCACAATTTAGGGTCAAATTATCTGATTGGTTGACATAGGAGAGTGAAGAAACTGTTTCATGCGAATGTACTTTTCTTGTAAATTTTCATCAACATCCATCCAGTCGCTGGGGAGGAGTTGTTCGCATGAGAAATGTGGACGTACAGATGGACATACAGACAAAGTGAATCCTATGCCCTATATACCGCTAACTTTCCTTGTGGGGTTTACATGTACGTAGCAACAATTTGATATCTGCTGCAGACAGCAAGAAGAATATCAGAGACATTACAATCCTATTTCAGTTTTTTTAAAGTATGCACCGATGCCAAGTTTGGTTATTCTAACGCATACAAATGCCATTAGTTTTTAAAGTTGTTGCTGATAAGCGAAAAACACCCCTTTAAAGTTGAGAAAGGAAGGACAAATTCAATATACATCTGAACTTATGTCCACATCAATTTGTTTAAAGGGACATAACATTCCAATTTCATTTTTCTAAAGTATGTCTTAATGCAAAGATTTGTTATTTCAATGTGCACAAATGCTATCAGTTTTTTTTGGAAGTTGTTATTCATAAGAGAAAAATACGACATTAAAGTTTAGACAGAAATGGCAAATTCCATATAAATCTGAACTGTTGCCCACAACAATTTGTTTAATTTTGTCACAAAAATATATATTTTTCGTAAACGGTTCACTATTTTGGCTTGAAAGTTTCAGAATCTCAAACGAAAATTTGCTCTTTCAGATAAAAATAAAAGTAAACTTTATGAAAAAAGTAAATGTGAAATGTCAACTTCAGATAAAAATAAATGTAAAATTTAAGAAAAAAATATTTGTGAACTGTCACTTTTATGAAGTTTATACTCGTATTTGGTAGTAAAAAAAATGCATATTCGTTCGAGAAAATGCTTATTCTTTATTATGCCAAGAAACCTCAAGTTCTTCTTCAACATTCTACACAGTTTGTTGTTGGAGGGGGGGGGGGGGGTATCGTGGAAAGTACACACATTTCGGTGGCAGTATGAAAATGGCAACTCATTGTCATTCTATTTGTTACGCGTTATTTTGTATGCTTACATTTGTGTAGCTACTATACTGTGCATTAAAACTGTCGCTCACAAGTTTACGACGATTGGTGATTACACGACTATTTTGATCTATATTACGGTTATTGTAAACCGGGTTTGTAAGTCCTTGTAACTTTCGAATTATTTGAAAACACAGCGTGCTAGGGAATCACAACTTTGGATGCTACGGAGCAGTTTTAATTACGATAAGATAAAAATTAATGACGTTATGCAAAACATTGCTAAATCCGACGACATGAATGCATTTTAAGCGATATACCTGCATTGTTCATTTCAATTGAACATATACATATATTTCGACGATACTCCCCGAATTTTTTATGTTTTTTATGCTCCCCGAAAAAATTTCGGGGGAGCATATAGTCGCCATGCTGTCCGTCCGTCCGTCCGTCCACAGTCAGATCTCAGCAACCCTTGGACCAAATTCAATGAAACTTCACATGTGAACTCCCTGGGATAATACCTAGAGACCTTTTTCTCCGTTCCTTAATTTGAGGCTGCGTCATGGAAAAAGGGGCCTTAGTGTAAAAATTAGTTTTTCTCTAATTTCTCTTCATCTAATGGGCAGAATTTAATGAAATTTTGTACTTAATGTAATGAATAGGATGTTCTAGACTATATCCTATAAATAATGTGTGTACAAAAAAGCTGTCGTGGGAAAAGGGGGCTTAATGTATGATAGTTTTTATTTTGTGACAAACACTTATTCGGGGAGCATAATCCGTCTGTGACGGCTCTTGTTGTGTAACTTGTTTTTTGTTTTCTTTCTGTAAAGGAGAACTCCTTATTTAGTTCACAGGGGTGTTCTAATTACACTCCTTTATTCCGAGAAACTTTAATTCGCGTTTCCTTCTTCCACTCATTTGGTTTCCGGGTTTTCATTAAGAACGTACGTAAATTTCGATCGCAGATGGAAGTCGGTAATTTATTGCTCTTTTGTACCACGCTTTTGTTCTTGGTTTACTGCTATTTATGTTGATTTGGGGAATTGGAAATTCTAAGAACTACAGAGGGGGTGTTCTCTTCTCAACTGGTGTTCTTTCTTCGTTTATCATGACATTGTCGTCCTTGAACGACCGTCGGATCCAGAATCAACATGTTCTGAGTTCGACCACTACTACTTTTAAATGGAATACTTATTGGCCCACGCATTTCATTCAGTGTGAGTACTTGCGAACAGGGCAGCAAGCATTATCGACATGACTTCTTTAAGCTTCCAGCTTTCATCCCATTAGATGTAATCTGAGAACTGGTTATATTGAATTAATTGGATATCACAACTCAAATAATATATCGCCATGAGTATTAGAATACATTGACTTTTATTCTAAGTCATATACATTTTCGGCGTAATAGGCCAAATGTGAATTGTTTGGCAACCAAGAGCATGCAGATGATATAATGGATAAATCGGGGTTGGCTTGAAAAATATTTACATGTCCTCGCATAGACTTTTTGAAATTTCCTTCTGCTCTTTGATTTTCTTAAAAGAATAAAGGTGTGCACAGCACTCCTGTGAATTTTTCCCGAAACGGTGTAAAAACAAATCTATAATTATTCCAATCTAGAAAAAATCCTTGATTTAATCCAACGCCCCAAAAATTACAGTTTTCGACGGAAAAATCCGCCCGATAATGTGTTTCGCAGTAGGAAGCGTGTTATTTTGTTTCTTATGTAATCTAATTACTAGGGACTTGGCAGTTTTACGGCTTTGGCTTTACCAATAAAAGCATCGTTTCAAATACATGTTCATTTATAAGTTTTGAGTACAGTTTCCGTTGGATTGCTGAAAATTTCTTCAGAACATTGCGCATAAATATATACATAAAATGTTATAACATGAGAAAGTATAGAAAGCTCATTATTGGCATGAGGACCTCTAAATTCACAGTTTAATCAGCACCCATTAAAACAGAATTTTGTGTATGATAATAAAAAGAACACCTTAAAGACAATATGAGTAGAAAAAGATGTAACTGACCTGAGACTCGAACCATGATCTGCAGAACACAAGTTTGACGCCCTAACCACTAAACCAGCCCGACAACAGCACATGGCTTTATCCAAACTTTACACTCTATCTTTTCTTGTAATTTCTTGGAAGAGTCAACAACACCCCAGTCCCGAGGGGTAGGGGATGAGGATGGTCCGACGTTTGCTGCAGGAATAGTATCAGATATCCCTAATAATAATCACGGTGTATAATCACGTGACTCAGAATTTCCGATAATCTTCAATATCTTTTTTAACAGTTGACCAATTTGAATTAGATTTGAAGCAGAGAAGGCGGAAAAATGCCAGGTATGAGCTCGACGTGTTGGATTTTTGAAAAATCAACTGATGAAAAAGTAATTGAAGATAAACCAAAATTTTGGTTTATCTTCAATAACTTTTTTATCAGTTGATTTTTCATAAATCAACCATGTCCATCTAATGCGTGACGTCTGTCCACATTTTCTGCTTCAAACCGAATTCAAATCGGTCCTGTATTAACAAAATTATTGAACATTTTCTGAAAATATTGTATCACGTGATTATCCACCGTGATAATGTTAGCTTGGAGTTATATACCTAGTCTGGTATATCGGCACAGATACTGCGTTATTGGGTCAGGCACATGGTAGCAATGGCTGCCTGCAGTGTGGTGATTTCGTTAAATAGGTAAAGAGCAAAGTCCGTAAATTTTGAGAGCAGAGATGTGCATTTATTTGCATTACAAGAATGATTAGGTAATAGAGCACAGGGCTCGTGGAAATGGTTAAAGTAAAATTGCAAACTTACCAATTTACAAGTCTACCTTTTCAGTCAAATCGAACGATTGTATATTGTCCGAATAAAACCAAACTTTATTTCCATTGAATAAGAAACCACAGAAAATAAACCGTTTTGCATGTACACATATTTCAATATGATTTCCTGCTTAAATATTTTGCTAAGGATGCGTGTTCTATTTCAGCCAAGAAAAAAAAAACTTAACCCTTACTAAAGCAATTACATTATAAAATCCCATTTGCAAACTGTTGTAGTCGATAACTACGTGATTTGGGTACAATAAAATATTGAAAACGGTGAGATAAAGGAGAAAATTCTGGTTATCAGAATTTTCTTCTCTCGCCCTATTGTTTTCCCAATGCCCTTTCAGTCAGGGATGTCCAAACCTGGTGTAATTTGGGAAAGGGTAGAAGTGGCAGAAATGTTTACAATTTGACAGCCAATCAAATTTGTTTAGATTATACATCATAAAATACAAATATTAGCATTTGTGATTTAATTTTCTCATTCTCAATCCAATGTTTACATTTCGTGCTTCCTTTAACTCATTACCGGGCTTATCCAAATTCAAAGATGATGCAGACGACAATTTCAAATGAATGGAAATATTAGTCTCTTTGGATGGAAAACATTGTTGGAAATGAAGAAATTGCTTGTAACAAGTAATTTCTTCATTTTCCACAATGTTTTCTTACAAGCAATTTCTTAATTTTTTACAACATACATATTGTCGCCCACAGCAGCTTTCGAATTGGACTACCATAAAGTTGCGCTGTCAGAGAAAGGGTTGGTGCATTCACAAACATACCCTGGTATTCGACGTCTGTAATCAAGAAAGTTTTGAAAAACATCGAGAGAAAAGAAGTAAATGTTGATAACTAGTGTTTCTTCTTCCGCTCTATACTTTCCTTGCTATGATATACAGTGTTTCTTCTTTTGACATCAACGATGCAACTGTTAAGTCGGAACAGTCACGCATTTGGCCATTTGGGAGAAACTAATTAAACGCTGCAAGTTCGACAGCTATCTGCAAACACGCCCCACCGAGTGGGGTTTTAAAGGGACATTTCCTTTTAATTCTACACAAGTCTGCTCATTTCGAGCATTAGTTGCATAGTGCAACATTATATCTCGAGAAAGATGGAATAAATGGACTCGGAAAACGCATAATTCTTTCCCTGCTTTTCTAAAAACTATGTAGGCCTATACTTAGACTTCTTCCATGTAGTTTTGGTGTTTGAATCATCTAGCAAGTGTCCTTTTAATCGAAACCGAATTAAACGATAGAAATAGATTTATAGTCTTCTACTAACGCAGTATTTCGGTTCGTTCTCATCCTCGGAAACCCCGCGGTCATAGCTACGCTACATGACCCCTGGGGCACTTGGCCAGTTAAACTTTGAATTAGCCGCCGAAAATCGATACGAAACGCGTGAGCGCATGACCCAATCAAATAACAGCTCTCATAAGTCAATGCGTTGTCAATTACAACCACGATGGCTGCGCTCATGATGAGTTGTAATTTGTGTGACAACTATATAAGAATTACGGGTGGCTGATATCTTATACAGCTTTAAAATAGAAAGATGGGGAAAGTTATTTAAATGGAAGTCTTTTAAACTCGAAAAAAACAACAACAAATTTTTCGCACGCTAAACGATATTTATCTTCCATATTTACAACTTACCCGAAGCGATTTGTCAATCTCCTACGCAGTTATCTACCTTGAATCAGGATTAAATTACGTATCTCTGACGTAATCACTGTTCAGATGTTAGCGATTTGTATCGGCCAGATTGATTGGTCTACTCGCCCATCATGAAATGATGATGGAACCAATGAAACGGCGGCATTTGGGAGCGGCCAATTCAAAGTCTTTCTGGCCAAATGTCCCAGGGGTCATGTAGCGTAGCTATGACCGCGGGGTTTCCGAGGATGGTTCGTTCTCGTCTATATCACCTTCTGTTTCTAATTCAAAGGTGACCAGCACGTAACTTGCATTTCAATAAGAAATATTTTGTTTATCAAAGGATGGGTTGTAACAAGGGTTGAACAATAGATTTTCTTTAAACTCTGTGAATTGATAGGGTTACATAATTAGCTTTAATTTGTATGAGTAAAAATCTGATTATAGCTTATTTTTGGAGAAAATGGCTAACAAAGTGGGTGGCGAAAATTGACATGAGAAGCATTTTTTTACTTTGAAGTTAAATAGCTTTTCTGTATAGGTCAGTTAAAATTGAAATTTTGCATGTACTTTCCATGGACTAGGGACATAAGATTTTTGGAATCATTAATAATGTATATTGGTTTGTTGATTTTCTGTATTCGTCCTTCTGTCAATCTCAGAGGTTGCTTATTTTTGATGTACTAACTTTACAAAACTATCTCTAAAGCTTTTAGTTATGTTTGCATTGACATATTTTGTGAACATGATAACTTTATGATAAATGCACATTTTGGGTTAAATCTATTGCATAGAACCAAAGTTATTTAACCTTGACATGCAAATGTCATTCCAAAATTCACTTTTTATAATTTTCATCTATATTATGGTATAAAAATGGGCTTATAAAGCACATTTCAATAAATAAAGTCACATGTATAATATTCTTGCTGTTCTAAGTTTGTTCAATGCTAATTTCACAGTAGACATTGACCTTGACATACAGAACAATAATGACTTTTGAAAAGGACATTGTCCACTTGCCCCTTCAAAATACTTGTTATTATGTGCGTAAATGTCAGTATCAATCGTGAATTTTTGCACTGAACTAAGAACATGTAATTACAACTAAGATATCATGGAAATGACCTTATTTGTTAAAATTCACTTCATATACCAAATTTCATGATACATTTTAGCTAAAAAAATATTTTTTTTAATAACCTTTGAAGGTCAAGGTGAAATAACATTAGTTCTATGCGACGGATTTAACCAAAAATTCGCACATATTTAGTTACATAATATAGGATCAGGTTCACAATATATCATATCAATCCATAGAAAAATAAAGGTTGTAGAGATACTTTCGTAAAGATAGCACATTGAAAATATGCAAAATCTGAGATTGACAGAAAGAGGAAAACATTAAATGAACAAATTAATTATTCCAAAGATCTTCTGTCCTTAATACACTGAAAGTACCTGCAAAATTTCAATTCGATATGATGTATACAGAAAAAGTTATTTTTAAAACTTCAAAGTAAAAATGTGCTTCTCATGTCAATTTAAAGGGACATTTCATTCCAATTTCAATTTTTTAAAGTATGTCTTGATGCCAAGATTGGTTATTCTAATGAGTATAAATACTATTAGTTTTTTGAAGTTGTTGCCAATAAGCGAGAAACACACATTTGAAGTTGAGACATAATCGATAAATTGCATATAAATCCGAACTGTTGTCCACAACAATTTGTTCAATTTTAACACAAAAATATAAATTTCTCGTAAACGGCGCAATATTTTGGCTTGAAATTTTCAGAATTTTCATAAGGAAATATGCTCTTTCAGATAAAAATAACGGTAAAATTTACGACAAAAAATTCTGAAATGTCACTTTAACCCACCCACTTTGTTAGCCGACATTATTAGATTTTTTACACATGCAAATTAAAGATAATTATAATTATGTTACCCTATCAATTCACGTAATTCAAAGAAAATCTATTCTTTGAGCAATTTTGATCCCTTGTTGCAACCCATCCTTTGTCCATGTACGCTTTTGCAGCTTTAACTCTTAAACAAAACCCACTTCATTTTCATAAATATTCATTTTATCGTCTGCATTGATGCGTCTGAATAATATCAATGTTCATAGGTGAATGAATAAAACAATAGTTCTGGAAAATCAAGAATCATTTAATACAGCGAATCATTCGAACCATCATATACAAACTTTGCTTAAAGCTGTATAATATTATTATTTTGTTTACACAGGGTAATTTTGTAAACATGTGTCATAACATTGTGATCGGACTAGACTTGTAATCAAACTGAAAAAAAACCGTGTCTCAAACAACGTAAAATGCATTTGTTGAAATGAACTATATAAATCTTGGATTGATTTCATTATTCAAGGGATATAATCTGATTCAAAGTCTGTTTAACTACAGATTCATCTCCCTTCTTATACGACCGTTGCTGCAATAGCAATGTATAACTATTGTGCTAAAAAAAACTGGGTTAAATGTTATGTTTTGATAAACCGTTGGTGTTGTTATAAAATATCGTAACTACGGCTTGATTCAAGCCGTAATGTTATATTTAAGTTTAGTCCCAGCTGTTTCGATAACGAAGACAGAAGACAAAGAGATGGGCCACCACAAGCCTCAAGCTTTCCTTCGGCCTCGGTATAGTAAGTTACAGTAAGTTAAGTTATAAAATCTCGTAACTACGGCTTGAATCAAGCCGAACACGGCTTGAATCAAGCCGTAGAACTTTACGATATTTTATAACAACACATACAAAATACCTTTGTTTGTCCGAATGACGTCACAGTGAACAGGATAAAATCGTTCCCTATTGTACGTTTTATGTGATCTTATTGACATGGTGCATCTTATAGCTCCCAATAAATAACCTGGCAAAGCATCTCATTCGATAAGCAATGACTGCTCTGCCAGGTCATTTATCGTCAGCTGTAACTGTTGTCATTACGAGTTATAGCGCTCCAACATAAACCCGGGAATCTAATTATTATGTTATGACCCTACCTCGGAAATGTTTTCTTAAAGTGACATTTCACATTAATTTTTACATAATTTTTACTTTTATTTTATCTGGAAGAGCATTTTCTTATGAAAATTCTGAATATTTCATGCCAAAATATTGAACCGTTTACGAGAAATATATATTTTTGTGCTGAAGTTAAATAAATTGTTGTGGACAACAGTTTAGAGTTATATAGAATTCCTCATTTCTGTCTCAACTTTAAGGCGTATTTTTCGTTTATAAATAACAACTTAAAAAACTGATAGTATTTCTACGCATTAGAATACTAGTAAACAATCTTTGCATCAAGAAATAATTTTCAAAATGAAATGAATGTGAAATGTCACTTTAAGGTAAGACCTTGATAATGCACGTCCGGTATAATAAATTTAGTTATATTTCGACTTATTCCGTGACGTCCGTAAGTCCGGGTATTTTTAAAGTACCGTTAGATGCAATATCGCCTGTTTCCGTAACAACGGCAATAATTGAGCGTGCTCAGATTTCTGGGGAAAATTCTTAACAATTTCTGTGAAAATGTTTCTGAATTGTATGCAGAGTAGAAAAAAATCCGTCTTAATATTTGTGGTAGAATGATACGTTTAGCCCTTTTGTTCTCCTGAGCCCAAAAGATAAAAAAAAACTTCGTAACTGTAGCTTAAAAGGAGCTGCAGCTACGAGGTTTCTTTGAAAAGCACAAATATGCTAAGTTTCAACAATAACAGTTCGTATGTTATATGTTAAAATTAAACCAGACGGCAAAATTTTATGACTTGTCCATTTAAAAATCATGCAGATAATTCCAAGTGAATTGAATTTTACAATTTTAGCCTTTCAGAACAGACAGAGTAATTGGAAATGAAGTCAAAATCAGTTTCTCCATTTTCCACAATATTTCACAAAGCCTTTATTATGCGGAGCGTCAAATGCGTCATCATGCTGCAAGAAGTTGACTATTTCCCAAACGGTAAATAATTGGGGTGGTCCAATTCAAAAGTTAAATTACATACGACAACATGCATGCTGAAAAATGAAGGTTTCGTGTACAATATAGCACAAAAAATGAGGAAAAAGAAAAAATCTAATTATCAGCACTTTCTTATTTTGCCTCAATGTTTTACCAAGCCTTTTCTTCTAGGGAGGTCAAAACCAGGTTTTGTTTGGGTAAGGGTTAAAGTGATACTTCTATTTTTTTTATTTAAAGAGACATTTCACAATTATCTTTACATAAATTTTAGTTTTATTCTATCTGAAAGAGCATCTTTTCCTATGGAAATTCTGAAAATGTCAAGTCAAAATATTGAATCGTTTACGAGAAATATAATATATTTATATTTTAGTGCTAAAATTAGACAAATTGTTGTGGACAACAGTTCAGATTTATATAGAATTTGTCATTTCTGTCTCAACTTTTAAGGTACATTGTTCGCTTATAAATAACAACTTCAAAAAAAAAAAAAAAAAAAAAAAAAAAAAAAAAAAAAAAAACTGAGAGCATTTCTACTCATTAGAATAAACAATCTTTGCATCAAGACATACATTCAAAAAATGAAACAAATGTGAAATGTCACTTTAATGGAACTAGGTTCACTTGCACGAATCCTCACAGAGAGTGAGTGTATGAAAGTTTAATAACTCTCTTTTAACAGATCGTGAGATTACAAAAACGAGCAATGCGTGAAGTGAAAAAGGCATTATGAGAAAAATCGTTATCTTATCATTTGTGACCCGTCACGCTAAAAGGGACCCTATCGGATGTGTGAAAAGTATCGACTCTAGTCCGTCTGCGCAGTCCGCGCAGCCAGACTAGGGCCGACACTTTTTACGTTTTATGTAATTTTCTATTTCCAGAATATTTCCCTGTCTTACTATATGTTCATTTTCTGCATAGGGGATCTGGTTGACCTGTGCTGAGTCTGGCATGTTTGTCAAACATTGGGTTTTTTGGAGTTCGGACAAGGTCCCTTTTAGCGTGACGGGTCACATTTAAAAGATCAGAAAGTGATGTTCATTTTTGTTTTCTGTAAATCATTTATAATTTAATCAGTTCGATGTCTCGTCAATTAGTCTAGTACTTCGTTTGGAATATGTGTGCGGTCAAAAAAGGTTTGTTCTTTATTTAACCATATACGACACAGTGACGCCTTTAGACACCCTCACAAGAAAAGGTTTAGAAAAACATTGTGGCAAATGAAGAAATTGCTTGCGACAATGTACCTTATATCGTATTGTAAACTACTGTGATTTTACACGTGTTTGTTCGAATCTTGCAGGTTTCTCACACCTGCAAGTGTCGCATCTATGTATGCAAAATTGTGTTGAAAATTAAGACCGCATTTCCCTTGATTACAAACGTAAAATTTGCATGAAGCGTTTGTTGTTGCGAAAAACAATCTTCCTTCTTAAGATTAAAGGAAAGACTGTTGCAAATTGGTTACACCAACTTTGCACTAGCCCGACGAATGATCACAAGCATAAGCTGTTAACGAACTGGTAAATAAGTAATGGATGCATATTGTCTATCCATTTTTGCTGTGACATAAAGTAAAAATTGTTGTCTAGGTTATTCTATCGGATTTTAACTTGGATACAATAGGGAATGATTTTATGTAGTAAATGATAATGCAATTTCGGACAAGCAATAGTAGAATTGTGGGCGTTGTTATAAAATCTCGTAACTACGGCTTGAATCAAGCCGTAGTTACGAGATTTTATCACAACATCGACGGTTTATCAAAATATAACAGTAAACAAAATTCTATTTTTAGCACAAAATTCATTGCCATTGTTTTGCTTCAAATGTCCTCCGCCAGAATTTGTTAATCTGTGCACGGAACTACACGTTCAGGTAGACCATTCGAGGCTTCGCCACTCAGATTGTGCCATAAATACATTAATTCGAGTCTTCTCTTATGAAAATTCGCTTTTCGATATTTGGATGTCGCTATTTAAATAGTGTCATCCAAATATTAAAGAGCGAATTTTCATCAGAGAAGACTCGGGTTACTTATACATGTACAATAGTACCGGCCGAAAATTACAGTGACGTGGGCTAATGTTTACTACTTGACAACCAATCAACTCTGTTCGTATTTGTAACGGTGCAAATCAGACGAATTGATTGGTTTTGCAGCAGTAAACATCAGCCTACGTCACTGTCAATTTCGGCTGGGACTATTGTAGATCTAGTCCGACGCACATCGGGTTTTATTTTGACAATAAAACCCTCTAATCTTGTTATATTCCGTTTTTATTCGCCTTTCAGGGTGTAGCTAAACAAAGAGGTTATTCGACGAGTTTACTTCTCGATACCTTAGTCGATATAAGAGAAAAACGTGCGACACGAGCATGAACACATTTCGAAATTGAAAGACTGTGCTATTGTACAGTGTGTAGTTATAAAACATCGTAACTATAGCTTGATCCACGCTGTAGTTATTATGTTTTTCAATAGTACCGACGATTTACCTCCAAGCGAGAAGGCTGTTTTTCCCCAAGCATTAATGTAATGAACCGTTTACTAGACTCCGCCCTGTCTCCCGAATAAAAACAGAATATAATTATTATTTCATAAACATAGACTTATTATTTTTCTTATTAGGAAACATCCGAAGAATGGATAAAGAAGTATTTTCTACATGTTGGTCACTGTACTTTGTCTTGACATTGTACAGTCTGTCAATAAAGGTTTCTTCGTCGTCCAACCATTTTGGATTACATTCCGGAAAGAGAGTGAAAGAAGAGCTGAATTATCTTCAAGGTAATTTCGATTTTGTAGTTTTCATACCAAATAGTTTCCGTTGTGATTAAGTTAACACTCGATTTCATGATATAGTATTTGTAAAATCTAGTCCTATTCTAATCCACGGTGGGTAACCCTTGTATGTTTTTTGGAAGCGTTTACGTTTGAGAGAGAGCCATCCCGAGTCTAACTCATTCTGCATTGAATCCCATCGTGTCTTTAATCATTAATTATGAATGTTTGACGCAACCATGGTAAGAACTGGGAATAAATCTCTCAAAGGCACGCACGTTGCACTTTATCGCGTCAAAATCCGTAGAGTTTGAGCTGAGAAATTAAACAAAACATTCTTGAAGCGGACGACTTTTCGGTGTGAACGCTTCCCAAATGTCCAGTGGGTTACCCACCGTGCTAATCTATTGAAATTAGAAATGTTATAAAAATCAGATATCAAACTTGTCATAGCAATTACTAGTGCATTAAACTTTCCCGCTAAGAAGTAATTTGGGGGAGGGGGTATAGAATGGTATACGGTTATTGCGTTAGAGAAAGTGTGTTAAAACAATGGCGTAGCAGGTTATAACCTCTTGTGGTATTGATTCGAATTAAAATAAAGTTTGTTGAAACTATTAGATACATATTTGGCTGTTAAGAGTGTGTATTCACATAAGACTAGTATATATCAACTAAATCACGAGAAATCTTTAAGGTACATGTGGTCCAACCAAATGAGTTTCCTGCGACATAGGAATTTTTCGTGTGACGTCTTAAGTTAACATGAATCTCAATGTGTAAACTGTTCAATTAAACATGTTCTTATGTATCAAAAAGAGGTGATTCTCCACTAAAATGCGATGTCATTATGATGTAGTTTTCGGCTTTTGGACGACAACAGCTTTCTGATTCTTAGAGTGGTATAATTATCTGATTGTTTAAAAGAAACCCCATTGAAGAGGACCTCTTATCGATGTATTTCAGATGTTACGGGGAAAAGTCAACATCGAATTTTATACAGAAAACATATAAGAAATATAGACAAAAGCTAATTATATGCTGATCTTTGCCTCTACAGGGAAGTCAGTAAGCATGCTCCAGTGTGCGTTTCAATGTATGAGGAACACTACCTGCACGACGGCCTCGTTCAATGATGACGGATCGTGTAACCTGTCTGCACACAAAGTAAATGGGACCCAAAACCTATCTATACTGCAAGATGCGACATCGTGGACGGTTATGTCTAAAAAACGTAAGTTCTTCACACACTTCCAAAAATGAGTTTGAGTTTATTGGGGTTTTACGCCGTTTTCAACTACCAGGGTAATAAGGCGGCGGCTGGAGCACCTAACCGTGGGTTCCTGGTATTTCTCGCACCAGTACAACCACAATATCCAAACCGAGCCTCCAGCTGCTCTCTCACATAGATGATTCACACCCATTGGTGAGAGACAAATGACTTTTGTCCAATGTCAGAATGGATACTGGCCGAGCCGGGGTTCGGATTCGAGACCCCTAGATTGACATACTCCGACGTAACCGACTGAGCTATCCGGGCTCGGCAATTCCAAAAATGACAATGTTTTAGGGTAACCCAATTACTCAGCTTCGAACAACAAAGTACGTTAACCCTTTCCCTGACAGCAAGAATTAGGACTGTTTGAATTTGAAAGCTTCTACAAACAAAGTGGGTGATAATAAATATGGGATTTATCAAACAATGTGGTACAGAAAATATTGAGGCAAAAGGAGAAACTGCTGGTTACCAGCAGTTTCTCCTTTTGTCTCGGTGTTTTTCCAAGCCTTTTCTATTAGGGACGTCAAAACCTGGTCTTGTTTGGGAAAGGTTAAAATGAAATGTGTGTAAATGATAGTTCAGAATTATTGATGCAAAAGGACAAATTAATTACTATGAATATTTTCTTCTTTTCCCGCAATGTTTTTCCAATCATTTTATTTATAAGGTGGGATAAAAGGTGTCATTGATTGAGAAATTGTAATTTCTGATCTAAATATGTCACTCGTATACTGCATATCAGCTATTTTGAAGTTCCAGTGTTAAGACATATTGTGATGACTGGACTTTAGCTCCAAGATCTCTGTTTGTAATATTTAAAGCTTTACGATTCGTCGAATCATTTATTAACATGTGCATTGATTGTTTACTTACTGAGTCTCATTCTGATCTACCGCGATTATGCAGTTATTTTAATTTGCAACCTTTATTCACGTTCAAAACAGCGCCTTTCCTGACATTTGCTGCATTTCCGGTTTACTTCTAGGTCATTGGTTCCCGGTCTTTTATTCTGTAGTTTAACGTCGCGTAGACGTTCTTGGGAACCATAATTCCGGGAACTTAGTAGTGTATCGTTGGTGACGCCATACGTCAACAATACATTACTATAAATAGTCCGATTTTTAAATTCATAACTGCTTTTGCCAGATATTGTTTGAAGAGATAATACAACAACAATAACAGATCTAGAATGATGACTCAGGTACATTTACTTCATGTTTGTATCTTGCTATTGTGAAGCAAAAGAATATCCACAATAATAATCTATTTTTAAATCTACTTTCACTTTCGTTTTATTTATTCCGCTCGGTACGTCCCGACAAATGGTGTCAGAAGTTAGAACGGTTATGATATGGTTTTGAATAGCGTTCGGTTTTTCTGTTAAACAAATACGTCATCGTCACGCCTCACTGGTCTAAAAATAGATTGGGAATCTCCTATCGTACAAATATATGGCTGTGGATCTCGCGAAGTTTTTCCACGTTCAACTTGCCGAAGATGACGTTTTAAGAGCTGGATTGCTGTAATCATTTGTTGAGAAACATTCTAATTCAGAGTTAAGAAGGTTGCTGTACTGTCGTGTACTTTTTAAGATCGGTAACTATGAAATAAGCAGTTTTAAAACAAGTAGATGTAATGTTTACACATACGGTCCTGCCTTGGCTTCGTCATGTCGCTCGTGCGTACTCGCTTACCCTTTCCAAAACGACAAAACGTCATGTTTGGCCAAATTGAAAAAAGTCTGCAGATGACAAAACGGATGTGAATACTTTTAGTGTTTTATCTCAGAGAAAATATTGAGACGAAAGAAGAATGATCATCAATATCCAAAGAAGTTATTCACACTATTTTTGTCTGCTGAGCAGGCCTTTTCAATTTGGTCGATCATCATTTTCTTCTTTTGCCTCAATATTTTCCCAAGAATTTTCTGTTGGGGACGTCAAAACCGGTCTTGTTTTGGGAAATGGTTAATATAGAAAAAAAAAAAAAAAAACAAAAAAAAACAAAAAAAACTAGAATTTGTCGCTGAATGTGATTTGATATCCCCGAAGGCTTTCACTATGTAGGCCTACAACAAAGGACAATATCTCACAAAATAAGCAAGGTAGAGTTATGCTCCTTGTGCGTTGCACTTCTCCTTGGTGAGATCTATCTACCCGAGAAGTTTCATGATCATAGCTACTTTACTTTCAGACTTTTCGGTGTTTTTTCTGGTTAAGCTACTGAGGAATCTCAAGAAAAAACGTTTGTCATTTCTGGTCTGTCTCCGTCTCTGGAAGCAATCTTGCATGTTACATATCCGCAATGTTTCGTAGTTTTAGTTCCCGCCTGCATTATCTATGATCGACTTATATCTCGCTTGAAAATAATATTTTTTTGCTAACACTGTTACGAAAAAATTGTCCGATTCATGACCGATAAACAAAATATTAGACTGGTACCCGGCAAACATTGTTGGGGGTTTTCCCATTAGAAATTTATTTTTAGCACAAATTGGCGCGAAAATTGTTCGCTATTGTTGAAATTTGGACCGTGGAATTTTTCGAGAAAGCCTTGTTTAGCGAGGATTGAGATTTTCCACTAATATTGAAAATATTTATTCATTTGAAATTCTGAATGAGAGTTGTTATTTTGTTTTGAAGTGGATATTGTTTTGTTCTTTCATAATGGATGGTGTTGAAATAGAAAATGAACAAGTTCAAGAAAGTTATCTTTAATGACACAAGAAATGAGTTGTATTTCACATACACTGAAAGAGTTACATTATCACATGAATTCAAGAATGGAAAAAATTGAAAATGGCATGTATGCTTTGCAGTCAAATATCTCAGAAATTAGACATCCTGACAGTGAAATAACATTCAGATCAAATTCAAGAGAAAATGTTGATAATGATCATGGAAGAAATGGTTCATTGATTAATCAAAGTACTCAAAGTACAAGCTATCAAAACTTACCTAATACAAATAATAACCAAAATATGACTGATCCTGTGCATATTTTCAATTTGAAAATGAAACCACAGACATTTGATGAGACATCTGATTTTAGTGAATATTTAACCCAGTTCAATATTGTTGCTGAAATTAAAAGTTGGTCATATCAAGCAAAGGCATTGTATTTATCTAGTTGTCTTACAGGCAGTGCTAGATCTCTTTTAGGGGAAATGTCAGAGACACAGAAAAGAGATTATGATAGTCTTGTAGAAATGTTGAGAAATAGATATGGGACAAAGAATAAAGCCGAAATTTACAAGTCACAGTTAAAGTCAATTAAAAGACAAAAAGTTCAATCTTTACCTGAATTAGCTCAAAGCATTAGAAAGTTAACCAAACAAGCTTATCCTGAAGCACCTTCAAGTTTGATAGAAATACTATCACTTGATTACTTCATTGATAGTTTGGATGATAGTGATATTAGACTGAGATTAAGGGAATGTTGTCCTAAAACTATGTCTGAGGCAGAAACAATAGCTGTTCGGTTGGAAACATATAAAATTGTAGATCAGGGTAGAGTTGCACCAGTAAATTTCAGATCATCATAAACATAAATCAACAATGGACACTGTTCTTGAAAAGTTGAATACTTTAACAGAAAGGTTGGATAAGTTGGATAAAAATTCAAATTCAAACAATGGGTATCAAAACAAACAAACACAACAACCAAATAAACAAGGTTATCAGCAAAATAGAAATAATAACAATAGGAATAATAATTACAATGGGAATTATAACAATTCCAGCAATCAAAATCAAAATTACAATGGTAATTACAGAAATGATAGAAATCAGGGAAATGGTTCTGGTAATAACTATCAGTGGATAAATGATGTTGGTAATAACTACCAGTGGAGAAATGGTTCTGGTAATAACTACCAGGGGAGAAATGGCTCTGGTAATAACCAGGAAAACGATTCGGGGTCGAGTTGGAGGGCCGCAACCAGACCAAATCACCAGTAAGGTCCAATACGAAAAATACAATAGAATTAAACAGTTTGGGAAAAGAAAATGGCTATTATTGTGATGTCAAGATAAATGATAAATTAATATCCTGTTTGTGTGATTCTGGTGCAAATGTTTCCATTCTGAGTGGCAAAATGTTTGATATGATAAATAAGAGTAAAGACATTGAATTAATTCCAGTAAATATCATGATGAGCACAGTTACTGGGGAAAACAAACCTTTCATTGGGAAAGCAAGTCTGAGTGTTGGGCTTGGTGAACATAAATTTGTTCATGAAATGCTGATAGCAGACAGAAATTTGGATGGTATTTTAGGTTTGGATTTCATGAAAATACATAACTGTGATCTCACGATAAGCAGAAATTATTTATCTGTAAAAGGTGACAAAATTCCATGTTTTACCAAGAATGCAATGAAACCAAGTTGTTGTAGAGTTGCTATTTCACAAGATATCACCATTCCACCAAACTCAGAAATGGTAATTCCGGGAAAAGTTCTAGATCGCATTGAGAAAGATAATTTTGTTTGGTAGAAGGTTGTGACAGTTTTTCTGATAAGACTGGTCTGTTTGTAGCTAAAACACTTTGTGATCCTAGTCAGAGGCGTGTTCCTATAAGATTAGCAAATTTCACTGAGAAACCTGTTAAGATCTATAGGGATACCACTACTGCTATATTAGAACAAGTGAATATAGATGAAAAGCAAACTGTAGGAGCAACTAATATTTCTAGTAACCAGTGCAATGATTTACCAGAACATTTTAATGATATGTTTTCAAAATCTTCAAAAGAGTTAAATAGGGAAGAGTGATTTACCAGAACATTTTAATGATATGTTTTCAAAATCTTCAAAAGAGTTAAATAGGGAAGAAACTGAGCATTTGAGACAGTTCCTTATAAAACATCAAAGTATCTTTAGTACAAGTTCAAGTGATATTGGTCACACAGACTTAATTAAACATAAAATTGATACTGGTGACAGCAAGCCTGTTAAGAAATATCCATATAGGATACCCCTGACAAAAAGAAAATTGATTGAGGCTGAAATTGATAAAATGGAAAAAGATGATATCATTGAGAAATGTCCACAAAGCCCATGGAATGCTTCTATTGTCACAGTCTTAAAAGCTGATAATTCAATAACATTTTGTTGTGATTACAGAGGTTTGAATGAGGTCACAATAAAAGATTCGCAACCTCTTCCCCGAATTGATGATAGTATTGAAGCTTTGGCAGGGTCAAAATGGTTTTCGTGTCTCGACATGAAATCCGGTTATTGGCAAGTCGAAATTGATGAAGCTGACCGACATACAACTGCTTTTTCTATACCAGGAGGCTCGCAATTTCAATGGAAACGTCTCGCTTGTGGTTTATGCAATGCGCCAGCAACCTTCACTAAGCTTGTACAAATGATATTTACTGGTTTATTATGGACAATGGTCATAATATACCTTGATGATATAATATGTCATTCAAAAATCTTCACGGAGCAATTGCAGCACCTTGAAGTAGTATTCAAAAGGTTAAGTGATGCAAATCTAAAACTTAATCCCAAAAAGTGTGTACTTTTCCAAAAAGAAGTCACATTTCTTGGACATGTGATCAATGAAAATGGTGTGGGAACTGATCCGTTAAAGATTGAAAAGATAAAGAATTGGCATATACCTAAAATTCCAAGGAAGCAAGAAGTTTTGTCTCCCTTGCAAGCTACTATAGAAGCTATGTATATCAATTTGCAACTATTGCAAAACCTTTGCATGAGTTAGCAGAAATCAATAGAAAATTTGTCTGGTCAAAAGAATGCCAAGATTCCTTTGAACAGATAAAATATGATTTGGTAAATGCTCCAATTTTGTCGTTTCCAACGGAAAATGATAAATTCATATTGGATACTGATGCATCATTGACAGGTCAAGGTGGAGTTCTGAGCCAGGTCATAAATGGCAAAGAAAAAGTGATTGGATACTTCAGTAAATGTTTCACTAAAACTGAGAGGAGGTATTGTGTGACAAGAAGAGAATTGTTGGCAATAGTCAATTCAATAAAATTCTTTCATCATTATTTACTAGGGAGAAACTTTCTAGTAAGAAGTGATCACTCAAGTCTGAAATGGTTAATCAATTTCAAAAATGTAGAAGGTCAGTTAGCTAGGTGGCTTGCATTTCTCAGTAGTTATGATTTCACAATAGAGCATAGAGCTGGACGGCTTCATTCAAATGCAGATGCATTGTCTAGAAGGCCTTGTCTTTAAGATGAGTGCAAATATTGCACCAGAGTAGAGAGTTCAAATAAGGAAGAGGGCATGGTTTCACAAGTGGAAACTTTGCCTACCAAGGGAAACAAATCTGGGTCTTATGATCAAAATCAATGCATGATTATCTCCCTTTTATTACTATTAGTTATGAATGTAAACCAAACAGTTGGTCAGATAATGTCCATTTTTCTTTTGGCATTTCTATCATTTGAGAATAAGGAAATTCTGTTTAGAACATGTAAATGTTTGATGAACAAGGGTAGATATTGTTGGTACACTTTACAGTGCTACCTAGAGGAAAAAGTTCCGCCCGATATTGGCTTTTCACACAAGAAAAATATCACAGAGATGACTTTCTCAAAAGATGATAGAGTTATTTCCCTTGCACTGTTAACTCTATTTCTGTTTTCCATGAAAATGTTTTTTCTGGTTGGTCTTTCAATGTTGATACTGCATGTCTGTTTGTTTAGCTGCAGAATCTGTAATTCCATGTTGTCAGTTGATTCTGAAAAGATAGAAAATAGGTTAAAGAAGACGGATGTTATTAAGGGGGTTAAATCAAATAATTTGATTAGCCATAACATTAATTCTATACAAACAAAGCCTATAAATAGTGTTAACCAAACCAGTAAAGATGTTTTGATTAATGCTAGTGATGGTCCTAGTACCAGCACTTCAGATTCAGATATGCACCAAGCACAATCAACTAGTCATTCTGATGTCAGTCAAAATTTGGATTTGATTTCTGATATAAATTCCTTGCAAAATGCTGATAATGACTTGAAATTGATTAAAGATATGATTTCTAATGGAGAAAAACCAACATGGCAACAAATTTCTAAATACAGTCCAGAAGTGAGATACTTATGGAAACATATTGATTCCTTTGTATTAAAGAATAATGTACTGTATAGGAAATGGGAAAGTAATGAGCCGGAGGACACTGATTTCAAACTCCTTTTAGTTATTCCAAAGTCACATAGATCCTATGTTTTAGAGCAACTCCATGACAATAAATGTGGTGGTCATTTAGGGGTAAAGAAAACTCTGCATAAGATAAGAGAAAGATATATCTGGTTTACTCTGAGGAAAGATGTGGAAAATTGGCGTAAAGCTTGTGTAAAATGCAATAGTAGGAGAATGTCTTTAAGAAAGCCAAAAACACCTCTTCAATGTTATAATGTGGGGGCTCCCAATGAACGGATAGCTATTGATTTCATGGGTCCTTTTCGGAAATCCAATAGTGACAACAAGTACATTATGGTCATTGGGGATGTATTCAGTAAATGGACAGAGTGTTTTTGTATCAATAATTTAGAGGCAAGTACTGTAGCAAAAGTACTTGTAGATAAATGCATAAGCCGTTGGGGTTGTCCTTTAATCTGCCATACTGATCAAGGAAAGACATTTGAATCAAAGTTATTTGCAGAAACATGCAAATTGTTGGGCATAGAGAAAACTAGATCTTCAAGTTTTCATCCACAGGGAAATGGATTTATTGAGAGACAGAATAGTACAATAATAAAAATGCTCAGTCAGTATGTCTCAGCTAACCAAAAAGACTGGGATGAGCATTTAGACTTGGTTATGTTGGCATATTGTTCAGCAGTTCATTCATCAACTGGGTACACACCGGCAATGCTTCATATAGGAAGAGAGCTAAGCCTTCCTATTGACCTTGTATTTGGTTCCCCGTTAGATGAAACTGAAAGAGATAAAGATAAGAGTTATCCAAAAATATGTCATAGATTTAGAACAGAAATTGTTGAGCATCAATGAAATAGCACGTGAAAACATAGAAATAAGCTCCAAAAACATGAAAGTCAGTTATGACACTAAGGCAAACTTAAATTCATATAAAGAGGGAGATTTAGTCTGGTATTATTGTCAAATTAGAAAGAAAGGTTTAAGCCCTAAATTCCAAAAACCATGGATTGGCCCATGTAAGGTTCTACAAAAAGTGAATGATGTTCTATACAGAATAAGGATACAAAACAGGAAATATTCAAAAATAGTACATCATGACAAGTTGAAGATATATAGGATTTAGTTATTAACACTTAATGTAAAAAAAAAAGAATACTGTTTTATCATTTATAGATATAGATCTACAATTATACAAGTACACATAATACATAATGCTAAAGACACATTAATTTCACTTCTTTAGATTCCTATGCACGGTATGTGGTGATCTGATCTTCGGGAGCAGAAAGGCCTGTATAGCTCATTTAAGAAAACAGCACTCGGGTATATTCTTTAAGTGTCAAAGTTGTTTGAAGATATTTAGAAGGAACGACAATCCCCACAGCTGCAAAGCTAGAAAGGCCCAATACATGTTGTTTAACCAGACAACCGGTGCCAAGAATGAGGCTGCAGAGATGGATTTGAAAGTATTTATGGGGAAAGCAGAAAGAGAGTTATGCAGGGATTTGTGGAACAAGGATGAGGAGAAGGAGGAGAAGAAAAGAGAAGAAGTAGAGGAGGAAAATGAAGTAGAAAAGAGTGCGAAACAAAGAAGAATGGAAAAGTTGGAAGAAGATTTAGAGGTGACGGATTCCGAAGAGGAATGGGAGGATGACAGCTTTATCAACTTCCAGAGATATAATTATGAACACGAGATACAGTTATTAGAATGGGATGACAGACAGAAGGAAGAAGAAAGAAAGAAGGAGGAGATGAAGGAAGAAGAAAGAAAGAAGGAGTAGAAGAAGAAAGAAGAAAGGAGAAAAGAGGAGTTGAGAAAAGAAGAAGAGAAGAAAAAGGAGGAGCTAAGGAAGAAAGAGGAGAAGAAGAAGGAAGAAGAAAGAAAGAAGGAGGAGATGAAGAAAGAAGAAGAGAGGAGTTGAGAAAAGAAGAAGAGAAGAAAAAGGAGGAGCTAAAAAAGAAAGAGGAGAAGAAGAAGGAAGAAAGAAAGAGGAGTTGAGGAAGGAAGAAGAGAAGAAAAGGGAGGAATTAAGAAAGAAGGAGGAGAAGAAGATGGAAGAAGAAAGAAAGAAGGAGGAGTTGAAGAAGAAAGAGAAGAAAAAGGAAGAAGATAAACAAAAATTGAAGAAGAATGAGAAGAAGATAGAAGGAATGAGAGAAGAATTGGTACAAATAGAAGAAAAAATTGAGGAAGAAAGAAGAAGGGTAGAAAAGTTGAAGAAGAAAGAAGATGAAGAAAAGAAGGAGAAAATAGGAAGTGAAAACATGGAAGAAGAAATCAAATTAGTAGAAGAAGTAGAGGAGAAAACAAATAGAAAGAGAAAGTTGATAAGGGAGGAGGAGAGAACGGTCATTTATGTACAGGACGGATTTTGTTACGAAAAAACAACAATTATTAAGAAGTTCAAATTGATGTAGTTGGTTACTTGAAATTTGTTATACATTTTATATGTTGAAAATTGTTATAAAGTTAATTTAAGTCAATTCAAAGATACTGTTTCAAACCAGAATACTGCTAATACACAAAATATGGAATGACCACAGCCTTGTTTACCTATTTAATTCCATGTTTGAGGAGTTAGTTATTTCAGTTATTTAGTAGTTAAAAGTAATTAACTCTTTTCAAGTAATTTTACCATACTTTTGGTATTTCATTTATTACCTTTGATCACATCGAACATGAAGGATATATTTCTTCAATAATACTTTATTTCATTGCATGTAATTTCTCATATTGAGATAAAAAAATTCTATGTATTAATAAGATAGAGCTAAAACTTACTGAAGCCAAAAACTTTAATTGGTGCTTTCAATACCGAAACTGTTCAATTTGATGATTTCAAACCCGAAAACTGTTATATTTGGATGAAAATCCGAAAACTGTTCCATGATGAAATCCGAAAACTGTTCCACGATGTCATACTATACTCGATGTACTACTACTGAGGGTAGCTTTTGTTGTATGACGTATTGTTGTCACAATTCTGATGACTTCGAGGGTACGATGAATCGATCCAAAGGCCTGACGAAGGACGATCCATGAGGATAGATGCCAAACACGATGACTGGGGTACGATGAATCGAGCCATAAACCTGACGATGACGATCCAATGATGAAATATAATAGTACTATAGACATTTAATCCTACATTCATTTAGCGTTAAGTAAGAGTATCAAGGAACAGACTTCTGATTTAAAGTGCTTTCATATCTAAGTAATGTATTTCCCATGTGTGAACATCTATAACAGTAACACTTTAATTGAACACTTTTATGTGCCATTTAGTAACATTAATACTTATGAAGATTACTTATTCCAATATGACACATGTTAATTATTACTTTTATGATCTATCAATTCATTATTGTTAATTACATTGATTTATTATTTAAATCTATCACTCAAGGTCATACAAGTAAGTTTTCAAATGCTTTAAATATCTATATCTTAAGAATTGGGACAATTCTTTCGCAGTGAGGGGGTAATGTGGTGACTGGACTTTAGCCCCAAGATCTCTGTTTGTAATATTTAAAGCTTTACGATTCGTCGAATCATTTATTAACATGTACATTGATTGTTTACTTACCGAGTCTAATTCTGATCTACCGCGATTATGTAGTCATTTTAATTTGCAACCTTTATTCACGTTCAAACCAGCGCCTTTCCTGACATTTGCTGCATTTCCGGTTTACTTCTAGATCATTTGGTTCCCGGTCTTTTATTCTGTAGTTTAACGTCGCGTAGACGTTCTTGGGGACCATAATTCCGGGAACTTAGTAGTGTATCGTTGGTGACGTCATACGTCAACAATACATTACTATAAATAGCCCGATTTTTAAATTCATAACTGCTTTTGCCAGATATTGTTTGAAGAGATAATACAACAACAATAACAGATCTAGAATGATGACTCAGGTACATTTACTTCATGTTTGTATCTTGCTATTGTGAAGCAAAAGAATATCCACAATAATAATCTATTTTTAAATCTACTTTCACTTTCGTTTTATTTATTCCGCTCGGTACGTCCCGACAATATTTAACGCAAATATATTCGAGTAGAAAGAGGTCCTTTGATATAAAAACAAGAATAGTCCGAGGGCAATGAAGCTTACCCTAACGGCAGCTTGTCACAAAGAAAAGGCCACGATCCTTGGTCAAGGTAAAAGGCCATGGTCCAAATGAAAATCCTTGTGGCAGGAGGTATCAATGTGTATAAGTATAAGATAACGGCCGAGTAAAAGGTTCTAAAAAGTAGGTCAAACTCTAAGGTCAATATCAGAAGGTTAAAGATCGTTAGACTAGGTATCCATGTGTAAAATGTAAAGGCTGCATCGGAAAAAGTACAGAAAATAAAGGCCCAGGTAAAGTTTTTTTAAAGGTAGATCAGACTCCAAGGTCAATGACACAAGGTCAAAGACCATGTTTACAATTGAAAGGTATTTGCAGGAAGTATCCATGTCTGAAATATCAAGGTTGTACACGTCTGTTATAGTACATATGATAGTGACCAGGTAAAACTTTTTAAAATTAGGTCAAACTCCAAAGTCATGGTCATGAGATCAGAGATCATGGTCACAAATTAAAGCTTTAGGTATGCGGTGTCCGTGTGTGAAATACCTAGGCGGTATGTGTAATAGGACATGAGATGTAGGTCAGATTAAAAGTGTTTTAAGGTAGCAGACTGCAGTTTCTGGGGCAAAATCGCTGTCCGAAACACGCCGATATATTGGAAACTTAAATAACCCTCTCAAACACCAACCTGAAATTAAAAATACATTTTATTAGCAAGAATGAGTAGTCAAGCTGCATAAAAAGCATAGTTATTTACACGCTAACACTAAGATTCTGAAAAATTTGACAATAAAAGATATTCGACATGGCTTCGAAAACTAGTGAAAAATTGGCCATTTTCGTACAAACGCAAACTTACCCTGAAGCCAGCGGGAAACGATAACCCATTCAAGACTTGCTGTTTCTAAAGCCAAGACAGTGCTAGATCTCATTCAAAAATGCATTCAAAAATATGTGGTTTCCATCTACTTTTTTTACAATTTTTCAAAGTACTCTTACCCTTTGATTATAGCCTGAAAAGCCGACAAATTTCCCATACCTTACCCACTCCACTTTAGCATGTGTTACAGGGTTCCAGTCTAATCAAATAAAGCTAGCATATGTAGTGCGAATTCTGAAATGGTCCCTAAATAGAAATTTGTACTGATTTAAGGAAGCTCTGTCTGTTCTTACCATCAACCATCCAGTCAAAACTTACCTTTTCATAATATTTCTAAATTTGCCCCCTACCAGTTCGAATATTCCACTAGAAACTGCATACTGCTACCTAAAGTAGGTCAAACTCCGAGTTCAAGGTCACACGGTCAAAGGCCTTGGTAAAAATTGTACCCACGTGTGAAATACCAAGGATGTATCTGTAATAAGGCATAAAATATTGGTCAGGTTAAAGGTTTTTCTAAAAGAAAGTCAAACTCTAACGGCAGTCACATGGTAAATTTCACAAAACGAAAGGTTTTCGTGGGAGGTACCCATGTATGAAGTATCAAGTCTGAATCTGTAATAGGACATAAGATAAAGGCCAGGTTAACGTTTTTTATGTCAGGTTTAATTTTATCAAGAGTAGGTCAAACTCCAAGGTCAAGGCCACAGTCTCAAATGAAGGGTCCTTTTGAGATGTACCCATACGTGAAATATCAAGGCTATGTGTGTAGTAGGGCATAAGATTTAGGCCAGGTTAAAGCTTTTTTTAACGGTCAGATAGAATGTAAAACTTCAAGTTCAAGGTCACAAGGTCATGGTCCCAAATGACAGGACTTAGCAAAAGGTATCTACATGCGATATATTAAGGATGTATCTCTCATAGGGAATGGGATATGGGTAAAACTTTCGTCCCGAGCGAGCTAAAAGTTGACCGAGCGTAAAAGCGAATAAAGGTAATCTTAAATTTGGTGTTTCGTGACCAAACCTTATGCTGTGGGTGTTCGATGAAATTGTCTGCAAGAGACGATTGCTTGCAGACGATTCCAATGTGTGCCGACAAAATAAGGTTTTATGATTATTAAGGGGTCAATTCACGTTTTAGATTTCGTTAACATTCGAGGAAGCCCAAGAAATACGTTATCACCCGATTGCGAAGCACAAGGGTCGTTTTATAATTTAGCGGGCCTCTGCGAATGATAACGACCGAAATAAGTCCTTTTTATACACGAAAATAAAAAATCGAAACGAGAGTAAAAATATACGGCATTGTTATTTTGTTCTGATTTAATTATCTTCCGATAACTATTTGTTATACGTGGCGTCAGCAAAACGTTATAATTTGGCGCCAAAGCGAACTTTACTTATGAAATAATGACAAGATTAGAGGGTTGGAAATAAAAACCGATGTGCAAAGGACTGCAAAATTATATCATATAAGGTAAAAACCTATGGCGTTGATGATTGCCTTAACATGTAGCCTCGAGCGAATTAGTTTTTTTAGCTGGACGATAAAATCTCTATACTTGTTATCATTTCAATTAATATACGATAAATAGAAAACTCATAAAACAGATAATTTCAAGGAGTTAATTTGAGGAACATCTGTCGTAATCCAAAGTTATAAGCGTAAGAAAACGCAAGCTTATTGGCTGACATGAATATTTATGAGCTACTTTCGAAGGATTCTTCATATTTATTTCCATAACAATAACGCAAATTTAGACGAACAGATACATCACGCTCGTTTTCAAAGGGTAAAAAGGCGTCTTTATGAGGGGAAACGTTTTCAGTACTGTCGTTACTTTGATTTGTGATGTAAGATATGACGCACAAATTATTATGTAAACCGTGATTTTGTCTTATAAAGACGGAAGTTAACATTAAGTAAACGCTAATCTGAAAAGATTATATACTGCATTGCATTTTTCAAGTAAGGCGATGAAGATTCGACGAATTTATTGTATTCAAGAATTGTTAAATCTGTACTTTTTCACTCCGACTCACCGATTGTTCATACTTGTTCTCGGCCTGTTTATAAAGACCAGTGATGACAAATGTCCACCTGTGATCGCGATCATTTCTTACTGACTCTGACATTCCTAAGTCTGCCTTTTTCATTACTATCATCTATGACGTTGGTGTAAATGTCTCGATCACCGCCGATGCGAAGTATTTTACAGATTGATAGATAGATATATTTATTTCAGCATTAATCAAAACATGACAAACAGTATAACAACACATACATAGCACAATGTTTAACAATGATAAGATATATATTACTTTATATAAATAAACAAAAAATCATCAGATTAAATGAATTGTAGTAAAGATTTCAACGAATCTTGATTTGTGCATAACGTTGAAGTATGTGGCAAACATAATTCCAGTGAATTCCACAGATAACGATAGTTTTCCGAAAGAATCAGCTAAGAAATAACAGAGCTATTACCCTTTTAAGTGTTACCTTACTTTTGGGACACCCTGTTTTTGATTTTCAAAAAAACCCTCTTTAAATATGTAATTTTAGATAGGGGATTCGTCTGATGGATGAACTCCTTTGTCCGGCAGAAAAAATGCATTTTTTGACCGAACCTGGATTTGAATACCATAGAAAATGTTTTCTTGCTTCATAAATCTGAGATATGGTAATTTTTTTTTAAAAAAAATGGCGGGTATCAACTAGGTAGACTGGAGCAACTCTCAGAAATCAAGATGGCGTCCAAGATGGCGAATTGTTGTTGGTCTTTAAAATGGCAATAACGTATTTTAATGTATTCAAGTAAAGTGTCAAGAACGTCTAAGATGTTTTGTTTACATGGTTTAGTGGTATTTCTACCAGAATATAGGGTAGTTGCACTATCTTAGCCCACCCACTACATTTAGCATGGGAGAAATCTTGAAATACGTACAAAAAATTACTATATATTCATTTTTGCAAATAGATGCTCTAAAAAAGAAATCTGTACAATAAACTAAAAAATAAATGATAAAGTAAATTGGGTAATATTAAATGGCTTCCTTTTAAAAATATTTTGTAAGACATGTACATCATTTTTACACATTTTGTAACGGGTTAGATACCATTTATGCAGATTAGAGGGTGTTTTAGCTTTTATAAAAATGCCATATACATGTATCCCTAAATGTGTATCAAACCCTATTGTGTGGGTACTTATTGATTCTTTAGACGATTGAAACGAGTACCCGCAACATCGGTTTTGAAATTAAGAAAAAAGAATGCCTTTACATACTGTTGTCTGATGCTCAGTTTACTGGATTCAGAAAAGGTAATTTGGTTCTTAGTAATAAAAACTTTTTTCTTAAAAAAAAATGTCTATTCCAAACGGCCAGGACCGCACAGTGGGAGGGGGACAAAAATGCCGAATTTCCTTATTTTACACTGAAACGGGGGGGGGGGGGTCCATAAGGCCGTTTTCCTAGGACATAAATTTTCTAATGATATTTTAGTACAAATAGATACATAAACGGGACGTGTTTTGTCGAAAAGTCTGAATCGAACGGACCTTTGGTTTGGTGTATACTGTATATTGAAAGTGGGTAGGGTAATTCTATTCAGGCGCTACCCAAGGTGCTTATACATCAATTTTCTACCTAAATGCAAATAATTGGCGAATTCTTTTAACACATTCTGTTTCGTACATGAGCCCATGTTTAAATGACATGTAATCCATTGGCTTACTTATGATAAATATTAAAATATTTGGAATTTTATGTATTTTTTTCATTTTTTTTATATATATTTTCATCTCCCAACTTTGGGGAAAACGTCAACACGTTTTTATAAAGCGACATATTGGAATACAATTTTAGGTGAGAGCATGTTAATAAATCGTCATTTCAAAATTATGAGGGGTTTTTGGTAGCTGCTCGGGAAAATGAGTATGGGCCCTTGAATGCACGAAAACCCATGACAAATTGTGGAATAAAAAACAAAATACATTTTTTCTGGATTTCCTAACTCATTATTTACACAAAATCTTAAATATTTTATCAGAGGTGGCAGAATTTTACAGACACACATTGTCACTTTAACCAGTCATACGCTTTCTATAGCTTCTATATTAGTCTTTTCAGTCCCAAATTAAAGAAAGTGTAATGTACAATTTTTGGCAGACATCATATCTAGTATGAAGCACAACAAAATGCTGTTAGGCAAAGAGTTTAGAAAATGTCTGTCTGAAACTATAGTAAAAACGTATTCACTTTTGTATAAATCACTGCTAAATCAATTTTGAATATACATTGCGTAAGTCTGTAAGTTGCAGTTAAAATAGTATTGAATTACTGAATTACTGAAAACTGAAGTGGGAGGGGTAAAATAAAATTTCTCTTCTCTGTTTGTAAATAGTGAATACATGAAGTTTCTGAATATTTTTCAGCTTGTCCTTTCGACGCAGACGAGGTAGGAGACGCATGCTACATCAGTTTTCCCTATCCCGCTGGATTAATGATGTGGCATAATAAAGCCATGGTAAGAGAAAATAGTTTATAAACGATTTAACAACTTTTTATGTCCCTTTATCGAACGACTTTTGTTTTACAGTTTTCTTTTTGTCAAGGGCGGGGTTAGAACTTAGCAGATATATTCGTTTTTGCATAAAAAGATGAACAACCAAACATTCACCCAAAAGACTGATTACCTGATGCGCATTCTTTAGAGCGAGATTTCTTTTAGACTTCTTAAGATGTTTTATAGTATAACGCCTTCTTTAGAGCAAGATTTTTAAGAAGCTAAAGCGGAAGCACCATTACCCTGTGCTTCATGTGGAACCCCTCGATTAACTCTGTAGAAACAATATAAGAATTGACCGAGTTGTTCCGAATGCTCTAAGGTACCATTATGATGTCATTTGCATGAAGTATGCAGCATTCGGAAAGTTCAGTCTGTGCCTAAGTGTAGTCTGGCCAGGATCCATGCTGCTGTCTTACGGTGATTACGGGTTACGAAGAAAGTATCGGAGACCAAAATGGTTAATGATCAGACTGCGTGTATACGCAGGCTGGTCTTGAACCACGTTGGGCTCAAAAGCCTTAAAGGATATTTTTCCAGATTCTAGCTAAATTACTTTTCACAGAATGTCTGTGCTGAACTCGGAGGCCGGCTTCCCGAACCACGAACAAATGCAACATTCCAGCTTCTAAGCAATTACGGGACGGAAATATCTAATGGTAGGTTATTATTCTATTTCTTTGTGTTCACAAGGAACATTTTTTGGTAGACGTTCTTTAACGTCACTAATACCATGCTATCAAAATTACCCTTTTACATACTGTTCACCTCAAAATCCTGTTTTGACCAAATCTATGACAGGCAATAAAACCTTAATTAAGCATGATCTTATTCTATACTGCCTGCATCATTCTCATTTTTTTCAAGGAATCCAAAAGAAAACTATACAATGAAGATTCATGCTTTATGACAAAGAAATCCAATAAACCATTTTGGAGGAGAATCAGACTTTTCTCAATGGAAAGGTTGCAACAAGGGGTCCAACAATAGATTTTCTTTAAATGTGGATTGGTAGGGTTATATAAAATCTCTAATTTGTATGTGTAATCTGATGAGGGTGACAAAGTGGGTGGGGTAGATTGACACGAGAATCAAATTTCAAATTTGAATTTAATAACCTTTTCTGTTATGTTTGTAGTACATTGAAATTTTGCAAGTGCTTTCAATAGACTAAGGACAGAATATTTTAGGATTCATTAATTATATATATCAGTTTGTTGATTTTCTGTATTCGTTCTTTTGTCGATCTCAGATTTTGCTTACTTATGATGTAATAATTTTACCTGGAGATCCCGGGACTTCCCTCAACGAACTAGGATCCCTTTTCTAATTTACGAGTATCCACTCACGGCTAACAAGCGGGTCCGCATTCTGGCCAGGGGGTAGGTACGCTCCAAAGCCGATGTCTATTGATTAACCATCAAATATGACCTCTGCCGTTTTTGGTACACAGACAGCCTATTTGGTCGTCATATTCTAATTATAACACATCATTTGAATTATCGAATCAAAATCACTCACTTTTATCTTGCATGATCATTACGTATACATTACGTCGCTTCTATTTTTGGCTGAAGCAGGTAACATTTGAATTATCGAATCAAAATCATTCAGTTTTATCTTGTTTGATTACGAATACATTACGTCGCTTCTATTTTTGGCTGAAACCGGTTTTTTGAAGCGTCAGCCAATGAAAGTTTGTATCAGCTTTTTAAATTGTTTTGTTGTGTAAAGCCCACGATTGGATACCGAAATCCCGCCAAGGCCCGAGATTAGACGTGAAATGACCCCGCGGGAACAGAGCATCATTATATCATAATGGAATGAAGAGAGAATGTGCTCTGTTCTTAAGAGAGTAGGGGGTGGGGCGCACAATTTTAAGACAAATCATTATTATTCATTGATATGCCAACGAGATAATTTGCCTAAAGCAATTCCAATTAAATCAACAATTTTTCAGCTTTCATTGGATACCATTCTGACATTTGAAGGCCAATATTCAACCAAGATATGACCAAATAAGTTTTGTAAATTTGAATGAATATTGTGATAGGGTTATGGGTTGAGATAAGGTTTGTGTCCATAAGCCCAAACGGGCATTGCGCAAACACTGTTCAAAATGTTTCTAATATAATGATCTTCAAGGTAAACCATCTTTGCAAAATTCCCATGGACCTGAATGGACAGAAAAGTATTGATTTTGAGAGTATTTACCACATTTCCACCCCAAAATCCCGCATTTTAAAGAAAAAAATCATTGATATTAATGAAAATATAAAATGTGTTATTAGCATGAAATAACTGCAATTGAAAGAGCAAGTAATAAAACTTTATTCGACACCAATCTTATATCTGTGGTTAAAATTTTCAATCAAGATGACAATGAACACTATGATAGGGATATGGTTAAGATAAGGTCGCAATTTTATGGAAGATCATAAATATTCATTGCTATGCGAATGAGCTGATTTGCATAATATAACTGCAAATGAAAAAAATACAAAAAAATGCATAAGTTTTCATTTCATTACATTCTGATATCTGTGGGTCTATATTCAATTAAGATATTATCATTTAAGATTTGAAAAGGAGGGGTTTCCATAAGGCCATTTTCCTGGGACCTACGAGGGACGGTCGGAAAGTAGTTGGACTTTTCGTGTTGCTGTCTCTCCATTTGCAACTGTATAAACACATTATATATTGGTGAAATCTACATC
This sequence comes from Fragum sueziense, assembly GCA_963680895.1. Lineage (NCBI taxonomy): Eukaryota > Metazoa > Mollusca > Bivalvia > Cardiida > Cardiidae > Fragum > Fragum sueziense. The sequence goes on along the minus strand of OY804593.1, from coordinate 75,876,611 downwards.
CATTTGCCAATAATGTGGTCAGTTTATTTTCAAAGAAAGTTGAATATATGCAATATTCTGTCCACTTATATGTGATAGGGGTTTTATGTACCATAGGCTATTTGTTAGAGGAACAACAAGGGTAACCAAAACAAAAGAACAGTCTAGTCATTTTAATCGCGAAGAATTTAAGTTTTTGAACTACATTATCACTGAAGATTGAATAATGGTTCATAATTCCGAACTTGGGATAAAAACCCAGTCACAGCAGTCATAGAAACGAACTGGTTCCCCACCTCTGAATAGATTACGCTATTACATTCGGCTGGTAGTCATGTTTGTTGCTTTTGTGGATTCACGAGGTCTGATAGTTAGTCATTTCATGTCAAATGGTAAAAACTGTCATTGCTAAGTACAATTCTGAAGTAATTCAGAAAAAAACAAAGAATAAAGGCTGAAGTAAACGCGTCCCAGATTAGCAAAAAAAAAATGTTTTCTACTTTACGATTACGCACGCTCCCATACCACCGCATCTACAGTGGAGATTATCAAATATTACCCATGACAAAAGTTGTTTTACTCTTCTTATAGCCCAGGCCCTACCCCACACGGCTTTTATTTGTGTCTAGAACTGATGAAAATGCTTGCTGAGAAGAAATTTGAGACCAGGGCGCCTTTGATACCGGTGGTTACACAGTACCTAATACAGTGGGTCTACGTCATGGTTAATAGTGGCAATAGTAAAGCTCCTACGAAGATTGCAAAAATGCATAGACATAGATGGATAATTTCTTTAAACAGTGTAGAAAGAATTTTGTTAAAAAATTAAATGGTTTTAGAGAACTAGTCGAAAGTCCAACTACTTTCCGACCGTCCCTCGTAAATTTTCCAATGAAATTTTTACCACAGATAGATACATAAAGGGGACGTGTTTTGCCGAAAAGTATGAATCGAAAAGACCTTTGGTTTGGATTTATATTGTATATTGAAAGTGGGTGGGGTAATTCTTTTCAGGCGCTATCCAAGGTCCTTATAAATCAATTTTCTATCTAACTGTAAATAATTGGCGAATTTTTTTAAAACATTATGTTTTGTATATGAGCCCATGTTAAGATGACATTAAATTCATTGGCTTGCTTATTATAAATATTAAAATATTTGGAATTTCTTGTAATTTTTCAATTTTTTGTATATTTTCATCGCCCAACTTTGGGCAAACATCAACACGTTTTTATAAAGCGACATAATGGAATAATATTTTACGTAAGAACTTGTTAATAAATCGTTATTGCAAAATTATGAGGAATTTTTGATAGCTAGTCGGGTAAATGAGTTACGGGCCCTTGAATGCACGAAAACCCATGACAAATTGTGGAATAAATAACAAAATACATTTTTTCTGGCTTTCTTTCGTGCAGAAAGGCAGAAATGTTTAATTTGCTTAAATTATAGCTGGCCTCAGCAAACAGTACTACAAATAAGATATTGCGGTCAGTTTTGTCTGTTGTCCGTCCGTCTGTCTGTCTGCCCGTCCATGATATAAGGTTTACACTCTAGAATCCACAAATATTATCCGATCTTCACCAAACTTTGTCAAAATGTGTATGGTCATAAGCCCTTGTGTTGGATTAATTTTGGACGGAATTGCTGCAGAAAGTGCTGAGTTATGTGCCCTTGAATGTCAAAAAATGCTATTTTTGACAATTTTTGCATTCAAAAAAATTCAAATATTACCCAATCAAATGCAAAACCAAGTGAAAATGTTTGCATTTATAATATCTTGGGTGAGAGTGATTTTCATCCAGATCGAAATTGCAAATTTTGAGGAGTTATCCGCCCTTGAATTTGAAAAAATTGTTAATTTTTGCCTTCATTTTCTCTGTAGCATCCACCAATATGTAAAACATGAAATTAAAACTTGGACAAATTGTTGATGTCCATTAGATCTTTTATAGGTTAAAGTTTTGGCATCATTTGAAATGCTTTTCCCAAATTATCTACCCTTGAATTAGGCAAATTTGTGGGTTTTCGTGCAAATCTAGGGCTAGTACGGCAATTTTGTTAAATTCAAGGGCGGATTACTCAGGATAAACATTATCAATCTGGCTGAAATTCTTACACGTCTTATATATTATAGACAGAAATAATTTGTCCTCTATCGGTCTTAATTGCTCCATGTTTGTGGATGCTAAAGGGAAAATAAAGCCGAAAAATGCAATTTTGTCAAATTCAAGGGCGGATAACTCAAAATATACTTTAACAATTTGGATGAAAATCACACTCACCCAAGATATTATAAATGCAAACATTTTCACTTAGTTGTGCATTTGATTGGTTTATATTTGAAATTTTTTGAATGCAAAAATTGTCAAAAATAGCATTTTGTGACATTCAAGGGCAAATAACTTAGCACTTTCTGCAGCAATTCCGTCCAAAATTAATCCAACACAAGGGCCTACGACCATACACATTTTGACAAAGTTTGGTGAAGATCGGACAATATTTGTGGATTCTAGAGTATAAACCTGATATTATGGACTGGCAGACAGACAGACGAACGGACAACAGACAAAACTGACCGCAATAGCTTATTTGCAGTACTGTTTGCTGAGGCCAGCTATAATTTAAGCAAATTAAACATTTCTGCCTTTCTGCACGAAAGAAAGCCAGAAAAAATGTATTTTGTTATTTATTCCACAATTTGTCATGGGTTTTCGTGCATTCAAGGGCCCGTTACTCATTTACCCGACTAGCTATCAAAAATCCCTCATAATTTTGCAATAACGATTTATTAACAAGTTCTTACGTAAAATAGTATTTCATTATGTCGCTTTATAAAAACGTGTTGATGTTTTGCTCAAAGTTGGGCGATGAAAATATACAAAAAATTGAAAAATTACATAAAATTCCAAATATTTTAATATTTATAATAAGCAAGCCAATGAATTTAATGTCATCTTAATATGGGCTCATATACAAAACATGATGTTTTAAAAAAAATCGTCAATTATTTACATTTAGATAGAAAATTGATTTATAAGGACCTTGGGTAGCGCCTGAAAAGAATTACCCCATCCACTTTCAATATACACCAAACCAAAGGTCTGTTCGATTCGGCAAATCACGTCCCCTTTATTTATCTATCTGTGGTAAAAATTTCATTGGAAAATTTAGGTCACAGGAAAATGGCCTTATGGAAACCCCTCCTTTGATTGAACGATTTGATAGGGTTAAGAGGTTTGGATAAGGGTTACGACCAGAAAGCCGCAACAGACAGTGAAAACATCTCTCAAAATGTTTCTTAGATTATGGTAGTTATTTAGACAAACCATGTCTACATAATTTCCCTTCGGGATGGCATGGGATAAAACATGTTTCTAGCCCTGGGATTATCCTTTGGCACAATCTACTCTACAATGGCATTTTAAACGCATTGTTACTGTATCATATGTAAAAGATTTTTATAAGCTTGACAAAACGTTCAATCACCACTATACATAGATATCATCGGTGTTATTGCAAAACCTTGTAACTCCAGCTTGATCAAAGCTGGAGTTACATGGTTTTGCAATAACACTAATTACACAACGACCACTTTTTTCCCTGCAGGTTTTGATTACTACTGGTTGGGACTGCGCAACACGTCTGGTCAGTATGTTTGGATGAGCGACGGTGAAGCCCCATCTTACACACGCTGGCATGAAAGTGAACCACAGGGTAAAGAATGCGTGGGTTTGGCTGGTGGATTTTGGGCTTCCACTGGGTGCTTGACTACTAGTTTGTATGTCATATGCGAAGTTTAAACCTTTTTCTAAATGGCGTAAAATAGGTGGTCCAACAGGGAATTATTTTGTTCAGTTAAACGTGACGTAATTTTTGACAAACACTATTTCTGAAGATCTTGTAATAAAATCTCGCTATTATAATCAAGCCGTATGAAAGATTCACTATTAAATCAGATTGATTACAGTTGAATTGCTTTATCAAAACAACTGAACTCGTTTAATACTGAATCCAATATAGTTATACCTCAAGATAAATGACCTGGTAGAGCAGCCCATGCTAATCGAATGCCAGGTCATTTATCGTGACTCTTCGTGAGGTATACGAATTTTTATAACAACACCGAAGGTGTAAATAACAAGAGAACCATGCTGGTCCTTAATCGCTTGACTGAACCTAGTTAGAATGAAAGTCCCAATGTTGTCAAGTTTAAGAGCACATGGTTTAAGATGCGAGATCATGATCTAGCTGAAAACTGCATTCATAATCTTAAATGATCAACATTTGTGGCTGTTACAGTAAAAACAAAGTTGAAGAAAACAACAATTTTGTCAGTCAAGGGGCCGAGCCCGGATAGCTCAGTCGGTTACGTTGGAGTCTGTCAATCCAGGGGTCTCGAGTTCGAACCCCGACTCGGCCAGTATCCATTCTGACATTTGACAAGTCATTTGTCTCTCACCAATGGGTGTTAATCATCTATGTGAGAGAGCAGCTGGAGGATCGGTTTGGATATTGTGGTTGTACTGGTGCGAGAAATACCAGGAACCCACAGTTAGGTGCTCCAGCCGCCGTGATAAGACCATAGAAGTTGAAAACGGCGTAAAACCACAATAAAATAAATTGTCAGTCAAGGGGCTTGGCACATAACTCTGTTCTGATGAAGATATTCTCAACAACATTATGCCCAAGGTTCTTTTTTCATTGGTCAATATTTATTGCTGTTTAAATAGTGAAAACAAAAACGAAAACGGCAAATTTTTCACAGTCAAGGGACACAACTCTTGTTTTTATTGTCCGATCAATCTGAACAATTAAAACATCTAAGATCTTAGGGTCACCAACATTGTGACTAAGTTGTGTCTTGATTGGTCGATATTTGTGTTTGTTAGAGTGAAAATATAGTCGAAAATGGTAATTTTATGAAATTCAAGGGCCAATAACTCTGGTTTCTCTTGTCCAATCAAGCTGAAAATTTAAGTCATGCAGGAAGTTTAGTTTTGTTTGGTAAATAAATGTAGATGCTACAGTGTAAGCAAAGTGGAAAACAACAATTTTGTCAAATATAAGGGCACATAACTCCAGACTTCCTGCTTCGATCACACTGAAATTCGAACTCATCCAGGATCTTACGTTTACCAGCTTTGTGGCCGAGTTTTGTTTTGACTGGTCAATATTTGTAGATGCTAGATGGGCAACAAAGTCAAAACTAGCCATTTTTGACATTTAAGGGCACATAACTCAGGACTTCTTTGTCCGATCTGACCCAAAATTAAACCAATCCGAGAACTTATAGCCATACATGTTTTGACTAAGTTTGGTTAAGATTGGTCAATATTTGTTGGTGCTAGAGTGGTAACACCAAAATGTGGACAGACGGACGGACGGCGACGGACAAAAAGCGACCAAAATAGCTCACCTTGAGCACTTCGTGCTCAGGTGAGCTAAAAATATAACGGTAAATCCATGTTATTTTTGCACAAACTTCATTGCCATTCCAAAGCTACCAGACGACAAAAGATATATTGATTAGGTAAGGATTTAGTACAATTAAGCATAGAAAATATTGAGGCAAAAGGAGGAAATGTTGATTTCAGCATTTACTTCTTTTGCTTCAATGTTTTCATAAGCCTTATCTGGAAGAGACGTCAAAACCAGGTCTTGTTTTGGAAAGAGTTAAGCGATTACCAAAGGGCTGATCGATTTGTTAAAGTGTTACAGGCAATTTCAATTTGAAGAAAGTTTAGAAATCTCAACATTTTAGTTAGATACAATTGTGGATAATGAAGAAATTAATTGCTAGGAGTATTTTTTTATGTTCCACAATGTTTCCTAAACCTGTGTCTTCAGGCGCGAACAAAAGCGCCAGTGTTGTAGGGGTTGAACCATTCCCAAACAAGACCCTGTTTTGACGTTCCATATACGCATAACGTATGAAAATGTTTCTAATGAAGTAGAAAATAATGACGACCAGCATTTTATACTTTTATCTCAATAATTTCTGTGCTACGTGTTTAATGAACGAAAGATTTTCTTAACATATAATTATATTTTGTCTACAACGGTTTTCCAATTGGACTATCGGGAAATGTCTTCGTTTGGGAAAGGGTCATTTTTTTCGAAGATATCTAAACTTAGGTTTAAAAACACACAGACAAACATTTATCCGGCCACAACGTTATTACGGTGGTGAGTCACGTGACACGTTTTCAATACTTCGATTTACAAATATGTCAATACATGACCGATTTAAAAGTGTATTAAGAAAATGTGTTATAACACCAGTGACATGTTGAATTCGAAGAACATTTAAAAAAAACAGCTAAAGGGTTATTGACGACAAATTAAAATTTTATTGGTCATCAAAAACATTTTATCAGGCGTTGTTTAAAATACGGACCAAATCCAGAAAGCCCTTGATATTTTCTCTTCTCAGCTGCAAATTTCCTTTAACCCTTTCCCAAACGACAATATTTTAGGGTCGTCCAAATAAAAAGCTGCTGCAAACGACAAAAGAATGCTGCCAAAGAAAGGACAAATAGCTCAGAAAATATTGAGGCAAAAGGTCAAAGTGCTGGTTATCAGCACTTTCTTCTCATGCTTCAATGTTTTCGCAAGCCTCTTCTATGTACTAAGGACGTCAAAAGCAGGTCTTATTTGGAAAAGGAGTAAATCATATGTTATGTAAGTCATATGCTAATAAATTATTGAAAAAAAAAAAAAAAAAAAAAAAAAAAAAACACACATAGATAATTTTGTGTCAGATGATGTATTTATTATTTTTATTTATGATTTCAAGATACATGTAACCCCTGCCGTCTTGATGATTCGGTGGAACATGTAACTTATTTTCTTCTTCTTTATTTATAATGATATATCAATTTTGTTTCTTTAGTGTTGTTGGTAAAGATATCCATTGGAATAAATTATCATCGTTACTCTTTATGCTTCTCAGGAAAGCTTGGCATACAATTTATCGCCACACTGTCCTTCCCGTACAAATGTGTGATAACGCCCATAACGATTACTTGTACAATATTTTCTTATTTAGGAAATAAAATGCGTGGTCTACCGTTATTCAACCACGGTTCTGAGTAGATCTATGACGTACCGAATGGGTCAAAAGTCTTATTATAGCGTGCAGTCATAAAATTTATGCGTCGACGCGTTAATTTACGCGTCGACGCATAAATTTTACGCGAGCAGTCTGAAATTTACATGCTCGTATACACATTCTGTTTTTACTTCAAGACGAGACAAGGTCAACGAGACACACCTCCGCGGTATTAACACTGGCTGTGTCGATGACTGTGACCTTATTTGCGAGGGAATACGTTGAAAGGTTTTTGTACAAGCACTGAACATTTATACGCTTATTTATCAACTATACTCTATAGAATATCAAAGATCCTTTCGTTTATCTATAAAAGTAAAATCATTTGACCTACCATGCACATGACATCTGATGCTGAATGTGTCTTCGCAAACTTTCGACGCAGCCGGTTGTACGGTGTGTTGAATCTCGCTGAGTACAGATGACGTAGATCTACCTCTGACGTAACTGATTTTTTAATGTGGGACATTTGAAACCGTCACAAAACAAAAACAATGACAATATGAACCAACCCACACGTTATTAATTGACTTGGATTTTAATACTTTAAAATAAAGCTTGATGAGTGCTAACAATAGACATAAGTGATCTACCCCTTCAGGTTGGTAATTTCACACGTTATTTCTGGTTTGTAATTATTGTGCCATTTGCATTTTCGACAGTCTAGCTGGTCCCCCTTTAAGTGCTGGGAGTCAATTTACAGATCCCTATGTACCCGACATGCTTCTTTTACATTTTATTGAATCAACGCAAAATCCATCGTGTAGAGATGCTTGTCATCTGTACAATATACATATAAAATGCGTTAATATTACATTCATCAGATTTTTAAATAAATAAAATGATACAATTCTGAAATAAGCCTTGCCTTCTGTAAACATTTTAAGTCATAAAGCTGAAGCGAAATGCATCACAAAACATAATGCTCCGTCTAAGTAAATTTATACGACTCAGTGAATTCACGAACATCCCAGAATCGTGACATTTATTCAGTTCTGGCAACTCTGAAATCATACACGCGTAACACGGCTCTATTCCGGATTTTCGTAATTCCGTCGTGACAGAGTTTTCGTTCATGCGGGACGGTATGCCGTCTTCCGGTGTCAATGTAACAAGCGCTATCATTGGCAAAGAACCGCTACTTTATTTATGAATGGCATAATTTTGCGGATAGAATTGGAAATTTTGAACTGCACAAACTTTATCGAAAGAGGCAAATACAAGACGAGCTTGGATTCGTGTAATAAGTCGCAAGAATTAGAACCAAACAACATCGTATCTGGCCTAGGCCTACCCGAGTCTGAGAGACAGCGTTAGCCGAAACGCGTAGATCGTTGGGAGATTCCAACAGTGGAATCTCGGCAGAGTGAAATAAAGAGAGAACCCGTCACAACATAGTCACAACACACTAAATGCTTACATATCAAAGTAGATCTAGTCTATTGAGACAGAAGGAGAAAATGCTGGTTATAAGGATGCTCTTAAATTTTGCCAAAATGTTTCCCAAAGTATTTTCTCTCAAGTAATATTCATCAAAACCAGGCCTCGTTTGGGAACGCTTTAACAAACAAACAATGAATTACATAGATCTACTTGCGCGAAATAGCAAAGTTTTGAGAGAAAAGAAAAACATGCTGACTTTGCATTTCCCTCAATATTTCTTATTCTACAATCTACACCAAACTGTTCTCCTTAGCAGATCTACGTATCATAGTCAACAGCCTGCTTCAAATTTGGATTAAATTTGAAATGATGGTTTATTATGTTAACCCTTTCCTAACCAATTCTTTGTTTTGATACCCACATTGGCCACAAATAGCAAAATCAGGATCATTCTGACAACTAGTAGCATGACTTAATTTGGAAAGGACCATATTTTTCGGCACATTTAAAAAAGAATTCTTCAATTTTTTAAAACTTTTTCTTAATATCAAAGTCCCGTATTTGACCTCAGTAGATTGTTTGGAAAAAAAAAACATTGAGTAAAAGGAAGCAATTTGATGATAGTCAGAAATATCGCCTCTTACCTCAATATTTTCTGTGCTTTAACATTCACTTATTCTATTTTCGATATTAATCTTTTTCCGACAGTGAAAAACCGTGTGGAGCGGAATGTTCAAGAGATTACAAACAATTACAAAATATTCGTTTGGAAAAACTCGCTCACATCGTACATGCATAGATCTCTACATACATGTTTTTTTTTACCCCAAAGTTGCCCCTCTTTTTATTTCTATGACGTCATATTACTAGAGTAAGTAACGCAAAGTCATGACGTCATAGATCGACACTGGCCTGATTTGAGGCACTCCATCATGGGGATAAATATTTCAATGATAACATATCATCGGATTATGGGAGATTTCTTTTGTTATAGATCTCCGAATGGTTTAAAAATTATGGAAGGTGCAGAGGTATTATTAGATTCCATTATTAAGTTACAATAAAAATCATTTTCATTTAATTACTCATTGATTTAATGAAAATATTAAAGTTGCCGCTTGTTCTACAGGCAAATGGAAGTAAACATACCGTCCCGCAGGAACGACAACTCTGTATCACCGGAATTACGAAAAGACCCAATAGTCTATACACCCAAATACACTTCCAATTTGTTACTAAAAATAGTAACACTTTTTGATGCCAGATCGAGGCTCTGACCCAAATGTGAGTAAAGCATCCAACGTGCAATGGAAATGAACGGAGGAAAGAAGAAGTTTAAGAGGCTTCACACTCCGTTTAGTGATGATTCCTCTGTGAATCTCGACGGGATATCATTGACTGACTTCCATTTATGGCTTTTATCGGCTTTTAAGTCATTTTTGACCCTCCAAAAAAGTAGTATCCTCGGATCTTTTGAGGACCTAGCCGCAAGGTTAAACTGTCATATTCACGTTAACCCCCCTTCCCCAACAAAAAAATAGTACGAAGCATGCCATTTTCAGTGTGAGGATGATTATGTCAGTACCGAAAGGTTTATGAAGAAAGATAATTCATTATGGTAGATCAATTTGATAATAAAAACATAGCTGTTAAAGCCCATTTCCCAAACGACAAATTATTTAGACTTTTCAAGTTTGACAGCGGCTTAACCCTTTCCTAAACGGCACCTGATTCAATTTGGAAGCTCTTGCAGATAACAGAATGGGTATCATGAAAGTAGGTTTTTTTATGGCAAGGGTGGATCTAGAGTGGGGGGGGGGGGTCTTAATATCCGCACCCCCCCTGGAATCAGCCGAAAATTGAATGTTGACTATATAATTAAAGCGTCAATATAGGCCTAACGTTATATATAATTTAACACATTTAAGTCATCATTTGGGCGTGGAACCCCCCCCCCCCCCCCCCCCGCCCTGGCAATTGGTCTTGGACCCCCATGAAAAATATAGTAATATAGTAACGAAAACCTTGAGGCAAAAGGAGAAAATGCTGATTAAAAGTATTTCATTATTTTGCCCCTTGAAATGATTTTTGAAACAATCTCTGTAAGACAGTCAAAGACGGATCTAAAAGGGGGTCGGGGGTCCGGACCCGGCCTTGAATATGTCGAAAATCGAATTTTGACTACACAGCGTTAGTATGGTATCTAACATTACAAAATTCACAAATTTAAAGCCATCTGATAGGCTAGACCCCACCCCACCCCTTGAAAAAAAATCCTGGATCCGCCCTTGACAGTCAAAACATTAACATTTCTTGTTTGGTAAAATTTCAAAACATTTTTCTTTTCATTTCTTTTTTTAATTTAACGCCTCTCAACAATATTTCAGCAATAAGTTAATTTATAATTGTCCACGATCCGCGGCTGGGAATCCATCCTGTGACCTGTCCATTATTGGCTCTAATCCAGAGCATAAACACATGTAAAATATTACCGCTCACACTTGGACAGTACTAAGGAGCTCACTTGCTCCTGCAGAATTCTTTTTATATGGTTTTCAAAAGCAGTAGCTCATCCTTAACTTGCATGGTGGTAGTGGGCGATGGAGACAGGGTACGAATGATTACAAGCCAAAAATATCTTTTTTTCAATCAAAGTTGCAAAAATATTCCTGTAACTGAAAACTCTAATAATTAACGCAAATGACTGTATAAAATATTCTTGATACTTAGGCAGAATAAATGAAAAATGCTCGCGCGAAAATAACGACTCGCACAATGAATTACATAGTAAAAAGACCACGTGACCTTTTGTTTGCTCACATCATGCGCAGGTCACGGTTAAAAATTTGGAACTGTATCAGGGTGTATTACTGTTTTTCACTCTTTCCCAGATATTGAAAACAACTTGAAACGTCATCATTCTTTATGACGTCATAATTAGATCGATATGACGTCACGAATGTTTACTTAATCCGCGTGTACGTTAGAGTAATGAATAATAATGCTTAAAACAATCAAACATGAAACCAATATCAAGAAATTATAGCAAAAGGGTACGTAAGTGAGTCATGTGACTCGCGAGATTTTCCGATATTTTGCACTTCCGGGCGCTGTCAAAATTATTTGGATGGAGTTTACAATTGATGAATTTTCTAACTACGTTCACGCGGCCATACAAAGCTTACTAGATCTAATAAGTTTGAAACATCGGCGGAGGGAGGGGGATGCTAACTTGCTAAGGTTCGATCTCAATAAATTAAAACTCGTCACAACTTGTGCTCAAGCGTCAAATAAAGGTTGCAAAGGCGAGTGGTTTGACAGGTTGATATCAAAATTTTGTCACGACTATATTTGCATTATCCTACAAAAATTAAGTTGCAAATGCACTTGTGTACATTGTTTAAGTCGTAAACAGCCATTAACACCATTTTTATATGGACTTATCCTTACATAAATGGTCATGTTTTTAGCTTCAAAATCGAAGCTGAGTAGTAATTCGGTTATCCCAATTTTCGGATGGTCCCAAATTTCGAGTCATTATCGGATGAATACTCGTGTATGAGTGTTTTACATAGACTATTGTTTGTTTGTTGGTCTTTATCTCAATATGAAATTACTTTTTGTTTAAATCGATCCTTGAAATGAAAAAATCTGTATGTAATGATTCTTTTGCAGACAAGGCACCTTTTTCATAATTGGCAGGGTAGTGAATCTTGAACATCACTGACGATTTTACACTCATATCAGTCCTCTCACTTTCTTTTTTTCTCCTCCAAATCAAAAAAGCCTTTCCCAAACAAGACATGGTTTTCACTTTTGAGATTCATAATAGAACATACATGTACTTAGCAAGACATTGGGACAAAAGGAGAAAATGCTTGCATCAGATATCACAAAGAGTGTAAATGATTCTAAATTTGTTATTACAAATCCAAACTCTATTACTGAATGAGACAATTCAAATGAGTATCTACAACAAGGGGTTTATATGACCTTCATTTTCTCTCTTTGTCTCAATATTTTATGGCATAGATCTAGTACATTAAGTCTATATACCAAGATTCCATCTTTGGCTACCTCGATTTTGTGAGCCGTCACAAGGTGCCCATCCATACTCAAGGTAGTCCACCCCTAATGCAAATCATGCAACTTTAATTTTTTTCATACAGCATCATGAACTCTTGTATGTTATCCGATCTATAAAGACATGTTACCGTTACGGATTGGAAGTAATGAAAATTTTCCATCACCAAATCATTCAATGGATAGGCCACTCAAAAAATCTCATGTCGAGCGAATCTCATTATGGATGAACTACCTTAATCGTATTAGGTTGGGGAAGTCTCATAGATGTCAAAGGGATTAATGTATTCAAATAAGTATTCAAAATATTCTGCATCAAGCACCCAAAACTTTTGCACATTGTGTGCATAATAACTATCATTCTAATGCAAGACTTCTAAACCACATAGATGATTGGTTAACAAGGCTCCCCTTGTATGAAGGGAACTTAGGGCTCACCCAGTGCTTCTGAAATATTTTGAAAATCTACTTGTCCACGGACAAGTGTATGTCTAAAATTTACTTGTCCGTATCAAAAAACTACTTGTCCGTACTTAACCCTTATGTTTTCCATTTACTTCATTTGTACAGAGCAACAGAAAATAGTGGGTTATAGTGGTGTTTTGTGTGATTATCTAACCCTATGTTGTGGATACTCATTGATCTCATCTTGTTTAGAAGATTCCAATGGGCATCCACAACAATGGTTTCTATGATCAATTAATGCAATATTGTACTTGGAAAAACCATTACCCCTTTTATCTGCAGCTCTGATCGGTGTATTGCCACTGTATTGGATAACATTACAACTGTCTGGAGTGACCCCTGTGTCTACAACAAAATCCGTAATTTAACTATAATAAATTATAATATACGAGGGGTGATCCAAAAGTTCGTTACAAAAGACCCATTACTTCCATATTACTAGCTTAAACACTGTATAAATTAGTAATATCGTAGTTTAAGATCTATAGACTCTATCAAAATGAAAAGATTTACCAAACAAAATTTAGTGCCCGTAAACTGTGTTACCATAGTAACGCAGGTACGCCTAGGCGGGGGAGCGCAAAAAGATAATACATTGTCGTTAATTAAATCGAATTTTCTCTAATTTCAGCTGGAATATTCTGACGCAAACTATTACAATGTATTACACTAGTATGACATCCTTACGTCAAGTTTGATATGTTGTTGTAGAAGTTGCTACGAAAACACTACATTTTCTATAAGATAGAACAAACCAAGGGAAATGCGACATGACGTCAGAACTTAATTAGAATATTGGTCAGGCATAAAATTCTGTCTCGATCTTAGTCATTCACCAACACAGACGTTTAAAATATTAAAGAAAACGAGTATAAGGTGCTGTAGAGAAATTTTGTGCAAGTTACACTCGAGATTCGAACTGTAATAGTGGATAATGGATGCAGAGATAGTCTTGCTATCAGCCACAACCTGATTAACGACCTCAGAAATGGGCTAAACAGGCATAGGCTTCGATTTGATAGTAGGCCAATCTTAAAACAGCCACACTGAAAATTGTTCAATATTCCGATTCAAAAAAGTGTGAGACCGATTTCAGCACAAGTATATTTTAGACAGGGAATAGTATGAGAGTAAATAGGGCCTTTAAAAGTAAGGGTTCGTAATCGTGTGAAGATGACGTCGTATTTGACGTTCTTGTTCCCCCGCCTCGCGCATGGTCATTGTCTAAAATTCATCACTGTTCAAAAATTGTTACATGTACACAATTAAAAATTTCCATGTTTTTTTGTAAAGATGTCACACTTAATGACTGTATAACTTTTGTTTTGATAGTCAACACTCCTGAAATTTTATTAACCCATTTTACGAACTTTTGGATCACCCCTCGTATAATATTGTGAGAAAAAGAAAAAAAATGCTTTTCCAAGCATTTCTTTTTTGTTTTTCAAACAACGCCTCTACCTTTTAGGATTTTCAGTGTCATTAAAATGTTGCAACTATTTCAAATTTGACCAGTCTAAAATGGACTAAAATATTGAATACATAGCAAATTGTGATACTTTTATTTCCAGAAAATAACATGAACTGATAGCTCTAACTATATGAAATAACACATTGGTCCTGAGACACAGAGGGCCTTTTGTCTTTGACTAGATTTTCACTAATTGAAGCATGACTGTCACTGGATGATGGCTCAATTACATTTTTCTTTGATTGTCTCTGTTTGTAATCCTCATTGTGATCCCATTCTCATTTGGGATCGGTTAGAACAACTTCTTACAAGAGGGACAGTTTTCTATATCATTGTTGTTCTGTGATAATTCTCAGATGATTAAAACCAGATAAAATAGAACCATCTTTCCCCACAATGTCTGTTCAATCTTTTTGCTTCTAGGGTGGATATTTTTGAACTGTCTGCTGAACTGTATATGTCACCATCATGCTTCAATCTTTTGTCTTTGCAGCATTATAAAAACTTTGAAATTGTGTCTGATGGGCTGAATTTTTATTAGCGCATTTCCCCCTCCAACCAATCAGGTGGCAGTCACAAAGTCAGCCGGTGCTAATTACGTCCCTGTCAACCATCTGAAAAAGTCAGAAAAAACTTTAATTTGCGCATGTACAGTGATCATAATTTTAAAATTCACCACCTCAAAATTGAACGAACAACTTTCAGGGTCCCTTTCACATCTCTGTATTGCAAGACTCTATTACACTTTATAACTGATTTGCACTAGCAAAATCAAATGGCAAGAATAACATATGTACTTGCTAACCCTTTCCCAAAAGGCAGAAAATTAAATCATTCCAAATCTGCCAGGCACTGTAGATAATTATAAATAAAATCATATTTGGTCTACATGAATAATAAAGCACTTACTGTGTACATTATGGTTCAAAATATTCAGAGAAAAAAGGACAGAAAATGCTGATTTTCTGAATTTAACATTTTCTTTTTTTCCCTTCATTGTTTTCTCACTTTGTCCTTTCTCATTCAAGATGTTTCAAACTGTCTTGTTTGTGAAAGGGTTAAAAATGATTTTATGAATAACATATTCTTTACATAAAGATAAATCATGTTATAAGAGCCTATTCGTATATAATTGAAATATCCGAAATGCTGATGTACATCCGGAATACGGCAATCCTTAAAAAACAAACATTAACAACAAGCCTATTTTTCATTAGTAGACTCTCGGTAACCCCATATCTCAATAAGAAATTGTCCCGTTTACATATTCAATGATTTCAAAATGTCAATAGAAGCACAAATTAAAAAAAAAATGATCGAAATAGCTATGTACGAAATATATCGGGGCGGTTCCATTTACAAGTCCGTATTATTAGCTCTCATAGCACTGTGTTGTGCAAATCTTTTGCATGCCTGTATCCGTCAATCAATTTTCCGTCCCATGGTGTATGTTTGGAATACTAAATAAGTTGTAAGTCCGATTTTCCACCCATTGTTGTGATCGCCTATATTAATAACATCGAAGATTTTCGGCGAGGTACCCGGAAGTGGGTCACTCGAAACGAGAACTCCCGAGACTTTCCGACCCTCATCTCTTAACATGATATTTTCGTGTCGATAGTTATATTAGGCTTGTCCATGTAAGTTTAATTTATCTTTGAGATAGTCATTCATCAAAAGTTTCAGAACGTGTTGAATAGTATCCCTGTCATGTGTATTACTGTCAAAAATTAAGAATGCATATTCCAATAATTGTACACAAAAAATGAGTCTTCTACTTCATGAAGAAATATTAAACAGTTACGTTAATCGATACCTCATTTCTTGAGAAATAATCAGACTGTATCTTGTCTTGCAGTTCGCGATTATAATCTTCAGAATAATCATGAATCATAACAATTTGACCTGGCAAACTATCAATAATATTTTCCAGTTGTCTTTTTTGCCAAAAGCATGAAAAATTGTGCAACAGAAAAGGAGAAACGGCCGCTTAAAATTACGGAATTGATGTTTTCGAGTGAACAAACTGTTGCTTTTTTCCATTTCGGTCCCTTTTCCCGGTTTCTAAATATTCATATTTATTCCAATATACAGAGGAGCTAGTATCATCTAACTCTTGTGCCATCAACTTTGTGTGGCGCACACCACATTTATTACACTTTCGTATTAAACATGACAAATGAAACATCTTTTCTCAACTGGAGAACACAAATGTTTCTTTTGTCAGGTCAGAGAGACTCTCCCATACTTTAAAAAACATTACATAATAACGACATTTCTTTACGTAAAGGAAGACGAACCTCTTTTACTGTTTTTAAATTCGCTCGACATTTCAACATGCTGTTTTCATAAACAAACAATTCTATCTTTTTCTTTCTGCAGTAATTAAAGATACATACTTACTTATTTTCGGGTAATTTTCTGTAAAAAAATGACTGTATATAATTAACTAAAATCCAACTTCTGTGGATTATTGGGGATTTTAGCCTGGGGATACTAATGTCCCTTCAAGTAGAAAGGTTTTCATATATCTAAACGACACTTACCGATTTCGATATCCGAGTTTTCTTTAAGAAGGTTTTGATAAATATTTGTTTGTTTTGGTGTCAATATATGCTTAGGATTTTCTCTATACTCCTTTGGACCAATGCATTCTCTCACAATGTTTATGTCGTAGTTCGGCTGACTATGTTTAATCCAAAAGTCAGTTACTTTATTGCAGATGTCTTAGCCCAAACTATCTTTTCTTTGTTTACGTTTTTTGGGGGAGTAAAGTTCGGTTAAGTTCATTATTTGTTTTTATTTTTCTTTTTAAACATCTATTTACAAGTCGACTATTGAGACTTGCTTCATTTGTCAAGAGAACATTTAACTTGTTTTTCGACATTATTTCCGACAAAGCAGGATGCAATTTCTTCAGATTTTTTGCTCAAACATTTATTGATGCTTGCACGTCGGAAAGCACAGCATTGGTAACTTTTTCGCAAATGCTATCGCCATAACTTGTTACAATATTTCCAAACTTTAGTCGCTTCCTAGTTTACAAAGAGTCTGGAATTTTTGCATTGATTATCGAAGATATTATCACTGATCTTCTCTCGGGTGTGTATTGTTTTATTGTATCTTTCGCACGTTTCTACGTTCTTCACTTCTGCATTTAGTTCTAAAAGTTTGCAGAAGTACCATTTTCTTTTTCTATTCTTGACTTTGCTCAAAATTTCACAACTCGTCCATTTTTCAATTTACCGGCAAATTTCTTCTAATCATCAGATATCCCTTTTTTCAACATGTTTGATGTATCTTTCATTTGTTGGACTTTTATTCTCAGGTTTTACAAAGGAATGTCTATGTTTATATACAGATAATCAGTTATTTTGTCTTTCTTCTTGTTTTTATAACATTTTAGTTTTTTCAGCAGCTGACATGTTTGAGGAAAATTTAGGATTCATCTATGAAGAAGAAAAAATACTTTAAACCCATGTGAACGGAGTTTTTAACGGACTATCAGGGAAAATTGAAAAGTATCGATATCAATTGGTCAGTTTACGAAATCCGCGCAGACTGATTCGGGTGCCCGGTGGTATAAACACATGTAATCACTTACCAAATAATCAGATGCCCGTTTTGGTAAAATTTTCATATTCTTTGTGCAAAATTTAACCATAATATGTATTCAACCATTTAGTTGGTGCTACTAATGTTAACCCATTACCACACAATGACTTTTTTTGACTCCCCTAGAAACAATGGCCATGGAAAACATCGTGGAAAATGAAGAAATTGCTTGTGACAAGCAATTTCTTCATTTACCACTATGTTTTCTATGTAAAAAGACCAAAAAATTCAAAATTTCATTCACTTGAAATTGTCGTCTGCATCATTTTTTAATTTTGGACCAGTCTAAAAATTTGCCGTTTGGTAATTGGTTAAAAAATCGGGCCCAGATCGCTACTCTCTTCGCATACTCCTTGCTTGTGGCGTGTTTGCATCCAATCACTCATCCACTCTTCGAAGTTCTACTTAAACGTCTACTTGTTGTCTTTTTTACTCAATGCCAATCTTCTTGGTTGGAAGCATCTTCTATTCGTTTTTCCTAGCTTTTTCTCATCGCGCCCCTTAACTGCATTGCGGGCTGTACTCACTGTACCCTGTTACCTTTCTGCCGGGGAGTCTCTTTCTACACTCTGAATCAAACACGTGGTTTCTGTTATGGCTTATAATGGAATACTACTAGTAGAAGTCTTGTCTGATAAATCGGGTACCAATTTACTGTTGGTCGTCAGGTAGAGTTTTTCATCCGTCAGAACAAACCACCATTGCTGGGAATTAGAATTCACGACCTTTAGAACAACAGACTTACTCACTAATAACCACTGCGCTTTCATAAGAAACCTAGAGTCAGTAAATCGCTAAAAGCTGTAGATCTATTTGTACAACGTTATTGTTGAAAAGCGACGTGATATATTTTTAAACCGTTGATCCAAATACAAAAGAAATCACTTATAGGTTTAATTAAAAAGCAACACTTTCATACATTCACGAACGATAAACCATTCCTTGAAAATATTCTTATGCTCCCCGAAGGGAGAGCATATAGTCGCCGCTTTCCGTCATTCCGTCCGTCCGTCCGTCGAAGTGATTTCTCCATAACCCTTGGGCCAAATCAATTGAAACTTACCATGTGAACTCCCTATGACATAATGCCGATGTACTTTTCCCGGTTTTTGGATTTGAGGCCTCGTCATGAGAAAAGGGGACTTAAGGTAAAATATAGTCTTTCTCTAATTTCTCCTAGTCTAATGGTCAGAATTTGATGAAATTTCATATTTGAGTAGTAAATCAGATGCCCTTGACAATTAACTATATGAAATTGCGTTATAAAAATTACGTCATGCAAAAAGGGGACTTAACATTTGCTAGCTTTATGTTAGCTGTGCATGGCATACATTTATTGTGACAATGCCTTATTCGGGGAGCATTGTCCGTCTCTGACGGCTCTTGTTACAATTTGTTTAAGTTCGTTAAGGTCTTGGTGATGAACTCCTCTTAGATCCTGCTTATGCAGAAATAGCACAATGTCACAGGGTGCCCAGTCGGGAGTGTATGGAGGGTATGGTAAGACATTCATACTAAGAAAGTCGATGTTAACCCATTACAACATGATGACTCTTTTTAACTCCCTACAAAAAATGGCCTTGGAAAATATTGTGGAAAATGCAGAAATTGCTTGTGACAAGCAATTTCTTCATTTTCCACAATGTTTTCTACTAAAAAAGACCAACAAATGTACAAATTCATTCATGTGATATTGTCGTCTGCAACATCTTTGAATTTGGAACAGTCTAACTTTTTGTTGTTTGGTAATGGGTTTACTTCTAGTGACGTGAGCCGTATGGGCTGTAGCGCTATCATGATGTAGGATGCATGGGCTATGGTCACCATGAAAGTGGGTCCTCTTTTTCCTAAATGCTGTAAAAATGTTGAGAAGCTGAAAAAATAAAAGTATATTTTTACCGACATTTCAGATAAAGCTTGTGATCAATTACCCCCTTTCCCAAACAAAGACATAGTTTTCAAGTCCATATCAGAAATAGTTTGGGAAAACATTGAGAGAAAGGAAAAAGATTGTCAGTAATTTCTTCTGTTCTATCAATATTTTCTTAGCTATAGTATGTACACTTTGGCTCTTTCTGAAATGGTTAAACAATGGAAACAATATTTAGTTTATCAAAACAATATAATAAATATATGATTGTTTTGAAAGGAGAGTTACATCCCACTTAACATCTAATGTCAAAATGGACCTTGGTCTATTCCGAAAGACTGGGGAGGTGGGGATCGAACCTACGACGCACGCGTATACAAGTCCAGTGCGTTTCCATTACATTGTATTTATATTTACACAAACTATTTTATTTTATAAAATTATACGGCTTTACTCGGACAGGTCTTTTGATTCTTGTTAGTAAATATACACCCAAGGTTCGTCGACCACCCCCCCCCCTCCCCCCGATGACAAAGTTTCAGAAATTCCCGGGACCGACTGACCCGCCTCTCCATTTCATATTCCGACAGTGACATAGGGATCCAACTGGCGCTGATCTGGCGCATTGGTAGTCCTCAGTCCTCGATTAAAATCCGTTGCACAAAACAGTACAACATTCCTACATGTAACAACATGCTCAAAGAACGAATTGTGCTGCGTCTGTCTTCATTAATCGCGCCATGCACTACGACCCTCTTCGGAAAATGTGCACAATTCGAAAGAATCCTATCGCCGTGTATCTAATCGGGATAATTCGTGCTGTTGACCAAAAGCGTACACTATTGATATTTCTTATGTATTGTAACGAAATATACGCATAAAGAATGTATTTTGTATGCACAATGTTTTATTTTTCAAGTTATTAGGGTCTTATTGAGGGTGTTAGGGTGCCAATATTTGCGTGTCTTATGCAAATTTTGTGATGAAACATTTTCTGCTATATTTTTTTGAAACGAGAAAGTGTCCTTGAAATATGTATTCCAATCTTAGGAAAAAAGTCACAATCAGCAAAACAATTACTTGATAAGACATATCTCCGTAACTCGCTAATGTCCGTAACGGTTAATATCCACATATTAATATCAACATATAAATATCCACATATTAATGTATAACAATTTGTTTAGTTTCACTAAACTCCGCCTTTAGAGACATTTTCTAGAGTTTTTTTTGCCGAATTTAAATTTTCTCATTACATTTTTCTCTTTAGGGTAGGCCTAGTTCAACAAGGTGTCAAACTGTCACAAGATACGCCCGTAACACTGCTTTATGTCGACAGGGGGAGCAGGTTGGTAAAAGTTTCACGGCCCTAGCTATTATACTTTTCGAGATATGCTAATAGTTTAAAGTATAGTTATGGTTCTTGTGCACTGCACTCCCCCTTGGTGAGATCTATACACCCATGAAGTTTCATGACCCTAGCTATTATACTTTTAGAGATATACTCGGACAAGATTCAAGTATGAAAAACAACAAAGGGCAATAACTCAAAGAACAGGCCAGGTAGAGTTATGGTTCTTGTGCACTGCACTCCCCTTGATGAGATCTATACACCCATGAAGTTTCATGATCCTAGCTATTATACTTTTAGAGATATACTCTGGACAAGATTCAAGTATGAAAAAAAAACAAAGGGCAATAACTCAAAAAATAAGCCAGGTAGAGTTATGGTTCTTGTGCACTGCACCCCCCTTTGTGAGATCTATACACCCATGAAGTTTCATGATCCTAGCTATTATACTTTTAGAGATATACTCCGGACAAGATTCAAGTATGAAAAACAACAAAGGGCAATAACTCAAAAAATAGGCCAGGTAGAGTTATGGTTCTTGTGCACTGCACTCCCCCTTGTTAAGATCTATACACCCATGAAGTTTCATGATCCTAACTATTATACTTTTAGAGATATACTCCGGACAAGATTCAAGTATGAAAAACAACAAAGGGCAATAACTCAAAAAATAAGCCAGGTAGAGTTATGGTTCTTGTGCACTGCACTCCGTAATGATAAGAAGAATATAACTGCCAAGTTTAAAGTCAATCGGACTTAAGGTGACAGAGTTATGCTCCGGACAAAGAAGTGGACGCCGCCGGACGCCCGGACGCCGGACATCACGGGTGATCCCATAATACGTCCCGTCTTCGACGGGCGTATAAAAATGCAAAGAAAATGTGGAGTCACCATATTACTAGTAGTTTTCCTTGTATTTGCATTTTCATAACACACCTGTAAATCTTTTTTGCATGAATTTTGGATTTTTTAAAATACATACTTAATTAACAAATACATGTTTTTTCGTACATTTATCACCTTTAACTTATTTCTTTGATGATGCAATTCAGTGTTGTACAACAAGCAAGATGTGGAATTCATGTAATGAGTAGAAAAATAAAAGTACCAAAGGAATATGGTTTTACAAATTGCTTATTATTTCGTCAAAGGCACATTTTTCCACAAATTTTGTTCAAGTAATGCACAAAAATCGAAATAAAAAAGTCGAACTTAATATTCTTTCAAATTCACAGATTTTGTACATTAAAGTATGCTGAAAATAAATGTAAAAAGAATAAAAGGGGTAATCATATTCATTTTGTAGATAAATCGACATTTGTTGGCCTGGCGTTAGCCGTTTTTTTTTTCATTTTTTGAGACTAGGAAATAAGCATCAAAACAGGGATACCATTACAAACTAAAATAATCTACTCCAAACACCCTATTTCTTGAAAATGGGGAAAATTAAATGCATGTACATATGGAGGGCTTACAAGTCAGAACGAAAATGTTCTAATTGACTAACAGTAGAAAACATTTGCGGAAAAGATTGAAATTGCATGTTTTGTGCAATTACTTCTTTTCCTGCAATGTTTTCAAAGGCCTTTAACTGCAGAGGTTTACATGTGTTACTGTGAAGGAGAAGTTTAAAAGGCAGAGACAATTCTTTTGAATGTTCATAACATAGGCTTTACACACCATTTCGTTATCCGATACAAGTTTTTGTACAACTTGCTGCAGAAGATTTGACAAACAAATGAAACTTCTTCACTTTTCATACATAATGTTTTACATCTTTTCACATGATTATGGTAAATGTCCATTTACATTTCAAAAGAATCCATGTTCATCAATATACTGTGTTCAGGAATACAAAGATGATACAATACTGAAATTCAAAAGAATGCA
Organism: Fragum sueziense; assembly: GCA_963680895.1. Lineage (NCBI taxonomy): Eukaryota > Metazoa > Mollusca > Bivalvia > Cardiida > Cardiidae > Fragum > Fragum sueziense. The sequence goes on along the minus strand of OY804593.1, from coordinate 75,853,390 downwards.
ACCTTTGTACCAAAGCATAGTGAAATTGCGCCAAGGTTTTGAATAGCAATTATACACACAAAGAAGATTGCAAAAAACTTGAATTTGATTTTATTGGGGTTTTACGCCGTTTTCAACTTCTATGGTCATATCGCGGCGGCTGGATTACCTAGCCGTGGGTTTCTGGTATTTCTCTCACTTGTACAACCAAAACGAGCCTCCAGCTGCCCTCTCACATAGATGATTCACACCCATTGGTGAGAGACAAATAACTTTTTGTCAAATGTCAGAATTGATACTGGCCGAGCCGGGGTTCGAACTCGAGACCCCTGGATTGACAGACTACGACGTAACCGACTGAGCTATCCGGGCTCGGCGCAAAAAACTTTAAAATATTGTGAAAAAGGAAGACATTGCATTGACGAGCAATGGCTTCCTTTTTCAATAGGTTTTCCATCTTATTGCACTTGAAGCGATACCGAAACAGTGTTTAATCTAGAGGGGACCATGGCCAAATTGTCCCCCTAAAATTAAAAATTGCCCCCTTCAGAGGGGAGTCTGAGCCCAATGGCTCACTTATGTCAAAAGATCCTAAAGTCTTTTCTGAGTGAAAACATGCAAGCATAGTCTTAACTTGTCTAAAATGCCTATTACCATATATCAATATATTGTTTATTCACAAAACATTTAGTTATTCAATAATCTGTCTATGTATTTGTTTTGGATGACCCCCTCGACCGAGAGCTGTGGGCTCATGGGGGCCCCCTCGAAGGCCAGGCTACTAGCTAGATTCAACACTGGCGAAACGAAACCGCATTGAAACCGATAAAATGGTTGCATTCCCGAGTTTCAGTACTGTAACCGTATATGAATATAGAGTAAAATAATATTTGTATTTTCTTCTTGAAGCATAATCTTGAAATCCGGCACGGTGAATCAATTTATGTGAAGTGAATTAACGAGTGTGTGTAATTTGATGCATTTCGTATAGCTAAAAAGTGGTGTTTTCATTCTCAGTTCGTAAACCTAAAGTTTTTTTCAACAGTTTTGTCAATCAAAGAGCACATGATTTTACTGTGGCGTACAAGAACTTCAATGCAAGATTTTGTATATGTCAAAAGTTTTTGAAGAAAAAGAACGTCATCCTCAGCATTATGAGCTGAATAGATTTCATTAAAAAATGTTACAGGAAACTCTTGAGAATATTTTCCAGTCCAGGATAAACTTCTATAAACAAAAGTAATTGAGTTTACTACACCGAAAATAACTTCTTCTAATAGTTTAAGAAGTTAACACATATCGAAGTTTCGTACAATCCTAGGTAAATCAAACTTTAAGAAATTATGTCCTACAAAAATACATGGTTTTTGATCATCCACGCCAGAAATGAAACCAAAACAACTTGTAGTGAAACAGAGGATACAGGATTACCATGCAAATGCAAAACGTTTCCATGAACAGTCAGTCCAGTGACATGAGAAGCTGTTGGTGAAATTCGCTGCCTTGGTAAGACACATTTTGAAAACTTGCCATATTCTGAAACAGCAGCAATCTGAACAATATCACATATTTTAGTAAGAGATGTTGTTTCTATATCACAATATATAGGGGTATAATTTTCTGGTACATGGAATGACACTTGGTACAATAATGGGAGCAGGTATTTCTGTAACTGAATCAGTGTTTGGTTGTATCAAATATACAGCTGATTGGTAACACAGGTATTTGGCACGTAACCTAGTCAGTATAACACTGTCAGTGACAAAACAAGACAAAAAAATAATAAGAAAAGAAAACAATTGTATCTTGTGTTCACGATCGCTTGAAATCTATCAGAAATTCTCACAACAAACAGAAACCTGCCATTTTCATTCGTGACCCGGAAATGGATATGTATTAGACTGGAAGGTAAGCGAATAGCAAGCCAACTCGGACCAGATAACAAGTCAACTCGGACCAGAAGCACGAGGTGGGCTCGGACGTGATAGTCGATTAAATTAAACAGAGAATATGTGTGAAAATGTAAATAATAAAAATAAAATAAAAAATGATTGTGTTGTTGCTTTTGTTACCCTTAGCCACTGATACTCTAACTCAGACCTTTCTGAATAGGCTTCCATTTTTACACATTTTCAAGCTTCATTTTGGCTAAGGACAGCCAAATAACGCCTGACAGTTTTTTCTGGCGAACCCTCGTCTTAATTAGATAATTTTCAATTACCTGTCTTACATATTTATACAAAGGGCCAGTTTTCACATGAAATAGCACTTGTACAAGGAGTGACCGTGTAGAATTTCCGTATAGAATAGAACATAATAGAATAGAATTTGATGGTTACTGGTTCCCCGCCCTTGAGCGTTGTTAGAATAAAATATTGAAGAAACGGGATACATTTCTCGGTCTATGTCATTTCCACTCGTGCATTCTGTCCAAATAACCGTGATTCTATCAATGTCATAATAAAGATGTTGAATTACGAACAAGAAGGCGCATTGAAGTGCGTATTACAAGGACATAGCTTATGTCTCATGGGAGCGGCTGGTACGGGTAAAACATGTCTAATAAATCAAATGGTCAGGAAACTGTCAGCAATGAAGAAAACAGTAGCAGTTACAACTGGCATTGCCTGTTGTTTTTACGACAGGGCAATTACAATTCACAAGTGGTGTGGTATTGGGGACGGCCGATATAACGTGAATGAAGTGAGAGAAGTCGTGGAACACAATGCAAAATATAGTGAAACAAGACAGCGTATACTAGAAACTGATGTCCTAATCATAGATGAGTGCTCTATGATGAGCAAACAATTATTTGATAGTTTGTGTGAAATTTTGAAAATAAAAAAAAACGCTGAATTACCATTTGGTGGCATTCAGGTTATCACAGCTGGAGATTTTCGACAACTACCACCAGTGCCAAACCAGATGAATAATGATGATGGTGAATTCTGTTTTACTAGTAAATACTGGGATGAGCTATTGCCACACAAAGTAACTCTAACAACAGTGTTGAGGCAAAAGGATTGAAGTCTCATAAAGGCCATTAAGGAAGTGTCTGATGGTAATGTCTCGTGTGACACTTCACAGTTTTTAGATTCATTAAAAAGACCTTTGCCAAAGTCTATTGAAAAGACATGTGTGAAACTATTTTCAAAAAATGACCAAGTAGACGATTATAACAGGAAACGCATCATTGATCATCCTTGTCAACTGTACGAATTTAACGCTACTGACACATCATGTTTATCAAAAATGTTGGTGCCGCATGTACTTTGGCTGAAAGTAGGTGCTCCCATAATACTGTTGCGCAATCTATCGGATACTCTAGTAAACGGGCTTCAGGGAGAAGTGTGGAAGATTACACAGGATGGGCCGATTGTAGAATTCCCGACTCTAGATATAAAGGCGCCACTAGAAAAAGTTCGATTTTCAGGTATTCTTTTTCATGTATCATATTAGTAATATGTTAAGTCCATATATGAAGGAGATACATGTAAGTACAGAACTAACCAAAACCTTGAATGTATATATCACAAACATAAAATAGAATGAAATATAATAGAAAAAAATCTAAAATATACCTTTTCTTTACCCTTTCCCAAACAAGACCTGGATTTGACGTTCCTAACAGAAAAGGCATAGGAAAACATTGAGGCAAAAGAAGAAAATGGTGATAATCAATTGCTGCTTTTATCTCAATATTTTCCTGACTACATTTCACATAAATCCTATCTTTATTATCACAATTTTTATCGTCTGCAGCAGCTTTCAAATTGGACCTCCTTAAAATTTTATTGTTTGGGAAAGGGTTAAATACACCAGAAACTACATTTAATACATTATTATAATCACATGAAAAGGGGGTTCTCACCATGTTACAATAGGCATTGTTGATGTTGAAATTAATTTATCCATGAAGTTATAATACTGTGCTTTTTCCGAAATATTCTGCACTAAGTCTTGTAGAATTGTATCGGCCCCAATTGACTTATAAAAAAGGCGGTGGACATGTTCAATTACGTTGGTCCGAGTTGAATTGTAGCACGTGTCCAATTGCGTCGGTCCGAGTTGGCTTGTTATTCGCTAAGCTTCCAGTCTAATACACATCCCTTTCCGGGTCAAGAATGAAAATGGCAGGGTTATGTTTGTTGTTAGAATTTCTGATAGACTTCAAGCGATCGAGTGTTTAATCGAAGAGATCAAGCATTCTGAATGACACAACAGGTATTTACTATTGTTTCTTTTGAAGACAAAAATGTGGTTACATAGATAGAATGGGTTTTAGACGTTTTTTACAGAGAGATTACGGCGACCAATTGTTCGGTCACAAAACCGTCGACTTAAATTTTTTTCGCATTTCGACCGACTAGGCTCTCATATGCTTTAAGTTCCATCAGTTTATTTGTTATGTCCGTAAAGACAAATCATTTATCTACAATTTGAATGCTTGTTTTATCAAATTGGTCCAGAATTAAGGGAGTATTTCTTCGTAAAGAAAAGGGACCCGTTGTTTTCGTAGATGAATCCATCGAGAGTTGAATACCTTCAAATGAACACAAGTTACAATTTTTTTTTATTATTATTTTGTCCTTTTTTGTCAATGACAGTGTTATTCTGACTAGGTTACGTGCCAAATACCTGTGATTGGTAAGTTATTCCTTCACGAATTTGAGAAGTAGAATTCACGTTGGTATCATCTAATTTTCGTTGTTTTTTTTTTGTTTTCTTGAAGTCCCTAGTACTTTCATATTCGAGTCTTCCTTTCCTAGCTTTGTCTCATTTATCTGCAAGATTCTAAAAACACGTCCAGATGAAACACCAACCATTTCTTTAACTTTGTTGAGGTAGGTTGAGGCTACGTTTTTTCTGCCACTGAACTACTAACTTTATTTTGGAGTTTTACTTATGAAATAATAACAAGTTTAGCGGTCTTTATTGCGCAAATAAAACCCGATGTGCGACGGACTACATGTGTAGGTAAAAACCGAGGCGCAAAGCGCCGAGGTATTTGACAGAGGTTTTTATTGCGCAATAAAGACCGCTTAACTTGTTATTATCTCCATTATTACACTCAAAATAACAAAACACACATTCGAAATGTGTTATTTTGTGGAAAATCTGTCATGAACTAGTTTTCGGCGTAGGAAACGCATTGGCAGTCAAATGACGTCATTGATGACGTCATTTGACGTTACCTTGGCGTTACGTGACGTTTTGGCGCATACACAATGCATAATTACATAGAGTCATTATTGGTCAAATAAAACCCGATGCAGTTCTTCTTTCGCTACATATGGATTTTACGGAAACGTGTTATAAAGCAATGCACACAACAGTCCCAGCAGTTCATCTGTTTAGCAGTTCATCTGTTTAGCCATGTGATCAAACTCCAAGAACCTTCTCCCGCTTCTCCAAGATTGGCCACTACTCTCATCACTGCCCTCTTTGTCGTTTGAACATTCATTTTGACCAGCTAGAATCCTAGAGGTATAAAAAAGAAACTAAGAGTTCTAGAACTATAATAAAATATCTTTAAAGGGACATTTCATTCCAATTTCAATTTTTTAAAGTATGTCTTGATGCCAAGATAGGTTATTCTAATGAGTAAGTTGTTGCCGATAAGCGAGAAACACGCATTTAAAATTGAGACATAATCGATAAATTGCATATAAATCCGAACTGTTGTCCACAACAATTTGTTCAATTTTAATACAAAAATATAAATTTCTCGTAAACAGCGCAATATTTTGGCTTGAAATTTTCAGAATTTTCATAAGGAATAAGCTCTTTCAGATAAAAATCAAAGTAAAATTTATGACAAAAAATTCTGAAATGTCACTTTAAAAGTTGCTCTATCTCAATATTTCGGCTAAGAAGCCTTTTTCGAGAGATAAAAATGTACAAATTTTAACGCTACATAATGATAACATGTAATTGTTTATGTTAACGCTTACAGTAATGGCGGCGTTAAGCTTTGACGTCACGACGTCGCCGCAAAATCAACACGACGTCATTCCCGCGTTAAACAATACTATGTCAAAGCGTTATTCGTATCTTTGACGTTACAGCCCTGTGGACGTCCCGTAGCAAGTTTATTGATCCAAATACTGTCCCGTAATTGTCTCTCAATCTTTCCCGCACCATATAGCCTTTCTAGGCATACAAACCGCATATCTTCATGCGTGTGATTTTTCCCAAAGTGCACATTAATAGGCTTATCCCTCCCTAAACGTACGTCTCGGAGGTGTTCCACCATTCTTTCCCTTAGTTCCCTTTCTGTCTCACCAACGTAAACGGTACAGTTACATTTATGGCATAAAATGGCATAAATGGAATTCCGTGTACGGCAATTGACAGTGGAATTAGTGTTGTATGTCATCCGATGTAATGTGTCGCTTACAGGGTCCCTGGACAGAAGATTGCAGTTTGTACACCCAGTTTTATAGCTCTCGGAATTGCATTTCACAGCTTTATTTGTCTTACCATGAACGAGCGTGTCACTCAGATTTTTGTCACTTCTATATGAAACTAGAGGTGGGTCGTTGAAAACATCTCTCAACCTGTCAGATCTATGTAATACATTCATATGTTTTTGAATATTTAATGGACATCTGGTAGAAGGTTGATCTGGGTTTCGGTTACAATTCCTTCCTTTTCATTGCAATAAAGCAGATGCCGGAGTGACTCTTTTCATCAAGTTAAGCATAGTCAAAATTCAAAATTAAGCATACGAATGTAATAAGAATGTTACCTGACAACAGATTAACCATTGTTTTGTCAATCCAGCGTAGTTTTGGATTGCAATTACTTTAAAAACAAGAGGCCTAAGAGGGTCTGAATCGTCCAACTGACTGAAGTAAAAGAATTATCTTATGATTTCTTGTAAGCCTCCCAATGCCAAATCTTGAAAAGGGTCACCCAAGTAGTATTTCTGCAAAGTCTTGTCTGAATTAGCCCATTGGTTAATTTTAAAAGGAATATTTCATGGTTTTTCCAATTTTGATATACCATGCCCTGCCACACTCACATTTATAGACCAATAATAATTCCACTCACAATGTAAGCAAATGACCACTTAAGAAATATTTCTGCAAAGTTTGTACTAAATTGACTCAATTGTTGTTTTCTAAAGAATTGTTTCGTGGTTACTCCCATTCTGACCAGCCTCGCTCTGTCGCATTTATGGACCAATAAAAATTTCACTGACAATTTAATAAAAGAGTCACCCAAGGTACATTTCTGCCAAGTTTGATTAAAAATGTCCAAATGGTTGATAGTCTGAAAGTCTGATAGGCCCCCGCCCTTCCACATTTATAGACCAAACAAACTTTATGAGGAATTTAAGTAAAGGGTCAGCCAAGGAACATTCCTGCAAAGTTTGGTCAAAATTTGCTCACTGGTTTGAGAGGAGAAGATTAACGGACACACGCATGGACGCACACAGCACCATGACAAAAGCTCGCTGGCCTTCGGCCAATGGGGCTAAAAAAGCTCAAGTTAATTTTGAAGCTGTCTACCCACCTATTTTATTCTACTGACATTTGAATTGTCCGTTGGAAGAAAAAAATGAAAACAATTATTGTTGATACCTGTCCACTGAATTTGTGACATGGAATATGTTTTATGGGATTTACTTCTGATAAAATGTGTTTCCCCTTGTTTGTTTTGCTCAAAAGAAGGAAGAGGGTGGATTCGTAGCCACAAACCAATACCCACCATCAAGTTTGTGGCTACGACATCGCAGCTAATTTCCACATAGAGACACCTCTGCAGTAGAAGGCCTTTGAAGTGGTAGAAAAAGAAGAAATTGCACATAACCTACAATTTCTCCTTTTTTCCAGTTTTCTACCACATCAGAAAACAACAGGCAATTTTCTCCGATTCTAATTTGTCATTTCGATTTGGAAAAATTCAAAATTTGCCTGAGTGCACATAACCTACAATTTCTCCTTTTTCCAGTTTTCTACCACATCAGAAAACAACAGGCAATTTTCTCCGATTCTAATTTGTCATTTCGATTTGGAAAAATTCAAAATTTGCCTGAGTGGGAATGTGTTAAACAACTTAAATCGTTTCACATTTACATGTATTCACTGACAACGATAAAATACTTTTTGTACAAATGACGAATAATGAACATGATAAGATTATTATTATTTGTGCATGTTTTTACACGAGTCTTCTATTAAGCACAGTAATGAACCACGGTTTTTGGTCGAAAACAAAATAATTCTCAGTTATTGATAGACCCTAAAATAATAGATACGGAGATTTATGTCTACTTACGCGGTATCCGATGCAGTCTCTGACTTTTTAGCTGGCTGTCGTACTTTCCGCATATGCACCGTCCTCGCCACTGTACCCATTTTCGCAAACTTTCCGTTTCCGTCAGTTTTTCAAGTGGCGACGCTGACGCCGACACAAGGGCTGTGATATTAGCTATTGTCGGACATAAATGGTCCCGGCTCGCTAGCAGCATATTTCACTTGACCTTTGAGATAGTAATAAAGAATATAATGCTCTCCAAAGGACAGTACCTTCATACAAGATGTGATAGATAAAGAAGCAAAGCTATGATATATCAAACCTCCTTTTCAAATGACACGTTCTTTATACATAGACTATAGAGTATGGTCTAAAGTATAAGTATACAATTTCAATCAATTTTCGCCATTAGATTAACAATCTGGAACCATAATAAACACTTTTGAAAATACAAAAAGTATTGTTATATATTATTTCTATGGTACAAGACGAAGGTAAAATGAAACTATAAACATTTTTACCGATATATTTGAATTGCATATCTATTTTTAGTTACTGATCCCATTTTACAAAAATGGCGGGAAAATGGGAAGGACCAACTCTGTAAATCTAAAAAAATTGCAGACTATGATATCTGACATTTTCAGCTAGTATGCCACAACAGATATGTATGTAACACAAACAAGCTAATACAAACTATAAAAAACAAAATTGAGGAAAACACACCTGATTATACAGAAGCTTTATGATTTTGCGACTTTATTTTTTCGACGTTGATGAAAAATGAACTTTTTTCTTTGCTCTATATTTTTTGTAATTTTGACTGACAGGGTATGAATCCTACATCAAAAATATATCTAATCTATATCTGTGCAAATAAAACAATAATGGGGAAAGGTTACCGTTAAAAATTGTTTTTATGCATTCAAACTTAGTAGGGGTGCACAAAGCAAGGACAAAATGTTCAAAATAGGTCATTCAATTTCAGCAAATTTTGTAAGGTCAAATGTAACAACACCTTATTTTATAATACATGTAGTTACTGATATAGAGAAACTATCTAATCAATTCACAGAGCTCCAGATATTTTTTTGAGGCAAGGAGTATTTACCCCTCAAAATTTTTTCCAATGCGTATTTCCAGATGTTTTTGGAGGCAATGAGCATTTACCCTCTTGTTCGGGAAAGGATTAAAATTAACAGGAGCACCCCACCGGAACGACCTATACTTTCATTTTCGAGGACATCTAAGCGCGCTATGTTTCCGACCATCAACTCGAGACTTTTCAGTGTGTTTTTTTCTGAACGAGATTACCAATTCATCGTGGGCTATCTTTGTCTGTACTGTAGGGCCTCTTCAGAAATAATATCGGCCAAACTCGCCTTTACGATGTGCTCTGAAGTGGATTTACTCGCTTCAAGATTTAAAAAGAAAACAAACTTCTTCAAGTTGCAATTTCCGATTTACGAAGTGATGCAATGGTCTGATATTTATCATCCAATCAAAATCGAGGAAACAATTTGCTCCGTATAAAAAAATTAACGGAAATCAGCGATTGACTGAAATTCGAACAAAATACACCACTCGACAGCATTCGGTAGATCTACGGAATAGCCGATTGGCATCTGCATTAGCTCGGCTGGTGACGTAATCTGTATTCCCCAATTATTCCCGGTTTTGATTGGCTGAGTCGTATTAGATACGTTATTTGTACATACCAAAACGTTATTTTTAATCTTTGGAATTTCCTATTCTATGTGTTTCGACCGGCACTCTTCGATCCTGATACGCTACCTGACGATTATCAAATGCGTATTCCTTATTTTGAATGCGTATCTGTACGCATTTTTATGAAAGTAAATGCGTATCTAGATCAAATCAATGCGTATTTTACGCAAATACGCATCCTATCTGGAGCTCTGATTCATTGTCACATTTCCCTGTAGTTGCTACATAAACTATTATGAACAAAACAATAGCACCGTGTACATGGGGGTGGGGAATCATGTGGCACCACACTTTCAGAAAATCGTCAATGATTTTGTAAATACTTGACAAATTTGAAATCGGTTTGAAGCAGAAAAGTGTAAAGCCTCGAGATCAGGGCCGCGTTTTACTAACATAGATTTTTGCAAAAACCTTGTAACAACACATCTGATTGAAAGAGAAATAATAACAGTAATTTTTCGGCCAATCAGATTTGTTGTTGTTTCAAAAATGTTCGTAAGTTTGTTAGTAAAACGGGCCCCAGAAGTGTATTGTACCTCTTTTACAAATCAGCTGATAAAAACGCTATTTACAACCAAATTAAGTTTTTGTTCGTCGTCAATAACTTTCATATCAGCTGATTTTTCAAAGATCATCCTTCGCATCCAGCAAAGTCATGGAGTGTTCCCGCTTTCATTACTTAAATTCTTTTTTCAATCGGTCATCTATTGACAAAATTGTTGGAAAATATCGAAACTTTTATGTCAGGTGATTCCCCGCCGTGGGGTGAAAGAGGGTTGAAATTGGTCTCATGTACTACTGTATAAGAACGCCTTTCTCAATCAAATTCAGCTAATGTTACATGAAAACTTATGTTATTATATTATGTCACATATTTACAAAAAATACCTATGACAGGAAATGTTGAAATTAAACATACCACGGAAAATTCATGTGAATGGCAATGGATTTTGTTTTAACAATAGACTGGGTTTAAAGTTGTGTTTTGATTAACCGTCAGTGTTGTCATAAAATATCGTAACTACGGCCTGATTTAAGCCGTAGTTACGAGATTTTATAATAGCTCCAACGAATTTCATTGTATGTCCGAAATTACGTCACTATTAACTGGATAAAATCGTTCCCTATTTCACTGTACTTTCCACTTTCTTTTTTGTTTCTATTTATAGAATGCAACATGAAGAAGTATTTTTCATGTATTTCCGATTCTAATGGATGAATGTACAATTAATAAACGTTTAACCGCCAGAGTGTTCAGAACGATAATACTTTAGCATTTTTCATGCTACTAACAACGAGAAATACGAGAATTATCTCTATCTATGCAGAAAAATACACTTTAAATCGCTTACACGGCCGATATCTATTCATGTTTACGAGAAAGTAAATCGAGGTCAGAACAAAAGCGAATATTTCCGAAGAGCGTTTCACGGAAATAACCGAGTGCCGTAAATACCCGATCATCGGCGATAATAACCGAAATCCATTATGGTCCCATATCTTTAAAAGAAATTATAGAAAAGCTATTTTCAACGCCCCGCTTTACCGTGACGTAAGCTCAAGTTTAGATTATTTTTAAATTATTCCAGGATCTTTCATTTAATTTGGTCTATGGGTTGTGGAAAACTGTCTTCTAACAAACAGAAATATATATACTCCTCACAAAAAGTTAAGCAACAAAGATGCTTTTCTTTCTCAAACGTGTTTTATCCCAACTACTGATCTATGTTTTAAACAATATTAAGTTGGGATCTTATTACAAAAATTATGTTAAATGATTGGGAAAATCATCAAACAATAACAAAGTTACAGATCCTTGAAAACCGTCCCGACAAAACAATGGTGCAAAACGTCACTCGCCAGCAGTTCAAAATGCGTACAAAAGTTGTTTCCGGATACTTCAGGCAATGATCGAGCACCAAGTACCTGGTATGACCCCTTCGATCTTCAACACACGCCCGAACACATATTGGCATCAAGCAGATTCGTCTGCCTAATGTCCGTTGTGGAATAATCCTCCATTCTGTATGTTAGAACTTGCAGCTCATCCAAAGTCTGTGGACAAACATGCTGACCATAAACACACCCTCAAAGAATGTCCCATGTATGTTCTATCGAATTAAGGTTTACGAACTGAGAATGAAAACACCACTATCTAGCCATACGAAATGCATCAAATTACACACACTTGTAAATACACTTCATATAAGTTGATTCACCGTGCCGGATTTCAAGATTATGCTTCAAGAAGAAAATAATTTACGAATATTATTTTACTCTATATTCATATGCAAGGGAGGTAATTTTGAACATTTTTGTCAAATATTTCCACAAGTATGCATTTATTCAAATTCTAAACCGTACAAAATGCTTCTGTTTGTATTTGAAATGGAAATGTAACACAGTTTAGGAATTACTGGCACTTTTCAAATTTCGCATCTGGCTCTGCATTTCATTCTCAGTTCGTAAACCTTAAAGTGACATTTCAGAATTTTTTGTCATAAATTTTACTTTTATTTTTATCTGAGAGAGCATATTTCCTTGTGAAAATTCTGAAAATTTCAAGCCAAAATATTGCGCCGTTTACGAGAAATTTATATTTTTGTGTTAAAATTGAACAAATTGTTGTGGACAACAGTTCGGATTTATATGCAATTTATCGATTATGTCTCAACTTTAGATGCGTGTTTCTCGCTTATTGGCAACAACTTAAAAAACTAATAGCATTTATACTCATTAGAATAACCAATCTTGGCATCAAGACATACTTTAGAAAATTGAAATTGGAATGAAATGTCCCTTTAAAGTCTAGAGACGTAGCAGGCCAGTCTATATGTCTTATGTTGTTGGTCCACAGAACTTCAGTCACAATTTCAGAACGGTGGGGACGGGCATTACCATACATTAACATAACAGTTGGATCTGTTTACTGTGCCAGAAGGATGATAACAGGCATGATGATCTCGTACATGCACCTTACACCAGTCCTGGTACCTAGTCTGATGACAACCAGCTCTGTTCTGTGGCAAACACTGATACCTCTTCAGACCATCAAACTCCCACGTCCATACTGGTCGTGTTCAGCGATGTTACAGTCGGCAAACCGTTCAGTACCGTTTCTCCACACACGTGTCATGCTATCATTAGAATCAAGGCAGAATCTTGACGAGTCCGCTAAGAGTTTGTGACGCCAACGAGTGATACTCAGTTTCGATGTTGATGTACCAATATTAATCTTTGCCGTCGATGTTTTGAGGGAAGTTGGATCCGTTGAAGTGGTATCCTGGACACCTTCTGTGTGAAGCATGTTCCTCACGGTTTGGGTGGAGACTCCTGACAGCCTCTGAAGGCCATTTTGCGGCGATCTGACCTTTGTTAGCCAGTTCCTACGAACGTTTCGGTCTTCACAAGGTGTTGAACTCTTAGACGACATGAACGTGGTCTCTTTGTCATCAGACCAGTTTGATTGTATCGGGTTATTGCTATTGAGAGATTACTGCGATGAAAATTAAAGTGAATAACAGCAGCAGTCTTGGTTGCCCCACCCTGTAGCATTCCAACAATTTGAGCCACTTCAATTTGAGTCAAATGGCGTATTGGCATGATTCAAATGTTGATGTCATCAAACCTGTCAAATTGACGCGTTTTAAGCACATACGGAGCTTACGTCAAGTTTGAAATCTATATATGCGACACATTTTGCATGCATGTTTTGTGGGTGAGCGTGTTCTAATCACGTGATAGCTGTTTTTGGAGACGATATTCTTTTAAATCTGTTTAAGCATAGATATGGCTGTCCAAATAACAAATCTGTGCAAAGATTCCCGCGTGTATAAAAAGAATATTGAGAGAATTACTTTTGTTGCTTAACTTTTTGTGAGGAGTTTGTAATAAGAGCAATCATATATTTAGCCCCCTTTCCCCACGGCAGATGTTTCGTACACATTTATGTTTTTAGTAAAGTACGGAGTAGTAGAGAATCCGTGTTGTTACTTCAGTACAGAATTTCATTCAATTCTAAAAACCAAAAAAAGAAACTAAAATGAAAAAAAAATAATAATAAAGATTAAAAAAAATATTCTATCTAACCTGAGCACGAAGAGCTAACGGTGAGAATTTCAGGTTAGGTAGATGCCCGGGGTCCGTCGTCAACATTTATCATGGACGTTCGAATTCGAGTACTGAAAAGTGTATAATCTTCAGTGCAATTATGGTGGCGTTAATTAGATAAAAAATAGTTTCTGGAATCGTCTTATCAACGAGAGCTTAATTTGCTTGGGAATGTGGTACAATGACGGACCAGACGGATAGGTTGACGTATTAGATAGAGGCTGTATACTAGATTCTACGCGATATAAATTTCAAAAGGGGCAGCCTTTGAACGTTTATGTCGCGTAGAATCTACTATACAGACTCAGCCTATGAACGTTTATGTCGCGTAGAATCTACTATACAGACTAGAGATCTATCTGACTTAGTGTTCGTCAACTAATGAAAACATACGCTCTCCAAACCACGCCTCAGACCGGAGCTACTATCAAGTGGATCTTACACGAATTACATCATTTTCCCCAAAGTTACCTCATTTTCCCAAACATATTACATCAATTTTCATAACTGCACAGGAAACGGGGGCGTGGCTATGTATAAACTGACCGGCAGTGCGTTTATGTGAAATATAGCGCCAACATTTTCAAATATACTGCATTTTCAATGGTCCAAAAAATAGGACGAGCACTAAGATACGATATGGGCCCAAGGAGACAGGCTCTTCGTTCCCCTCAGCACCAGAAAATATTGGATATTTCCTTGGTTAAGTGAGACTGATCCTAATTGGTGGGGGTGGGGGAGGTTATGGGAGACCGATACTTTCTCAGACAAAACAGTCGATTTAGACGGTTAATATACGTTTTTCTCTCAGTAAAAATGGGGGAAAAACAGGCATAATAAAAATATGTGTGTTTCGGGTTTCCCAACCCTACCTTGAAAATACCGCCCACCATAAACTTTTTTCTCACTTCCACAAACATATTGGGGACGTATTTTCCGGGGTTCAAATGGCAAGGTACCGTCTCACGTCGGGGTGCCGTAAAATCGATAAGATATTCAGTGAAATATTTAGTAAGCGCTTTTCTGTTCCTTATCATCTAGGCGCATGTATCATTAAATTTCAAGGGCTTGCAAACGTTTAATGGGAATGGAAAATTATGGCAGACGCCGCAGTGGTAAATATTTTTAAAGAAAAATGTAGTGATGGGCCTTCTGAACCATATTTCACGTACTTGACTACAACTTATCGTTCGAGAAGTTCGAGTCGCAATTTCGCTGCCAAATGGATATCGAATGTACAGTTTTCTTAGCTGAAAACGAAACTGGACCATGGACAGAACTAGGGGAAACAATGTATGCTTTGCCTGTCGAAAGCATCTCTCTGACATTTCAAAATACGAAGTTTATAAAATTCGTATGCTTGACAGGTTCAGAATCTAACAGTGATACAATTCAACAAATGACAGTCAATCAACCAGCTCCCCAACAAAATGCGTTTGACATATTGAAAGCAGCAGGTGACAAGCTGTGGAATGCAAGCAAATCTTGTCTCCCAGACAAAAAAGAAACTAGGTAAATATCAGTTTTGTTGTCTATCTGAGATATTTATACCAGGATAAAGGCTGTACATTGGACACAGACACTTGTCACATATGAGCCAATTTGCACTCCCCACCTTTAGTCCTCTCCTTCTTTTCTTGCCCAACTCTTTTGACTGCCCTAGTTAAGATCTAGAAAATACAAAATACAGGGGAACCTATGCCAAATTCTTTTTTACTTTCGAACTTTGTCATTTTTCGTGTCATTTTTCTGGCAAGCCTTTTTTTGGCATTGAATATGCAGGATATCGTCTGCTTTAATCTCTCTTATTGTCCAACACTATTACTGGTCTGGAAAAATGGGCGTCGACGAACTGGAAAGTACAAAATACAGGGAAACGATTCCCAATTTTTTCTTACTTTTGACCTTTGTCATTTTCAGGAGCCTGTCGAGGTCTAAAGCGCCTACCTAAATGTCAGGGTGTGATATCAAATATTAATCTGGAAGGTTTCTCAACATGACCATTCTATTTTATGCTTTCAGTTCGGGTGTAAAAGAGGGTCTATCAAGAAAAGATGGCCTGTTTAATAACATCGTCAACTGGATGGCAGAGAGAGAGAGATCTCAAGTTCAGCAGGGCAAGTTAAAAAAAATGTGACCATTCACTTTTAACATGCCTCGGCTTTTACTGACAAAGATATTCTACCCAATCAAAGCTATAAAGATGTTTTATTGTGTCTTTATACTGGGTACCAAGTTTAAAAAAAATCGCTTCACAAAAAAAGATATGTCATTAAAACATGTTAAAAATGTCAGGAGTGAAACGCTTTTTGTGTGACACTTAAACACATGTACCAGGTTTCTAAGCTATGGTAAATAAAGGACCGTGACAGGATACTACAATAAGCAATTGTAATTCATAATACAACATATGCATCATCATCTTAAAATTACCTTTTCATCTTATCTTCACTGATTTAAGATGTGGAGCCCGTTTTATACAATAACTCTCTGAATTTGATGTCAGGAGTGAAACACTTTTAATTTTTAAAATGTGTTCTCATTTTTGTCTATTCAGCCAGAAATCTACCACTCAATTTTTTTTACGAAGCCATCAACCTTGTGGGCATTCTGCACTCTACTATTTAGTGATTCGTGGGTTATAATATCTTGTATTGTGCAATATATATGCTGTCAGGAGTGAATCGCTTTTTTGTTGTCATTTTGCGAGAGTGTGCACACAAAATTAGCTAAAAGTTAGTGAACATAAATTTTAAATATAATTTGGGCACTGCTTAACCATTGAGAATAGTTTTTAGCTAGTAACTAGACAGTCCTGGCGGCCTGGAAGCGCTCCACAGGCCTGATTGTTTGTCTTGTTGAATGCAATTTCAAAGGTTCAGGCTGTGCAAACAAGCAAATGCATGACCAAGCTGAAAAATTACATGCAAGTAAGATCGTATGGTCAGTAAGATTTCTGTGAAAGTCCTGTATTGATTAGTTAATACTAATGGTTGTAAAAGTAAAAATTAAGCCGCAAATGGCAATTTTGTCAATAACAAGGGCACATAACTCATACAAAATTCAGATCAAGCTAAAAATTATACCCAGGCAAGATCTTATAGTCACCAACATTCTGTACAAGGTTTGTGTTGATTGGTAAATATTTGTAGTTGCTAGAGTGAAAACAAAGTCAAAATAGTTGAAAATGGCAATTTTGTCAATTTCAAGGGTACATAACTCATGATGTAAAATTCAGATCAAGCTGAAAATTATACCAAGGCAAGATTTTATGGTCAACAACACTCTGTACAAGTTTTGTCTTCATTAATCAATATTTGTAGTTGCTAGATTGAAAACAAAGTCAAAATAGAGTTGAAAATGGCAATTTTGTCAATTTCAAGGGCACATAACTCATGATGTAAAATTCAGATCAAGCTGAAGATAACACCAATGAGAGATCTTATGGTCACGAACATTCTGTCTCAGTTTTGTCTTGGTTGGCAATATTTGTAGTTGCTAGAATGAATGATTGTCAAAATAGAGCCAACAATGTAATTTTGTTAATATCAAGGGCACATAACTCATGATGTTAAGTTCAGAGCTAGCTGAAATTTACATCAAAGCAAGATCTTATGGTCACCAACATTCTTTCCAAGTATTGTCTAGATTGGTCAATATTAATATTTACTAGAGTGAAAACTATGTCAAAATAGAGCAAAAAATGGCAATTTTGTCAATTTTAAGGGCACATAACTCATGGTGTAAAATTCACATCAAGCTGAAAATTATACAAAGGCAAGATCTTACAGTCACCAACATTCTGTTATAGTATTGTTTTGATTGGTTCATATATGTTGATTTTAGTGTAAAATTAAAGTCAAAACCAGTTATTTTTGACATTCAAGGGCAGATAACTCAGGTAATTCTGATTCAATCCAAATTCTTTGAAGGAATCTGAGAGAGGGCCACCAAAAGGATCATTCTTGTGAAGTTTGATTGAAATCCATCTGGTAGTTTCTGAGAAGAAGATTTTTAAAGAAAAAAGTTTACGGAAGGACGGACGGACGCACGCCGGACACACCGCCATGACAATAGTCCGCTGGCCTGTTGGCCAGTGGAGCTAAAAAGCACCAAAGGAACATTTCTGCAAAGTTTGGTTAAATTTGTCTCAATTATTCATGAAGATTTTTGATGAATTATATAATAATTTCTCTAAGCCAGATAAGCCTCACCCTGCCACGCCCACATTTTTAACGAATCAAAAATTTGAAAACAAGTTTTGAAAAGGGTCACTCAAGGAACATTTCTGTCAAATTTTGTAAAATTGACTAAATGGTTAAGAGGAAGAAGATTTTTGAAGAATTATTTAACAATTTCTCTAAGTTTGATCAGCCCCGCCCTGCCACACCAACATATTTTGATGAATCAAAAATTTGAAAACAAGTTTTGAAAAGGGTCACCCAAGGCACATTTCTGCCAAATTTGGTAAAAATTGACTAAATTGTGAAGATGATTTTTGAAGAATTATTTAAAAATTTCTACAAGTCTGATTAACCCCGCCCTGCCCGCCCGCATGTTTTGACGAATCATAAATTTGAAAACAATTCTTGAAAAGGATCACACAGGGAACATGCCTGCCAAGTTTGGTTAGGCCCAGTGATTAAGGAGAAGATGTTTAAAGAAATTGTTGACGACTTCCAATGCACGACGCACAAAGAAACCTGGACACAGAATGATCACAAAAGCTCACCTTGAGCATGTTGCTCAGGTGAGCTAAAACGAAGGACAAGATTAATACATCTATTTATTTGAGAATGCTTCGGCCTAAACGCTGTTTCAAAGCAAAATATACATGTACGTAGATCTCAACATCTCTTTTAACCCTTTCCCAAGCAAGACTTGGTTTAGACGTTAATTATTGAGAATGCTTTGGAAACATTTGGGCAAAAGAAGAAAATGCTTGTTTTTAGAAATTTCTTCTCTTGTCTCCTCGTTAAACCAAGATCTTTATCACCAATATTTTATACATCCGCACTTAATTTAAGGAATTCAAACCCTCAAAAGCACCATAGAGCCAGAGGCGACATTGCAAAAGTGCAAATAATTCCTAAAGTGTATTAAAGGGCTAGGTTCACCAATGGACAAAAATGGCCCTGTTTAAACCGAAAAACCAAATAGTTCATTTCTAATTGTATGTAACATAAAAATCTATTGAGATATTTAATCCTTCAGTAAATCCAACATCAATACATTGATATTTCGCGGCCCCCGGCTAGGAAGGGGGAAAGAAATATCCTGGCTGCCAGTCCTGCAGTCGGCGGTAGAACCCCGTGCAATAGACCTGTTCGCTGATAGCGCGGACCTACCTGTTTGCCGTGGGTTGCGACCCGTGTCGCCTGAGGACGGGATCCTGGTTGTTGAGTCGCACCAGAGTTGTCGCAACATACCTCTTCGGCCCTTAGTTGAGCTGAACGGGAGGTCAAAAGGCTCGTCTTGATCATTCGGCTGGTCACGTCAAGCCCTGAAGCCCCGTTCGCGCTGTCACACTGTTGGTCCCGGACACCCACGGTACCTCCCGGTGGGGAAAGAGCCGGTATTCCGGGATGATCCGGAATCTTTTCTCTAAAAAGTGATTCATATTCCCATATTCCTGACATTGCCCCGGTGTACCCCCGGTTTACTAGCAGGATCTTTCCGTTCTACCCCGAACTATCCCGATTTGTTCCCGGTTTTCCACGGTGTATTTACGGTTCAGGGGCCGGCGTGATCCCGGTACGACCCGGTGTAACCCGGGTCGTCGCCGGTATCGCCCTTTCATATCACGGTTGTGCGCCGGTGACAAGCCGATGTTTCCCGCTGGTCACTCGTTGATCAGCATCAGTTCTCTTTCGTCTCTTGAAGTCGATACACTGTTAAAATCTAAACATAAGCGCAAATTATGCCGAGGAATAAAAAACCTTCTAGGGAGGAAGATTCTGTTCGAGGACAGTCACAGCCAAATTCACCTCCATCTTCAACTGAAATGGAGCCATCAACTGTGAATCGTGAATCTACACAAGAGCCGCTGAAAAAGAGGCAACAGTCAGCGCCACTCCTGCTGACAGAGGAGCAGGAGGAAGGCCTGGCTGACTGGTTGAAGACAAATGATTTCCTTTACATGAAGGGAAAACGTGAATATAAAGATACACAAAAGAAAAGAAACCTGTGGGAAGACAAGGCATTGGAGTTGGCGGTTGATGTCAAGTCCCTCAGCACGTGGCATGATTCCATAAGGACCAGGCTTGGAAAACTCACCATACAGCCCAGTGGTTCGTCTTCCAGGGTCATGCCTGACAGAGATGAGTTCATACTTAGGAACTTTGGATTCCTAAAGTATTCCTAAAGTCACAAAAAGTGATGGCTAACTTGAGGCCGGGTTCAAGAGACTTGCTATACCACGTGTCTTGTCTGAAGATTCGAGGTTCTAGTCTTTGGAGCAGTTCATGGAACATCCTACGATCCATCCGAAGGAAGTTTCGGAACGACGGCTCGTCTTCTAACATCAGTTCCTGGAGAAGTCTGGTGTAATGACCGAATTGAAGTCTTCTCTCTAACCATGGTCGAACCCATACTATCCTTCTGCGAGGTCTTCTCTCTTGTTGTCTGTTACGTAGCTGAACCCTTGCTATCATTAGATTGTAATCTGTTTGATTGTGGGCCAACTGTAGTTGAAGATGGCTTGTCACGGTTTCCCCCGGACCACTCATCCGGGACTAACCGGGGGTCCAAACCGTGACAGTGGGAACGGGGCTTAAGGCGCTACTCTTTCGACATCTAAGTCAAGCTGCTTCTACTTTTTTCATTTCTCCTCTTTAATCACGAATTTCAAAGTTTGCCGTAGAAGGCGATGACTCATGGGCCAATCGGATGCAGATGCTGTATGATTTGGCAGGAAAAAATGAATAGATATATGTTTGTATTCGTATTAATTACATGGCTATCATGATTTTAACAGAGAACACAAAAAGGCATATAAGATGGTGCTTAAATCTGCAAATTTGATACCACACTGGACATGTCCTTTTATCGTTCTGTATTGCTGCAAAACAAAGCCATAAAATCACCTGTGGAGTATGGTATAAAGAATTGCCATAGACAAAATGTAGGTTTTCTTTTGATGCTCATTTATGTGTTTTTTCTGTTTTGAGCAGCCTAGTTGGAGAAGATAAAGAAAGCCTTTTGATCATGATGAAACCTAGAACACAGATAATGTGTTGGTAAGTTTAAGTACATAAATCAGGCAAGTAAAACACCAGGGTTGCCTTGCGTCAGGGAAAAGTATGTTTCCAAGCTCAGGGCATTGTTGAGGAAATTTAAGTGTCGGGGAAATTTTAAAATAAATGCAAATGTCAGAGAATTGTCGGGAATTTTGCCAAAAAAAAAAAAAAAAAAAAAAAAAAAAAAAAAAAAAAAGATGCATTGCATAACATTTTAAGATAAGGATATGACACTTTAAAATTGTTTCAAACTTTGCAAGTTATTTTGGTAGATACTGCGATGCAATAGGTCAGTGAATTTTCAATGTTTTTAGTGAAATGACAGGGAATTGTCATGGATTTTTTTCATCTGACTTGTTGGCAACCCTGAAATCCTTTCTTTGACTTCCTGTGAACAGCTTATATTACCTCGACGCTGATCAGCTTTGCAGTTACGGATAAGCTGATCTGCACCTTTGTTTTCGCATTTGCAAATTGTTGGGTGTTCCCATGAGGCGGCTCAAATTAAATACATTAACCCTTTCCCAAAAGGCAAAATTTTATGCTGATCAACTTAGAAAACTACCACAAATCACAAAATGGATGTTATTAAAGATAGAATTTGTGTAAAACATGGCATAGGAAAATTTGAGACAAAAGGGGAAACTGCTGCTTATCAGCAGTTCCTTCTTTTGACTCAATGTTTTCCCAAGCTTTTTTAGTCCCCTACCGGTGTTCACACCGGAGGGGACTATAGGTTTGCCCTCCGTCTGTCCGTCCGTCCGTCAGTCCGTCCGTCTGTCCGCTCAAATCTGGATCCCGCGATAACTAAATAACTAAGCAAGCGTTTTTGATGAAAGTTGGTATATGACTAGATGGCAATGTGTAGATTATGCACATCATTTTATTTTTGTTTTTCGACTAAAATTGTTGTTGCTATGGTTACGGAAATAGTGAAAATATGGCCAAAAATGGGATCCTGCGATAAGTTAATAAGTAAGCAAGTTAATTTGATGAGACTTGGTATATGACTAGATGGCAATGTGTAGATTATGCACATCATTTTATTTTTGTTCTTTGACGAAAAGTGCGGTTGCTATGGTAACGGAAATAGTGAAAATATGGCAAAAAATGGATCCTGCGATAAGATAATAACTAAGCAAGCTAGTTTGATGAGACTTGGTATATGACTATATGGCAATGTGTAGATTATGCACATAATTTTATTTTTGTTTTTAGACTAAAATTGTTGTTGCTATGGTTACGGAAATAGTGAAAATATGGCAAAAAATATTGGATCCTGCGATAAGTTAATAAGTAAGCAAGCTAATTTGATGAGACTTGGTATATGACTAGATGGCAATATGTAGATTATGCACATCATTTTATCTTTGTTCTTTGACAAAAAGTGCGGTTGCTATGGTAACGGAAATAGTGAAAATATGGCAAAAAATGGATCCTGCAATAACTTAATAACTAAGCAAGCTAATTTGATTATTGATTACCATATTGAGTCAATGTGAAGCCGGTAGGGGACTTTATGTGTTGCATACAACACCAGATACTTGTTTTATCAGGGACGTCAAAACAAGGTATTGTTTTGGAAAGGGTAAACCATTCCCAGTTTCGCACACATTGACTCTTCCTTTTGACTCACAAAACTGTAAAGGCTTTGGAAAACATTGTTGAAAATGGAGAAAATTGCTTGTTAGTTGTGACAAGCAACTTCATCATTTTTCCAAAGTGTTTTCTCCCTCCCCCATGAGACAATTTTTTTAATCTCCTTCATTGAAATTGTCGTCTGCAACATTTCTGAATGTTGATAAGTGTTACATTTTGCTGTTTGGTAATGGGTTAATGTTGTAAGCTTGGTGTAGTGTGGAATGGAATATCCTCCCCCCATAGTAACCTTCAACTAAAACTAAAATTTTTTCATGTCATTAAACCAAATAATAAAGTTATGTTTACTGTAATTACAATGTATAAATTCAGATAAAATGGTATAATTTTCCAACACAAATACTGTCTTTATCAGCATCCACTTTGTCTTCTGCAGCAGCTTTCAAAATGGCCTACCCTTTTAATTTTTGTCATTTGAGAAAGGTTAAAAAGTAGCTCTACTCTAAATGGCATACAGTAAATAAGATTAATTTTTAAAGGGAATATACAGCAACACAAACTGAGTTGGACATCACTAAAAATCTAAAAAAAAAAAAAAAACTCCCAGACTCAATTAGAGGTATTGAAAGTGGCAGCACTGGAAAAGACACATATGTGCAAACGGAAAAATGTTAACAGCTAATGTGCATATACACTGAAAATATTCTATCTGAAACCTACACATACAATAAGTTCAGAAAGACAAGCGAGACACAGACACTTTTGATTGGAAATTCCAAGCTTCAGTGTCAGATTAATTTGCCAGCATAAATAACATAAATAATGGATCACGTGGATGAGGTTACACACAGACAGATCATAACTTTAGTTAATGAAAAGGGTGTTAGTGATTGTTTGCAATACTTAAAATCAATTTCTTCCGGTAGCAAAGACAACACTCTTGAAAAATCTATTTCTAAACTTGTAACGGAACACCGAAAAATCAACAAGTGCAAATCCAGAAAAGATTTCTCAGAGAAAATGAACCATTTCTTAGACACGAAATGTACATTCCCAACCAAGTATTCATTCCAACCTCGTAAATGTGAAAACCTAGACGAAAGTATCGAAACAGTCAAGGATGTAGCTTGCTCGCTTGCGAAAGAACTAAATATTCCCTAACTGAGAATAAGACTCTGGCAATTGAAAACAGTGAATTACGCTCTAAAACTTGAGCAAAAGACTGCAGAAAAATAGACTATAAAAGAGTTTGTTCTGAAAATAGACTATTATATAAAAAGATAGCACATCTAAATAACGTTATTAGTGTTAAACATGTTTCCCTGAAACAAGTGAGGGCCTACAAGCTGAAAATGATGCTTCAAAAAGATCTTTACATGAAAAAAGTAATGAAAACCGAGAAATTGTTGAAGAAAACCAATATCTTAGAGATTTATTGGATGACATGTTATGTTATACAATAATGAGTGTAACTCCTATACAAAAGAAACTCAAGAATGTGTATATGCACTCTTTAATCACAATGTTAGTACCAGTAAGGTGTCCCCAGTTATTGAGGCAGTTCTGAAACTTGTTAATTTAGAAGCAAACAAGCAGACAACCGCAACAATTAATAACATGAATATTCCATGCCTGATTTTGGCACAGAAACAACTTTCAGAGACGCTTGTAGCAAACGGTAATATGTGTTTACTTAGTGATGAAACTTCAAAATACGGAAAAAAATAAAGGATTCCATGTTTGCGATGATGAGGGAAGACTGTTTATTATTTACCTAGCAGTGAAATCCTGGAATTTCTCAGTGTAATGAATTTTGATATCGTCACTCCAGTGACGATATCACTTTTGAGTTTAACTCTGCCGGAACTACTTTTTTAACACAGTGACATTATAAATAGTCTATTTCATGAGCTTACATGTTGAAACTGACAATTCAAATTCTTTAGAAAATACTAACATTATCTACAATATATAAAACAGAAGAAACATGTTGTTGGAAAAGGAGAAAATATTAATTCATAATAAATCTTCCTTTTGTCAAATAACTTTCAGTATAAATTTTATTGGAATTAGATCTACCTACCATATGAAAAACAAGAGGGCCAAGATGGCCCTGGATCGCTCACCTGATAGAAGTTTGAAACTTGCTCCATGCAGAACAAGACCCACCTTTTACATGACCTAGGTATCTCTAAGACAAGAACACGAAATTTAAGATGCGAGATTATGATCCAGCTGAAAACAGCATTCTTAATCTTTAATAATCAATATTTGTGGCTGTTAAAGTGAAAACCAAGTCGATAAAAAACATCTATTTTGTCATAATCCAGGGCACATAACTCTGTTCTGATAAAGATATTCTCATCAACCTTATGTCCAAGTTGTTTTTTGATTGGTCAATATTTATTAATTACTGTTTGAGTGAAATTAACAACGAAATCGGTAATTTTGTCACCATCAAGGGCACAAAACTCTGTTTTTTCTAGTCTGATCAATATGAAAAATGAAAACATATAAGATCTCACGGTCACCTAAATTGTGACCAAGTTGTGTCTTGATTGGTCAATATTTGTGTTTTTTTTAGAGTGAAAATAAAGTGGAAAAAAGCAATTTTGTGAAATTCAAGGGCCAATAACTCTGGATTTTTTTGTCCGATCAAGCTGAAAATTTAACTCATTCAGCATCTTATGGTTACCATCATTGTTGCCAAGTTTTGTCTTTATCGGTCAATAAATGTACAGTGCACTCCTTGTATAACGAGATCGCCGGGACATCACTCAATGCCTCGTTATAGCCATGTCTTGCTAAAGCCGAATTGTAACAGAATGCTTGAAAAATGTTTTGCCCATGTCTACTTTCGCTTTCACCGGAAGTGAACTATGGCACATTTATAATCTCCTTTTTTAGAGAGCATAAAGATAGACAACTCTTGATATTTTAAGACACATCACTAAGAGTAACATACGGACATTACACTTTACAGTTCATAAGTGCGCTAAAGATACTAATGGTTATGTACATCATAAAATATTTATTTGAAAAACGTTGTGATTTTCCATTGTCTTCATGGAAAATACCTTTTCTAATTTATTCATGATTTCAAATTTCAACTCTATGGAAATAGCTTTCTGCTTTTTAGTAGTGTCTCTCATATTTTCCAAATTCATCGCATATGGTCAATGTTGGAGCAAATGCTCATAACTCTAGCTGGATTAAAGTTGGAGTTACAATGTTTTGCAATAACACTTTGTCATTATGACAATAGGTAGATCGGAATGTGTTAATCCCATAATTGATCGATAATTACCTTGAAATGTCAGATTGCCAACGGCACGCTTTAGGACCTAGTAAATAGGTGTGAAAAATACAGCCAGGCTAGGGCAATGTTGTTTAGAGACAACACTTTTTGTGACCAAACCTCGTTAATTTGTGAAAAATAGAGTTGGGACCAAGGAAATATGTACGCTATAGCCGATTTTTCGCTCAACCCAATCTCGCGTTATCCGATATAAAACAAAGGAAAAATAGAAGGGAAATGACAGGGACTTTGTAATGTACTCGTTGTAAACGGTCTCTCGTATTACCCGAACTCGTAATACATGGAGTGTACTGTAGATGCTAAAGTGTAAACAAAGTCGAAAATGGCAAATTTGTCAAATTCAAGGGCACATAACTCAAAATTTCCTACTTCAATGACACTGAAAATTGAACTCATTCATTATTGTATGGTTACCAACATTCTAGCCAAGTTTTGTCTTGATTGGTCAATATTTGTAGATGCTAGAGTGGTAACAAAGTTGAAACTAAGCTATTTTTGATATTCAAGGGCGCATAACTCCCGACTTCCTGATCTGATCTGATCCAAAATCAAACTCGTCCAAGAGCTTATTGTCATACATGTTTTGACCAAGTTTGGTCAAGATTGGTCAATATTTGTAGATGCTAGAGTGGTAACAAAGTCAAAAAATAGCGATTTTTGATATTCAAGGGCGCATAACTCCGGACTTCCTGATCTGATCTGATCCAAAATCAAACTCGTCCAAGAGCTTATTGTCATACATGTTTTGACCAAGTTTGGTCAATATTTGTAGATGCTAGAGTGGTAACAAGGTCAAAAACTAGCGATTTTTGATATTCAAGGGCGCATAACTCCGGACTTCCTGATCCGATCTGACCCAAAATCGAACTCATCCAAGAACTTATCGTCATACATGTTTTGACAAAGTTTGGTTAAGATTGGTCAATATTTGTAGATGCTAGAGTGGTAACAAAGTCAAAACTAGTCATTTTTGACGTTCAAGGGCACATAACTCTGGACTTCCTGGTCCGATCTGAATCAAAATCGAAATCATCCGAGAACTTATGGTCATACATGTTTTGACCAAGTTTGATTAAGATTGGTCAATATTTGTTGGTGCTAGAGTGGTAACAACAAATTGTGGACAGACGGACGGACAGACGGACAGACAGACAGATGGACAGACGGACAGACGCCGACGGACAAAAAGCGACCACAATAGCTCACCTTGAGCACTTTGTGCTCAGGTGAGCTAAAAAAGCATGAATGTAAATGAATTTAGTTACAAATAATTTTTCAGATAGAAAAAAAGTTTTATCGGTAAATTTAACAAAATTTAAAATTAATCCATTTTTCTATAGCATGAAACACAGTGCAAAGAAATTAACCCTTTCCCAAACGAGAAAATTTTAGGACAATCCACTTCAAAAACTGCCACAAAAGACAAAATGGATATTATTAAAGATGTGATTTGTGTGAAATATGGCACAGAAAATATTGAAACAAAAGGAGAAACTGCTGGTTATCAGCAGTTTCTTCTTTTGTTTCAATGTTTTCCCAATTCATTTAAAAATGTTAATTCAAAATAAACTCACCAGTAATATCCCTCTTTACATATATATTTGAAGATCTGTTTATTGTCAATTTTCCCTTTTCTGCAGCTAATTGACACTGTTTTCCATTTGTCCTGTAATGGTTCCACTTCCTGCTAAATTTTCTGGTTCAATCTTCGTTTGATGAATTAACAAATATTTATATTTCTCCAGTAATCGATGCATAGGCAATAAAAACATGCATCTATCACCAAAGTATATACCGCTATTATGTTTTCAATCTGTTTCAATTCTTGGGATTCTTTTCCTTAATTTCTTTTTCCTTTCTTGTCGATCACATCTAATTTCTTTCAATAGAGGTTATCCAATTGTTGTCGTCTGTTGTTTGTTTACATCAACAACAAAAATGGCTGATTTTCTGGATGATCTCAGCTATGATCAAATTAGTTTCATACTTAATCAGTCAGACTTTGAAGAATTACCACCACCTTCAATACCAGTTTACCAGCAACACCAGAACAACTCTAGATTCCAAACAGATCAATCAGCCATTCAGAAGTTCGTATTGGAACAAGAAAATACCAACACTAAGGGTGAGTTCATGACGAACGCGAGTTCAACTCGGGAAAGACTGTCTAAAAATAATTTCCGCATGCGCATAGAACAATCCATTTGAACGACTTTATCCACTGACGGGTGTAAACAAATACACGTGTTTAGTAGATTTGAAATTTAGGCCACAAAATGCAATATATAAATCGAAATCGGTTAACATAAATGATAGTCCTTGTTAAAACACTCATACATGGCACAAAAAAGTATATTTTGAGTAAATGCACGAGTTTTTTATTCGGACTTGGCTTTTGTTGTTATTGTTCGCCTTTTTGGCGCCATCTAGGAACCCGAGTAACACCAGCCTTGGCTAGGGTTAGTGGAGTCGAGGTCAAAAGGTTGAAATGACGTCACTAGCGTCGAACCCGAGACTGTTCATATGGAACTCGAGTTACTCGGGTCGAACCCGCGTTGCCATATGAACTTACCCTAAGAGAAAAACCAACTCAGATGTCAAACTTTTCACACTCTTTCTTTCTGAACAAGGGATTCATCGAAACATAACTGAACTGAGCCCAAATGAACTGGATTTGCACTTTGGAAATTTCACATCCGTTGTCAAAAAAGCAAATAACAAAGACTATGAGCCTTCAACAATTCGTGGATTTGTTTCCAGTCTAGAAAGGCATTTACGCCTCAATGGTTACACGCAAAACATCAACAAAACCCTCTCTTCCCATATAGTAACAATGCTATTAAAGCCAAATTCGCATATTTAAAACAACAAGGCCAGGGAAATAAGCCAAATGAGTCGGATGAATTGACGGACAATGACATTGATGCTTTGTTCGATTGTGGACAACTTGGTACATGCCGTCCTGCTCAGATTGTTAATCGTCAATCGCACGCTATTCTGCATTTTTACATTTTTCACTATATTCTCTCAAAATTATCAACATACTTCAATTATGTACAAAAATAGAAGTCAATCTTAGGAAGTTATTCTATTTCCCATCAATTTCAGCATGTTATATGTGATTTAATTTCATATGAAGAATATTTTAACTTACATTAACTCACAAAATGCTTACATTTTCACGTAACGCGTAACGAAATTAAAATATAATTCAGATATAAAATGCAATAGAACTGCTAATCTTCGGTCGATTTTCAAAATTCTTTCAACGTCGGAATTCTTATATCGTGCGTAAATATGACATTTGCATGAGGGACATCAGAATTGTTATTTGCGTAAAAACAAGGTACACAACGGCAGCATGTACCAATGTAACGTTTTTTTCTTCATAGGTCGGCTACAGTATGTAAAAGATAATTTTCGTATATTTTCCGCTACGTCCCTTCGATGATTTTCATTTCATATAAAAGTACATTGTTTCAACAAAAAGGAATGATAAAATTATATTTGAAAGGTTGAATAAATATGTTTGAAACAAAAACGTAGAAAAATTACAAATTTTCTACCCTGCTCGAAAATTGTGTTTATCTAAATGGGGTTCATCTCTTAAACTTTCCTGTTTAAATCGACACGCAAAAATCAGCACATGCTATTACTACTGACAAAAAGTACAAATAATAAGCTTTAATACAGTATATAATACAATATGATTAATCTAAACATGTAATAGATTCAATCATGATTTTAAAATTACATTTTTTCTACCCGACGCGCGACGTCGTTGTTGCGTTATATCATAGACGTGCGCTGTTTTGTGTGTAACTTGAATTACTGTAATACCAAAATTGTTCATACAATTCGTGGGTTTTATATAAAAACTAAGGATAAAGTTGTTGTTTCTGTAAGTAAAGAGATTGATTTTCTTAATTATCATTACATGTACAATGTTCTTTTAATTCTCAAATACACATCGATAAAAAATTTATCTGGGTAAAAGTTATATTGCCAAAATTGATGCAAGGGATAAAATGTTGGTTATAAGTATTTCTCTTTTTGCTTAAATGTTTTCCAAAATTAATTTTTAATAAAATCAAACAATAAAAAGTCTTTTTCAAGCAATGAACAGTTTTTCTGAAAGCTGAATGGTAAAACAAAACAAATGTTGATAAATTGGATTTATTGACACACTGAAAAAATATCGCGTCAAAATGAGAAAACTCTTGTTATCATAAAATCACTGTTTTCACAAACCTTTCCCATAAGAAATTTTCATTGGTGTCCAGATTTTAAAATTATCGGACATTGGACTGGCTTTAACAAGCAAAAACAAATTATGCGTAAACATATTTTGTTAACATAACCTCAGACACCAACATAACGTTGGATACCGTCGGTTATAGTGACGTTACGTCGACTTGCGGAATAGCGTGCTATTGACGTAATACACTGCACTTAATATTCTCACTTGTGATGGGAATGAGAGGAGGGAGAGAGCAACACAGCTTAAAATGGGGAGACATTGAATTGTGCATTGACGAAGATGGCGATAAATATCTACAACATACACGAGAACGCCAAACTAAAACTCGAACCGGCACTGATCCAAAAAATAACAGAAAATTTAAGCCAAAAGCGTACAACAACAGAGAGGACCCTCAACGCTGTCCAATTATCGCGTACGAAAACATGAAAAAGAATCGTCCCGCATCTATGCTTTTTGACGACAGTCCATTTTTTCTGTTGATTAATCATGCCTATGACGAGACAAAAGGGGATTCACTCATGTTCAAAGCCTGCCCCATGAGAATCAACCATATTTATGCATAAGTCAAAAACATGATAAACAAGAGCCGTCAGAGACGGACAATGCTCCCCGATTAAGGCATTGTCACAATAAATGTATGCCATGCAGAGCTAAGATTAAGCTAACAAACGTTAAGCCCCGTTTTACCATGACATACTATTAATACGCAAATTTAAAGTAGTTTATTGTCAAGGGCATCTGATTTGCTACTCAAATATGAAATTTCATCAAATTCTGACCATTAGACTAGGAGAAATTAGAGAAAAATGTATTTGACCTTAAGTCCCCTTTTCCCATGACGAGACCTCAAATCCAAAAACTGGGAAAAGTATATCGGCATTATGTCATAGGGAGTTCACATGGTAAGTTTCATTTGATTTGGCCCAAGGGTTATAGAGAAATCGCTTCGGATGGACGGACGGACGGAATGACGGACGGACGGGCAGACGAAGCGGCGACTATATGCTCTCCCTTCGGGGAGCATAAAAATTCACCCTTGGAAAATGAGAACCAAAACAGAAAGCTGACCAACCATAGTATAAGAAAACATCTGGTTAAAAATGTAACGACCTTGGCCTACAACCAACAGAAACTATTCAGATAAGTGGACACAATAATATTGGTAGTGTAAGCAACTACAGCAAGTTAAATAACAATCAACAGAAAAAGACTTCGATGACTCTAACAAAAAGCATGAATGAAAACAGCCAGGCCATTTCGGTTGCAACGTCGCCTCCTGCCGGTAAACCAATTTCTGTTGCAACACCTCCTCCTCAGGCTCCTGTCCGTAATCCAACTTCTGTCGGTAATCATCCCTCTGTGGCATACAGTCAGGCCACATCCACAAGGTGTGAAACAGATGTATCATCGCTTTTCCATGGAACAACGATAATTCATGGTGGGACTTTTAACTTCTTTGGGAATGGTGAAAGAGCTAAAAATGAAAGTCCTAAAAATGTAAGACCTGTGAAAAATATAGAAGAATAATCTTACCTCTTGACTCCTCATCTTCAGACAGCGAATAAATCCACAATGAAAATATAAATGCAAAATATTTATCCAATTTTATGTAAGAAATAATTCACTGGTTAAATTGTTCATTTCACTAATGATAACCCTTACCAAAATATTAGCCCTGCCGCAAACAATTGCGGCAACTTCGCTGCAAATTTGCGGCGAATTCGCTACAAATATTTGCCGCAACTTTGAGGCCACTTCGTTTTTCGTATGCAAATTAGCTTTCTCGCAAACTATTTGCCACAAAGTTGCTGCAAACTGTTGCTGCAAAGTTGCAGCGAACTGTTGCTGCAAAGTTGCCGCAAACTCGTCCAAATTCTTCTCGCGAACTTCCTGCAACTATTTGCCGCAAAGTTGCGGCCACTTCGTTTTTCGTATGCAAATTAGTTTTCTCGCAAACTATTTGCCGCAAAGTTGCAGCAAACCGTTGCTGCAACTTTCCAGCAAACTGGTTTGTTTATATTTCTTCCAATCTTCCTGCAAACAAGAAAGCTATTTGATTGGATGCAGAGTAAAATAGGTCACCTTTTCGTCAATTTGGGATTTACATTCAACCAAATACTTCCTCACTAAAACCAGAAGAGGCTTTAAATGAAAGTAAGGCCTTGTAAAGCTTTTGATTACATTTGGTGATAGTGATCAGTTTCACATTTTCTTAAGAAACCTCGCTTTACGCTATCCCAAACAAGACCTGGTTTTGACGTCCCTACTAAATAAGGCTGGGGAAAACATTGAGGCAAAAGAAGTAAATACTGATAATCAGCATTTTCTCCTTTTGCCTTAGTATTTTCTAAGCTATATAAACAAATCCTTTCTTTTTCTATTTTGTTGTATGCCGCAACTTTCTAATTAATTAAATACCAATTCATTAAAATCTTATCCGAAACTTTTAAATTCTTAAATTAACAGAAGTTGATGTAGATAACAGTTTTTAAAGAAGGCATATTTCTCGGATAAAAGTTATCTTTCTCAGCTCATTTTCACAAGCAAAACAAATAACATTCCTCACTAGGAAGAACAAGATTCTCAATAAACACTTTAAAGGTAGTCCACCCCTAATGAGATTCACGAGACATCGACATTATTTGGGCCAAGTCGACAACATTTGGCGATGAAACTTTCCATCGCCAAATGTTCACGACCGAGCCTGAATAGCTTCGGATACGTAATGATGCCGCCAAAAAAAACCCTGATGTTTTGTGAATCCAAAAATGGCCACATTACGGGTATTCTACCTTAAATCAATATCGGTTGTTGATGCATCAAGTCTATTAGGCTGACATTATTTTGTGTTCATCAAGTCTGTTTATTTGATTTTCGATGCGGCATGTTGTTCATTCTGTGTATCAAATCTTCAATCAATTAGTAGAAACGAATTCGCAGTCTGTTGTCCAAGAATCTTTCGTAGTTTATATTGTGCAGGTCCTTCTTCTTCGAATTCTGTATCGCTTATTTACACTGTAGATTTTTCTAACACTTTGATATTCATTCTATTGGGCAATGATATAGCCCATTCACTAAAACACTCCGGCAATACATTGCGGCCCTGTTACACTTTACACTTATAGTGCATTACTACAGCCCATATTTACACCAAGCTGTTTCACAAGTCGACAGAGACGCTCAACTGGTCTCTTCAGAGTTTTGTTGATTGGTATATATAGATCTCGGTCCCCATGTAAGTTTCTTATCTGTGATAGGTCTACATGATCCAACCAATTTTCCGCTTGTTCAGGTCGTACATTTAAATCAATCACCATTATGATGTCCCCAATAGCAAAGTTTTAGTAACAAGCATTTGATTGACCATTAGAAGTAGATGAAGCTAAATTGTTTTGTAACTTCTTACAAAACTTGTCTGTACATGTCCATGTGATTAAAGGTAAATATTAGTCCAGACTGTCCATACTTTAGATGTACATTGATGTTCAACACTTCAGTATAACTTTAAGTATTTTAGAAGAGCTGACGGACAGTAACTCGTCGAAGTTGTTTAATTTCAACGACGTTTTTCTTATCTTTCATGTCAAAATTGGACTTCTCTGTTGCTGTACGTAGTAGCCAACAGTCTTCATATCTCCAGCATTGTAAGGTTCTGTTTACACTGGAAATAAACAAAAACAGACTTGTAAGGTTTAATTTGTGAACAAAAACATTTTTCTCATAATGTGGGGCATTTGTAAACATTGATTTTAACCTTTAAGACTGAAAAAGAACTTATGGTCAATAAGGTTGTGAAAATCTAACTCATCCGAGATCTAAATTATGGTGCCAAACATTGTACAGGGCTCCAGATAAGAGGGGTGGTGACTTTTCGAACTGCAATAATGCTGTCAGTGATCATCAAACCCTATGTTGTAGGTACTCATTTGTATCGTCTCGTCGAGACGATTCAAATGAGTACCCACAACATAGGATTTGAATTTGAAAAAACAAGAGATGTTTGTAAAACATATATTGCCCCCTCAAGGGCCTACATTTGATGTAGGTCAAAGTCCAAGGTCAAGTTAACAAGGTCCAAGGTCATGGTCAAATATGAAAGGTCTTGGTAGGAGGTGTCTTTGTGTGAAATATCAAGGCTGTATATGTAAAAGTAAAATGAAACATAGGCCAGGTTAAAGTTTTTAAAAGTAGCCCAAGTGCCAAGGTCAAGTTTATGGTCAAATGTAAAAGGTCTTGATTGGAGGTGTCCATGTGTGAAATATCAAGGCTGTAGGTGTAAACGGACATGATATATATGCCTGGTTTCAGTCTTTTTAAAAGGAGGTCAAAGTCCAAGGTCATGGTTGCAATATTCAAGGTTATGGTCAAATGTGGTAGGTCTTGGTAGGAGGTGTCTATGTGTGAAATATAAAGGATGTAGATGTAATAGGACATAAGATAAAGGCTAGATTAAAGATTTCTAAAAGTATGTAATAATCAAAGGTCAAGGTCACACAGGCCAAGGTCATGGTCATATGTGAAAGGTCTTGGTAGGAGGTGTCCATGAGTAAAATATCGAGACTGTATAGGTAACAGGACATGAAACATATGCCTAGTTTAAGTTTTTTAAAAGTAGGTCAAACTCCAAGGTCAAGGTCTAAGGTCATGGTCAAAAGTGAAATGTCTTGGGTGGAAGTGACGATGTGTAAAATATCAAGGCTGTAAGAGTAAAATGACATGAAATATAGGCCAGGTTAATGTATTGTAAAAGTACGTCAAACACCAAGGTCAAGGTCACAAGGTTCAAGGTCATGGTCAAATGTCAAAGGTCTTGGTCGTAAGTGTCCATGTGTCAAAAATCAAGGCTGTATGTGTAAAGGAACATGAAAAATATAGGCCCATTTTATTTTTTTTAAAAGTAGGTCAAACTCCAAGGTCAAGGTCACAAGGTCCATGGTCATGGTCAAATTTGAAAGATCTTGGTAGGATGTGTCCATGAGTGAAATATCAAAGCTGTATGTGTAAATAAATAGCACATGAGATATAGGCCAGGTTTATTTTTTTTAAAAGTAGGTCAAACTCAAAGGTCATGGTCAAAAGTGAAATGTCTTGGCTGGAAGTGACCATGTGTGAAATATCAAGGCTGTATGTGTAAAAGGACATGAAATATAGGCCAGATTAATGTATTATAAAAGTAGGTCAAACACCAAGGTCAAGGTCATGGTTAAATGTGAAAGGTCTTCGTCGTAGGTGTCCATGTGTCAAATATCAAGGCTGTATGTGTAAAAGGACATGATATATCTGCTAGGTTAAAGTTTTTTTTAAATAGGTCAAAGTCCAAGGTCAAGGTCACAAGGTCCAAGGTCATGGTCAAATGTGAAAGGTCTTGGTAGGATATGTCCATGAGTGATATATCAAGGTTGTATGTGTAATAGCACATGAGATATAGGCCCAGTTTATTTTTTTAAAAATAGGTCAAACTCCAAGGTCAGGGTCACAAGGTCCAATGTCATAGTCATATGTGATAGGTCTTGGTCGGGGGTTTCCATGTGTCAAATATCAAGGCTGTATGTGTAAAAAGACATGATACATCGGCCAGGTTAAAGTTTTTAAAAAGTAGGTCAAACTCGAAGATCAAAGTCCAAGGTCATGGTCAATTGTGAAAGGTCTTGGTTGGAGGTGTCCATGTGTGACATATCAAGGCTGTATGTGTAATAGGTCATGAGATATAAGCCCAGTTTAATTTTTTTAAAGTAGGTCAAACTCCAAGGTCAAGGTCACAAGGTCCAAGGTCATGGTCAAATGTGAACGATAATGATAGGTATCTATGTGTGAGATATCAAGGCTGTATGTGTAAAAAGAAATGAGATATAGGCAAGGTTAAGAATTAAGTGTAAAAATCAACAAAGGGCAATAACTCCAAGAATTTGATCGTCAAGGTTATGATTCTTGAGCACTGCACCTCTCCATAATGAAATCTATCCACCTATAAAGTTTCATGATTCTACCTTACATACTTTTTGAGTTGTGCTCTAGACAAGAATCAAGTTATAAAATAAACAAAGGGCAATAACTCAAAAATTTGATCGGCAGAGTTACGGTTCTTGTGCACTGCACCTCTCCATAATGAGATCTATCCACCTGTAAAGTTTCATGATTCTACCTAACATACTTTTTGAGTTATGCTCCGGACAAGAATCAAGTTTGAAAATCAACAAAGGGCAATAACTCAAAAAATTCGATCGGCACAGTTACAGTTCTTGTGCACTGCACCTCTTCATAATGAGATCTATCCACCTGTAAAGTTTCATGATTCTACCTTTCATACTTTTTGAGTTATGCTCCGGACAAGAATCAAGTTTGAAAATCAACAAAGAGCAATAACTCAAAAAATTTGATCAGCAGAGTTACGATTCTTGTGCACTGCACCTCTCCATAATGAGATCTATCCACCTGTAAAGTTTCATGATTCTACCTTACATTCTTTTCGAGTTATGCTCCGGACAAGGTTTGGTCTATGACGCTATTTACGTCAGAGCGAGTTGATCTTTGAAAACAGCGGAAAGTTTAGTACAAGTAGCGAAGCTTTGCTTTTATGTATCATATCCAATGACTCGGCAAAACACTGTAGGGTATAGATCAATAAATCATTTTCTGTCATACCTGACCAAAAATTTCATTTCAAATCGGCCTGCTGGAAGAGTATAACCTTTCAAAACTCAACAACCCCCGATTTCCACTCCATTTCGTCTCCATTGTTATTGCAGATCACGTGACCAGGTCTCGTTCAAAAATAGAACGGAATTTACCGCCACGTGACTAGCACGTGACCGCCTTTGATTACGAATTTTTCTCAAGTCATGTGACCGCCTTTGTTCAGAAATTATGGAGTGTTCTTGTTGCGGAGATCAATTTATGTCGATCTGTTCAGCTTGCAACTTGAATGGTATTGCTTTTCCTGAGAAATTCTGTTTATTTCGTTCTCCATGCTCATAAGTTATGGAATTGACCCAACATAGTAGCAAACATTATTGGTGCGAATACTAGCTTTAAAACGTTTGCCGGACGTTTCTGATATATTTCATTTATTTATTTATTCATGTTATCAGTGTTTTTTTTAAACTCGTTATTGTTATATCATTTCAGAAGGGCCGTCAATTTGAAAAATAAAATAATCTTATTTTTTTTTTCAAATTCTACGTTTACGTCATAATCTGGGAAAACCCGCATTCCATGTGCGAGATTTCGCGTTGATCACATGGTTTTAAATGGAAGGTAATGATAAACAAGGGCTGCTCAGGTGAGGGTTGTTGCAAAACATTGCCTATTAACCTTTTGGAAATACTTTTTGGTCGTAATTTTTTCAGCAGCCATGATAATAAATGGTTCATTGATCAATATCATCAGGCCTTTTACAGATAGCGTTTAAGATCGGACGGTGAACGATGCGCAACATCGAGTTGAGAACTTCTTGATTTTTTCAAAGGGCAACTCGCTCGGACGTAAATAGCGAAAAATCAAAATATCAAAGAGCGTATTTATGTCAGAGAAGACTCGGATTAGATTGCAATGTGCTTTGGCAAGGGAGACAACTCTTGCACTACATGTACGTTAAACTTGAACAACAAATCTGCGGAATCTTTTGTAAATTCGGCTGGGAACACATCTAGTATACCGGTCCCTATTTACTAGGAAGTATTTTGGGGGCTGCCGCCCCCACACCCCCGCTTTGTTTTATTTTGAAATTATTAATGGGGGCTGCTGCCCCCACACCCCCGCACATTTTCTTCTTAATTCATGAAAAGTTACTCTATTTTGTCACTTTACTGGCAACCATTTAGTTTGGGGACCGGCTAACTAGAAACTTCCCTTCGGCTGTCGCCTATGATCAAAGTGCGCAATATACTTGAGGGATCTCGTGAGAAAACCTGCCTTAATGACATGACGTGACGTCGCCGTAAAAGCCGATTAAAGTTAGGTCAACGTCGCGCAATTTGACGCGCAAAATCATGACACGAATCTTGTTCCTATCAATTTACAATACGGTATTTCTTTGATCTACAAATTCCGTGTTTTATGAAAAGGTTGATATATTATATGACAACTATTGGAATGTATTCAAAAGCCGATAACTGTATTAAAAACTGAAAATTACCTCTTCTTTCCGGGGTAGGCGGCAGTCTTCGATGCATCACAACCGTGCAATTTTAAAATTAAGAGATGTGGACTACACACCGATCTCTCTGATTATAGAATAAAATAACACATGTTTAGATCTACAAAGTAAGCGTAGCTGGGGTGTTGATGATTCACCATTTATAGTCCAAATTTGGCTTTAAAAACAAACAAACAAACCTAG
The DNA here is from genome assembly GCA_963680895.1 of Fragum sueziense. Taxonomy (NCBI): domain Eukaryota; kingdom Metazoa; phylum Mollusca; class Bivalvia; order Cardiida; family Cardiidae; genus Fragum; species Fragum sueziense. Next base: position 75,814,550 of record OY804593.1, on the reverse strand, counting down.
ATCTACCTGTCAGAATAGATATTTCCTAGTTGCTAATTGCAATAAAAGATTCTCCGAAACCAATCTTGATCTGGATTTCACAAATCAGTGCATCATCAAGTTTGTGGCTACGATATCGTAGCTAGACATTCCATAAGCATTTTGAATAATTTCTAATAATCATCCATCACTGATATTTCCACATGGATACACAAAAAGTAAAGAAAAGATGACGTCACATCAAGTTTGACCTAGAACTACTAGTTTACACTCAGGGGATAGTTATGAATATCTTAAAGGGTAAGGGCCGAGTTAAAGATCTCTAGATTTAACCAGAAGGAAAAAAATGTTTCACACAAATGTTTTTTTTCTTGTATCATTGCTTACCCAGTTGATATAGAATAACTAATATGCTCTCGATTTTCCTTCACACTTCCCACAACAAAGAAAACTTAGGGTGGACTGGTCCAATGTCAATGTTGATGCAAAAATCAAAACATTTTTTCATTGTTTTATTGAAAATAGAGTTTCTTCAATGCTTAGCGAATAATACTTGAAGGAAAAGAAAAATGCTTGTTAATTAAGACTTCTAGATCTAAACCAATATCGTAAAGAGTTGTCAAAACGGGAACATGTTTTGAAAGGGGTTGAAAGACCGACATCAAAACGTTGACTGTTGCTGTTCCAGTGTAGAAAAAGAATTACGCTTTTTTGTTGGTGAATACCAAAAATTGACATAACAACGTCACTGCATTAGTGCTGCTTGTAGATTTATGTTATTCAACCAAAAATGGAAATGGAAAACAAATGTTGAAGGATAAGGAGAAATGCTGGTTAGTGGCATTTTCTTCATTTCCATTAAAGTTTTCTAAAACATTGCTCTAATGGTTGCGAAAACAATTCATGTGAATGATATTCAGTGTTGAACAGCAAAACTGTTAGCAGTTTCTTTTGATCTTTCAAAACTATCCTAAACTATCCCATGGATTTGGTTTGGCAGTTGTACATGTAGGCTATGTGTGACGTATGTGTGACGTCATTTCATCCAGACCTGAACATGGATGTTTTCAAACCCTTTCCCACACTGCACAAATTTAGGGTGGTTTTATTCAAAAGTTGTTGCAGACAACAAATGAATGCTTTTTTAAAACAAAACATTTGTGTACAATTAAGATCTAAGAAAGAAAATATCAAGGCAAAAGGAAAAATACTTTTGTCTCGGATATTTTCCAAAACCATTCCGTTAGGAATGTCAAAATCAAGCATTGTTTTGGACAAGGTTAACACAATTGGATTTTCAATGCTGTTGAAGAGATTGGCCTTGTTGTTTAATCCCGGATTGTAAGTTAGATTCTCTTTTGACAGTTTGAAATTTGTATGTAGGCTACACCAAAGAAAGTAGGCCTACCACCTTAAGTAGCCTAGAAATCCTGCCGATCTCTTTATGCCTATATTATAGGATGTTTCATAATCACAGCTTAGGCCTACATCTATGTCTAGGCCTATAAAACAGTAGCTTCACAGGCCAAATTATTTGAAAAGTAATTAAGCAAATGTCGAATTTCATGAAACTGTAGATTAGCCTAATTGCGTAATCTTAAAAAGTTGCAGTTTAAGATGCGTCACTTATTCATATCATGTTTCAGCTTTTTCATAAATAGCATAGCCTAATCCTGAACTGAAATTGAAAGCCTTATTATCATTTGTTTCTGACAATGATTTCCGACCGCACACTTCTTAGAATTAAGCCTAACTTCAATCTAAATATTAAATCCTTTCCGAAACAACACCATTTAAGCTTGTCCAAACTGAAGGCAGTTGCAGACGAAAAACTAAATGTAGGGATCTCCAGAATGTAGCAGAGAACGTTGTTATCTTTTCCTGCAAGATTTTCTACAACCAACAAGTATTTCAATATTATACATGTCGTGGGATCGTCACAAAGTGTCATAGCTTAGAAATGTAAAAAAAATAATAAATAACCGCAGAGTTTTTTGAGAAATATTTTGTCTCTAAATGTTTTTTGACTTGATTTGTTGATCACTTTGATGAACGACATTTGTCGCGTCAAAGAATACGGCGGCGATCACTGCGTTTTTGACACTCCAGACAGATTTTCAATGGTCGAGCGTTAAAGGCAAAAAGAAAAAAAAAACCAATTTGTACTGCCACGACAGTATATGTGGTAGATGTTGTAGGCCCTATTGTTATTATATTTATTCCAGAGTCATGGAGGCGACACATTGTAGGCCTACGTCTTAAAAATGAACGTCATTGACTTCACGTTTACAAGTGTGTTCAACAACGTTATCATAGGTTATCGTTTAATATCAATTAAATCGTTAATATTTGTCACATTTAACTAATTATGGTGTCATATGAAAGAAAAATTGTCGTTGCATGAAAATATGCAAAAAAGTGAAAATCGATTTTTTTGTCATTTGGGCAGGTTTTCTCACGAGGCACCTCACTTATACAGGCATTGTTGTACATTATATGACATCAACAGAGCTATTGGGTAGATTCCAGTTTAGCAGTCCCCAGACAAAATGGCCGCAATTCTGTTACCGCTCATTAGGAGATAAAAGGATAAAATATTGTATTTTTCAACAATAAAAAAGGAAAATGAGCGGGGGTGTGGTGGCGGCAGCCCCCATAAACACTTAAAATGAAAATAAGCGGGGGTGTGGGGGCAGCAGCCCCCATAAATAGTGTGGTCACAGTCTCGTTTTAAAAATACTGCCTCTATCTGATTCTATGTAAAAACAAGTAATTTACAAACGGCATTTTCAGCCTAAATAACACATTAAATTGCCAAAAAGTGTGTAAAAACTTAAAGCTAAATAGTTATATTTCATTATGATAAAATACTTTTACCGTTATACACTTTCTTTTCGTGTTAAATCTCTATTTGAAAAAGTGGGTCAACTCTGCGTTTCTTTGTTTCAGCTCGGTCGTTACCTTAGAAAGACGCGTGGGTATGTGTAATAAAATTGCTTTGGCACTGCCATTTCTTAACGGATTTTCATAAATCTTATATCATATTAAAGAGGGAAGATAGATCTATTCATCCGTTAAATGACTGAGCTTATATGACTCTGTAGATGAGTTATTTGGCAACTAAAATAATTATTGGATAAATTCAGAAATTGGAAACCGTTTTGATTTATTGGGGGTTTACGCCGTTTTCAACTTCTATGGTCATATCGCGGCGGCTGGAGCACCTAACCGTAGGTTCCTGGTATTTCTCGCACCAGTACAACCACAATATCCAAACCGAGCCTCCAGCTGCTCTCTCACATAAATGATTCATACCCATTGGTGAGAGACAAATGACTTTTGTCAAATGTCAGAATGGATACTGGCCGAGCCGGAGTTCGAACTCGCGACACCTGAGTTGACAGACTACGACGTAACCGACTGAGCTATCAGGGCTCGGCAAATTGGAATCCGAACTCTTAGTACCTTACTTATCTAGTTTGCTCTGTCGTATCATGAATTTGTTAGATTATCATCCATTCTAAATAACAAACTTGTCAACGTGAAATTTAAGCATGGACATTCTACACTTATATTTGGCAGTGTACACATACCCCGGACTAAATCAGGGTGTACAACGTTCGAACTGCATTGTGGGTAATTTAGGCTCCGTCGTGGAGAATTTTGTTGAAAATTCCCTCGACTCAGGTAAGCGTTTATCAAATATTTCCGCCAATTCACGACCGATTTTGAAAAACTAACGTGGAGTGCCCCCGCCTTAACGTAAGCAATCATCGGATGTTAATTTCAAGTCCCTGCACACAGTAATAAAAAAGTTATTGAAGAACGAAATTTGAAAAACGCGTTTTCTGATGGCACCGCCGTGGAGAAATTTACAATGTTTTTGAAGAAAAGGAGCTAAAATACCATCGCCCGAGTACGAAAGCATTTTGTGTGCTATCAGAACGAGCTTAACAGCGGTCCACCTGACCATAACCCTCAGAAATCTGTTTGAAACCATGAACTTTGAGCAGTTTGCAAAATTGCTCCGCCGTGGAGAGTGCAATTAAAAGCTCCGCCGTGGAGTAAAACATATTAAAATACATGCATTATGCTTTGCCACCGATAGGAAACGGATCGAACCATACGAATGCATCTTTGTATATATCAGTTATGTATTATCTTACTTAGATCATGCCTATGTACGTAGTAAGACCGTAAGATTATATTGGTGTGTCAAAATGCAATCCATTCTTATAGTACAACTCAATTAATCCTAAACCGATTACCATGTTTTCATGTATGAATATGTAAGTACGGGAGACCGGGTCTATCTGTTACACGGGGCAAGTTGTTACACCTACAGCTGCACGACTAAAACCTCACGCACAATGTTCTAACTTTCATGATATGGTATTTTTTTTATTTTCTTTTTCTTTTATATAAACTTCTCAAAAGTCAATCTTGGAGATTAAGATTCAAATGCAAGTTATAATTGAAAACCTTAAAAGAAAAAAAACTGTATGAAAGTAAATTGTCTTTGAAATTTCCATTTGACTCCGTTCACTCGTGTAGCTCATCATACATTATAAATGTGTTTTCACAGAAAAAAAATCTATGTTTCTTTGAAATCGATCTTTTCTATTAATGCCACACTGTTAACCCGTGAGATTATCTGAAAGTTCAAAAATGCGATTGGGGCAAGTTGTTACACATGGTTTGGGCAAGTTGTTACACCGTAATGATACAGTAGGTCTATTGTGAATTTGTTTGGTATCGTAATACATAGCATATTTCTTCTTTTCCTACCATAATTTCTATCGGTTTTTGTGCTTCAAACACAGTTAACCAAGTTTTCTCCTCTGGACGTAATAAAAAGGCCCCAAGATATATGAAACACCTTGTGGAATAGGGTTGTGATGGTAAATGGTAAAGACACCGACCTTAACGTGTAGGACGAACTGCCCATGATGACCAGAACCGAAACGTTTAGCCCTATAATGATTTGCTGAATTTGAAATGGTCATTCTATCCATCTGTGAGGTCACCCTGGATCAGCCCTTGCTGCCCAAGTTCGTCAAATATGACTGACTTCCGGATGCCATATACCCACCCGAAAATGTCTCGATCAACGACTTCAAAGTTGGTTACAATATTTTCGTCCAGGGTCACATTATATAATTAGGTCTTGTCCCAGGTGTACCTATTTTACAAAAAAGAGAGGAAATTTTATATAAAAATCCTTTAAAATTATTATAGTGAGCCATGATTCATGAAAGCTAATAGCACGGGTTTTTTAAATAGATCTTTTGAAACATGAAAACCAAAATCAGAAAAAGCACCGATTTCTTTGATGGGATTTGATTATCATCTAAAAGTGAATATATTGCTGTAATGCTTCAGAAACAGACAATCTAGCTCCCATGTAACTATTAAGGGATATTGATGGCTAAACCACATGTTAACCATATGATATCATGGAATTAATAAAAAAATGATTGTGTATAAATACTGGTTAAGCTATGGCTAGAAAAATAATCTGCAGAAGTAATTGCACCCTGTTTTATCCCAATAGGGAAACGTTTTCAAATAAACAAGTACATTTACAACTGTGTAATTGAAAAGAATATAAAGCTGTTACAATATTTTACTTAATCATTGGAGGCCTTCCACATCATGTAAATTTATTAGTGGTTTTTGGAGAAAAAAAACATTACATTGGTTAGAACTTGGAAGGGCAACCTTGGGTGCTTTCAAATAGGCCTACTCTACGGGTTTTAGACATCTTTTCTATTTCATAACATTTGGCTTGACCTTTATTGCATGTCATGGTGCCACTAATGCCGGTGCATAGACAATGTGACCAAATAGTAAAGAAAGCTGGCAATGTGTACATGTTTACCTGTTTTGGCTTCCATAAATGTAATTTTGTAAATAAAAGTAATATTTATATTCAATCTATATTTTTCTTCAATGAGTTTTTGGTCATGAATACTGCTTAAGGTTTGTACTGTATGCTACTGTTGATTTTACTGAATAAAAAAATGTTTAAAGGAGCACACTCAAATTATTACTTGAAACAAGTTTTGGACCAAAATATCATCTTAATCAATAATATGCACTAAATGACATTGTTACCGGTTTTGGATTTCTATGTAATTTAGCTCAAAGTAAGAGGAAACATTTAGCTCGTTTTTGTGATAATATGGTATCTTGACAAAGACTCCAACATACTTAAATTTTGGAATTCAATTTTACTCTTTTCGCAAATTTTACTGAAAAATATGCACATTTTAATGATTAATTCAATAAAAAAACATTCACAATAATTTCCTCAGATACTTTCACTGGTATGAATGTAATGCCTTATGTGTCTCGGAGCAAATTCAATTGACAGATCTTGAAAATACATTAAACTAAGGTTTTAGGACACATGAAAATGGGGATATGTTACGTATCATAGTGGAAAAAGGTCAAGGTGCCTTTTTGGAATCAAGTTTTGATTATCTAAGATACTAATTTTATTTTCTAACTTGTATATGGTCCATTATAACCACGCAGAATTAAAAGAAAATTCATGTGTGTGCAGATTTGAGACACCCTTTCAAAGATAATTTACTTTCATACGATTTTTTTCAGATTTTCAATCATAATTTGCATTCTTATTTCCAAGATTGACTTTTGAGAAGTCGATATAAAAGAAAAATAAAAGATAAACGATACCATATCGTCAAAGTTAGAACATTGTGCTTGCGGTCAATGTCGTGCAACTGTAGGTGTAACAACGTGCCCCGTGCAACAGATAGACCCGGTCTCCCCTACTAACATATTCATACATGAAAACATGGAAATCGGTATAGGATCAACGAGATTGTAAAATAATATAAAAAAAACTTTGTGAGCTGTCTAAACCATTTCCTAAACAAGACATGGTTTTGGTGTTCCTAGTAGGAATATATTTCGATAACATTGAGGGAGAAGAAGAAATTACTGATTATCATTTTCCAAAAATATGTTCTATGTAGTAATATACACATTTCATTCTTATGATAGCAGTTTTTTGTTGTCTCCAACTCTTTTTAAAGTGAGACAGTCTAAACTTGGGTCGTTCGGGAAAAGGTTCAAAACCGGCGAACCACTTAAAATGTACAATTACGGCGACGCATGAAAATCAACGGAAAATACAAATTACGTAAAATCTTGTGAATGCGGGCATATAAAGTTATTCTAATATATGAGTTATTTTAAAAGCGTTCAGGAGTACTCTCCGAGAAAAGCATTAAAACAATAGGACGTAAACTGTGTCACGACGAGTGTACATTTTACGGTCTTACTACGTACAGAGGCATAATCTAAGTAAGGTAATACATAGCTGATATACAAAGATGCATTTGTATGGTTCGATCCGTTTCCTATCGGTGGCAAAGCACAATGCATGTATTTCAACATGTTTTTACTCCACGTCGGAGCTTTTTATTGCACTCTCCACGGCGGAGCAATTTTGCAAACTGTTCAAATTTCACGGTTTCAATCAGATTTCTAAGGGTTATGGTCAGGCGGACCGCAGTTAGGCTCGTTCTGATAACACACAGCATGCTATTGTACTCGGACAATGGTATTTTAGCTCATTTTCTTCAAAAACATTGTAAATTTCTCCACGGCGGTGCCATCAGAAAACGCGTTTTCCAAATTTCGTTCTTCAATAACTTTTTTATTACTGTGTGCAGGGACGTGAAATTAACATCCTATGCTTGCTTTCGTTAAGGCGGGGGCACTCCACGTTAGTTTTTCAAAATCGGTCATGAATTGGCAGAAATATTTGATAAACACTTACCTGAGTCGAGGGAATTTTCAACAAAATTCTACACGGCGGAGCCGAAATTACCCACAATGCAGTTCGAACGTTGTACACCCTGTAAATGAAGATAATTTTTAGATATACACTGAAAACAAAATGAAGTCAGTCTTTATGTATTGGTTCAGAATTTTGAGTCTATCCATGTTTCAATATGTATATCGTCATAGTAAATGCAAAACCTCGTATCTCATTTTTGGAAAATTTTAAAGGGGAGGGAAAAAGTGTAATAACTTTTCCCAAACTGAAATGTTTTCCTTGAAATTTGGACATTTTGTTCATAATTAATGTATCATTGATACTGATTGGTAAAATTATCTCAAAACCTGCGAGAATCGTCTAAATGGACACACGAGTTTGTACTTTGAAAATCGCAAGAATCGACGCACGAGGTTTTGCATTTACACCGACGATGTGCAAGAATTTTACAGGTATTTAAAGCTCCTTGAATGAGCACTGGACAAGTTTAATTTCCTGCAAATTTCTTGCAAACTGCGTGATATTCAATAATGTTCAAGATAGGTTTCTTGCAAAGTTCCTGCAAACTACATGTAAAATATTTGATGGATGACTTTCCTGCGAAGTTCCGACAAACTTTCTTATTTCTGGCAAACTTGTCGCAAACTGAAACGTGTTTGCCAGAAGATTGCAGGAAGGTTGCAGCTAGCGGCAAACATCGGCGAAGTTCCGGCAAACCCTTCTAGCGAACTAATTTGTTTGCAGCAAATTCGCGGCGAATTTGCTGCAAATTTGCAGCAAAGTTTTCATTTCTGTAAGGGAAACTTTAACATATGCACTCAGCTGAACCGCGATTGTCCTTGAACTATGCACTTAACACAATATAATCACTGATGATGTGCTATTTTTAGAACAAGGTTTACAACTTTTCACACATTTCATACACATGTTGCCTTTATAAGAGTAATTAAATGTTAAACTGTTTGCTTGCTGTCCCTTTTAAATTTATCAGGGGCCAGGATGAATGAATTGTTACAATGAGTAATTTAGCCAACATCTTTTTTGAAAAATAAGAATTGTCTTAAATTGACAAACAAACGACGAAGTGATCGCGGCATTTATGATTTTAGTCTTTGGGCATTAAAATTTCATTATCAAAATTAAAGAGGAAATATATCTAGCTTGTTGTAAAATCATTCATGCTGACCACTGAAACATCTCCCAATGCAGTATCCACTTTCCCAAACAAAACCTGATTTTGACGTCCCTTGCAGAGAAACCATAGCCTCGGAAAAACATCAAGGCAAAAGATGAAAATGCAGATAATCAGCATTTTCTCCTTATGCCATGACTCAATATTTTCTAAGCTACAGTGAAAACAAATACGATTTCCATCAACATTTATTTTGGCATCTTTAGTAGCTTTCGAACTGGAACACCCTAAAATCTACCTGATATCGGCCTGACTAGAGCTCTCAGTAGCTGTTTAAAATCACCGCGGGTCGAAACGACGAAAGAATTCCACAATGAATTACACGTTTCACTCGGAATGATATAAAACGATCAAAACTGACAAGAACCTAACTAATCCTAGTCTTAAACAAGTATCTGGTGTTGTATGCAACACATAAAGTCCCCTACCGGCTTCACATTGACTCAATATGGTAATCAATAATCAAGTTAGCTTGCTTAGTTATAAGTTATTGCAGGATCCATTTTTTGCCATATTTTCACTATTTCCGTTACCATAGCAACCGCACTTTTCGTCAAAGAACAAAGATAAAATGATGTGCATAATCTACACATTGCCATCTAGTCATATACCAAGTCTCATTAAATTAGCTTGCTTACTTATTAACTTATCGCAGGATCCAATATTTTTTGCCATATTTTCACTATTTCCGTAACCATAGCAACAACAATTTTAGTCTAAAAACAAAAATAAAATGATGTGCATAATCTACACATTGCCATATAGTCATATACCAAGTCTCATCAAACTAGCTTGCTTAGTTATTATCTTATCGCAGGATCCATTTTTTGCCATATTTTCACTATTTCCGTTACCATAGCAACCACACTTTTCGTCAAAGAACAAAAATAAAATGATGTGCATAATCTACACATTGCCATCTAGTCATATACCAAGTCTCATCAAATTAGCTTGCTTACTTATTAACTTATCGCAGGATCCCATTTTTGGCCATATTTTCACTATTTCCGTAACCATAGCAACAACAATTTTAGTCGAAAAACAAAAATAAAATGATGTGCATAATCTACACATTGCCATCTAGTCATATACCAACTTTCATCAAAAACGCTTGCTTAAGTTATCGCGGGATCCAGATTTGAGCGGACAGACGGACGGACGGACGGACAGACGGACGGACGGACGGACGGACGGACAGACGGAGGGCAAACCTATAGTCCCCTCCGGTGTGAACACCGGTAGGGGACTAATAAATCCATCCGTCGATCACGAATTTTGTCACTAGAACAGCACAATTAAATTTTATGCACAACATTAGCGATGACAACGGAATAGTCGCGTATCTCTCTCCTATCTGCCGCAATAGTAATTCACACTTGGGAAAATGGTGCAAATTTGATATTTTCAATAATAGTTTGTGGTCAGGAATAATTAAAAATGCTTCTAACATTATTATTCTCTCTAATAGTAATCATAAAATGGTGTTAATATTGATTGAATTAGAGATAATACGATATAAATTTTGTTTTCACTTTTGCCCCGACCGCCATTTGAGCCATTTAAACGACAATAATCGAATCTAGGTCATGTCAACAAGAAATCAGAAAAAATAGTAAAACCATGTGCCAGTTTGTTTTCTGTGAAGTCTTTGGTCAAAATATGATTATAATTCAAATAAAAACATTTATCAAAACTTCATAGTAATTTTTAATACCTTAAAATTGCATTTGAAGATGGTGTAAGTTCTCAACAACGGTTTCAAAACGAAACCTGGTTCAAGTAAATATAGAAAGGGGAATCCCTCAATAAGAGGTACCCCACAGGTATTTTCCTACACGATATGGCGGTAATTGCCACAAAACACTTAAATTAACCTACTGGATACCCCTGAAATATTTCCGCTAAATTGGCAAGGGAAACAGCCCCAATAAATAGCGAGTAAACGTTCGTGTTTTTTTTTGTTCCCGGCTTTACTGCCTGACGTCGATAGCGCAGTGGTTAGAGCACTGCGCTTGAAACCCGGAGGATCCGGGTTCGAGTCCCGCCCGGGAGGTGTGTCCTTGGGCAAGATACTTGATTGTCAACGCCTAAGTCTACCCAACTGTAAATGGGTAGCAGTGAATTAAAAACTCATTGCCTCTCTTCTCTCTGCATAAAAAATGAACAATTATATATGGAAAAAGTCTCTGTAAATTGAGTGCACGGGAGTTTAACATGTTTCAATAAATGTCTTTGTGTTTAAAATGCATTTATAATTGTGTGTGATCGGGTAACATTGTAAGAAAGAGAACATTGATGGATGAAAGAGCTTACAGTTGACAAGTACATATAAAACCAATATGAACGCCATCAATGCGGTGCCCCGAAGGCGGGGGGAAATACATAGGAATACATAGTTTGCGCGTTTGGAACCATTCCATTTTCTTGCCGGGTAAGTTATTTTGTTTATATTTGACACGAAAATTGGTCGAATACGACCGTATATCACACTATTTTGTACATTGTTTAAACAACGATAACTTTTAATTGCTATTTAAGCACATTAAGTGTGTTTATTTGTAGTTGTTACCGGCATTACAGCAATTGTCATTAGTTTTCGCGATCTTTTGGATGCGATCTTTTATCAAGTTTTTGACGTATTTTCCCCTGAAAACGATATTTCTGGTTTTTATAACGCTATTTATGGAATAAACAGATAGTAGGGGCCTAATATAATTTTCTGAGCGCTATCTCGTGGTCTGTATGGATGGTTTTATGCAATTTATGTCTTGAAGGCTTGTGCTCAAGATTGTTTTGATTTGTCACTATTTTTTTCTCAAGAAATCAGAATGCATTAAAATTGATTGATCCAACTGAAATTATAAGTCTTTTCAATTTTATTTATAAAACAATCTAGCACATCTAAAACTAAAGAGGTTCAGGGATTGAGGACACCCCCCCTTTGGAAAAAGATTTTAGTTTGGGGGACCACTAAACTGAAAGTGTTGCATAGATTTGATAATTTTATTTAGATAGTGAGACTCAGTTATGAATCTAGAAAGTCACAGTACAGAGCTTGATGATGGAAGCCAAGATTTATTCCCTGATATTGATGACACACTGTATTGTATCCAAGCCACAACCCGGTGAATGTGGTGAAAGTCATTGAATCTGACAGTGATGTATGTATCTTCACCAATATGATGCATTTTCAGTTAGTATAGGGTTCAAAGCTGATTTCAACAGAAGAAAATACTGATAATTGGAATTTTCTGCTACAATTTACACAATTTATATCCATTATTAGATCTATTTTGTGACCTGTTGCTGCTTTCAAATGCAATCACCCTAAAATGTGCAATTTAGGAAAGGGTTAATATTAGAAAAGAAAGAGTTGCTAAATTGTATATCACTGTGATAGTTGTCAAATGTAATAAATTGTATAATACTGTAACCCGCAATACAATACTCCCAATCCAACTGAACACATGAGAAATATCAGATTTAAAGATACAAGTATTAATCATTTTGTTGATCAGTTATATCATTATAATTGTATGGTGTAGATCTAATAACAGTTTGATTTTGATAACATTTGTTATGAATTTAAGGATTCTGATGTAACACTCCCACCAAGCCCCTTTCCACTACAAGCAAGTCCAGTTTCTGACAGGAAGAAATTTAAATCCCAGTTTGTAAGTATAATCTGTGTAGTAATATCATTGGATATTGTGCTTTATTGTGCTTAACACAGAGTATAGAATGAAAAAATAATAAATTGGCATGCATATTGAAAGCATGGTGTACATGGTAGCAATCAAATCAAAAGAATTATGGGTCTTTTCATTGTAACTTCACACTACAAGATAAAATAATCATGTTGATCAGTTTTATCAATTTTAGCTCGACTTTTCGAAGAAAATGAGAGCTTATACTGTCACCCGGGCTTTGGCGTTTTTTCAAACATCAATAACTTCCATACTATCAAAGGGATTAAACCCAAACTTGGAATACTTATTCACCATCACACCCTCTACCGTACTACCAGGGCCCGTGACCCTGGCTCCACTATATTTGGAGTTATGCCCCCTTTATACTAAGCAACTTAGAAAGTTGTATTTGTATGGTGTAGATCTAATAACAGTTTGATTTTGATAACATTTGTTATGAATTTGAGGATTCCGAGGTAACATCCCCATCAAGCCCCTTTCCACTACAAGCAAGTCCAGTTCCTGACAGGAAAAAAATTAAATTCCAGTTTGTAAGTATAATTTGTGTTGTAATATTATTGGATATTGTGCTTTATTGTGCTAAACACAGAGTATAGAATGAAATAAAAATAATAAATTGGCATGAATATTGAAAGCATGGGGTACATGGTAGCAATTAAATCAAAAGAATTATGGGTCTTTTCTCTGTAACTTCACACTATAAGATATAATAATCATGTTGACCAGTTATATCATTTCATTTGTTGTACCGTGTAGTAAAATTATATTTTAACCCATTCCCATACAAGAACACCTTTTGATGCCCCACATTATATTAAATATTCTGTAGAAAACATTGTGGAGATTGAAGAAATTGATTGTCACAAGCATTTTTTTCATTTTCCACAATGTTTTCTACAGAAAAAGATAAAAAGAAATTGTAAATTTCCATTCACTTGAAATTCTTGTACTTAATATCCTTGATTTTGTCTACAATTTTGTCATTATTAACAGTTATTATGAATTTAAGGATTCTGATGTAACACCTCCACCACCTAGTTCCCTGCAACCAAGTCCAGTTTTTGGCAGGAAGAAATTTAAATCCAAGTTTGTAAGTATTACCTGTGTAGTAATATTTAATAATTTTTATGCCCGTTAAAATCAACACACTAATAGATAGTAATTATGCCTTTTGTGACCTAAAATATAGCTCTAGTAGGAACAGCATGCATAAATGCAACCAAAAGCTCTATATTTTTTATGCTTTCTGTGAAATCAGGAATTTGCATGACAGTCAAGTATCAATATTTTAAAGAAATGGTCACAGTGATTGCATTTTATAATAAAATTTCATGCTACATTATTAGATTAGGATGATGAATTTTCCAAGCTCATTTTGTTGAAATGTGCATAATCAATATTATTTCTAAGCAAATTATTGAAGAAAAAAAAAAAGAAAAACACACACACAAGAATGACAATGATTTCACAGTGCATTGATGATTTAGGGTGTTGGTACATTCTAGGAATGCTTATTCATGACTGTAGTATATAACCATCCTCTAGAAGCATGTTGTGCTTCTAATACAGGGATCATTTTCGGGCGAGATGTGTGCAAATTTTTCTAACTTCTCTTCCAGAAATCACATTCAAATTAGCTAAGTGAGAGAAAAACCTCACATCAAAATATATTTTTAACAAAGGATTTGGTTTAATTTGCCATTGAAAACTCAGTATTTCTCATAAGTTCCGACCGAATGAGATTTTTTGCACATGAAATTCTAAACCAGAATTATCCCTGTAATACATTGCTCAAATAATTAAAGTCCCGAGCATGTCAATTCCATAGTTCATGTCTATTGTATGTTTCAGTAGCAGTAAAACTTTTATAAACTAATTGGCTTACTGTAACAAGTTTTTGCGAATGCAAAACTTGGAGTGTTTGCATGCTTTTGAGCTGATGAGCCACATTGTGATGTCCATTTTTCACAAAGTTATTCTTCAAAAACAATTGAATGATCATAAAAAGCATGAAAGTGGAATTTCATAAATGAAAATTACAAGACCTAACCCTCCGGAATTCCATGTGGCATTACATAAATGGGGCATTGGCGAAAAGGCCAATTCACTTTCTGCATCTAAAAAGTGGTAAATAATTCAAATTTTGAAAAAAGACATGCTTATTCAAAATTAGAGCAGAAATGTTTACAATTTATGATTCACAAACATAAATAAAGAGCAATCAAAAACCAAATTTTTGTCCCTTTAATTATTTTGAGCAGCATATTTAACACATAACCATCCTCTTGCATGTGGTGCTTATTTTATGTAACTATCCACTATGATGTATAGCTTATTGTCCAGCCCGCTTTTGCTGAGCTAGGCATGCCTGTCACAATGAATGAATGAATGGTGTTTTAAGGCCCGTCGACTACCAAGGTCATATTGGGCGCACCACAGATCTGGATGTATACAAATTTGCTGATATATAGATAGTTACATAAACGTCCAGAAAGGTAAAATATAATGAAAATATATCTAATTCAAAGTAGATAATATTACCTTGTAAATATCAAATAAATACTATAAATAATGAACACGAAATAAAACAACCATGCACCATGAATAATCCGATGTGAGGACGAATGGACATGGGCTCCTCCCAGATCAGAGAACACCCATGTCCGAGTCCACTCGACCGGAAAATCCACAGAACATATAACTAAATAGAAAATTAAACGTAACTAAAATATCACAGATCAGATATCACAGAATGAATGAATAGAGTTTTAAGGCCCGTCGACTACTAAGGTCATATTGGGCGCACTAACTGTAATTATACCTCACTACAAGATGTATAGGAATATGTATTAGTTACATAAACATCTAGAGGAGAAATGATAAAAATACGATATTCTATAACAGATAAAATTCTATGCAAATTTCTAAAACACCATGAATAATCCGACGTGAGCACGAAAGGACATGGGCTCCTCCCAGATCAGAGGTCACCCATGTCCGAGTCCACCCGACCGGAAAATCATATCAAAAAATACAATGCACCTCGCCGAATAATCCGACGTGAGCACGAATGGACATGGGCTCCTCCCAGATCAGAGGTCACCCATGCCCGAGTCCACCCGACCGGAAAATTCATAGGGCATATAACCTATTAAAAATAAATGAAGTATAAATGATTAAAAATATCGTACGAAATATTGAATAACAATGTACCATGAATAATCCGACGTGAGCACGAATAGACATGGGCTCCTCCCAGATCAGAGAACACCCATGTCCGAGTCCACCCGACCGGAAAATCCACAGAACATATAAGATATCACAGATTAAATATCACAGCTAAATCTTTTTAAAGAGATTACACTCTTTAAGAAAGTTAAATATTGATTCAGGCCTAACAGTATCAAATAATGTTTTTAAACTGTTAGCGTTAAAATGACTGCTTCTAACGATGGCTAAATCTGCACAATCAATGAGGAGATGCTGAACAGTCAGCTCCTCGTTACAAGGAATACATAGAGAATTTTCCTCGTTCTTCAATAGGTGCGAATGGGTCAAATGTGTGTGCCCGATTCGCAGTCGTGCCAAAACTAACTCCTCGCGGCGGTCAGATCGAAGACCTGGCAGCCATTCACCAAGTGCAGGTTTAATACTAAACAATTTATTTTGGTGATTAGCCTCGTCGCTCCAACAATTTTGCCATACATTTTGAATAAAACTATTTATCAGGGGTTTAAAATCGGTAAAAGGGACTTTAAAAGGTAAAATATCTAGTGACAAAGCCTCCTTGGCAGCTTTGTCTGCCTGTTCGTTGCCACGTAGACCGCAATGGCTTGGAAGCCAGCAAAAAACAATATCAGTATCTTCATCAGAAGCATAGAGACGAGATAGCTTCTCAAGAAGTTTCACAATAATAGGATTGTCCGTTTTTTCGTGCTCGAGCGCTTGCATACAGGACAAAGAGTCTGTAAAAATAATGTAGCGCCAATAGCCATTTTCAATGATGTGCTCGAGCGCAAGGTAAATAGCCTTGAGCTCGGCAGAGAAAATGGACGAGTTATCGGGCAAACGATACTGATATTTGAAGCCATCTAAAATGGCAGCAGAAGCAACTTTTTCTTCGCTTTTAGAACCATCGGTGTAAATTTGCAAATGAAGCATGTGCTTTTCTTGTACTTCTAGGAATTTGTTTTTAAACACCAAAGGATCAGTTTCCGACTTTTTCGTTGAAGCAAGATCATAAATAAAGTGGGACTTTTGGACGTCCACAAAGGTACATTTGGAACTTTATGTTCGGCCACGTCATCTAGATCGAAATCTAGAGAATTCACATCTGCCTTACAACGTAAACTGAAAGGAGGTATAATTGATTCCTTCTTATTAAATTCCTCTTCATAAAGAGGTTCAAAGACAACGTCATGTGTAGGATTATCGGGATTAGATTTAAGTTTTAAATAATAATCCATTGATAATTTCTTTCTACGTAAATTCAAAGATGGCTCATTTGCTTCCGCATAGAGACTGTTAATTGGCGATGTTTTAAATGCGCCCAGCGCAATACGTAAACCTTGATTATGAATAGAATCAAGCTTGCGCAAGTAGGATTGACGGGCGGATCCGTAAACAACACAACCATAGTCTAACTTAGATCTCACGAGAGATCTATAAAGACGTAATAAAACTTTTTTGTCTGCTCCCCAGTCCATACTGGAGACGACACGTAAAAGATTTAGAGCTTTCTTACATTTATTGCTCAAATATTCAATGTGCGGGATGAATGATAATTTAGAGTCAAATAAAAGACCAAGGAACTTGAATTCTGGGACAACTTCGATACGGATCCCGTCCAAAGTGAGTTCTGGATCGGGGTGGAGTTTTCTCGATTTACAGAAATGCATACATTTTGTCTTGGTTTTAGAAGATTTAAAACCATTTTCATTTGACCATTTACTCAGGTTGTTTAGAACCTGCTGTAACTGTCTTTCAATGGTATGCATGTGTTTAGACCTGTAACAAATGCAGAAGTCGTCAACGTAAAGAAAATATTCAATACCAGGGCAAGTAGCCTTAATAATATTGTTTATTTTAACACTAAAAAGTGTAACAGAAAGAATGGAGCCCTGGGGGACACCCATCTCCTGTTCATGAGGATCAGAGAGCGTATCTCCAACCCTGACTCTAAATTGCCGTTCATCCAAAAATGCAGAAATGAAATAAGCAAGGCGACCTCGTATACCGAAATCATGGAGGTCATTCATGATTCCATACTTCCATGTGGTATCATATGCACTCTCTAAATCAAAAAAGACTGAAACAACGTGTTCTTTCTTGATAAAAGCTTCTCGTATAAAAGTCTCGAAGCGAACTAAATGATCGAGGGTGCTTCTTTGTTTACGAAAGCCACTTTGGGCTGACGTAATAAGTTTGTTTTTCTCAAGAAACCAAACAAGACGGTCATTCACCATTCTTTCCATGGTTTTACAAACACAACTTGTTAAGGCTATAGGCCGGTAATTAGAAGGATTATCTGAATCCTTACCAGGTTTCGGTACTGGAATGACAATAGCTTCCCGCCACGAGGCTTTAAGTATTCCCGTTTTCCAAACGCTGTTAAAGATATCGAGTAGACACTGAAGGGATTGGTGCGGTAAATGCTTCAAGAACTGGTAATGGATGTCATCACATCCATTGCAGTATCATGGCATTTCTTAAGGGCTGTTTTAAGCTCCTTAAGAGTAAATTCTTTATTATAATGCTCTGTATTTTTGGATTTAAAATTCAAATTTACTTTTTCTTTTTGTTCTTGATGTTTCTAAAATTCAGGCGAATAATTAGAAGAGGAGGATTTCTTAGCAAAAGTATCTGCTAAAACATTTGCTATGTCACACTTTGATGAAACAACGCCCTCATCAGTATTCAAATGCCCAACACTGAGTGAGGAGTTTTTGCCACCAATTTTCCGCACCATATCCCAAGTCTTTTTGACAGATGATCTAGAATTTAATCTAGATACATACTGTCTCCAAGACGTTCGTTTACTGCGTTTAATAGTGCGTCGTGCTCTCGCACGTGCAACTTTAAACTTAATAAGATTTTCCTTAGTCGGCCTTAAATCAAACTCTCTAAGAACCGACTTTTGCTTTGCTACAGCCTTTTTGCAATCATCATTAAACCATGGCTTATTTGGATGTTTAGGGTTTTTTGACGTTCTTGGAATTGCTTTTTCTGCAGATGAATACAAAAGAGAGGTAAATAATTCTGCAGGATTCTCACAATTTTCAAAAGCATGAGGTGTAATGGACTGTTCACATACAGTTTTGAACAAGCCCCAGTTTGCTTTATGGAGTTTCCACCGTTGTGGTCGCTCCTGCACTGATGGCCCAATTTCCGAAATAAGAATCGGAAAATGGTCACTGCCATGCAAATCGTCATCAACTTTCCAGTTTAAATCTGGAAAAATTTGAGGACTGCAAACTGTCAGATCTAATGATGAGTATGAACCAGTAGCAGGATGTAGATAAGTCGATGACTTATCGTTTAAAGGGGATAAATCATGATTTGAAATAAAGTCTTCCACAATATGACCCTTGTTATCAGTATTTGAACATCCCCATAATGTATGGTGGGAATTAAAATCTCCCATTAAAATAAAAGGTTTGGCAATTGTTCAATGAGTCGATCTAGTTTCCTGCCGTCGACAGGAGAACTAGGTGGAAGATAAATAGAACAAAGCTAGTTTTATTCAGAGAAATACTAACAGCTACTGCTTGTAAAGTAGTGTCAAGCTTTACAGGACGATGTGGAACACTGTTGTTTACAATGATACCAACACCTCCTGAAGCTCTTTCACTCCCCGTAAATTTTTTAAAGTAACAAGAATGATACTTTAGGGTAAACTTGTCAGTATCTTTTAAAAAAGTTTCTTGTAGACAAACTGCTACTGGTTTTTCTTTCGAGACTAGAAGATTTAGTTCTTCGAAATTTGCTTTAATACTTCGGCAATTCCATTGGATAACTGTATTCGCCATGATAGATAATAAAATTAAAAGTATACCACATAGTAACGGAAGTCTGAACATATTCATTTGTTTTTATTAAGTTTGATAATGTTATTACCTTGCTTATTTTTTCTGGAATCTGCATGGTCATCGGTCATCATGTCTTCTTCAAGACACTCAAACCGATTATATTGTTTGATAGGGTCCTGAGACCCTTTTGGTTGGCGATCAGAGATCACCTGTTTCGAAGGTCCAGGCCTTCGATTCTGATTTACTGATTCACGGCTAGATTGGTTGACAGTTTCGTTACTTGTTATTTTCGACTCGGATCTAGGATTTGGTTTTGATACGTTTTTGATAGCTGCAACAGGAGTAGGTGGGGTGTCAGTTGTTACTTTTGGTTCAGGCGTTTTACCAGATGGTTGGAGAGTGTCAGAACTAGAAGAGGAAACTGGTGAAGCTTTATACGGAGAGAATAACTGTGAAATTTCTTCTTTCTTCTCAGGAAATAAAATACATAACTTACTGAAAAGAGTTTTGCAGTTTTCACAGTCTCTATCCGTTTTGTTTGTATTGCCCTTGGTAGCTTGTGCATATGAAGAATTGAGGTTTATGCGGCTATCAACAATTTTCCTGGCCTCAAAAAATGAGAGACCCTCACGACATTTCACTGTTACAATTTCTTTTTCCCGCTTCCAGTGGGAACATGCACGAGAAGTGGACTTGTGATCTCCGCCACAATTGTGACACTGTGGTGTGTTACTACAATTGTGGTAGTCATGCGTTTCAGGCGATTCACAACAACGATGACATAGATCGAATGCACTTTTACAGTTCCTCTCGTGATGCCCGATTTTAAAACAAGAATAGCACTGGAGCGGGTTAGGTATATACAAGTCGACATTGACTTTTAAATACCCAACTTTCAGTGATTTCGGGAGTAGAGCTGTGTTGAATGTAAGGACAATAGTATTGGTCGGTTTCCTAGAGCCATTATTGAAAATGTGTATACGGCGGGCCGCAGTGACATGCTGTGATGAAAGTTCCTGCACTATTTCCTCCTCCGAAACCCCTTGAAGATCGGGGCATCGGATTAGGCCTTTAGAAGAATTTAGAGTGCCGTGTTCAGTGCATTTGACAGGAATTTCAAAAAAGGTCTTTAGTCTTAGAAGAGTATCTGCATGCGACTTCTTGTCGACTTCGACAAGAAGGGCACCAGACTTAAGTTTCTTCACAGATTTTGGTTCTCCAGCGTATGAGAGTAAACATTTAGTTATTACGAAAGGAGAAAGTGTTGTAAGAGCCTTTTCACTACTTGTAGATTCGAGGATTAGAAATCTAGGAAAGTTGCATGATCGATTATCCGAGTCCGAGTCATATTCCGCACGCGTTCTTTTATAAGTTTTAGAATCCATATTTAGTTTTTTAACATTCATCATCTGAGCCCCCACCCACCACAGAGTCCAACAAGGGGACATGGAAACGGAGCGGATTTCCAGCTCCCCATGCCAGGGATACCCAGATGGTATACTCAAGCCAATCTCACAACAAGTGCGGCAATGACATACATGGTTAATCTCTAAAACAAAGTTCAGTCATGCATTTCAACGCCGATCAAGCCATTCAACCAACTCAATTAACCCATGAGCCTATATAGACATGGACAAATCAAATCAAGTATAAGAGTGTATACAGCGATAATTGCTATTACGATTACAGTATAAAATGTAGTGTTATACATGTATGAAATGACATGTTTGTAAAAAAAGGTCCAATTCTAAAGCGACCAGCCGATTGCCTAGACCGGGTCCATCTAAGCTCCCGTTTACACCGAAGCCGAGGCCAAAGCCAGCGTGTTGGGAAGCTGGAGAGCCCTGGGCTTCCCTCAACTGACCAGGATCCCCTTTT
Source organism: Fragum sueziense (assembly GCA_963680895.1). Taxonomy (NCBI): domain Eukaryota; kingdom Metazoa; phylum Mollusca; class Bivalvia; order Cardiida; family Cardiidae; genus Fragum; species Fragum sueziense. Next base: position 75,792,950 of record OY804593.1, on the reverse strand, counting down.
CCGGCTTACGAGTATCCACTCACGGCCAACAAGCGGGTCCGCACTTATAACAGACATACTGTCCTTTGCTTGGGGTCTAACCATTTGCTACAGGACAGGGCAGCCGGGATATTTCTAATCCCCCTCCACAGCTGGGGGAACAGATATCACAGACTATAATAAAAAAGCTAAATCTTTTTAAAGAGACCACACTCCTTAAGAAAGTTAAAAATTGACTCAGGCCTCACAGTATCAAATAATGATTTCAAACTGTCAGCATTGAAGTGCCTGTTTCTAATGATGGCTAAGTCTATACAATCAATGAGGAGGTGCTTGACAGTCAACTCCTCGTTACAAGGAATACACTGAGGTTTCTCCTCACCCTTTAATAGGTACGAATGGGTCAGGTGGGTGTGACCTATTCGTAGTCGGGCCAAAACTAATCCTCGCGGCGGCGGTCAGGTCGAAGACCCGGTAGCCATTCACCAAGTGCAGGTTTTATGGCAGTTTGGTGTATGTGCATGTGTCCGTCCATAAGATTGGTCACAGGTCATGGTCAACAACCATGGATGTGAATGGGTCACATATCAAAGTCATAGTTCAAGGTCAATTGTATGGATAATTCACAGACCAAACTCAACTATGCAGATAGGTCACAACCATGTTAAGGTCACAGTTCAAGGTCAAATGCGAAAAGTATTTTAAACAAGAGCTTCGCAGAGCGGCGCATATACGCCCGAGAGGGGCTTGTCAGTAAAATTGGCAATTTTGTCAATTCAAGGGCAGAAAATTCAAACATGAAAAGTAATCAAATTTTTTTTGCACAACAAGACACCATAGAGATTCATTGTGGCTAGTTTGATTAAATTCTGGTTGAAACTGTAGAAGTAGCACACAGGAGAAAATGGGCATATTTGAAAAAATGGACATTTTTCCTTAAATTCAAGGACAGATAATTCAAGAACAAAAACAGTTATCTAAATTCCGTAAGCGATGTGCACAACTAGACACCATGGAGATTCATTGTGGCAAGTTTGATCAAATTGTAATATAAACTGTAGGAGGAGTTGCGCACACAAGAAAATGGGCATTTTTTAAATTCAAGAGCAGATAATTCAAGAATGAAAAGAGTTATCTGAATTCCGTAAGCGAGGTACACAACTAGACACCATGGAGATTCATTGTGGCAAGTTTGATCAAATTCCGATCAAAACTAGGAGGAGTTGCGCAAACAAGAAATTGCTAACGGACGGACGGACAGACAGACGAGTAGGGCCATAACATTATACGACCCTTCGGGCGTATAAAAAGAAACTCCAACCACAATAATACTAGCGGGCTGGACAAGTTGCTCTAGGGCATCTAATACTTTGTTCCATTACCAGACAGCATTTTCTTTTACACATGCCCATATTCAAAGAAGATGCAGAAAACAATATAAATATACATTTTTGCTTTTACTGGACAGAAAACAGAGTTGGAAATTAAGAAATTGTTTGTCACAAGCAATTTCTTTGTTTTCCAGAATGTATACCCATCATTTTCATAGTGGGCACCAAAAAAACTTCACAGTGTGGTAATGGGATATAGTTTGTAGCTAACCTCTTGCATGTGGTGATAAATTGGCTTTCTAAAATTTTGTAGAGTAGAGACTGTCAGACAGCTGTAATTATTCCAGAAAGGGGCAAATTATGCACACGACAGATATCAGAAAGCTAGTTGATTTAAAAGGAATTTAATCTTGACTTTATGTACATGAATACATTAAAAGATGATGATGATGATACCACATATCCTGTTTCGACAGGATTTCAGACCATTGAAAGTGGAAATATTTTGATAGACAAGAGCACTCAACTTTCTAGATATATTTGGTTTTCTCAAATTTATCATGGATCTAATGTTTCTGGCTGCAGTCAGACAGTGCTGACAGGAAATTCAATCGCTGAAAACATATAGAAAAATGGAAAATTTAACAAATATTGAAATTCTAGATCATGTGGAAAAACTGGCTTGAAGAAAACTGTGGAATATATTGTTGGTCTATCAGAAGAAAAACTTAATTTAGAGTCGGTAAAATCATCAATTTTAAGACTGACATCAAAATATAACTAGATGCCGAAGGGCAACATGTCGAGCCCGCTCATTTTGAGGAAAGAAGACCATACCTATGTCTACAGCTGTCATTACAATGGCGTTGTAAAAGTGGGGACAAAATAAGTTGGAATGATGGGGATCATGGTGAGACAGTTTATTGTTCACAAAATATTACATGTCTATGTATTTATAACGAGATACCAGAATGGATTAATTTGAGTATACATATGTGACCCGTCACGCTAAAAGGGACCTTATGCTAAGTCCATAAAATTCTGACCTTTACTTTTGAGCTAGCAATCTGGTTCTACAAAAATCAACTCATTTTTTACATTTGACCTCAAAGTTTGACCTTGACCTTTGAGCTTGGAATCTGGTTCTTGCACGCGACACTCCGCCTTACTGAGCTTGACATTTGTGCCCAGTTAAGGAATGGCCCGGACAAGCAAAAATCAACTCATTTTTTACATTTGACCTCAAAGTTTGACCTTGACCTTTCATCTTGGAATCTGGTTCTTGCACGCGACACTCCATCTTACTGAGCTTGACATTTGTGCCAAGTTATTTCTGAATCCCTCCATCCATGGTGAAGTTATGGCCCGGACAAGCAAAAATCATCTCATTTTTGACATTTGACCTCCAAGTTTGACCTTGACCTTTGAGCTTGGAATCTGGTTTTTGCACGCGACACTCCGCCTTACTGAGCTTGACATTTGTGCCAAGTTATTTCTGAATCCCTCCATCCATGGTGAAGTTATGGCCCGGACAAGCAAAAATCATCTCATTTTTGACATTTGACCTCCAAGTTTGACCTTGACCTTTGAGCTTGGAATCTGGTTCTTGCACGCGACACTCTGCCTTACTGAGCTTGACATTTGTGCCAAGTTATTTCTGAATCCCTCCATCCATGGTGAAGTTATGGCCCGGACAAGCAAAAATCATCTCATTTTTGACATTTGACCTCCAAGTTTGACCTTGACCTTTGAGCTTGGAATCTGGTTCTTGCACGCGACACTCTGCCTTACTGAGCTTGACATTTGTGCCAAGTTATTTCTGAATCCCTCCATCCATGGTGAAGTTATGGCCCGGACAAGCAAAAATCTTCTCATTTTTGACATTTGACCTCCAAGTTTGACCTTGACCTTTGAGCTTGGAATCTGGTTCTTGCACGCGACACTCCGCCTTACTGAGCTTGACATTTGTGCCAAGTTATTTCTGAATCCCTCCATCCATGGTGAAGTTATGGCCCGGACAAGCTCCATCCGGACGGACGCACGCACTAACGCACGCACGCACGCACTAACGCACATACACCGAACCGCCATTGTGACAACTATGTCGAGCTCACCGCAAGCGGGCTCGACAAAAACATTAAAAAGTTAAGAAACTCTGAAAAAAAAACCCCGAAATTCTGTTGTGTTTTAGAAATTAACAGTATAAAGCCCCCGCAACGTCTAGACAGCCTAGAAAATCTGTGGCTGAAAATGTTCAAGTAGACCTAGCACCGAAGTCATCATTTTTATACATGTTTAATGGAATGAAACAATCCGCAGAAGATTTAGCCAAGGAAGTTTTAGAATTAAAACAAGAGAATGAAATATTGAAAAGTAACTCAAATCCTAAGCTGAAAAACTTTCACAGGACAAAAAATGAATTAAAACTTGCTAGAGGTCAGGTATTTAATTTGAGGAAAACAAATGCACATCTTAAAAACATTATTGATAGGAAATCTGGAGAATTGAAAAGACTCCGTCTTGCTTTAGCTTATGTTAAAAAAAAGATAAGTTGATAAATGAAAAAGAAACCCTTGATGCAGATATCTTGACACAGAAAATTGAAATTGATAGGCTTCATACAGAGTTCAATGACCTAAATGTTAGGATAGGGCAGTTTGAAGCTGAAAATGATTGGTTAAGGGAAATGGTTGATGAGAATGTGGAGACCTTTAATACAGAAAAGAGCTGTTATCCAGCTGTTTTATGTTTTCCCAAGTCCTTTTTATCAGGGACGTCGAAACCAGGCCTTGTTTCGGGAAAGGGTTAACTGGATAAAATTGTTCTCTATTCATGGAACTTGTGAACTTAACCATTGAATTTGTGTCATTTTCTGTGGGTGTTGGATTATTATAGAAATGTGCCATTTCAAAAATATTAAAATGGGATTTGTGTGGAATTTAGAATGTCAGCATATGCAACAATCGTTTAACCCATTCCCATACAGTGACCCCTTTGACGCCTTACAATGTAAAGTCTCAGAAAACATTGTGGAAAATGAAGAAATTGCTTGTGACAAGCAATTTCTTCATTTTCCACAATATTTTGGAACCAAAAAGACCAAAACAAATCATTTGAGCAATTTGAAAATGTCTTCCAAATAGCACACTTATTTCTGTTGTAGAACATGTGTGACAATTTATTTTGAAATCCATCCATAAATGTAGGTGATATGCTTCGGATACGCTTATTTTTCACATTCAACCTTAATCTGTGACATTGACCTTAGAGCTATCTGAATATTTATATCAAATAGCACATCTACTTAAGATGGGGAACAATTGTGATAAGTCATTTTGAAATCCAATTGATTATCCTCTATATATTCTTTGGCTTCGACAGTTAGTCACTAAATCTGGGCAAGACACTTTGTCGACTCTACAAGATATTCTAAACGATATCAGTCAAGTCAGTTCAAATGCTGTAAATCCTGTTGCTAAGCAGATTCCGTTGAATATCGTGTCCTCAATGTCAGACAGAGCAGCCACTCAACAAAAGTTTAACACATTTTTAGAGGAATATAGAAAAGTTATTCTAGTGGAAGACCTCGGCCAGGCCTGGTTTGACATGTCTCTCGCTGAACAAATGTCATTGAGCCGTTTGATATTTACATTATTTAGACCGGAAGATGTCCTAAAAGGAGAATTACTTACATTTTTATTGAATTTTTGATATTTTGTGGCCATTTTGAAAGGCGATTTATAGCATCTGCAATCAAAAGTAGAATCATAAGCGATTTCAATTTTACAAAATACTCTGAAGGCTAAGCTTTGTCAAAAGATGCAATCTAAAAAACTGCTTTTCACCAAGACCAAATATTATAATAACAATATTTATGAAAATAATAATACTTGGCTATTTCTGCCAAGTAATAATGTATTGCCGTTTATACGGTAATGGTTTAAATAGTTTTTTTCGCAATGCTTCCATTTACTTTATGAACTGTTTACCTCAGTCTTTAAACATAATATTCACGACATTTAGACCAGAACATGTCCAGAAACGAGGACTTTTTTTTTAAACATTTTTAATGATTTTTTGCAATTTTGGCGGCCATTTTGAAAGCATATTTATGGTATCTGTAATCAAAAATCGAATCATTATCAATTTCATTTTAATAATTTACTTGGAAAGCTTAGCTTTATCAAAATATTGCTATCAATAAGAGCTTTTTTCACCAAGAACGAATTATAATGACGATATATATATCGAAATTATATATTTGATGATTTGTGCTTAATTGTGTTTTATTGCCATTTATACGGTAATGATTCCAAAAATCTTTTCTGTATTGCTTCCGTTTACTTCATGAAATGTTTATCTAAAATTTAAAACATAAAAATCATGGTATTTAGACCAAAATATGTCCAAAAACGACAGTTATTGAACGTTTTTTATTGATTATTTGCGATTTTGGCGGCCATTTTGAAAGAATTCTAGCATACACGATGACTAATGAGCCACTTATTATGTGACGACATCTCTGACCTTTTCCTTACTCAAATGTCCTTAACATATGATCTTACAATGCAAAACAAATGTTACGCTGCTGATGTTTGATACCTAGGCAAATTGTCTTTTTTCATGGCGGCCATCTTGAAAACCATCCAAAATGGCGAGTGCATCCCAGGATATCGACTGTTAACATCTTGATTCTTATTCAGGGTGTTCCAATGAACATTTCTATACCACTCCCAGACTGCCCTTAGGGGCTGCGTGCAGAGCCCTCCTGGCCCACGGACTACATGTTTGGGTACAACTTACCATGGATGTGAATACATGTGTATGTGGTAAATTGTTCCCAAATAAGTATTAACTGCCTATTGTCTCCTATGAATTGCACCTGTTTGTATAAATCAGGTCCAAATCTTATCAACTTCAAGAACTACATCTTTGCTTAAAAAGTTATGTCTCTATGCTTTTAGGTGCCAGGATACTGTCAATGGATGAATGTAAACTTTGAGAATGATCGTGCCATTTAAACCTATGAATTGATGCTGGATTATCAAAGAGCGGATGTAGTGATACTTGTTTAGGATTAGTGGTTATATTATATTACAAGTCATATACAGACAAAGGATTGGAGTGAATTGGGTTTTGCATCCCACTCAACAGCTAAAGTCAAATGAAGAAGGGACCTCGGTTTCAACTTCAAGTAACGAGAGACTGGAGTGGCGGGGATCGAATCTGTTGTGTGATCCATGTGTTATTAGTCCAGTCCGTTACCCCAATGCACCCAATCCGCCCCTATACAGACAAAGGATTGTTTTAGAAGTGATATACAATCAAAGGCTGCTTTATGGTTTATTTTTGGAATTTTAGAGGCATATGCAGACGATAAATAAAATCTGACAGAATTTTAGGGCAATTTTCAAAACTTTGAAATGTCGTAACTTTCTTAATATGAGAGGTACATTAATAACTTTTGCACCATTGTTTTTCTCTTGAAAAGACCTTTAAAATGGCATATCACAGCATAGATATTTGATATATCCATTTATATCGCTACAGGGAACGATGTTCTATATGAAACAGAATTTCGTTTAAATAATAAGGGGTAAATAAACGCATTTGTAAATTGAAAGTATTTTTTCATAATTATTTATCTTTATTAATTTTGGTTTTTACTAAGAGAGTGGTGTAGTGGTACCATGTACCACCTTCCACGCTTGCGACCCGGGTTCGTTTCCCGGCCGACGCCTGTTTATAGTTAATCATATTTTAGCCTTACGTTTTTCCCATACTTTTTCAACAGTTTCATTTTTAAAATTAAACCTAACATGGAAAAACTGTTAATGTTAAAAGTTTTAGTTATACCTTGATAACTTCAAACTTATTTCGTTGTAGGTATGTAAGTTTTTATTTTTTTCTCTGATCAATATTGACTAAATTGAACCAAAGTATTAAATAATCACACTAGTTAGGTTATTCTAAAACGGTAAACAAAATTAATATCTATAGATAATTTATTCAATATGGCAACATGGGTGAGCAGCCTGAACTCTTTTGATTTTATAACTTGGATTATGACGCAATCTTGATAAACAGAGAAATGATGGACATCCTATTGTTTGTCCCTTAGCATGATCACGTTTAAGGGCATTCTAATGATAAATAATTATAGTTGAAGGTTATATCAATTAATGCAATTAACGATACAATCTAAATGATAATAAAACAATGAGGCTGTAGTTGCAGGTTTTTGATCATTCATAGATATAATTGTACTTATTTTCTGATTTCAGAATACCACTGGTAAAGTGTATATTGTGCTCAAAGGGACTGAAACTACACCAGAGATGCCCAGTCAACAAATTAATACAAAAGTATTTGAGAAAAACCTTCCTTCTAAAATCCAGCGATCAGGATTGGATTTGCAGCCGATGTAGTAGACCCGCATACCCTGGATGTAAAAATGCTTCATTTACCACTAGTTATACATAAAGCAATACCCCTCTTTCTCCTAAGCCGACAGTCCAACCTACCAAACTACAAAGTCCTCCATCAGTGAGACTGAGTATCAAGTCAACTTCCAAAAAGTTATGCGTACTGCTTGTTTGCAAAAGGCCTGGTTTAAAGTTAATTGTCGTTCCACCAAATGTGAGGATCAACACATCTATAGAACATGATATATTGATCACCGCAGACAGAAGATGTTGTCCTGCCAATTTAAACAACGCGAATGATTCATTCCAGCAAGTTTAGCATAGTCAAACTTTAAAATAAAGCAATGGAATGTAGTACGAATGTTACCTGACAACAGGTTAACTATTTTTCTGTCAATCCAGCGTAGTTTTATGTTGAAATCACCTTCAAATAAAGTTCAATTCAATTTTGAAGCGGAGTACCCACCCATTTTATTCTACTGAGACATGAATTTTCTGTTGGAAGAAATAGTTGATAACAATTCTTATTGATACTGTTTAACTGAATTTGTGCCATGGAATATCTTTTTATGGGATACACATATGATTAGATATGTTAGTATTCAAAAATTTATGCAAAAAATGTGTTTTCCACTCTTTTGTCTTGCTCCACAAGAAGGAATAGGGTGGACTCGTAGCCACAAACCAATACCCATCATCAAGTTTGTGGCTACGATATCGCAGCTTTGTCTTGACCTGACCGTTTCTTTGTGTGTGGATTGCGATTTGAAGGATCCGTGTCGGTTTTAACAAAAACAGATTCAATGTTTAAATTAAAACTCGAAAAGGTCAAACTGTAACAAGAACATGAAGCGCCTACCACAAATGACTCAGTTCACTATTCGTCCCAACTTTAATTTCCTCAGTCCTGGATTAAGCTGTAAAATCTAACGTGTTTTGCACTTTCTCCGATGTCGTCCATTTTTAGACAGTCTCCAACGAAGCAAGCGGTAATGAAGACATTATTTCAAAATAACAATAACCTGACGTGTAAAAACAGGTACTATACAGATGTTTTGAAATACGATAACAAACCACAAATCTCTCCCCCTCATGTAAATCCAAACCATTCCTTGTTTTTTCCTGCACTGTCTTGTAATAAACAAACATCGCTTCGAATCCCAGACAACAACGGATGTTTACGTCATCCAAACTTTAGTCTACGTCATCGATTTCTAAGATTTAGGTCAATATTCCAGGGGCGGATTCTGTTAGTGGGGCATTTAGTCCATTGTTTAGACAAGGGAATGGAAAAGTTTCTTTTGTGCTTTTTATTTCTCGTTTTCTGTAGACCACTTGCCTCGGATTACGAGTTAACTTAAACTTAGCATTTTTGTAAGTTCGGTGCAAGAATATTGATTAAATACGCAGAATTATTTGATTGGGATGATTTTTGCTATTCAAAACAGGAGACTTTGCGAACATTTTGTGTAAGTTTTGTCATAAAAACGGGGATTTTGAGATCGACCCTGCCCAACCTCCGGATAAAATTAAAAGTAGTTTCGGCAGATCACGTGATCATGTAGCATAACAAAGCATGTCACGTGATCAGGGGGTATGATAAAGCTAAGTTTATCATACCCCCTGTTATCGGGCAGAATATTTAGCTAGTGACAGGATAAAATTTGATACGAGTTAGGTCCATTAAGAATTGTGCACTTTGACTGGCTGAAAAATTAGTTAATTCATTAATTTAATCCAAAATCGCCACCTGTAGATGTTTCTTTAAATGTGAAAGACAAAACAAATAAACAAATCAATGGAATATATATTTTTCAGGTTAGATGGATTGTTGAAGCATCCGATACCGACTGAAGTGTTGGAAATACCTGTGTCACATACTACCAACAAATCAAGTTCCAGCTATTGGTGATTACCTCCGCATCATATGTTCCTTATGTAACAAGTATCTACTCCCATTGAATCCGACTCAGCAAACCGATGAAATAACTGCACAACAAATGCTTGAAAGATTTTCCAAAACCAATGATCTACAGAACTGTATCGAAACCAATCCTCTCGAAAGACGCAATATTTCAAAATGGGAGAATGTGGAAGATGACATTTTACCTAATTTCCCTGAATAAGACGAAACCATGCTCAATATGATAACACTCGGAACTTACCAGTTAAAATTAAGTTCTAGCTATATACAAGAATACGTGGGTAGAGATTGCACATTCCAAATATATAAAGATTCTCAAGATTTGCTTCGTGTTAGGCTTCATAGCCGCCACGTATCGTCTAGATCATACCTATTGTGGATAAGATATGATAGCGACCACGTGAAAGCATGGTATTGCAAATGTAAACGGACGGACATGAGTAAAACAATATGCCCCCGATCTCTCGATACGAGGCATAAAAAAGGAAAACAGAAAAGTGTGTCTAATGTTCTAACAAAAAAGACAAGGTTCATAATGTGTAGAGAAGAAAGTTATACAATAACAAATTGAGAATTGAATTTGTTGTAAAGACTGATTCCTCGTATAATGGTAGAAATGTGAATGGTACGAAGCCAGATAGGTTTGCAGATACTGTTGACAGATGAATGTTCAAACTGCACACCTCGTAAACGGAAAGAGCTTCAGAAAAAAAGGAATTCTGCTCTAGCCAAAGACTAGGTAGAAACACGACACTTATACAAAATGTATAAACATAAGAGAAATTATATCTAAAGGAGCTGAAAAAAGCCAAACCGTAAAGAAAATGCAACAAAATTATATGATAATAAAATGTCTGATTGACAAACATTTCAAAGAAAAATACGTTAGTGAAGCCATGGACCTTAAATATAACTCCTGGGTCATACACCATCAGCCATTTACAAGAAGAGCCACTTCCAATAACCACGAAAGTATCTCGTGCATGTTTGCAATGCGTACAGTTGAGATTTGCCTTAGTTCTATGCTACACTCGAAATATTTAATTATGTTTTTGAAATAAACAGCCCAGAATGACCAAGTCAAGCAGTATCGGTCATAGTTCGTAATGCGTTGTAATTTTAAGTATATTTAATAATGATTTAGATTGCTAGTGGAAAATTTATGTTTACGCCAGATAAAACGTTGCATTTAAAATGTTATCTCTTTTTGTATGTCCATTTGGCGATTAAGTCAAGTGAGATATTACGTTTTCTTTGTCACATGATTCTCTTGTTCTTGAAAACTCTCCATACATTCCTCGATTGTTTATCGTTGCTGTGATTTTACAAGAGACAAGCTGTGGAAAAGAATAAATTGATTGTAACATTTCTTTTTTTTTAGCTCACCTGAGCAACATGCTCAAGGTGAGCTTTGTTACAACCCGTTTTGTAATAATCACCCGTTTTGTAATAAATATAACAGAGTGGGGGATTATTACAAAACGGGTTACAATGTCTAACCCGTTTTGTAATAACCCGTTTTGTAATAAAATTATATATTTTCCCGATAACTACTATTTGCATTCAATACTCAATGTTAGCTATTTTAATCATTCTCAGAACAGCTGTGCGAACTTTAAATTGAAATAATTTTCGTTTTGCAATGAAATTATCAAATCCCCCACTTTGTAATACAGTATTTCAAACTGCGTTATATCATTTTTCTATATTTGTTACATTGAAATTATAAATTGATTAGTGCAGAGTCACGTTTAAAGTGACATTTCAGAATTTTTTGTCATAAATTTTACTTTTATTTTTATCTGAAAGAGCATATTTCCTTATGAAAATTCTGAAAATTTCAAGCCAAAATATTGTGCCGTTTACGAGAAATTTATATTATTGTGTAAAAATTAAACAAACTGTTGTGGACAACAGTTCGGATTTATATGCAATTTATCAATTATGTCTCAACTTTAAATGCGTGTTTCTCGCTTATCAGTAACAACTTCAAAAAACTAATTGCATTTATGTTCAAGAGACTAATCAGTTTTAGTATCAAGACATACTTTAAAAAGTTGAAATCAAAATGAAATGTCCCTTTAAACTAGTTGCAATAATGTAACGGACTTTTTTCATCCTGGCAGGAGTCCGTTACAATTCCATTGTATCTCTCGCAATGGAGCAGCTGCTGGACTGAATCATTCCAGCAATTCTAGCGTTGTCAAAATAGATGTAAATGCTTGAAGAGCGTAAAATGAATGTTACCTTCAAGGCTTGGAACAGCGTAACCATTATTCAGTCGATCTGATACATATTCATCTTGAAATAATAATCCATTAAAGCACATTTTACTTTGAAATCGTAATTCCCGTTAACTTTCATCTTGGTGGTCGCCATTTGAACGCGATCTCGCTAAATACGAGAAATAATATCACTGTCATCTCGTCTGACAGTGCTCATTGACCAATCAAAATCGATTTACTCATTCAAAGGACAACAAATCGCTGTCGAGTACCTTATTTTGAAAAAGTAGTATTTTTCAAAATGGCGGACATCGAAAACGCGATCGAGACAACTAGTAAAAAATCGCTATGGTTTTTAAAGCCTGACAATTAAAACCGAACAATGGACAATCGTTGCAAACATAATACGAAAAAGAGACGTGTTTGCATTCCAGTAGAGGTCGTTCCAATAAGGTGGAGCTTGTTCCAATTTGAATGAGGTCGTTCCCAGTGCTCTCCTGTTTATACAATGAAATCTATATCTGTGATATCAGACCAAACAAACTCATACAAAAATGATGTCGTTTGAAATACTGTAACCAGTGGTCTAGACTCACTCCAAAATCTTACATGTCCATAGGACCCAAGAATATCAACAAGTCCCCCTCAAATTCAACTGGTCCCAAAATTAGCGAAGTCAAAGACTCGCATCATTCTGAATATTTATTCTATTCAACATGAATTTTCAGGCTCCCATCACAATTTCATAAGTACTATAAGAACTTAAACAATCACCTTGCATCATTCTGAGTGTTTATTCTATTCAACATACCAGAAAGTTTATTTTATCAGCAGGGTTCAAATTAAACTGTTTTCACTAGCTCATTCTAGCATGTACATGTACTCATATGTGCTGCTCGCCAAGTCAGAAAATCTACTTGCTTTTGAAGAACTGAGCGAGATACTTTGTGTAGAATTTTACAGGTAGATGCATATTTGACTTTGGTCACTGTCTCTTAGTTAGTATGATATCAACAGTTTAGATCTACATCAAAACCATTATGATTGTGTTTTGTTACTGAATTATTACTTTTTTTTGTTTTATTCCTATGATGGACTGAAAACTATATTAATTAGCCAACAAATTAAATTATCAATCTCACCAACCTACATCGATGCGAGACATTACACACAGTTGTTATCTTTGGGCGTCAAGTTGTTTCCCATAATCAAACACAGTCTACAATCATACTAGGTATGAACAATATTGGGTCCGAATAGACTATTAAAACTTTGTAATTTTAGTTGAAACACAAGAATGGTGCCACCAGAATGTTTATTTCATTAAGTCATGAACTCGAGGACTCCCGTTGGTGTCGTATAGACTCCATAAAATATGCTGGGACTCGTTCATTTTGAATGTTTGCAGTCCGTCGGAACCCTAGAATTTCCGTTCCCGGTTCCAAAATCCAAATTACAATGTATTGTCAAGTTTAATTTACATAAATTCCGTATTCGGCGCGACTTTTGTTGCATGTAAAAAGGGAAAAAGAATTTTTGTAGAAACTGCGAATATTTCTTTAGATCTCCAGATCTATTTGAAAACGAAAATAACAAAGCCGACTCGGTAAAATCCTGCTGGCCCGGAAACATCAGAAACATACTATCATGTAAAACAAACCTGTTTACCCGTTTACCTGTTCCTCGAAACCGTTAATAGGCTTTCGCCTCTATGGCCCGTTTCTTCTTGTGTTAGTTCTCTGTTGGTGACTCTTGGGCCTGTAGCACTCTGGAGAGAACTTGACTGGAATATTCTTCCATGTATTGTTTAACCCTTTCCCAAATGGCAACATTTTAGGTTCGTCTAATTTGAAAGCTTCTACAGACAACAAAATGGGTGTTGATAAAGATCATAAGATTTATACAAAATATAGCTGAGAAAATATTGAGACAAAAGGAGAAATTGCTGATTATCAGCAATTTCTTCTTTTGTCTCAATATTTTCACAAGCATTTCATGTTTGGGATGTCAAAAGCAGGTCTTGTTTGGGAAAGGGTTAAAGCACTTTTAAAACTATTTACACTAGTTTTACAAATTACATCCTCTGGCAGTCCATTCAAAGTCACCACACAAGACAAAACGACGCCTCTGATATGACGATAATTCTGATATTGCAAACGACATCATTTTTGTCTGAGTTTGGCTGGTCTGATATCACAGATATTGCTTTCATTGTATAAAACAGGAGAGCACTAGGAACGATCTCATTCAAATTGGAACAAGCTCCACCTTATTGGAACGACATCTACTGGAATTTTCTCAATTATTTTCGGAAATAATGTGCCTCGTTGCCATTTTTTACGGGATATGTAATGCAGAGTGCTCGTTTCCCCAGGCGAGCGAACCGGGGCTGTATTCTTCGTGGAAAACCACAAATTATGCAAAAATGTGTCAATTGTCGACGAACTGCTCTGAAAAAGCAACATCGTTTTCGAACTTTTAAAAACGATCCAGCGGAAATTACTTCGGTTTCGACCGCAGATTTGGGCCGTATGCATCGAGAAGTCATCTTTACACGACATAGCATTGTCATAATTATCCATTTTTTGCTAGAAACTTAGAAAATAATCAAAAGAACCACCGACACCTACATTTGTTTACATGTTTCTAGCCATTGGACCGACCTCGCGACTTCCCGGATGTGCTATGGGAACAGAAATTCACTACCTCTTTTTGGAGGTCGTTCCAAAGTTTACCACCCGTGATTTAATCAGTGACTGAACCCTTCACCATACGCATTAAGATCTATTCAGTGTGTGAGTTTATTAGATACATTACTTCGACACAAATTTTGTGATTGATTAAAATTTTAGACCTAGCACGCAGAGTCAGAGCCAGCCGTCAGAGACAGAGCCAGCCGCCAGAGACATAGCCTCTGATAGAATTGCTCAAATTTTATTTTTGCCAATCATTTCTAAGGCTTTGTGACATTGAAAAGGGATGTCTAATCTAAGCGTATCCATCGATTAGTATATAACATGTTTTGGCTGCGGCAATTGGCTTTTTACCGTTGGAATGTACATGAATACATGATGTAATCAAGAAAAAATCGCATATGGTCGACTCACGACGACAATAACCCTGTGATAACCCTACCGACTATAAAGTCCACAGAATTAGAACAGACAGATAAATGGTCTTAGAGGAGCATGGCATTCCCGGTTTTTCGATTTTAAGCACCAAAAGAAAATATTTAAAGAACAAAGCTGGACACTAACCTATTTTTGTCAAAAAATCGTGATCCCAGAGACAGAGCCACACATGGCCGGAAGCGCCCCAGAGGATTTAAGCGGCAGAGCCAATGGCTCTGTCTCTGTAGTTTCCGTACCGTGGTAAAGGTCTTACTACTTTTAAGATTAATGACAAAATGTTGGGTTTGAAATGAAAACAGAAGTTGTCGCTAGCCCTTCCTCCAGCTCTTCATTAATTATGATTTACCGATAATGTCTTCCACTGCATCATTGATGTTGTTAAATGTTTGGATTGTTTAAAGGAAAAATCTTTAAATTACACCCTTTTATGACACCCATTGCAAGGGTCTTGAATACGAATGATACTTTCGATACTTTTTCACAAAATGTAATTGCCCTAGGCAAATGTTTGTCTCTGCAAAAAACGCCACCCACTTTCAATGCACCAATTGCTATCATCCAAATTTTAAGTGAAACAACAGCTTTCCTCATTTCGAACTTAAGCTTTTTGTGATATATTTTATCCTATCAAAATTTAATGATTCCAAGACTTTCACTATCTAAGCCATAATAGTCATGGAGGACAACATTGAAACGATCAATTTGATCATCTGATCATGGAAAAGAAATCTTTGTCAAATTTAAAATATGACGTCGTTGACGTCATTTCGCAAAAAAAGTTAAAAAATGACATATTTCATAAACCGTGATGTGGAATATATTTTCAAAGTGAATATATTATGTTCTTTATATCAAAGAAAACTTTATCACGTCCCCTCCATATATATGTAACTGTTTTTACTCTATGACAACATTTGTCAATTCTATAGATGTTTAAAATGGGGACACATATTTTTGGACACCCTGTACATGAAAATCAATCCTGGTGTGAACATAACAAAATATGATATTTGTGAACTTTCCTCAAATCCTTACTTAGAGATATTGACCCCAGAGAACTTGATTTCTGCGTTCAAACATACAGGAATATTCCCATTTTGCAACACTGCAATAAATGATCAACAACTAGCTCCGGCAACAATTTACCATTAGTTTGATGACAATACTCATAAAGTTAATTATATACCCCCCATCCAAGACGTCCATGATTCAGATACCACTTCTTCTGATAACTTCTTCACAAAAAGAAACTATTACAAAAGCCATAAAACCGAAACCAAGAAAATTCATCCTTTATTTTAAAGTTACCGGCAATCTGCTTTAACAGAAAACACATAAATTCTAACAAATATCGAGCATACAAAAACAGTGAAACAGACCAAAAAGGTACCATTAATTGAGAGTCAACAAGAAGCAAGACCAAGCACGTCTAGAGTTGGGAGGAAAGGTGGTCCCAATCCGATCGACATTGCAGAAGATATAGAGTCGGATACAGTCGAAGTTGCAGAAGAGAAAAAATGCTGCATATGCCATGAATGGCAACCAGTAGATTTGGATAAATACCCATATATAGCTCTAGTATCTTGGGGTAAATGTGACAAGTGTGCCCATTGGACCCACTTAAGGTTTTGCAGCAATGTGCGTGTCCTGCGCAGGAACAGTGAGTTTCTTTGTCCTCACTGTTCTTCTGAATAACAAGTTATAAAAAATCTTAAAAACTGATTTGTAAATATAGTTTTTATTTCAATCAAACAGTTAGCAATAGTTTAAAGTTATAGTATATAGTGGTATGAGGAACAACATGAATCCCTTCAACAATTTTGATGTTAATACGTTACCAGATGGTAACATTGAAAATTTGTTTACATTAAAAGATGATGTAGATTATAGAAAACAATGTCGGAAATGAAGAAATTGCTTATCACAAGATATTTTCATGATTCCCCACAATGTTTTCCAAAACAATAATCTTACGGGGGTGTAAAATCGTTATTGTCTGTTAATTGTTAATATATGACAGCAAATAGGATCACAATAGAGTTCCCAGATAGTAACTTGTGGAAAGAAATGTAAGTTTCAGGAAACTTGAAATATTGGATGTCATTTTGTAAAATTTTAATTCCAAGAGCCATAAATTTAGACACAACATGGCCGAAGCGGTGTTTCGACAGCCTAACATGTAGGTAAAATATTTATATGAATTATGAATCTCAACCTATTACCACACATAATGACATTGACTCCTTTTGACTTCCTACAAGATAATTGCTTTGGAAAACATCTTGGAAAATGAAGAAATTGCTTGTCACAAGGTATTTCTTCATATTTCATTCTATGGTTTCAGCACAAAAGTACCAAAGAGTGTAAAATTTCATTCACTTTAAATTGTCGTTTGCATACTCTGATTTTGGAAAATTCTAAAGCTTTGTCATTCATCATTGAATATAGTCACTGACTTTTCACATCATCGACATTTCACATGTTTGATGATTAAGAAATTTGTCTTGAGTAATACATTCTGTTGTTTATGCATATTCCTAACTGAGTTGCTCCTGGCTTTCCTATATCATTATTAGCACATTTTTCATTCAAGACCTTTTACTTTTTGCTTTCTGACACCAGTAGTGAGAGACGGGAAAACGCACTAAAGAAAGGAATCAAACCCACAGTCTTCCTATCACAAGTCGGTATGCTATAAACTGAGCTACCTCACAACCTAGCAGCATAAGATGGGTGACGGAGCAGAACGGTCGTGCATTATACATGTGTCTACGTCTACTGAAGACGAGCCTTTAATCAGCCACCAAAGTCACGAATCATGGCTAACAATATTGGATGTAATCCGAGTTTTATCTGATGAAACTAAATTCGCTCTTTGATATGTTGATGTCGGTCATTTATTTACATATATGAAAGAGCAAATATCATCAGAGAAATTTCGGATTATATTGGATGCTGCTGAAATTTGGAAGTTTTCTCCTATTTTAAAGATCGGCAAGGGTTTACATGGTAAAGAAATCCCACATATCTATTATCATAGAAAGTGTAGAAGTATTTATACAATGAAGAGGGATTTAGAGACTATTAAAAGGAAATCACGTGATAACAGTTGTGGTTATGCAACTGCCTCGACAAGCGATGAATCTTCGATAAGATTATGTAGAAAAGCTTCATGAGAAGGTCGAGTATCTGAACTGATATGCATTTTCTGCGATCGGGAAAAGAATTTGAAGAAATCGAGGACTTATGAAAAACTATTACAAGCTGTAACTCTAAAGGCCGATCATAAAATCAGAGAGTGTGCTATTAAAAATGTGATGATAGGTGGATAGGTTAATAGTACAATTAGACGCAATCCCAGTTAAATTGGACATTTTTTTCCCGAAATTTTTCGTTTTATCATATACTCATTTTGGACAAATTTTCTTCTTGGCCCACATGTCCTGATTAGTACGGTGCGTTGTGTAATTCTGTTTGATGTAAGTGAAAGAGGTTTAAATCAAATGGATTCGTAAAAAGGATAAGTAGACATCACCAAAAAAGTTTGATGGACAGCCGTGGGCCTTAAAATGAACTTTATATACTCAGCGAAAGAGCTAACGCATCACTTTTTAAAATTGCATAACTTCTTTATTGTCAAAGATTTAGATTTATAATTTGGCAAATATTTATCCCACAAATTTCTGCACTCATTCCTAAGACTATTTCTAAGTTTTCTTTCTTATGTGACCGCGTCATACCAAAGGGGGCCAAAACAGTTTTTCGGCTCCTGTAACTTGTGATCTTTTTCAATCATATTTGTTTGAATTGATTTTGAAAGCTGGTTTATTGTGAAATTAAAGTCTGAAAAAATCAATTTTCTATCTAACATAACAAGGGCTGTTCCGGGACTACGTAGCTCGCATAGACGCACCTTTTTGAAAGAAAATGTCAATTTTTCAAGGTCAAGGTCACAAGGTCAAATTTTATAGTGTCAGGTGAAAGGTCTTGTTGGGGCCTGTCTATGTGTAAAATATCAAGACTGAATCTTATACAGTTCATAAGATATAGACCGATATGTTTTTGTCTACGTAACCTACGTCGCCGTCGACGCTATCAATGACACCAACAGCACTAGTGATGTAACAAAGCCTCTGTGGGAATACATTACGCGCCCATAAAAATGTTAAAGCCGTCGGTTTGTTTTTTTGAAGGGTAACTTGTATAAATAGAAACTCTTTCAGCCAGTACAAAAGGTTTGAAAGTTAAGCGTGAATTTTCTATTTTAATCAAATTTCAGACTTTATGAATTTTAGAATTAAGGGTGTCCTTATTAAAAGTTCAATATTTTACAAGATACTGTAACATTTACTACGAAATTTCATAGATATCTTATCAAATGGTGGTAGTCAGCATGTGCAAATTTTGAATGTATTCCGTAGATTCGTTAAAAAAAATATTAACAAAGATCTGAGTGATGCGTTAGCAGTTTGGCCTAGTATATATAATGTCATAAAAGTAATGTTTTTATTTAACGCGTTCTTCTTTAGTTTCCCCATATAATTTCGTGTTCACCTAATTATCACATCAATGGAAACTTTTATGATATGTTGTCCGTATCTGATCTCCCCATATTACATATTTGTTGATTGATTGAAGCAGAAAATCCTGAGTTATCTGCCCTTGAATGTAAAAATAAGTGTTTTGTCTTTTTGTTCACTATATCATCTACAAATTTTGAAACGTCTTGACAAAACCTTGATAAAACATTGGTCATGACAAGACCTTGCATGGATGTATCTTTCAGCTTGATCTGAATCTCACATCTAGAGTTATGTGCCCTTGAAATTGTCAAAAACTACCGTTTTTCACTCTATCTTCGCCATAATAGCAACAAATGTTGACCAATTATAGCAAAACTTTTTACAAAATGTTGGTGACTGTAGGACTTTGCTACAGATGATCTTTTTGTTCAATTGCAATTTCATGTCTAGAGTTATGTGCGACAAAATTTCCATTTTTGACTTTATTTTCCCTCTTTCAGGCACAAATATTGACCAATTGAAACAAAACTTGGACAAAACATTTGTGACTATAAGACCTTGTATAAGTGGAATATTTGCTTGGTCGGAGTCTTACATACATAGCTATGGGCCCTGGAACTGGACAAAATTTCCTTTTCAACCATTTTTTCTCTATAATTACCACAAATATTGATCAATTATGACAAAACTTAAACAAAATGTTGTTGACTCTAAGACATTATATATGTGATTCTATTTAGCTTTATCGGACGCAAACAGTCGGAGTTATGTGCCCTTGAATTTATCAAAATAACAGGTCTAAACTTTCTGTTGCCTCTTATATCCACAACATTTATTGACGAATTGAGCGAAATTTTGGACAGAAATTTGGGTACTATAAGATCTTGCATCAGTGTGATTTTTTAGCTTGATCGAAACGTAACATCCTGAGTTATAAACCCTTGAATTTGACTTAATTCGCTTTTCGGTCTTGTTGTTACTATAACAGCCAACACTATTGACTAATTAAGACGAAATTTGGAAAAAATATTGGTGATCATGGGATCTTGCTTAAGAGCGATTTTTAGCTTGATTGGAATCAAGCATTCAGAGTTATGTGCCTTGGTTTAGACAAAATTGCATATTCGGCTTTATTTTAGCCACAAATATTGGTCAATCATATAAAATCTAACTTTAAGATCTTTCAAATATGTGATTCATTAGCTTAATTGGAACTTCACAGCTAGAGTTATGTGCCATTGAATTTGAAAAAAATGCCTTTTCGAGCCACAAATATTTACCAATTCAGACGAAACTTATAAGAAATGGGAAGCTTGCGTAATGGCGATTGTTAGCTTGATCAAAATCAAACATTTAGAATAATTTGCTTTTGAAATTTTACGAAATTGCATTTCAGCATCTTTTCAGTGTAACAGCCACGCATATTGACTAATAAAAAGAAAACTTATACATTATGTTGATGACTATAAAAGCTTGCATCAGTGAAATTTTCATCTGAATAGCAATGTCACGTCTAGAGTAATGTGCCATTGAATTTTTCAAAATTGCCGCTTTCAACAAAATTTTGACAAAGTGTTGGGGACCATCTGATCTTGCATATGTGCATTTTTTATTGATCGGAATCACACACCTAAAGTTAATATAGGCCTAGAATGGGAAATTGCGTTTTCTTTTTACTTTTCTTTCACTATAATAGCTACAATTATAAACCACTTAAAACAAAACTTTACTGAATTGTTTGTGCATGTTTTGTCATTGACCCGTTTAATGTTCTGATTCATAAAGTTCAGTTTATTGAATAAGTATAATGGTCATACGTTATATAAACAAAAAAAAAATATTTACCCCACCCACCACTTTCTTCCTCTGTGATTTGGTCATGCGCATTTTTAAATGTCATGAGATTTAGTTTTTCATCAAGGTCTAGCCTTTGTCTTACATTTTGTGGGACCTAGATTATTATTAATGCAATATCTTGAGCTCTACGTGGATTTTTTTCGTCTGATAGAATAAAACACCACGATTTGCCCATCCACCAATCTTTTTCTCTCTATTGCAGTCTTAGTACAATACACAATGTCACGATATTTGTTTTTCTATATTGTCCGGCCTTTGGCTAATATTCTGTGACAATTCAATTATTTCAAATGCAATATCTCGAGCTCTAACTCGAATTAGAGCTTTTTGAGCTTTGCTTAAAGAGCAACCTCTAAATATGTAAATTGCCGAAAAATAATTATAACTATCGGTGTGTACTATTCCTGTAAATGTACATGTAAAATTTTATAAAGGTATGATGATTATTTCAAAAGTTATGCCCATTTGTAAAATTACGGGTTCGAAATTTTGTAAATTTAAGTCACCATTTTTCCTATTATTTTTAATTTTACAGCTGTCCATCAAAGTTAAATGATTAGAGCAATGTCTTGAGATCATGAAAACATATGATGGAAACCTCTTTCACTTACGAGGGACGGTCGGAAAGTAGCTGGACTTTTGACTAGTTCTCTAAAACCATTTAACTTTTTAACAAAATTCTTTCTACACTGTTTAAACAAATTGTCCATCCGTGTCTATGCATTTTTGCCATGTTAGTAGGAGCTTTTCTTTTCCCACTATCAACCATGACGAAGACCCACTGTATTAGGTACTGTGTAACCACTGGTATCAAAGGCGCCCTGGCCTCAAATTTCTTCCTAGCAAACATTTTCATCAGTTCTAGACACAAATAAAGGTCATATGGGGTAGGGTCTGGGCTATAAGAAGAGTAAAACAACTTTTGTCATGGATAATAGTTGATAATCTCCACTGTAGATGCGGTGGTATGGGAGCGTGCGTAATCGTGAAGTAGAAAACATTTTTCTTTGCTAATCTGGGACGCGTTTATTTCAGCATTTATTCTTTGTTTTTTACGAGTTACTTCAGAATTGTACTTGGCAATGACAGTTTTTACCATTTAACATGAAATGACTAACTATCAATCCTCGTGAATCCACAAAAGTAACAAACATGACTACCAGCCGAAGGTAACATCTTAATCTTTTCATGGGTGGGGAACCAGCTCGTTTTCATGGCTGCTTTTACTGAGTTTTTATCCCAAGTTCGGAATTATTAACCCACAATAAATCTTAAGTGATAATGTAGTTCAAAAACTTCTTCGCGATTAAAATGACTAGAATGTTCGTTTGTTTTGGTTACCCTTGTTGTTCCTCTAACAAATTGCCTATGATACAGTAAACCCCTATCACATATAAGTGGACAGAATATTGTATATATACAACTATCTTTGAAAATAAACTGACCACGTTATTGGCAAATGGATGTAGATTCCGCCAATATATAATGTGTTTATACAGTTGCAAATGGAGACACAGCAGCACGAAAAGTCCAACTACTTTCCGACCGTCCTCGTACATCAAGTAGAACCTAAAAAATGGACATAACGCACCATACTAATCAAAATACTCTTGTTTTGTCAACTGACTAGGCATGCTTTGTTTTGGAATTATAGACTGTTAAATGATCAAATATGTGGATGAAAAACAACGTGTTTTTAAATAGACCCCTTTGTGGAATATGTGTTTAATTTTACATTAAGTAATGCATAAAGAAAAACAAATCCGATATATTTTGATGAGTAATTGTGTGTGAATTGTGAATCAATTGACAATAAGGGTGAAATGGGCAAATTGTACCTATGAGAAAGAAAATACAAAACGGTCATGCTTGTACAATTCCTTTATTTTTGAACTTTGGCGACTTCCAACTCTTCTAAAATGCATCAAGCAACCTTTAATTTACTCGAATTTTTAAACAAAATTAATGCGGTATTTCCCTAATCGATATACAGAAATGGAAAGTCAATGACTTATTACAAATCAACAATAACTGAAAACTTCTGTCCCGAACGTAACTAGAACTTCTCCCGTACGTAATATATACGTTCTATTTTCTTTAACAATACAGTCTCTATATAATTACTTTTTAATCCAAATTACAATATTATGAGGCAATGCTCATTTGCCAGACATTTTCTAAAAAAAAATAATTAATGAATATATAAAATATATACAAACGTATTCATAAGCCACCTGGGTGTGTTGTTTTACATATCAAAACATCATAGACAAATTCATTTCAGTTTGTAAAAGTTAATATGTTCGTAGTGTTATGACACACGAATGATGTGTAATAACATCTAAATCAAAGTAAAATGTATTCCAATCTTTTCTGGACAGCCGTATCTCTGATGGATTCAAAGTATGAAAACATACAATACACTTTTTATAAAGGTAAACAATGCTGAAATAAACTATTTCTTTGCATTAATCTAGTGTAATGTATATGGCGATGAAAATTTTCGCTTATTATCAACAAGAGCCGTCATAGACGGATTATGCTCTCCGAATAACGCCACAAAATAAAAACTATCATACATTAAGCCCCCTTTTCCCATGGCAGATTGTTTGTACACACATTATTTATAGAATATGGTCTAGAATATCCTTTTTATCACATAAGTACAAAATTTCATTAAATTTAGATGAAGCGAAAAAGGAGAAAAAATATTTTTTTACACTAAGGCCCCTTTTCCATGACAGAGCCTCAAATTAAAAACCGGAGAAACATACCCCTAGGAATTATCCCAGGGAGTTCACACGTGAAGTTTCATTGAATTTGGTCTAAGGGTTGCCGAGATCTGGCTATGGACGGACGGACAGCGTGGCGGCTCTGCTTCCCCCCCCCCGATTTTTTTTTCGGGGAGCATTAAAAACTGCATATGACGAAGAACTTTTCTCGATATTGTAAACAAGAGGACCATGATGGTCCTAAATCGCTCACCTTTATCTCAGAAAGTGTAGCTGTTACAGTGACAACCACTCGTAATTTGATCAAGGCTATAGTTAGGTGATTCTACGAGAAATGTGAACTTCGTGTCCCAGACCTCTAATTTACTTTTATTACGATAAATCATAACCAATGATGAAAAAAAGACAAAGTTTGTTATTCTAATGCTATATCTATCATTTTTAACAACTATATTCGATTTTTCAAAATATTTTTTTATTTCAGCTTGGTTGAAATGATGGTTGTCATCTAAAACGCCCTGTCCCAAACATCCATCTTCGCTAGCCAAGGTTGAACCCACCTACGTTTGTATTCACCCTTGGCGGATTTAGTCCGATTTTCTTGAAATCGCGAAGCGCCGCCTAGCGGTTGTTCTGCTGGTTGTTTACGTACATTATTTATGACGTCATTAACGCGCGTTGTCTTTCGCGTCATACGTCATGCGGATTATGTAAAAGTTAGCTGCTTTTTTGGTCGAATTATAGAAAGTATAATAATTCGTCGATTGAAGTTACGGAATTCTTGTCTATTGCAGTGAAATTCTTAGGAAAAATCGCCTATCTTCGCGTTTTTGAGTTGCAAATGTAATGCTTTTTCCCGCCCGTTGTCATGATTTGGTTACTCATAACAAATGTATCAGTCGACAATCTGATTTGTTCCAGCGAGACCTCGCTGGAACCAATAAAAACGCTTTCCAGGAGACCAAGAAAATCGGACTAAATACTCCAAGGGTGAATACAGAAACGACATTACGTCGTAGATGTCACCATTGGCTTGCGAAGATGCAAACATCAAAAGTGACAAGTAAAAAATTGCTGTAATGTACAGCAAAGAGAATAGTGTCGCGCTTAAAAATGATTCGGCAATATTTGATTTTTCTCTGTGTTTTTTTCAACGTTTACTTTTTGCTGAATGTGTATTTTTCCAACCAAATCTTAATTCTGATCGAAATTCCATCAATGACTCTAAAAGTGGCATATCCCCAAGCGAAACACATACTTTATTACACTTTAATCCAATGAGCGGTTTATAGCAACCAGAGAACTGCATGATTTTTTTTTTAGAAAATTTGAATGGCTTCATACAAGAAAGATTCTCGTATAGCCTATTTTAGTTGAAATTTTGAAGAATAAAATGTTTGGGAGAAGAGGTTTACACACGGACGCACGCCCGTAACGGGACCATGCAATTAATCCCGCCAGAGGGGTTGAAATAGTAGGGTTCAAAAGAAAAAGAAATATAGATCTACTTGTTACTTGTTTAATCGTTAGCCTTTTGAAATATTATTGTGTTTTAATTCAAATCCCAAAATCGGGACATTTTAACCACTCTAGCTCAGACGTTCCTATAATTATTTAGTAGAGAATAGTCGGTGTGTCTAAGATCAGAATGCATGTAAGTGCAGGCTTATCTCAGTCTATGCAATCTGAAAAGGCTTAGTGACCAGGAGGAAAAGGATACGTTTATTATTAAAGACATATGGTTGAACGGACGCACAGCGGACACAACGCCAGTAAAACATGTAGCCCAAAATAGATTGGTATTGTTTCCGGTGTACGTAGCCCTGTATATCAGGGATCCCACTGACTGTACTGAAATAACATAACCATGTATAACACAATTTTAGACATATCTTAACCCTTTTTCCCAAAACACGAAATGATTACACTGTTCTGATTTCAAAGCTGCTACTAACCTGCTTAAAAACTTTCCACTAGGAACATCAAAACCAGATCTTGTTTTGGAAAGGGTAATAATGTTAGTGTGTGAAAAAGCCTAACTGTCTACTATTGTTTTGGAAAAAAAGTACGAGAAAAACCATGTTTTGTTAGGGGAATGGTTAATTATTTTAGTGTTAGAATCCCCTAAAAAGTCTACTATTTTGAAAAAAATATGTGAAAGTATAAATGTTCTACTAGCAATACACAGACTTGTTCAGTTAAAACGATACTTGAAATTATGTAAGTTGGTCAGCCGAAATTGTATGTTCAATACTAAAGTACTTGTGGTACTTTGATCATTGAAGTATACATCACGATTAGCGATTCTTATCGTATGCATTCTGGTTGTTTAACAGATAGGAATTAGTAATTCCCCTGGTATGCATTACTCTGGTCTTCAAATGGATAGCATTTATGCATTCCCCTATGGCGAAACCGGAACTAGGGACTTTCCATTGCTTTGCAAAAATAAAACAATTAAAATTTTGTTTACTTGAATTTTTTGTGTGTTCTGGGATTGGATAAACATCAACGTATACTTTGTAGTACTGCTTGAAAAATATATCTAGTAAACAGTATATAAGTAGGACATATCCACGATATTCAAGTACAAACAATTATCCCTCATGACGTAATTTCTAAAATTAGAAGAAGTGTACCACAGATGTGTCGCGCAGAGCGCGACACAATAAATGCTCGGCTGTAATTGACTTCCTTACCCTTTATCATTGCAATTTCTTCAGCTTTTCGTCGTTTTTAATTACATAGAAACTGTTTTGGGTAGATCTAGTCATTATTATAATATATCTCAAAGCTATCCTAGGAAATTCGCGTGTATGCAAATGTCCCTTATTTTTCTGTCACCTCTGCGACACAGATGTAAAATTTGTTTACACACTTTCGTTTCGCGGAATTTTGAAAAATGAATTACGTCGCGAATTATGTCACAACCTCTGTGACCCAAAGTTGTTTATTCCACCATCTAGATGGCAGCAGTACGCCCCACAGACGATAATAAAGGTAAAAAATATTTTGCGTATGTTTATTTGATGTCACAACCGAGCATCATGTTCCTTTGTTGTACAGTTACAATTAAGATGTTTTCACTGTTCAAGATGCAATGGAATTTATAATATGATTTCTAAATCGAGGTCAACGAGTAAAAGACTCACGCCATGTGCCGAGGGTTTTAAAGGTGAAATGTCACCCCCGGAACGGTCACATCCGAGACGCATGATAATGTCTTGATAAGGACGAGTTCGTCACGGCACAGAGCGGAAATTCAAAAGAAAATTACCGAATGATTTTGAGAGAGAAAGATATGCTACAACAGCTTACTCTGAGCCCATGGTACCCTGGTGGGTAAATAAAAGTAAATCGACCATTTACGTTGAATTCTACGTAATATCAAAATCAGAAATACAAATTTAAAAAATATTTGGATTTTTAATATATCTCTAATCAATTGTTTTTAACAAGTTTACAAGAAAAAGAAAGCAGAGAGAGCGGGTCAATAAACCCAATCAATTTGATGATGCTGAAGCTAATCTGACACCAACTCAAACGCCTTTCAAAATTGTTATTGGAAATGAAGGCAGAAGAGGCGTGGGAAGAAGAAGAGTGAGCAATGGTCTTATTCGGACCTTGAATCCACACATTTATCACAAGAGATGACAACAACAGAATACAGGCGGGAACAAAGGCCACATGTACTCCAAAGAAGGAAAAGCGCCGAATACGACTTTTAATAGACACTTTGAAAATCTACATTTAAAGTTTCTATCTGAAGATAGCGGCTATAAGATTTCATATTCTCTATTTTGCCGATCGCGCCATTTTCATGTTAGATTCCCTATGTCTTCAGATAGAGAAACTTGTTTATGTAAACGACATAAGAATGGTCGCTTTAAAGCGGAGAAACCTAGAGAATTGGATATAACTAGTTCCACTGACCTACTGGAAAATTCGAAACAAATTACATGTTCTTTGAAATAAAAAGCGTGTATGAATGGATCTTGTAAGGACGGTAAGAACTCGAAGATTACATTTAACACTGACAGTATTGATCTTGGTCAAATGGTAGAGTATCATGAATGGAAAACTCAATGGGTACAAGTATCATTAACTCCAGAGAGTGCCGACGAGGTCAAAGTGATGACTATAACTGCAAATGAAAGAAGCAAAATTAGCAACCTTATCAATGAGTTTGAAGAAGAACTAGCAACATTATCAATGAGTTTGAAGAAGAACTATCTAATTGGTGTTCGCAATTTTACAATATCAAACACCAGTTTGAAGCCATATCTGATCTGAAACGTAAACTTTCGGAGGAAGAGATTCTTATTCATATTGACTTCTCCGAAAACTATTCATGCAAATTACGAGTCAGAGATTCAGTCTGTACACTTCGGTGCTTCACAAAGACAGATTTCTCTACATACAGTCGTACTTTACACAAAAAGTCAAGTAGAGCCGTTTACTTCCATAAGTGATTGCCTAAAACATAGTCCATCGGGAATTTGGGGTCATCTTAAGTCCAGTATTGAGTTACGTCAAACAAAATTATCCAAAAGTAAAACACCATTATTTTTGAGTGACGGGCCATCCACTCAGTACAAAAGTAAGGAAAACTTCCACCTTCTATCATAAATTCCCTTCCAGTTTGAATTTTCGTCGGTAAATTGGAGTTTTACCGACTCGGGCCACGGCAAAAGAGCCCCGGATGGAATAGGCGCTACGATCAAAGGAGAAGCTGATAGACTAGTATTACATGGACAAGATATTACTGGCGCCAAATCGATGTACAAAATGCTTAACGCAACAGAACTTGGCGTTACGCTATTTCTTGGTACAGAAGATTCCATCAACGCCGTTGAGAACCGACTAAAATCTAGAAAATTAGTAACCGTACCATCACGGGTGGTAAACGGAGAAACTAGCTCCAAAAAGGGGTAATTGTATCGAGGGAAAATCTGTAGGTGCCGAGCACATTTTTCTTGAATTATTTCTTTTTCATAGATTTTTTGCAAAAATCCAGCTACGCTGTAATATGAAACATTGGTCCAAGTGTACTGTGCACAATAATATACGGCGTTAGTTAACAGGGTTTTAAACGATAACATTGTAGGGGATTGGGTACATAGATATCAACTGCTACATTCAAATATCCCACTTTAATTGATTTTGGAAGTATGGCAGTAGAGAAAGTAAGTACAATTGTGTTTGTGTTCTTCTTTTGTCCATTTTGTTACACAGTAATTCTTCTGGCAGATCTAGCATGTTGTGAACCGAGTTCAGCAACAATTTCTTCCTCAGATATACCCTGCAAATCGCGACAGCGAATTATTCCTTTTGAGGTATTCAAGGTTTCGTGAGGATTGCATTCAGCCGGAATGTTGAAAAACGTGTTCAATTTCAAAAGGTTTTCGGCATGTTTCTGCTTTTCAACTTCAACTAGAAGAGCTCCTGAATTTAGCTTTTTCACCGACTTAGGTTCGCCTGCTAAAGAAATCAATACTCTGTGAATAACGAACGGGAACAGTTTTGCAAGAGGACTTTCGTCATCTACCGATTCTATAACAAGAATTCTAGGGAAATTTCCAGTACACGGTCTTTGGTCAATATTCGCTTCCATATCAGTACATTTTCAGTAAAAAGTTTTAGACTCCATATTTGTTTATTTGGTATTCGTCATCCGGGCTCCCACCCACTATGGGGTCCTACAAGGGGACATGAAAAATAGAGCGGGTATCCAGCTCCTCATGCCAGGGTTACCCAGATGGTATACTCAGGCAAAAATTACAAGATGGTGTGATAAGGAGATACATGGACAGTGCTCCCAGATCAGAGCCCCGCCATGCATTTCAATACCAAATCAAAAAGCGCTTCTCACCTAATTAACCCATGAGCCTATATAGATAAGAGCTAAGACAATTTCATACAGTACTCTATATATGATAAATGTAGCATTAAAAACGCACATTCAAAAGATTCCAATGGATAACATACAGCCATTAGATAAGTAAAGTAATAAATAACGATGGAACATCCTGTACTTAAAATTTACAAATATTAATATACGCCGTCTGTGACAACAATATTTAGAACAAAAATAAATGCCTCATCTAAAGCGACCAACCGATTGCCTAGACCGGGTCCATCTAAGCTCCCGTTTACACGGAAGCCGAGGCCAAAGCAGCGTGTTGGGAAACTGGAGAGCCCTGGGCTTCCCTCAACTGACCAGGATCCCCTTTTCCGGCTTACGAGTCTCCACTCACGGCCAACAAGCGGGTCCGCACTTATAACAGACAGACTGTCCTTTGCATGGGGTCTTACCATTTGCTACAGGACAGGGCAGCCGGGATATTTCTAATCCCCCTCCACAGCCGGGGGTACATTCTATTTGTACTTCAAAACGAGACAAGGTCAAGGTCTACTCTGAAATTAGCATTGAACAAACTAAGAACTGCAAGAATATTATACCTCTGACTTAACTTATTGAAATATACTTTATAAGCCCTTTTTATGCTCCCCGAAGGGAGAGCATATAGTCGCCGCTTCGTCTGTCCGTCCGTCATTCCGTCCGTCCGTCCGTCCGAAGCGATTTCTCTATAACCCTTGGGCCAAATCAAATGAAACTTACCATGTGAACTCCCTATGACATAATGCCGATGTACTTTTTCTAGTTTTGGGATTTGATGCCTCGTCATGGGAAAAGGGGACTTAAGGTCAAATACACTTTTTCTCTAATTTCTCATAGTCTAATGGTCAGAATTTGATGAAATTTCATATTTGAGTAGCAAATCAGATGCCCTTGACAATAAACTACTTGAAATTTGCGTATAAAAAGTATGTCATGGAAAAAGGGGTTTTAACGTTTGTTAGCCTAATCTTAGCTCTGCATGGCATACATTTATTGTGACAATGCCTTAATCGGGGAGCATTGTCCGTCTCTGACGGCTCTTGTTATATTAATATATAGCTGAAAAATATGAAAAAAAACTTCTTAGAATGACATTTGAAGGTCAAGGTCAAATAACTTTTATCATGTGCAATTGATTTGACCCAAAGTTTACACACATTTAGTTACATCATATAGGATAATGTTCACTAAATATGTCAATTCGTAGAAAAATAAAAGCTATATACTCATCCCAATCTTAATATCTTAAAGAATTTGAAACAAAACCCAGCCAATTTTATGGACTTCCAAAAATCCACAAATGCCAGGAAATACGTAGACAATGTGAAAGCACAAACACATCAACTGTTACCGTTACGTAACAGATGTCAAAACTCTTAAACTAAGACCAATAATAGCGGGACCAATTTGCCTCACCAGTTGTCTAAGCAACCTGATAGACATTATCTTAAAACCCCTAGTTCAATATGTACCAAGCTTTCTTAGAGATACAACTGACTTCCTTAAACAACTACCAACCCATGTGCCAGACGAAACAATATTAGTATCTTTCGACGTTGAAGCTTTGTACTCAAACATTTGCCATAATTTGGGAATGGAAGCAATATCATTCTGGTTAGAAAAACACCCTAGAGAAATTGCAAGTCGATTTTCTAAAGACTTTATTATAGAATCATTAACCTTCATATTACAAAACAACACCTTCCAGTTCAACAACGACTTTTATCGCAAAGTAAACGGAACAGCCATGGGAACAAAGGTT
This sequence comes from Fragum sueziense, assembly GCA_963680895.1. Lineage (NCBI taxonomy): Eukaryota > Metazoa > Mollusca > Bivalvia > Cardiida > Cardiidae > Fragum > Fragum sueziense. The sequence continues at coordinate 75,761,159 of OY804593.1, read as the reverse complement.
GCGCCAACATACGCTACATTAACTATTGGCTTTCTGGAACAAAGATTATACGAAACAATTAAAGAATCTTTTGGATCAGACTTTTCAATACAATTTATCAAAAAATGGAAAAGATTTCTGGACGACTGTTTTATCCCTTGGACGCGCTCAAAATCCGATCTAGATACACTACACAACATCCTAAACAATCTACATCAATACATCAAATTCACTATCGACGAGAATGAAGAAGAATTACCATTTTTGAACTGCCTCATAATAAAGAAAGGGAACATTCTTGTGACAGATGTATTCTATAAACCAACTGATAGCAAGGCATATTTGCTATTCACATCATGCAAACACACTAAAGTTAGTATACCGTTTTCCCTGGCAAGACGACTCAGGACCATAATCACAGAATATACAACATTTGAAACACGAAAATTGAACTGTATGGAAATCTGAATAAAGTGACATTGACTTAGAAATTGTTTGTAGCAATGTTGTTTAAGAAGAAATGTTACTGAAATATCAGGAAAAGTGCAAATCCTTTTTAACATTACCCTACTGTCGCTCTTTGGATTCAGTACCTCGAAATGATAAATATTCTAAGAATGTTCGTCACAACAGAGCGTACGGGCGTTTGGATCTAAAATCATTCACTGAACTGCTGTCTTATTTTTTCTGCTGCGGGTTGCAACCTATTTCTGAAATCTCATGTCAGTCACCCAGAAATATACGCGTCATTCCAAAATGGAATGCATGCCATTCACCACACTGACAGATTCTGGGCAGGATATTGTAATAGAGCAAGTGCTTATGCGCAATACCAAAACAACAGACGGCATGACTCGTGGGAAATGATTATCTAAATCCCAACGCACTCAGTGGCTTTTGTCTGTACCAGCAATTGCTTAAATAAATAACTCGATACAGTCTATCCAGAGAATTCCATACAAGCCCACAACACAAGTGGGCTGGGAATCTCGAAATGAAAGAAATTAATAAGATGCCTGTACTATGTTGGCTTTTCTCGAAGAACAAAATCCATTTCGTAGAGAAGAGTTATTGTTTGATATTGAAACAGGGGCGATGTTTATCCGAGTTTTCTCTGTTGAAATTCGCTCTTTGAAATGTTAGCGTCGCTCATTTAAATTTGTAGGTGAGCGACATCGAGCGAATTTCGTCCGAGAAAACTCGGATTAGGGTTACGTCTGATTCTGTACATTAGTCACATTAGTATTCAATCAGATTGCATGTAGTAACATCTTTAATATTGAATATCATGTGCTGTTCCAGTTTGATTTTTATAACCAAGATTTAAATTTTACAATTAAATTTTGAAACATCAGAATGATACATTACAAGCATTAATATGCTTAATATGATCAGCCCCTCATTGCCTCATCAACATGTATTAACCTATCAAAAATTTACAACCAAGTGTTTTAAAAGAGTAACTCAATGAGCATTTTGCTATACTTGGTTTAAATTGGCCCAATTTAGGGATGACTATTGCAGGCCAAAATGACTATTGCGATAGTATTGCTATTGACCAAAGTGCTATCACGATAGTATTGCTATTGTAGGTTGCTATTGCAATACTATTGCGATACTATTGTTATATGCTTTAAGTGCTATAAATGGATATTTTTTCATTAAAAATCACATTTCCTGAATATTTTACATATATGAATTAATTTGCAGAATCATTAAATAAATATTCTGAAGGAAGAGTGACATTTCATTATTTGAGTAGCCTGTCATTGATGTCTGATATTCATGAGACAGATTGTTTTCCTAAAATTAGACAATGTCATGTGACAAATTGCTATTTTTAGAACAAATTGCTATTTTTAGAACTATCAAAACTATTGCGATAGTGGAAACAACTATTGCGATACTATTGATATTGCCAGTTGCCTATCACGATATCACTATTACAGAGGTCACTATTGCAATATATCGATAGTCCGATGTATCGTTACATCCCTAGCCCAATTATTGTTTTTCGAAGAATTTCTTTATGATTTTTTTGACATCTGATAAGCCATACCCTGCCACACTCAAATTTTCTTAACAAATCAAAAATTCACAAACAATATTATTGTTAAAAAGAGTCACTCAAGCAACATTATCCCTGGTACAAATTGGCCCAACAGTTGATTTTTCATTTCTCGTAGTCGAATAAGTCCCACCCTGCCATGTTCACATTTTTTTTTCAGAAATTTGTTAAAAAGATAAAAAAAGGGGGTACTTAAGGAACAATCCTGGATAATTTGATATAATTTAGTCCAACGGTTAAGTAGAAGAAAATTTTCAAAGAATTGTTTAATGATTTCCCCAAGTCTGATAAGCCCCGCCCTGCCACGCCTACATTTTTTGACAAATAAACAAATTCATGAATACACATTGAAAACAGTCACTCAAGAAAAAGATCTGCCAAGTTTGGTTCAAATTTGACCAATGGTTGATTTTTAAAGATTTTTTTCATGATTTCTTTAAGTCTGATAAGCCCCGCCCTGCCACGCCCACACTTTTTGACGAATCAAAAATTTGAAAACAAGTTTTGCAAAGGGTCACACAAGAAACATTTCTACCAAGTTTGGTAAAAATTGACTCATTGGTTCAGGAAAAGAAGATTTTTGAAGAATAACTTAACAATTTCTCTAAATCTGATAAGCTCTGCCCTGCCATGCCCTCATTTTTTGACGAATCAAAAATTTCTTGGCACACAGTGAGGACAGTCATCCAAGAAACATTCAAGCCAATATTGGTACAAATTGGATCTACATTTGATTTTTAAAGAATTATCTAACAATTTCTCAAATTCTAATAAGCCCCACCCTGCCACGACCACATTTTTTGACGAATCAAAAATTTGAAAAGGTCGCCCAAGGAACACTTTTGTTAACTTTGGTAAAAATGACTTGATGGTCAAGGAGAAGAAGATTTTTGAAGGATTATTTAACAATTTCTCTAATTTTGATAAGCCCTGCCCTGCCACGCCCACATTTTTTGACGAATCAAAAATTTGAAAACAACTATTGAACAAGGTCACCCAAGGAACATATCTGCCAACTTTAGTAAAAATTGACTTGATGGTTAAGGAGAAGAAGATTTTTGAAGAATTATTTAACAATTTTTCTAAGTCTGATAAGCCCCGCCCTGCCACGCCAACATTTTTTGACGAATCAAATATTTAAAAACAGTTTTGAAAAGGGTCACACAAGGAACATTTCTGCCAACTTTGGTAAAAACCGATTCAGTGGTTAAGGAGAAGAAGATTTTTGAACAATTATTTAACAATTTCTCTAAGTATGATAAGCCCCCCCTGCCACGCCCACATTTTTTGACGAATCAAAAATTTGAAAACAAGTTTTGAAAAGGGTCACCAAGGGAACGTGCCTACCAAGGTTGGTTAGGATTTGCCCAGTGGTTAAGCAGAAGATGTTTAAAGAAATTGTTGATGACTTCCAACGCAAGACGAACAACACACGCCGGACACAGGGTGATCACAAAAGCTCACCTTGAGCATGTTGCTCAGGTAAGCTAAAAACCGACCAAGTAACGGCGCGTCACAGTCAAATCCCACACATAGAGTGGGAATTAATCCAGAAAGAACTAGAAATTTGATTTTTAATTTTCTGTTATGGTGAAAGTTAAACTGTGTGTTCGAGTTAATGGGGATTAACACCACCTTAGGTAAGTAATAATAACTGACTGTCCCATATGTGAGCTCCCGTTAACATCACTCACCCAGGGTAGTTTTAATCCCCAGTAATCCGGTCATTATGTCAATTCGTAGTTCAATTCATTCCAATTTAAGTTTCCTTTTGTGCTGTGATGGATATAAAAAAGTTAAAAGCAAACATTGAATTATTGTTTGTTCTTGAAATAAAGGATCTTTTTTCTGATTTCTTGCATACTAACGTAAAATGTCATCTCCGTTACCGTGTAAAATTATTACAGTCAACTGCATTACACAGAGTCATCTCCGGTACACGATGCTTTTTTTATATATTTTTTAGATAGAGTTGTTATATTTAGATTTAATCCTAAATAATCAATTAAGGCAAATACAAAATTTACTCATCATCTTTTTGTAAGGTTGCTACTGTGAGCAAATTTTAAAACAAGAGGGCCATGATGGCCCTAGGTCGCTCACCTGAAAATTGTTGCCTTGTTGAAACTAAACACTTAGACCTGAATAGCAGCAAAATAACTGTTTAAATAAAGCCCTTTCTCATGTGTTTTTCAAATGAATGTAACAAATATTCAACCTTTTTTTAAAAGTATTGCTCTTTTGACCTTTTTCTGATACTGCTGCATTAATAGGCAATAGTTTAAATATTAACAAAATTCTTCTAACAAATTTGAAAGCCCTTCACCAAAGGATCATTCATGTGAACTTTCAAGAATATTGGCCAACTGGTTAGGCAGAAAAAGATTTAATTTTTAGAAGATTTGGCTTATACTTTCCCCTTTTCTCATGCTGTGGCAGCCAGAGTCTTTGAAGGAATCAAATTCTTTTAACAACTATGAAAGCCCTTCACCTAAGGATCATTCACGTGAAGTTTCAAGAGTATTGGCCAACTGGCTAGGCAGGAGATGATTTTTAAAAGATTTGGCTATTTTCTCCTTTTCTCATGCCGCGGCAGCCAAAGTCTTTGATGGAATCAAATTCTTCTAACAACTTTGAAAGCCCTTCATCCAAGGATCATTCATGTGAAGTTTCAAGAATATTGGCCAACTGGTTAGGCAGGAGATGATTTTTAAAAGATTTGGCTATTTTCCCCTTTTCTCATACCGCGGCAGCCAGAGTCTTTGATAGAATCAAATTCTTTTAACAACTTTGAAAGCCCTTCACCCAAGGATCATTCATGTGAAGTTTCAAGAATATTGGCCAACTGGTTAGGCAGGAGATGATTTTTAAAAGATTTGGCTATTTTCCCCTTTTCTCATGCCACGGCAGCCAGAGTCTTTGATGGAATAAAATTTTTTTAACAACTTTGAAAGCCCTTCATCCAAGGATCATTCATGTGAAGTTTCAAGAATATTGGCCAACTGGTTAGGCAGGAGATGATTTTTAAAAGATTTGGCTATTTTCCCCTTTTCTCATACCGCGGCAGCCAGAGTCTTTGATAGAATCAAATTCTTTTAACAACTTTGAAAGCCCTTTACCCAAGGATCATTCATGTGAAGTTTCAAGAATATTGGCCAACTGGTTAGGCAGGAGATGATTTTTAAAAGATTTGGCTATTTTCCCCTTTTCTCATGCCGCGGCAGCCAGAGTCTTTGATAGAATCAAATTGTTTTAACAACTTTGAAAGCCCTTCACCAAAGGATCATTCCTGCCAAGTTTCAAAAAGATTGGCCCTCTGGTTTGGGAGGAGAAATTGTGGACAGACGGCCGGACGGACGGACGACGGACAACGACCGATCACAATACCTTACCTTGAACACTTTGTGCTCAGGTGAGCTAAAAATGACTAAAATGAGGAATATACGAGGGTTGTCCCCATAAATCGTAGACAACGTCGATAAATAAAAAAACACACCACAGATATTTCTAATTTTTCCATAGTTTAAGCCCACACTTTTTGACGCCACTTTAACAAAAAATCAAGTTAAATGCTTACCTTATACTGAATATATAGAATTTTTTGCAAAGGCATGCACCGACCCGCGGCGCACGTCACAACGTCATGTTATATTAACGTCTTATTTTAACGGGAAACCGAATTGCATTTTCTTGCCTTATGATTGAGCTTTGTGCCTATATCCAAGATACTCTTGATTTTTGAAGTAATTTTAAAATAAATAATTATTAAATTTATTCGATCAAATGTATTTTACATCTCAAAGTCCGTTTTATTCGCCATACTCTTGTGCATTTTCGTTTTAATCTAATCAGTGTCTTCTTTTTACTATTTCACGCCCGTTTTTCTGCACAATATTGGCCTTCATCGAGGACAATATTGAAATGTCTTTTTGAGACTTTCAAAAAATTGTCCATACATGTGCTATAGACACGTGGCAATGTATTTTAATTCCTTTCATCTTCATCAAAGTTTCAAGGTGCCATACTGCTCTTCACATCGCAGAACGGACAATTTTACGGTGCGCCACAATTTTCAGCAACGTCGTCTTTTTACGTCAACGAAATTGTTATTCGTTCTCTTTTAAAACATCTTACTTCGAAAACAAATAACGCCAATGCTTTGAAATTTGGCACAATCACAAAACATAATTTACTCGATCCGGCTGTGTAACTTTTTTGACTGAAAATAGAAACGAGATTTCTTTTATCACGACAGTTAATCAGGAACGACAAGCGTGAAAGGCAATATTTTTCACGTGCGCCGCGCGACCACTACGCGATTAAAATAATCGGGTAGAACTGGATATAAAGGAGATATATGAACAGCTAATGAAAGAAAACTAATTCAAAAATGGACGAACAATGTTCATACGGAAAATAAACATTATGCAACGTTAATAAGGCAAGTTATTTAATGTGTCTACGATTTATTGGGACAACCCTCGTAAATATAATCGGTATTTATGTTACAGTATTATTTCACAAAGAATGTCATTTCTATTCTTTTACCAACAATTAAAATGTGGCAATTCCTTTGCTATCATGGTGTATGTATTGAAGGGAGAATTGTTAGTTGTAAATAATTAAATTTGATATCCATACACAAATACACATATAGTTTGTTAATTTATTTTTCTTTGGTGTTTCAGATAATATCCAAGACATATGGAAGAAAACACCTTAGGAAACCTGATAAAGGAGGCAGCAAGTTTAGCCAAAATTGACAAGAAGATTACAAATCACAGTGTCAGAAAAACAACTGTAACTTCAAGAGCCGGATTTCCTCCTCAAAAGATCATGAAAATAACAACCCACAAAAACATTCAATCTATAATAAACTATGATGATGAACTTACAGATAAAGAACACAAAAGTATCAGCAATATTTTACAGGGTGCAGCACAATAATCATCAACTCTCAGCCATGTAGACAACCAAGCACAAGCTAAACTAATTTAAATCTAGATCTAAACATTAACGATTGGAAAATTACCAAATTGACATGAGCCATTTGTTTTAGTTTTGTTCATATTTGTATTTGTTCATGTAGATGTATCCTTGTAAATTCTGTCATCAGTATAAGTCTATGATAGATTAAAAGTCCGTCGTACGTCAAAGGTTGTCTTGTGTTTATGTCCAATCAACAAGTTTGAAATTGGAAAAACCTTGTGTGCACGTTCGATGCCACATTTTCTGAATATTGATTTAGAATAATTATGTTGCTAATATCTCACATTAATTTGCCCAACAAGGCTGAAATTGGCTCAAAATGATTGTATTTATTAAATCTCAAACAAGATTAAAATTTGGTTATCAACCATGTCACAGGCTCAAATGACCTAATGAACTTGTTTTTGACCACACATGATCCAATTTCGATATTGTCCTTGATTTTATGAAGAGGAACATTTTGTCATAATGATTGGATAAAAACTCTGACCTCTTTTGTATTCACAAGCGATAATATAGACTAACAGACGATGCACTAAGAAATCGTCACCGTCTTGGATAATGTGATCATCTTGAGAGGGACAGTAGCTCAAAATCTCGTAATTCACTACCGCAATGTGTACGTTTACAGGTTTTTAAGTGGTTACCTCATTTTGCTTGTAAAACATGGTATCTCAACGGTTCCTTATCATTATTTTATAGATTTAGTCATATGGTGAGCAGTGCCTTTTGTCCATGTGGTCACAGCTTAAAACAGTCTATATTTTAGTCAAGCAATGTAAATTGTGTACTGGTAAGCGTTGCCTTGTGAATAGTTACATCATTTTGTCACAATTTCTTCAAAATTGTACCCCTGTCTACATGCACTGTGTCAATTGGATTACCATTATTGTGTGTATTTGAACCTCTCCTCTAACAGTGCACGTACAATCAATGTTATGACACCTTTCTATTGATATAGATGCTACAGGTTTTCTTTGTCATTGACTAATTGTCTTAATAAACCTTATGTAATTTATTTCTATATTTTCAGAATCTGATGTCAGCGATGAGAATGATGACAGTGATAATGATCCGGACTTCGAGGAGTCTGAGCCGCGTTCTTTAGAGCGAGATTTCTTGAGATATCTTGAGATTTCTTAAGATGTTTTAGGATAAAGCGCTCTTTTGAGCAAGATTTTTAAGACGATCACTCGGAGCCGCCATTGCTCTATACTTCTTTCGGAACCCCTCGGTAAATTCTGTAGAATCTATATGGGATAGAATTGACCGAGTTGTTCCGAATGCTCCATGATTCATATACCGCGGAGTTCCGAATGTTCCATACTGCATACGTCATTTGTATGAAGTATGGAACATTCGGAACACCTCGCTTAAAATCTCGGTCTCAAAAACGCTGTATCAAAAACATCTTAAGAAATCTTAAAAAATCTCGCTCTAAAGAACACACCTCTGATTATGTCTCTGATTCAGCAGACTCTGATTCATGACCATCAGAAGTTATTCATAAGGAGCCAATATTATGTATGGAAACAAGCTGTTTAGAAATTCCTCCCACTGCAAGTAACGTTGAATTAGATCATGAAGAACATTCAACTTCTGATGGTGATTCAAAAAGATAACTGTCCAAACTACAACCAATGAGAAAAGGAGGAAATGGGACAAACTGCAATACTGTATTTATTGCGAGGATGGCATCAAGAACTTTCAGATTTATTTCATTAGGAAGAACAAAATGAATATGAAGTGAAACATATTTTAGATGTACCTATAAAGTCAAAGGACAGGAGTTTGGAATTAATTCGAATTCGAAATACTGGTAATTACGAGCACAGTATAAAAGTTTTGAATAAGGGGAAGGTACACTTTCTGATTGTGTCGATACAATATGGCCCTCGCCGTGCGATTTTGTACCTTCGAGCATTTTTGTGACACCGGTAAATTTTCCGGGAAAAGTTGACACTTGCTGTCAATACACTGCTGTCACCAGGCTCGTTCGATTTTTTTTAAATTATTTTTTACGTTATTCCACCAAGATATGTCAAGTATAGACCAGTTTCGGGTAAATATGTTTATTTTATATCTCTAAATTATGATTTTATTAGGGTTACATACAGTTAACATCGATTAAATTCATTCAGTAAAGACCGTCATTTATGAAGGTATCCGATCCTGAGCTGAACAATTCACTCCAAACAACTCAAGTATATGAAAAAAATACACAAATTAGTCTTGACTATTTGTGATTAAATATTTTGGAAAGGATTTTATTTTTCAGGGGCGCAATTTATTGAAATTTCTTTGTTTGACAGCTCTTTGTTTATAAATTCTCTGTCCTTGTTGTTAGGGATACGTCTTGTGAAATAATCTCCCTTGTTTCGCAGTTATGACGTAATTACAATAATATTACGTAATTTATCAACTAAATTGAATTTCTGAAGTGGCGTAATGGATAGCGCATTGGTCTATGGATCGCGAGTACCCGAGTTCGAATCCCGGCAGATGCTTTTTTTTCAATTAAAATTCAAAATTGTTAGCAACAAAAAAAAGCAGCATATATATTCTGTTTTTATTCGGGAGACAGGGCGGAGCCTACTAAACGGTTCATTCTACTTAAGCTTGGGGAAAAACAGTCTTCTCAATTAGCGGTAAATCGTCGGTATTGTTGCAAAACATTATAACTACAGTGTGAAGCAAATCTGTAGTTACGAGGTTTTATGACAACAATTTTTACAATCACGCATTCTTTCAATTTCGAAATATGTTCATACTCGTGCCGCACGTTTTTTCTCTTCTATCAAGTAAGGTATCGAGAAGTAAACTCGTCGAATAACCTCTTTACTTTACCACACCCTGTCAGGTGAATAAAAACGGAATATAAATATTATGGAAACAATAATAATAATGATGACAATGATAATAATAATAAAATAATAATAATATAAATTCTCATATAAGTATCAATAATGAAAATAAGAACAAAATAAAACATTGAAATAACTTGGATTGTTTGTTATACTATTTCAGGAACTTGATCATCTATACGGGGAAATTGGTTTTGCAGCAGAACCTGATGTTGGTGAGGCTACCCACCTCCTGCAACCAGATGACTTAATCTTTTCACAAACATGACCTGGTTTTGACGCCCCTAATAGAAAAGGCTTGGGAAAACATTGAAACAAAAGAAGAAACTGCTGATAACCAGCAGTTTCTCCTTTTGTCTTAATATTTTCTATGCCATATTTTACACAAATTCTATCATTAATATCTTCTATTTTGTCATTTGTGGCAGTTTTTTAATTTGACCACCCCAAAATTTTGCCGTTTGGGAAAGGGTTAATTGAGCAGGGCTGGGGATTCTTTAAGTCAATTTTGGATTTGATGAATCAATTCATTTTATTTAGACCTTATTTTTATACGCCCGAAGGGTCGTATTATGTTATGGCCCCGCTCGTCCGTCTGTCCGTCCGTCCGTCTGTCCGTCCGTCCGTTAGCAATTTCTTGTGTGTGCAACTCCTCCTACAGTTTTGATCGGAATTTGATCAAACTTGCCACAATTGATCTCCATGGTGTCTAGTTGTGCACCGCGCTTACGGAATTCGGATAACTATTTTCGTTCTTGAATTATCTGCCCTTGAATTAAAAAATGCCCATTTTCTTGTGTGCGCAACTCCTCCTACAGTTTTGATCAGAATTTGATCAAACTTGCCACACTGAATCTCCATGGTGTCAAGTTGTGCACACCGCTTACAGAATTAAGATAACTGTTTTCGTTCTTGAATTATCTGCCCTTGAATTTAAGGAAAAATGCCCATTTTCTCAAAAATGCCCATTTTCTCCAGTGTGTTACTTCTACAGTTTCAACCAGAATTTAATCAAACTAGCCACAATGAATCTCTATGGTGTCTTGTTGTGCAAACAAAATTTTGATAACTTTTCATGTTTTCATTATCTGCCCTTGAATTGAAAAAATGGCCAATTTTTACGGACAAGCCCCTCTCGGGCGTAAATGCGCCGCTCTGCGAAGCTCTTGTTTTAAAAAAAGAAAAGGCAGGGGAGAGGCCGTACGATATATCATTAATAAAATTCTGTAGTGTATGGTCCCCTTCCTAACGTTTATTTGTTTACATCTTATGACATTTTAGTGATACATTTTCATTTCCTACCGTGTGCTACAGTCAAGCCTATTTATATAATTCAAGGCCAGATCGCCGCTAGGAATAAAAACACCGTAACTCTAATTTTGGTAAGCTGTAGGCGCGAGGTCTTTAACTCTCAGTTATAGTTTGATTGACAGATTGTCGAGCTTACTAATCAGAGGCAAGTACTTTTCGGCAAGCGTATTCAGCTCTGAATCGCGTTGCTATTTTTTCCCTTTCTTTCAATGAGCCCGTTTTTTTCATCGATAACCTTTTTTATTAGTTGTTCCGCAACATTGTAACTTAAAGAATCGTTTGTCGGCCTTTTTTCCCTAAATTTTCTATGTAGGCCTACGATATTAAGCCATTACCAGACAGCAAAAAATTAGACTGTTGAAAGGTGTTGCAGACGACAATTCAATTCTATGAAATTTAACATTTTGGGGTCTCTCTGGGTAGAAAACATTGTAGGAAATGATGAAATTGCTTTTTCTTCATTTTCTACATTTTTTTCAAAGCCATTATCTTGTAGGGAGTCAAAAAGAGTCATTGTGTGGTAATGGGTTAAGGAAAAGTCGGTATTTTTGGCCAAAGTTGGGGGTTACAATCCCCCTCCCCTCCCCCACCCCCACTGTGCCTACAGTGCTGATAAAGATGAATATTCATATAAAGTTAAACTGAAGAATTATTGAAAGAAAGACTGAGACAAAAAAGAAAATGTTGTTTATCAATAAGTTTTCGTTATGCCACCATGTTTCCTCAAACCTTTTTATTATGGATATCAAAATAACATAATCACTGGTGGTGAACTCGGCTAAAGCGAGGGACGTTTTTTCCCGAACAATATATTCCGTCGGTGTTGTTAAAAAATCTCGCAAGTACGGCTTCAATAAAGCCGTAGTTACGAGATTTTATAACAACACTTACGGTTTGTCAACACATAACGGTAAGCCCGGTCTATTTTCGGAACAAATTCATTGTCATTCGAAAAAAAAATCTTAAAACTCACATTTAAACGTAAAATATCTATACCTTGATGTAGAGAAAATGTCCCTCGCTTTAGCCGAGTTAACCATCAGTGATAATGTTTAACAAACTGTTAGCCCAAACATTACATTAAGGTAGTCTATCCCTTATTTGAGTCATGTGAAGTCGGATGTTTTCTTACGACGCCGTTTAATATTTGTTACATACGGTTACCCGTTCTATACGGACACGTTACGAGTTTAAAGAAATCGACACTTTCCACCACCGTCATTTTACGACATCACCGGAAGAAAACCTACATCGTGTAATGCAGTATATTGTTTCACCATTTCTCTCACGTCTATTAGAATTTCTTTTCTAAATATAATCACGCTTCTACTTACGTACACGTGGGAAGAAGAGTACAAAGGTTAATTTTTATGATACTATCAAATAAGAACATTAAGACTATTTGACGAGTTCAATGTTCATTTCTTAGATATAAACCTTAAAAATGACCATTTATTGTATACCGAATCCTCTATTTCCCGACCTTAAGTACTATCAGTACTTTGATTTTTCTTATTATAAGAAGACGTTTTAACATAACGCTTTTGTTAAGAGGTAATACATACTTACCAAAAAGGATACGTACCGGAGAAATAATATTGCATGTTCATTTTACTTCTTTAAACAGCATATCGAATAATAATGATTCGCAATCGCCAATTTGAAATAAAATTGATATTGTCATAGTAATCTGTAATCATCACCGTATTAATTTGATTTATTGTGTAGGTACGACTGGAAATCGTATCTGCCGAACTTTTTTCTACCACTACGTGGAATTCAAACAATGCACTCATTTCGATTATCGGCAGCAGACAAGGACGATGTCTTCGTAAAGGAACGTTCCACAGGAAACGAGGTTCGAATACCAATTTTGAAGCGGAACGTAGACGTCTCCAGGGTTTTCCCGGATACCCGACCACCTGATGGTTTGAGCCGGACAAGGCAGCAGTATCTGTATAGGCATGACAAGCTATTTATACGGTCGGCCTTTCAAGACAGTACGAGTCCGGGACTGCCAGAATAGTAATGAGTAGTCTAAGCTGTTACTTGGGATCACATTTTTGAGTAAATTTTCGGAGAAATTGGGGCGATTGCGTAACCGGATCGAACCGGTCGCGCGAGCAGACGACGCTTCAGCGGTTTCCAATAGCGCGCGATTTGAAATTTGAAATTAGGGCCGTATTGGCGGGTTGCGCGGTGAGTATCGGATATCCAATATTGCGCCTTCTTGCGGGGCTTGCAGACGACGCTTCTTTTGTTGATGGGCTTGCAGACGAAGTTTCTTTTTTGGTGGTGATAATTATTACTATGTAATACTTTCAGTAGCTATCTTAGATTCAAGACACTCGCTGTATAACCGTCGTGTGACAAAATCCACAAAGGGACTATATTGCTCTTGAAACATCAAATAAAACAACGTTGAATATGTTTTACAAATTTAATTACAAAATACATGTATTTACAATTCATTCGTATTTTGGGTAGATCTATATAGAATACATATAAAACTAAATTCAACAACAGAGATCTGTGTAAACAACGATAATATAGAGATATTTACATGCATCATTTATGTGTTATTTTATATGTAGTGTCTATATGCCATAAGGAAGAGTGTTTAAGTCATTGGTGATCACGCGCTTATCGAAGACGATTCTGTAATCTTTGGTTTCTGTTTTGGTAATGACGTTACATCTTTCAGCATTTCGTGAAATTTTATGGTTATCTACGACCTTGATTGGCTTTACTTCTTCTCTACTTGTGACCATTTTGTGTAATGTATTGAAGTTGATATCCAATGCGTTTTTGAAATTTAAAGTGATCCCCCGTACCTTGCAAATAGAGGTTTGACCCTTTTTATTGGGTTTCAATAAATTGTAAGCATAATTCTTTGGACCACCCGTTACAAATTGTGTGATTGTATTATCGGGAGCTTTCTTATCTGGAACCTCATCTGTAAGGTCTCCCAAATAGTCTCCAAGAGGTGGCATCCATTGACCATGAGATGTGATAAATACGATTGAATCTGTGTCACAATACAAGAGACGGTTTCCAAGGGTTTTCAGATAACTATACAATTTAAGACGTGCCTGTGCCGTTGTGTAAGCGGCAATTACAACGTTAGTGCGGGAAGATGCTGGAATAAAGTCATCATTATGGACCCAGTCAACTTGAACGGATTCGTCATTGACGAACCTAACATTCTTTATTTCTTGTTTATCGCTAGTCATCATGTCGAAGTACTGGTCAGGTTGAGTGACAAATGTTGTTTGTGCCAAATTAGTACGTTGACCAAATTTCCCCCAAAAGGAATTCAACATTAGTTTTGCTAAAGATCTCAAGCCTGGGTTTTCAATGATCTTGTCAGAGTCAAGAAGAATACCCTCCTTGGCATAATAATCTTGTATGTATTTCTGCTTGGTTTGTTCATTAACACACCAGTCTGGCCAGCCACTGGCTTCCTGTTTGACCTTAAGAAATGTATTGACATACTCAGTAAACAACCCACCGGTCTTGGTTATAGGATCATACTGAGAAATGTTGTCAAAATGCCAAACCTCGTACATTTTCAGTATTTTGTAACCCTGAGACACAGCCATTTTAAGCTCATCAGTGACCCATGTTCCAGTGAATGACCTTTCTTGTACAGTATGTTGACAAGATGAATTCTGATAGGTTTCGCCGCACGTACGACAAAGACTAAACAACAACTTTCCGTTGCATTTTGAAGGTAGGACAGGAATGTGCAACCCTCGCGGAGGTAAAACTTTGCATTTCATCAACCCTTCGTAATGTTCCAGATCTTTAAAATGGTCAGTTATGATATCTGGATGACCCATTGGTATTTTGCCATTTTTATTCACCCATGGGTAGAGAGATGTCACATCATAGTAATTTATTGTTTTGGTATTTGAGGCTTCTTCATAGAGTTTAAAGGCCTCTGTTCGTCCACCGTAAAAGGCGTCCCTAGGTTCCAAAGGTGACTCTATTTCTAGGGCGTCTACAAAATCTTTCAATACCTTGTTCTCTGACAACTGTTGCTTAAATTCACATTCCCAGATGCATAGATAAGTAAACCCTTCAGATTCTAAATAAGCCTGTTTCTCTATGGTCTTTGTATATAGATCTGCCATAGACATTTCCACCACGGGGTTTATAGTAGACTTGGAATAACATTTAGGACAACCATGCCAAAAGCACCCGTGAAATTCTAACGCAATTTGTTTTCCCTCGTGTTCGTAAAATCCATCCAATTTATAAGGACCTATTTGTTTTTCACCTTTATTCCGACCGTGCTGAATGGTAATGTTCTTTTCATTGGCTAGATAGGACAGCCATTGATAAGCTAGAGCTGACTGTCTCTCTTCTGGTCTATAACCATGAGGTGGTATAATACCAATGCTTTCAAATTCGAGAAAAAGAGTTCTGAATACTAGGTTACATGCCGATGCAATTGTGATACACTTTGCGAATGGATCTATCCCGTCACTTCCTTCCTTTTTAGTTAAACCCATGAATAACGACCTGAACTTCAAACAACATTTCCTAAGAATGTCGACATCAGATCTACAGTACCGTAATAACTCGACTTTGAAATCAAAATGATCATGACAATGCTTCTCATACCAAGACAAAAACTTAATCCTGTCGTTTGGCTTCATTCCGTCAGGGTTGTAGTACTTAATGTCCGGTAACTGATCTAAGACTATGGTTTCATTTTCGCGTCTGTTGAAAAGGTGGGGGAAGTAACCTTTGGCAAGCTCTTTTTCACCAAAGGCATCTGGCATGGCGGCTAATGCCATAGGAATGAAGTTTATTGAATCAATAAATCTAATTTTGCATTGGGGAATTGTTATTGACATATATTTTGACCCCGTTGTAATGACCTCGGGCAAAATGGCATTGTCATGAAGATAACGAAGTATTGGGTAGCTATCGTAACCTTTAAAGTTATGACATATAACAGTCGTGCCATTGTTTTCACCAGAAAAAAGCCATTTGCAAAAAGACATTATTGTACTTGGACCAGAAAAAAACCTTTCTTTCAAGCCACAATACTGACATTCGCAAGGCGCGGTGAAGTCGTTGTTTATACATTTTGTACATACTTTGTGTACAACACAAAGGTTGGGTACATGTTCATATGACCCACACCATGTCTTATTACAGTTTTTACACCCACGACATTTATCAGGTACATAACCCTTCTCGCATTCCTGATAAGTGTCTTGGGTGCACTCAAAATCGAAAAATATATATCGGGTTTGTTTCTTGTCGGATTTGTGCCCAGATGTTTCCTGCTGGTATTCGTCATCAACAGGATGCATATAGCATTGGTGTCCATCGGCATAGAAGTCCTTACACGTTTGACAGTAAGTCTCACCACAAACATGTTGTCGCTTGTGTTTGGTACGGTTTATCATTTGTCCACATTGTGTGCACTTATAGATTATCTGACAGGTGGATTTCCCCTGGTCAGATTTTTTCAAATGGTGCACAAAACATTCTTTATTGACAAACTTGCAGTTACATGAGGCGCAGTATTGCCAGTCTTCTTCTTTATTATCATGAAGACTTCTACAATAGTGACACGGTTCATTACATATGTGGCGTTCCTTATGTTGGTATCCCTTCTTGCACTGTTGACAGAAGTAGCTTCTATTGAGGAATCCTGTCATAGACGTGATGACGTCATAATGGTTGTCATGGGAATATAAATAGATCGGTATTCCTCCTCTCGGTCCATTAAACACAATGGCATTATAATGTTCCTTTGAAAGTATGTGTATTTGGTATCCACTTAGAGCGTCTTGAAATCGTTTTATTTCTTCAATGCCGCATTCACCAAGTGGTACATTTGCTCGTTCATGAAGATTCACCGCAAGTTCCCTTTGAACGTCTCGTCCTAGTCGAATACTATTCCATCTTGGATCTTTTTCAACACGTGCAATTGCTGTTACTAAGGCACGTGCACAGCACAAATTGTCTTTGTTTTTTATTTGAATAATGCTTTGTTTTCTCTCTACCATCTTTGAAATATCCACAAAACCCTTTCTGTAGCCAGAACCTGAGATACTCTGGACATGGACCAACTCTATGCCAAATGTCTCGTCAAGCACAAATTGTTCATATGATTGTAAAACACGTTCGATTTCAGAGAGAATTCGATCAACAGTTAGTTCAGAGCGCCTCATAAAAGGCAATACAATAGGGAAATCTAATTGAGGATTGTCCAATGTGACACGCACTAAGTCTGTAGATGGCATGTTCTCTACTATATTATCGAAAATGGATTGGAAGATTTTCTTCACCGTCTTCAGAATATTTGGCAGCTCTTGTATGTCGATATCCGCGACTTTAATTTTGTAATATTTGGCTGATGTCTTGAATTTCTCTATATGTCGCTCACTAACGTTCGCTATAGTATAGAGATCATTAATGATTCTTCTCTTCTTAGAAACACCACTACCGTCTTCATCTGTAGCACGACGTTTTGGTGCTCCCCAGCCATGCTGAGAATGTAGATGATTCTCCAATACATCTTCTCTGTCGAACACTTTCAGACACTCAGGACAATGATGATTACTATCATCGGCATGCCGTTTCATGTGTCTGTCCAGGTTTTGTTTTCTGTTGAAAACCTTCTTACAACTAGGACATGCATATTTTTTCCAGTGGTTTTGCGAACGTCGGTGTTGTAGCAGCTGGCTCAATTTTGGAAAATCAGCGCCACACTCTTCACATTGGTAAGTAGCCATCTTTAGTTCTGAAGAAAATAGTTTGTATTAGTCTCGAGTTTTAAAATGTGTCATATTAACTATATAGATATAACATTATTTAAATAAAATCTAGAAAAAAACAAATATGCAAACTTTTTTTAAATTCTAGTAAACTATATTATCATTAATAAAGCATGTTCGGTCGTTATTCACCAGGCGAGACTACAAAAATTCAGGCGAGACTACATAATATCAGGCGAGACTACAATAAGAAAAATATACCTTTTATTTATAATTCCTTTTAATATTTTAACAAATGTTTCTTAATGAACACTAGCGTTGGAATGAACCGATTTCCTAAATACAAAGCTTATATAGGTTTTCTTGCGCATGCGCAATGGCTATGAAATGAGTTGATCCTATATAAAATCTTTATTTGTTTTCAGTTCTCATTTGTAAGTTAGCCACCAGAGTGTCAACATGTTTTCCTCGCAGTGTCCAGATTGTCACAAGGGATTTTGTAGAAAGGATGCTATGCTGAGACATTTTAAACAGAAACATAATATGCCTTTGCCACCACCACCACCACCACCACAAGGAACTCAACCACCACCACCACCACCACCACCACCACCACCACCACCACCACAAGGAACTCAACCACCACCACCACCACCACCACCACCACCACAAGGAACTCAATCGCCACCAGAAGAAACGATATTTTACCACCCATTTACTATGATGATATCTGGTCCCACAGGTATTAGTATTTCTATATTTTTCAAACAATTAAAAGGATAAAATGTCTATGTGTCAATGATTTTAAATTTCACACCCTAGAATTTATAAAATGGGTTTCTTTTCTAAAATCCATTCTTGTTTTATAATTAGAAACTGGAATTATTGCTTCTAATTGTATGCTTATATTTTCTTTATTCTGTAGTTTTTAAATAAATCATAACTTCATTTTTGGTAATTTTCAATTGACAATTCATATATTTCTAAAAAAAGTTTTTAAATAATAGAGTTTTTTATGATAGAATTTCGACTATCATTTAGGGATATATTGTTCTTCTTCTCTTAACCTGTTCATGTTGTAGCGTATCAAATATACTAAATTAAATTGATGTTTTTCAGCGTGTGGAAAAACAACAATGGTGAAAGATTTATTGATGAATCACAGCTCAAAAATTCATCCGAACATCCAAAGGATTGTGTGGCTCTATAAAAGATGGCAGCCCTTATACACCATCATACAGAAATCTCTGCTGCCTAAAGTAGAATTTATACAGGGCATCCCAACTGATTTAGATGAAGATGATTTCTTTAATTCTAAGATAAACAATCTATTGATTCTGGACGATTTATACTCTG
The DNA here is from genome assembly GCA_963680895.1 of Fragum sueziense. Taxonomy (NCBI): domain Eukaryota; kingdom Metazoa; phylum Mollusca; class Bivalvia; order Cardiida; family Cardiidae; genus Fragum; species Fragum sueziense. The sequence continues at coordinate 75,741,849 of OY804593.1, read as the reverse complement.
AGGCCGGAAAAGATAAGCGTATCACAGACCTGTTTACTGAAGGGTCACATCATAGATCCTTATCCGTTATATCTATAAACCAGAATTTATTTGGAAACAAGGATCCTACACAAAGAAGAAACTGTCATTATTTGGTATTGTTCAATAACCCGATAGATAGCCAGTCTGTAATGACATTGGCAAGACAAATGTATCCTGGACAAAGTGATATACTATTAAAACAATTTTCAAAAGCTACAAAGTATCCTTATGGATACTTACTGGTGGACCTAAAGCCGTTTACACACGATTATCATAGGTTAAAATGTATAAGACAGAATTTCCAAAATTCACCTTGCTCGGATCACGTGATTCCAGTTCAAACTATAAAAGAAGAAGTTTTGACAAGCGCAAATCATTCTGCAGTTGGAGTTCAGACAAGTCACATCGAGGATAACTCAGTGCTAGAAAATTCGCAAAATAATTCCGAAAATAATTTTGAACAAATTATGGAAAACAAGGGACAAGCTTGTGATGATTGTGGTCAGTTATTTGACACAGTTCACGACGTGCAAAGACATGTCAAAAATGGGTGGTGTCCCGAACATATGGACCAAAGGAAACGAAAGCACGATGAAATGAACGATAGTGACACAGACGACGATTCTGTTGAATATAATTCGGCTTACGTACAATTATGGAAAAGAGCTCGAGAAAATAACAGTGGTAAATTTGATAAAATTTACAATGCATTAACAGATAAAGGAGAGGACAGTGAGACTGCACAAGAAATGGCCGAAGACCGCATAAAACACTACGACGAAAAAGAGTTTTTCGGCAAATATCAATCGTTAATAGATAATTACATTTTACCACTCAGAAGCAATAAAGCGCATCAGCAAATAATGGCTCAAATAGATAAACTGATCTCCAAAGGTCAAAATACAACCTCGGCTGTAAAGAAAGTCATGAGGAAACATAAGAACACATTTCAAGAGCTCTTTGATACGGAAATTTCCGATGATGACGAAGAAGAGGGATCAGATGAAGATGACGTCAGTGACGAGGAGAGTGAGTAGTAAAATGTATAAAAGTAATTCAATTCTATAAATTTATTTATTAGTGTTGTGAACTCTGTACAGTTAACATGGCCTCTTGGAAAAAATATTTAAAAACTATTTACAATGACGTAGCACACCCAGGGGGTTTTGCGGGCCCACAGAAATTGTACAAAGTGGTGAAATCCGAAGGAAAATACCAAATAGGCATGCATAAGATTCGTCAATTTTTGCATGATCAAGAGTCCTACAGTTTGCATAAACCAGTCAGAAGACGGTTTCAAAGAAACCATGTGATCAGCGCGGGAAAAGACGACTTATGGATGGCTGATTTAATGGACATGGTAAAATATGCTGATTGGAACCAGGGCTACAAGTATATTCTTCTAGTGATTGACACGTTCTCCAAATATATTTGGCTGCAACCATTGAAGTATAAAACAGGCGGAGAGGTGGCAAATGCATTCAAGACAATATTTGATTCTTCAAAACGATCACCAACTAAGCTCATCACTGACAAAGGTAAGCATATTTTTGTCGTCTGTAATTAGGATTTATACTTTACAAATAAATGAAAACTTCTTTATGTTACGTTGATTTAAATGAGTTTATGACAAAGGCAGCGTATTTTCCCTTTAAATTTATGTTAAATTCTACATTTTACATTTAATGAATTGAATTTTACATTTTATAATTTAATTTTTACAATATAATTTTTTACATTTATACAATGAGTATGAATAATTTTATGTTTGACAGATACTACACATTCATATCTTTTTTCAGGTCAAGAATTCAGAGCCAAAAAGGTCCAAGATCTGATGAAAAAAGAAGAAATACATTATTTTCCCACACAAAATGAAACAAAAGCGTCAACGTCAGAACGTGCTATTTTGACTATAAAAACCCGGTTAATGCGGTATTTCTCCTACGAAGATACAGCAACATTTCTACCAGTATTACAGGATATTGCTGACAATTACAATCGCACTTATCACAGAACTATTGGAATGAGTCCAGTGGACGTGAAAAACAATAACCAAGAAGAAGTGAGACTCGCCACTTATATGGCACAAAAATCTAAACACACGGACAAAAAACTCAAACCATTTAAATTCAAAATCGGTGACTTAGTACGCATAAGTCATCTAAAAACAGTGTTCACTCGGGCATACGACCAAACCTATACCGGCGAAATATTCAAGGTACATAAACGTTATCACAGAGGAACACTTCCGATTTATAGGCTAAAGGACTTGCAAGATGAGGATCTGAAGGGAACTTTTTATCAAAGCGAACTTCAAAAAGTTAACGTGGATCCTGATCAGGCTTGGAAAGTGGAGAAAATATTAAAGACCCGTGGCAAAGGACAGAACAATGAATATCTTATTGAATGGAAATTTTACCCAAAACAGTTTAATAGCTGGGTTAAAGCCAGAGACATTAAGTAACTGTGTAAGGTTTTGATGTTATATACATGTGTACATATTTGTAAATAAAGGTGTAAAATGATATCGTCTTGTGTTGTTTATTGCAGAGCGAGAAAGCACAAAAGATTTGTATAAGTAGGCGCCCATTTGGTATGCAGAGCTGATCCTTGGTGATCATTGCAGACAATTAAAGTCACGCCACTATAAACGGGGAGATTCCTATTTAAACAAGTCTTTACTGCTTCGACATATCAATTTTGAAATCCCCCAATTATAAAACGCGCAAATGCTACCCAAACCATACTATTCTGTTAAACAGTGAAAACCCAGTCACTATATTGCTGCAATAGTGAAATAAACCAATAACTTACCAAAAGATTTGTTTTGTGATAGCGTCGACCAAAAATCGATTAAAGCGTCTGTCTATAATTTACATCAATTACTACAGCAGCGATAATTTTATCAATGAACCGCATCGTTATATACTCACTGGACGAGTCAATTGTAAATACAGGTTATACTGTTGTGCAATTCTCCTTTTACTGTATTTAAACCCTATCGACACACACTACCTGTGTACCCTTCACGCATGGATTCGTCCAAAATTCAGAAATTATACACCTTATCAGTTAGGTTTTAACCTTCATCGAGAGCAGATGTATTTCACCATCGTTCACGCTATAATATTGGAAAAATAGCAGACGAAACATGTTGAAAATATACTGCGCTATACGCGAGATAAACCCGTTTTAAACCTCGTTATAATTTCGCTATAGTGATATTATAGTCAAGGTTTAACACTTTACATTAAACGATGTAAAACAGCTCTGTTTACGCTCGGGTTATCATTGCCTTGTAGAGTATACAAAATAGATCGTCTGCTCAATGAGGCTTTAACCCTTTCCTCAAACGGCAAAATGTAGGGTGGTCCAAGTTGGTTATTGCAGATGATAAAATTGATGTTAATGATAGAGCAAATTTAGGACAAAATGTATATAACTAAAAGAAGAGTTTGTGTACAATATAGCCAAAAATATTTTAAATCAAGGTCCTATAACCTTATGACATTAACAATCGAGTGGGACGTAAAATCCTTTCACCTTTTATCTTTTCAAATCAGTTAACGGTCTTTATTGTTATAGCATGACATGTTAACGGCCGCTATCTTTAAACTTTTTTTCCAAGTCGTCTACTGTCAAAATACCGTTAAATCATTATGCCTAAGGGTTCTGCGTATTGCACAACAACATGAAATGTTGTCTGGTACATGTAATTAATTCCAAAAAGCACGCATTTTCTCATTAATGACAGCCAAATTACTGCTCCTTGTCTTACCAGTATATGGATAGCCTTGATGTGGTCAGTTATCGTCTGCTTGATGAGTTAAAGGTTTTAATCCTGTCTAATACCTATACCTTTTGTCGTCTGACCAACTCTCTTGGCTAATATGGTTATTAGCGCTCCTTATGTATGAATATCCCGTTTGAATTTATTCCGTCAAAACAAAAGCGTCGTCTGCAAGCCCCGCAAGATATTCAAATATTGGATATCCGATACTCACCGCGCAACCCGCCAATACGGCCCTAATTTCAAATCGCGCGCTATTGGAAACCGCTGAAGCGTCGTCTGCTCGCGCGACCGGTTCGATCCGGTTACGCAATCGCCCCAATTTCTCCGAAAATTTACTCAAAAATGTGATCCCAAGTAACAGCTTAGACTACTGTAATGGGTGCTTCACAATACAACTCATTATTGACGGTTGTTTCTCTAAATACATCGAGGGTTGCCCGAAAAAAAGGACGTAACTCACATTGTTTTTAGAATTAGATACGCCCCTTTTGCGGACAACCATCGTTATTTTGCTTCATTGTTTTAATGTTGATTTTTATAATCCCGACTTACATTGTTATGGCATAAATCTATATCGTATGATTGACTGATACATTGTTAAAAGTTTTATTTGGTCAATCTATTCAAATAAGTTTTTCTCCATCATCTGATATATTGTAAAAGGTTGAGATTCTGAATAATATGTGTTGAATAGTTGTCTTCATTTATGTTTTAAAGTAATCATATTTTCTTGTTGTCCTAGCAATGTTGCTGTGTGTAATTTATAAGCATAATAAAAACGAAAAATTTGACTTTTGTGCACTATTTACACCAAGATTGAATTCAGAGTTTTGCTATGGCTAACTACGATTAAATTGTTTTATTTGTTTATGAAATACTATTGTTGGCGAAATTTCGTGCATTGTTGTTATTTTACCTTATCTAAAAGGACATTTGGAATGCATTCCCGTTTAATGACGTTCTTGAAGACGTTAAAACTCTCAATACGGTGACTCCGACGTCAAAACAACAGAATTGGGTCCATCTATTCAGATTTGTTTATCTCCGTCATTTTTCAAGATATCCTCCTGAAATAAAGACGAAAGCGTGAAGAAATAAACGTTCTGTATGAAACAAATATAATCTAAAATTCAATAAAAAATGTCCGAAGGGCCATTTTCGCACGGCGGCGCCCATATAATATTAATGATCCGTGGGATTATCTTCCCTGTGACGATTGTCTATGCTTTTCTCTGAAGGATTGTCTTTTGTGACAAAAAAGAATATCCATTGTCGTCGGAGAAAAGGTCTAGAAGAGCACAAACTGATGCATCGCTTCTCAGGATACGTTTTTCCCAAAAAAAAAGTGAGAAACTGAAAAAAAAAAAAGATGAATTGGCAAGATGAAAAAATCCCTTTTCGCACTTTGACAAGGGTTGAAGTCCGCGGCTGAGCGCATGACAGGAAAATATGCTGACGTCACTTAAAAACGCCCCACTGAAATATTGCAATTTTTTTCTTTTTTTTTTTTATTTCTACACATGACTTGGCCAATATATTCAGTATGTCCAAATGCGCTAACGACTGTATAAACGTCGCGATTTATTGGCCCGTGCAGCTCTGGATCGGTACATATACAGTATTTTCAGTCCAAAATTGGTGTTGTTAATCCTCTGTTGATTTACAAAAAAGAATTAATTTAATTAGTTCATTGAAGACAAAGTAAAATGCCACGACTGAGTAATGAAAATAGGGCGCGTATATTAGGGATGCTTAAAGCTGGATTTTCTTAAAATGTGCTTGCGAGATCAACGATTGTAAAATTGGTGGAAGTCTTGCGGATAGACCGCGTCCAGTTAAGCCATTTGTGACGTCTGAATGACAAGACGTTTATATCCGTCAACGGCACTAGCGAAATCGGAAATCGGCACAATCAACATCCTCTAGTGTTATTGGTAACCATGGCAGGACTATATCTCGAAATACTGTGAGGAATCGACTGAGAGAGCGCGGGATTATCTGCAGAAGACCGTGTCGCGCAGGAGTCTTAACGGAACGTCATCGTCGTGCACGACGTCTATGGGTCCAGAATCAGTTGCAAAGGAATTGGAGGTTAGTTATCTTTAGTGACGAATCGAGATTCAATGTTTCAAACGCATATGGACGCATACGAGTGTATAGACGTCTGCACGAACGTTTTGCACGTAACTGCATCTTTGAGCACGATCGGTTTGGTGGGGGAGGTGTTATGGCGTGGGCGGCAATCAACCGCACCTTTAGGACAGACTTAATCGTCATTAATGGCATTCTAACGGCTCAAAGGTACGCGGATGAAGTTTTAAGGCCTGCAGTACTACCGCTATTCCGTCAGTATGTCGGAATGACTTTTCAACAGGACAACGCCCGTCCACATGTAGTACGTTTAGCGAGAGACTTCTTCATGCGGAACTACATAGACGTCTTGGAATGGCCAGCGGCTTTGCCTGACAAAAACTCCATAGAACAAATGTGTGACATACTCGGTCGACGTTTTCGTCAACGTAATCCCCAGCCAAGGAACGTCCAGGAACTGACAATAGACTACACGAGAAATGGGCTAGAATCCCACGATACATTTTGAGAAACTTGTGTGGATCCATGACACGCTGTCTAAAAGCAGTTATCGCTAGTCATGGATGACACATTTGATATTAACGTTTTGTACAGATTTCGATGGTTACAAAGCCATTTCAGTTTTATTTATGCGTGAGTTTCCAAAATTGTTAATCAACATTTGTGTAGTGAATTTTTAAAAAAGAATCATTTCGTTCCATGTTCATTAAAATAAATATTAAGGCTTTCATGAGGTTAAGGCGTTTTTAATTGACGTCAGTATATGTCAAACTTTAGACTGAAAATAAGCCTTTTTAGATCGGATACACTCGAGGTCTAGCTCGTTACTTCACCTCCTCCTAATATGCTTAAGTTCCAACAGGGATACCAACAATTATACTTTGAATTACAATACAAATGGTAGGTAACAAGAGGACCATGATGGTCCTAAATCGCTTAACTGAACTGCTATGACACATTGCCAAGATGAAAAATAATGGCAAGGGCACATTATCATCTCAGAAAGTGTGGCTGTTACAGTGATAACTAATTTGAAAAAGGTAATAATTGTCGAAAGGTCGAAAACAGTCAAAAATCAATATTGTCAAGTCAAGGGCATGTAACTTTAAATTAAACTCATCCAAGATATTATGGTCTCCAACATTGTGTCAAGTTTTGTCTTAATTGGCCAATAATTGTAGATTCTAGAGTGTAAACAAGGTCAAAAACAGTCGTAAACGACATTTAAAAAAAATCAATGGCACGTTGATCTCGACTATCTAGTCTAATTATACTGAAAATCAATCTCATCCAAGATATTATGGTCTCCAACATTAGGTCCAAGTTTTGTCTTGATTGGTCAATAATTGTAGATTATAGACTGTAAACAAAGTTGAATACAGTAGAAAACAACAATTTTGTCGAGTTCAAGGTCACATAACTCATGACCTCCTTCTCAAATTTTATTGAAAATCATACTCATCCCAGATCTTACAGTCTCCAATATTGTGTCCATGTTTTGTCTTGATTAGGTAATAACTGTAGATACTCGTTTGTAAACAAAGTCAAAAATAGTCGGAAACAGCAATTTTGTCAAATTCAAGGGTACACAACTCCTGACTTCCTTGTCCAAATTTATTCACAAGAGCCATCAGAGACTGACAATGCTCCCCGAATAAGGCATTGTCACAATAAATGTATGCTATGCATAGCTAACATAAAGCTAGCAAATGTTAAGCCCCCTTTTTGCATGACATTATTTTTATAACCAAATTTCACACAGTTTATTGTCAAGGGCATCTGATTTACTACTCAAATATGAAATTTCATCAAATTCTGACCATTAGACTAGGAGAAATTAGAGAAAAACTATATTTTACCTTAAGTCCCCTTTTCCAATGACGAGGCCTCAAATCCAAAAACCGGTAAAAGTACATCGGCATTATGTCATAGGGAGTTCACATGGTAAGTTTCATTTTATTTGGCTCAATGGATATGGGGATATCACTTCGGACGGACGGACGGACGGACAGGACGGACGGACAGACAAAGCGGCGACTATATGCTCTCCCTTCGGGGAGCATAAAAATTACACTCATCCAAATTCTGATGGTTCACAACATTGTGTTTAAGTTTGGTTTTTATTGATCAATATTTGTAGACACTAGAGAGTGAACAAAGTCGAAAATAGCCATTTACCGGCAATTTTGTCAAATTCAAGGGTACATAACTCAAGATTTCTTAGTCCGGTCAGACTGAAAATCGAACTAATCCAAGATCGTATAAATAACAACATTGTTGCAAAGATAAATTATGATTGGTCAATATTTGTAGATGCTAGAGTGTAAACATTTTAGTCAAAAAAAGTCGAAAACGGCAATTTTGTCAAATTCAAGGGCACACAACTCTTGACTTCCAATTTTATTGAAAATCATAAATGACTGTATAAAATATTCTTAGTACTTAGGCAGAATAAATGAAAAATGCTCGCGTGAAAATAACGACTCGCCAAATGAATTATATAGTAAAACGACCCCTGACCTTTTGTTTGCTCCTTTCATACTCGGGTAGAGTAAGTCCGTCGATTATCGGACAGCGTCTATTATCGGACACACAGCGTTTTATAATAATTACAGAATAGATCTATTCCGGAAGTTCGTCACTCTGGGTTTTTCCCATGTGAAGTCACGTGATGTAGGTACAAACAAATGCCTGACAGTTAGTGAGGCGGCAAATTTTAAACTAGTTTTTTTTACAAAATGCCTACCAAACGGTGTCCTTGGGGCCAGTGTAACAGTGACAGTCGCTACAAAGATGCTCCTCATATGCAAGGAGTTTCGTTTATTTCTTTTCCGAAACCAAAAACAAATTTGGAACAGTGTATGTTATGGGTGAAATAATGTGGACGACCTTATGAACAATTAAATCCGTCTCTGATAAAACGACATACGCACTACATTTGCTCTAAGGTAAAATATTAAAGCCTTTTAACCCTTTCCCAAACAAGACCTGGTTTTGACGTCCCCAAAGGAAGTGGAAAACATTGAGGCAAAACAAGAAAATGTTGATAACCAGCATTTCCACCTTTTACCTCAATATTTGCATGGCTATAATGTACACACATTTCCCCCTTATTTACTTCAATATTGGCGTTTCAGCAGCTTTCAAGCACAGGGAATCGAATCATACCTTTCTAGGCCTATTTTGAATGATTTCTGACCACAATCAGATCCCGTGACTGAAGATAGACACAAGGGTAAGGACTGTCCCAGAGCCGAATTGAATACCGACCCGATTCGAACAGAGGTTAGCTCAGCGGAGAGAAGAAAGAGAAAAGAAAAACATGCTGACTTTGCTCACAATTTAATTCACCCCCCCCCCCCCTCCCAATAGATCTATTTCTTATTCTACAATCTGCAACAAATTGTTCTTTTTAGTAGATCTACCTATCTTATATAGTCTACAGCCTGCTTCAAATTTGAATTAAATTTGAAATGATGGCTTCTTATGCAAAGTTGTTAACCCTTTCCTAACCAATTCGTTTTTTTTTTTTTTTTATGCACACAAATAGCAAAATAAGAATCATTCTGATAATTAGCAAGACTTACCAGTAATTTGGAAAGGACCATAATTTGTTGTTTGGGTAAGGGTAAAAAAAAAGATCCATCATGATTTCGGCACATTTGAAGACGAATTCTTTTATTTTTTAAACCTTTTTCTTTTGTATTTAACCTCAGTAGACTGTTTGGAAAAACATTGAGAAAAAGGAAGCAATTTGGTGATAGACAGAAATATCGCCTCTTTCCTCAATATTTTCTGTGCTCTAACATTCACTTATCCTATTTTCGTTTATTAATCGTGTTCCGACAGTTGAATACCGTGTGTCCAGAGCGGAATGTTCTTACAAACAAAATTTTACAAAATATTCATTTGGAAAAACTCGCTCACAGCGTACATGTATACATGAATCTATTTCCCCTAAAGTCGCCCCTCTTTTTATTTCTATGACGTCATACGACTAGAGTAAGTAAGGCAAAATCATGACGTCACAAATCGACACTCGCCTGATTTGAGGCACACCACGGGGGGGAAATATTTTCAATGATAACCTATCATCGGATTATGGGAGATTTCTTTTGTTATAAGATCTCTAAATGGTTAAAAAATGATAGAAGGTGCAGAGGTATTATTAGATTCCATGATTTAGTTACAATAAAATTCATTTTCATTTTATTGCTCATGATATGATTCGATTTCCTGTGATTAGGCCGTGGGCCGAGCCGGCAAATTGTGACAAAGTGGTTCAGGCTGGAGGGTGAAGGGGAAAACTTGATTTAGTAATTAAGATATTAATGTATAAAGTCATAATCAGGATTGTTTACCTTAAATTATGTGGTCACTAATTAGAAAAACGCGATTTTAGTGTCTTTGAAGATGCCCATAATTGACCAATCAGATGAGAGTATTTAGCCTAAAAGGCTTCAGCTCGGTCCTGAAAAAATGGCCGCCCCCATAAAGGAATGCATCTGTCAAACCTCAGATTTTGATGTAGATGCACTTATTCCATGCACAGACGTTACATGGACGAAGCTGTACAATTGCTCAAATGTTTGGGCAACTGTGGATGGTAAAGAAAAAGAAGTTGCCCTGAGTATTTTGACTTAAAGTACGAGTTGTACCTGACATTGGGTCCATCGTCAGTTCTGCCAGAAGTACACAAACAGTAAGCGAATTGAATGTGGGGCGAAGAGGAGGGACGCTGGACGTCTAAGGTCATCTGAGGACCAACAAGGTGAATGTCAGGTGAGTATTGTTTATAAAGAATTGTGTTTAGCAGGGGTCGGTTTACAGATAACTCGTACCAAGTCAAACTCGTACCAAATCCAACTCGTACCATTTTAGTCAACTCGTTCCAAATTTTAGTCAACTCGTACCAAAAATGGTAAAATGCAGGAGTCAACTCGTACCTTTTTTTAATCTCAGTTTTTCATTTCCCCCAAGCAAAAGATAGTTAATCTTCATATTTCATATTAGTTCAACAATCATTATTTTTCTCTTTTTTTCAGATATGATGATATTTTCTTGTATAAAGAGGGAAGAATACATATAATACAGAGAAGCACACCGACAGAAAGAAAATATCATCAAAGCGAGAAAGTCCAAATTTTAATCCCTAATTAGAAACACGCGAATCTTTTAACTAATATAATTGTACATTGGATGACATAACAATTATGCCACATAGACCTATGCCGCATATTCTCTTATTGTTAAACTTAATAATGTGTGCTACACTGGTGGAGAGTCAGGTCTCCATGGTGTCAGAAATGCAACTGCGACGAGTACAACGTAAGAAGTACAGGTCCCTCAACGGCCGTATCTTTCAGGCACGGGACTTGAATAGGTAAGGGTTCACAATGAACTCGGCCTAATAATTTACAAGATAGCACTGAATTTTGATAATCGTAATTTTCTGGTAATAGTCTGGTTTCTAAAGTTTCTCTAATCTCATCACATGGTTAACAGGTAATAGTAAACCGATTAAATGAGGTAAACACCCTTTAAAAGTATATTATGATAAAACAACTCACAGTAAATATAAATACAACATTCTGAATAAAGATTCGGGCTCGTCTGCTCTTAAATTAATACGAGTATTGTAGAAAATGGTAAGAATGCCACTTGGCGACATTTTATAAACCGTCTATTTAACCCCTTTTCCAATAATTAAGGGTGTGAATCACACGCTACTTTAATTAGGACGCGTGGCTACTATCTATTGACGCGTTGCTACCCTTCACCTCAGCGATAAAATAATGGGCAGTTAAATTAACTCTCCCTTTAGTTCAGCAACCATATTTTCTTTTATATTTTGTAAGTTTTATTATGTGCAGAGCCAGTTTTTAATAAAAAGCAATTATACTGGACAGTCTGATATTTTGTCATCATATATATAAAGAAATTAAACAGCCTCTTGGCGCAACAGAGGAACAAGCTTATAGAAGCTTATTGTCATCTGCATTATATCTTATAGAAGCTTGTTCTCCCGCCGGGCTTCCTCTTCAGACGATGGTGCCAACCGAAAAGACAGAATGATTATGTTAACCCATTACCAGAGGACCAAACTTCAGACATGATCAAATTTGCAGATGACAAAATTTCAAGTGATAGAAATAATACGTCTTTTGGGAGAGAAAACATTGTGTGAAATGAAGAAGTTGTTTATCTGAAACAATTTCTTTTTTCAGAATGTTTTCCAAAGCCTTTATCATGTGGGCCATCAAATTGCGTCACCATGTGGTAATAGGCTAATTAAACGGAACACGCAATCAAGTCTTTTATTGATTAATTTAAAGCACAACAACAAACTGTTAAATATGACTTCTTTGAACAAAATACATAAAAGACAATTAATTTAAGATACTGATAATAAAAAAACCCGCAAACTGTGATAAATAAATATACATGTGAATATTTACAATCTAATTAAAATTCAACAACATAGTTGAGCAAACATGGCACAAAAGCACACTTATTCCAATTAAATAAAATACTTGCAAATAATTAATGTTTTTAGTGTTTTTGTTTTAGTTTGAAGAAGATGAAATAAATGAATACATAACATTTTTTTAATTTGAATTTCCAAGAACCGGAAGTAGATATATTAATACGGCGCTTACAAAGTCAATTGACATCGTATACCCTTTCGACCCTTTGGATTGTTAGTTTAAACTATTATCTACACGAAAAGGTCTTTCTATAGCATTTTTGGATAACAAATGTTAATTCCGATGCTAGCAAATAAATAAGTACAAAAAATATACAGAGAACATTTGGGGGAAAATGTTATTTAAAAAAAGGTACGAGTTGACTCCTGCATTTTTCCCTTTTTGGTACGAGTTGACCAAAATTTGGTACGAGTTGACTAAAATTTGGAACGAGTTGACTAAAATGGTACGAGTTTGATTTGGTACGAGTTTGACTTGGTACGAGTTATCTTGCTACCCAGGGGTCCATAGAAATACCGGAACGCACAGTAATTACCGGAACATTACTAATAGAGTAGATCTATTTGGGGAAGGGTTCTATGCTTTTCAGTTTATACCAATGGGTGATGAAGATCAATTTTAATCCATTCCCACATAATGACTCCTTTTGACGCCCTACAAGATAACAGCTTAAGAAAACATTGTGGAAATGAAGAAATTGTGATAAGCAATTTTTCATTGCCCACACTGGTATTACTACACAGACAAAAAAAATGTAACTTTTCATTCACTTGAAATTGTCGTCTACATCATCTTTGTATTTGGATAAGTAAAATTTTGCTGTCTGCTAGTCTACTGGGTTAAATGTGTATGGTCAGTCCTGTGCATTCTGGTAATCACTGTGCGTTCGGTATTTCTATGGAGCGTTTACAGTGTCTGAATGTTCAAATATACAGTGATTTCCAGTTTTCGATCAGTAGGACATATATATACATTGTTTTTTGTACTGTAAAGTAACCTTCATTAGAAAACACTGCTATTTACATTAGGATACCGTAACACGACTATGAAAATGAGAAAGGGCAAACCATTTAAAACAAATTTAAAGCTACGAAATATACATACCGGTACAAGTAAACAATTCTTCTTTCATTTTCTTTCCAATTATAAGGCATATATCCTTCTATTTTCTGGCAGTTTGAAGACCCTAGACCTGGCAGGTAGCCGGGCATGCAGAAGCTATGACCAATATTTTTCTTAAATTTTTCAAGTTGAATAAATTTGGTAAATTAACCCTTTCCCAGACAGCAAAAAATTGGACTGATCACATTTTGAAAAAATGCTACAGATGACAAAATTAATGCTTATAAAGATAGTTTTTATGAGTAATATAGCATAGAATATATTGAGGCAAAAGGAGAAAATGCTAATAATGAGCATTTTCTTCTTTGTCCAGTGCTTCTGAAATATTTTGAAAATCTACTTGTCCACGGACAAGTGTTGATCCAAAATTGACTTGTCCATATCAAAAATCAACTTGTCCGTACAAAACCCATATACTTTTCAATAGCTTCACTTGTTTATTGCATATCTATTCTAACTGTCTTACTATTGTATACAACTAAATTCATACATTTATTAACTATCAGTAATTACATTGTATGAAAAAATTGTGAAAAAAAGAAAACAACTTTTTACTATAACCAGATTTTTCACTTGTCCACGGACAACCTAGCTTTCAAAATCTGCTTGTCCATAGTACTCTGTACAGGTAAACGGACAAGTCGGACAACTCGGGCAACTTATTTCAGAAGCACTGTTGTCTCAATGTTTTCCCAAGCCTTCCGTATTTGGGACATCAAAACTAGGTCTTTCTTGGGAATTGGTTTAATAAATAAATAAAACATTGAATCATAAATATTTTAATGTCTTTCAGGCTTCTGATTCAAAGGGAAAGGGAAAGTAAAAGCTCTCAAGTTGCTGAAGAAAGATGTGTCATATCAGCATGCCTTCTCCAAATTGGAAAAAAACATTATCTCAAGACCTGAAGGAAGAACTGGAGTAGTTTGTCTGTGAACTGTATGGATGGCCAGGATGTGTCAGGGTCAATGATGTCCGGTACAATTGCTTCAGGTTTCGGTGTACTGGTGATTCAAGCAAGTGTTCGTGCAAAAAAGCTGGACTACTGTGCACAACAATGTGTCGTGAAAACTGCTCAAATCGCTCAAATGTTGACCATGAATTACTCGGATGACACAGACAGTGAATGAATGATGATAACTTAACCCATTCCAGGCCCGAATCCCCCAATGTTGGCAAAAATGTCGAATTTTCTTAATTTTACACTGAAAATTTTGGGAAAATCCAAATTAGCCCCCCCCCCCCAATATTCAGGACAAGGGCTTTAGTCCCCCAATATGAAATTGCTTCCTACGGGCCTGCATTCCCACACGATGACGCTTTTTGACACCCCTCAAGATAAAGGCTTTGGAAAATATTGTGGAAAATAAAGAACTTGCTTGTTAAAAGGCAATTTCTTCATTTCTCACAGTGTTTTTTTACACAGAAACACCAAAATGTATTCAGTTTCATTCACTTCAAATTGTCGTCTGCAACATTTTTGAATTTGGGCAAGTCTAAAATTCTGTCGTTTGGTATTGGGTTAAATGTTAAAATAACTGTAACATTATAGTTTATGACTGTTAATTACCATCAAAGTTTCTGAACCTTAGACCAATTTAACCATTTCCCAAACAAGACCGGTATATAACGTTTCTATTAGGTAACACTTGGAAAAACATTGAGACAAAAGAAGAAAACACTGGTAATCAGCATTTTCTCCTTTTGTCTCAATATTTTTCATGCTGTACAATACTCATTTTTTACCTTTGATATAATTTGTTTTGTCGTCTGCAGCAGCTTTCAAATTGGACAGCCCTTAATTTTGCTGTTTGGGAAAGGGTTAAAAACAAGTATTTGATGATTTAATGTTTCACTACAATAATGTGAACTGCAGTTATCACGGTGTATTATCACACGATTTAGAATTTCCGATAACTTTCAATAACTTTGTCAATACTTGACCACTTTGAATTCGATTTGAAGCAGAGAAGGTGGAAAAATGTCAGGAATAACATGGATGTCGTAGATTTTCAAAAATCAACTGACAAAAAAGTTATTGAAGATAAACCAAATTTTTGGTTTATCTTCAATAACTTTTTTATCATTTGATTTTTCAAAAATCAACCATGTCCATTGTATGCATGAGATCTGCCCACATTCTCTGCTTTAAACCGAATTCAAATCGGTTCCATATTAACAAAGTTATTGAAGATATTCAGTAATTATTGCATCATGTGATTATACACCGTGGTTATACATGGACAAGACAAATATGTCCCAGTCACTATCATTTTCCTGTCTTTCTGGTGTGTTGAAATATAATTAACAACCATATATTTTATTTTTCTTAATTTTGAGGATCTAAAATACTTTTGTTATCTTATAAGATTATAAGTAAGCTAACAAGCATCTTCTTTTTTGCCTCATCATTTTCTCCACCTATGTTGGATGAACAGCTGTTGGCTTGGATTTCCTGTTTGCGTTCGCACTCCTGCAAGAGATGCTTAATCCTTTCCAAAATAAAAAATAATTGTAGGGTTGCACAATCTGAAAGATGCATCAAACGACAAAATGGATTTTGAATAAAGATGGCACTTTGTTGTGTTAAAGCACAGAAAATATTGAGGAGAAAATGCCGATTATCAGAATTTTTCTTATGTCTCAATGTTTTCCCAAGGCTTTTTAATGAAAAGTGTCAAATGCATGCCTTTTGGAAATGGGTTAAACTGCTTTTACCCAAACAACAAGTTAGTGGGACGGTAGCCAGTCTCGTTGCTATGTTCAAAAGCTGCTGCAGTGAAAAATATGGGTTGATAAAGAGTTGGTTTGTGAAATATAAAACCTAGAAAATTTTGAGGCAAAAGGAGAAAATGCTGATGATCAGCATTTTCTTCTTTTGCCTCAATGTTTTCCCAAGCCTTTTCTTATAAGGTCGTTAAAACCCGATCTTGTTTGGGAAAAGGTTAAAGGAATGTGTAACTAGAAACTTAGGTTGTATGGGTCTCAACCTAAGACCTGTCGATAACAGATAGGGCCTATATTTCACCACAACCCATCTGTTGTTGCCACTTTGATTGACATTCATGAATATCAGACTGGTCCAAAATATAAATGTTACAAAGTAACAAAATAAGTGCACCACAGAGCAGAAGATTTGTGTGCTATAATGTGTAAAACCTTCTTGGCGAAGGAGAAAATGCATATTACAGAAAATAGTTTCGTTATCACGTTTTACTAACCATACTGGGATGTCAAAACCTGACATTACAGTCAAACAGTAGCTCGAACAACTTTTGGACTAACAAATTTGTGAAAAATATCAGCAGTTTGACACATAAAGCCATTTATCCGAATTTATGTTGTATCCGGATATAGGTACACTTTACCTAGTATTTCAAAGTCAAATTACTTTATAGTGACCACATACTTTAGGGTAAACAATGTTGTTTTGTAATCAGGAGATGATGGGGATTATTTTGATATATAGTTTATGTATTCACCCTTTAGCCTGAAGCAAACTTTTTTTTAGAAGCCTTTTTTGGGGTTCGGCCCATGGCCTATGATCCTATCTGGATCAATTTCAATGTTTAAAAATGCGACTGCTTCACACAAAGAAACTAGATCTAGATCTGCTTTCTTTTTTGGTTTGAAAAAGTTACTCCTCTAATTTTCAAGAAGCTGCTGCTTTGAAGCTCACACATTGAATTACTGGTGAAATTATTCATTCTTTTTTCCAGTTGAACGACACTATTTTATAACTTCCGCTATGATTGTTTGTACCTACATCACGTGACTTCGGGTGGGAAAAACCCAGAGTAGCGAATTTCCGGAAAACGACTATTGCACCCTCATCCTTCATCGTGACGTCAACTGCATGTGAAAGTACTGACCTTCAACTCGGTGTTCGTACACATTTTTCAATGACGAAAGCATTTTTGTGTTCATATAGCGTCACGAAATACGTCACTGCTCCATGACATCGCACGTTTTTCCGACCTCGCCAGGGAATTACACTTCTGCAGTTTCGTATCGTCAGGATTCAATTACTGATATCACATCTTATCGAAACTTTAGATGTGTAAATTCGTAATTGTCTTTTTAATAAGATATCCCTCTTTCGTTTGGAAATAGATTTTCAAAATAAAGTCGCAGGGAAAACAGATTTTTTTACAGAAAACATATTGTCCGATGATACCCTAAATGATGTTAAGGAAAATATGACAAGAAGGTATCATCGGACGCTAATTTTTAGTAACAGAAATATAATGTACGCATTTCATTGTCGGAGTTTCAATCAATTTTATTACTAAATGGGAATTATCCGACTTATTCAAGACCGCCCTCGTGAAAACCTCAACGCCGGAAGCATCAGCATAGGGTTTGAGGTGTGACTGGTCTATCCCATTGACGCAGAGTTCGACAGAAGGAGTCCCGAAACAGCACCCACCCCATTTCAACCTTTTGATAAGCAAAAGCATGTATCTTTCGCTATATTAGGCTTAGCAACAGTGAGTTTTTGTGTTCAGAGCAACCAAAATGTGTTAAAACACTGTTCTCGTGGCTATACGAAGTGGACGATGATACCCGATTTGACTTGTCCGATGATACCCTAAATCGTCCGTTGATACCCGATGCAGGGGTTGGTGTACATTTTCACTATCTAATCAATTATTTCACACAATAGTCGACACATACACGCTTTATGATGGTCTTAAGACATACATACGAGGGACGGTCGGAAAGTAGTTGGACTTTTCGTGCTGCTGTCTCTCCATTTGCAACTGTATAAACACATTATATATTGGCGGATTCTACATCCATTTGCCAATAACGTGGTCAGTTTATTTTCAAAGATAGTTGTATATATACAATATTCTGTCCACTTATATGTGATAGGGGTTTACTGTATCATAGGCAATTTGTTAGAGGAACAACAAGGGTAACCAAAACAAACGAATATTCTAGTCATTTTAATCGCGAAGAAGTTAAGTTTTTGAACTACATTATCACTGAAGGTTACATGTGGGTTAATAATTCCGAACTTGGGATAAAAACTCAGTCAAAGCAGCCATGAAAACGAGCTTGTTCCCCACCCATGAAAAGATTAAGATGTTACCTTCGGCTGGTAGTCATGTTTGTTGCTTTTGTGGATTCAAGAGGATTGATAGTTAGTCATTTCATGTCAAATGGTAAAAACTGTCATTGCCAAGTACAATTCTGAAGTAACTCATAAAAAACAAAGAATAAATGCTGAAGTAAACGCGTCCCAGATTAGCAAAGAAAAATGTTTTCTACTTCACGATTACGCACGCTCCCATACCACCGCCTCTACTGTGGAGATTACCAACTATTACCCATGACAAAAGTTGTTTTGCTCTTCTTATAGCCCAGACCCTACCCCATATGACTTTTATTTGTGTCTAGAACTGATGAAAATGCTTGCTGGGAAGAAATTTGAGACCAGGGCGCCTTTGATACCGGTGGTTATACAGTACCTAATACAGTGGGTCTACGTCATTGTTGATAGTGGAAAAAGTAAAGCTCCTACGAAGATGGTAAAAATGCATAGACATAGATGACAATTTGTTTAAACAGTGTAGAAAGAATTTTGTTAAAAAGTTAAATGGTTTTAGAGAACTAGTCAAAAGTCCAACTACTTTCCGACCGTCCCTCGTAATTGTATTAAGAGTATCACGCGGGACGCCATCAATGTGTGAGACATCACAGAAGCGCATATGTGTAGAGGTGTCCGATAATTGACGGACTTACTCTACGGTTAAAAATTTGGAACTGTGTCTGGGTGTTTTGGGAAATATTATAATCTGATCCTATGCGACACGCAGAACAAAGGACATCGCCGAAACATGGAAGAAACGTTATAGATCTAATAGTCTAGCTCTTGTAAGAAATTGGGGTTGATCGTGACACTCCGGACAAAAGTGTCAATATTTGCCAACGGTCAGATATCACTATAAGACAACTTTTTCACAAGGGGTGCCCGACTTGAGGGGCTTTGTTATCGATTTTATTAGGTTTAAAAATTCGGATTGTGTACTATCCGGATACTCTTCCTTTGTACTTTCGGTTTTGACCCGGATAGGAAATTTGAGTTAAAATGACGTCGTTGTGACGAAATTTCGTTAGTTCTTATTATCTGTAATGTTAGCGGTAACTTAACTGCAGAATAGTTCATTCGTAGAGGAGATTAATAGTCATTACTTACGGATCTAGATCAAGTCAATTGCATTTTTCGCCGATTTACCCTATATAAAGCCATGTTCTGTTCGTATGAAAGGAATTCTATGTCTTGATATTTGATTAATTAAATTGTGTATCATCTGACATCACAGACACTCTAAAGGGCCTGAATCTATTTCAAAGTTTGACCTAGTTTTAGTATCCGCCTTACAAAGGTCGTACTGCATTGGTAAATTTCTCCCTAACCCTTTCCTAAACAAGACCTGGTGTG
This sequence comes from Fragum sueziense, assembly GCA_963680895.1. Taxonomy (NCBI): domain Eukaryota; kingdom Metazoa; phylum Mollusca; class Bivalvia; order Cardiida; family Cardiidae; genus Fragum; species Fragum sueziense. The sequence continues at coordinate 75,721,883 of OY804593.1, read as the reverse complement.
ACGTCCCTTATAGGAAAGGTTTAGGAAAATATTGAAGTTTAAGATGTTGATTATCAGCATTTTCTCCTTTTGCATCAATGCATGTAATTCTGTCCTAGATCTTGATACTAAATTAGAATTTGTTTAGGTATATTTTGTAATCTGCAAAAAAAAGCTTTTGGATTGGACTGCCCCAATATTTTGCCTTTTGGAAAAGGGTTAAAGGTGTCTAATCTGTTCCGGTTAAATAAAGGTCTAACGATTTAATCATTTCACAAACAGCTTACATGTAGACTCTTCCCATTTGAAAGCTACTGCAGACGACAAAAAGGGTGTTAATAATGAAAAAAAAAATGTTTAAAATCATAGGTTAGAAATATTGAGACAAAAGAAGAAAATGCTGAATATCACCATTTTCTTCTTTTGCCTAAATATTTCCCAAGCCTTTTCCATGAGGGGCGTCAAAACAAGGTCTTGTTTGGGATGACGTAGCCTATATGAAGTAAAAACTAAATAAGTCTAGATGAACATTTTCTAATATTTTCTTTCGGTTTAGCCCATTATCAGACGAGAAAGATGTTTACACTGTTCAAATGTCAAAGAATGATAGACGGCAAACTTTAATTGATCTAGATCCATATATCATTTTGAGAAAAAAAGGAGATTTAAAAAGAAATTTATTCCTTTTCCGAAATATTATGCGAAGCATTTTTGTTCTCTCTCAAGTCGCAAAAAAAGGGATTGTGTGGGAATATGTTAAATGCTGTAAAAATTTTATATTTGACAAAAACGATAGGGCGTGTGCGATTATTCATAACCGATACTCTAAAGTGAGGTAGAATGACCATTATTCGGTGAGCACGTTTGCTGGAGAACAAACAAATTATCGTCGCTTTTCAAAGGAAACCTCGTAACTACAGCTTGTTTTAAACAAACTGCATTTACGAGTTTTCGTAGAAAAGCAGCGTTATGCTAAATGCTTCTCTCAGACAATGTCTTACTCTTTTGTATCATAGTAATTCCACTTGAAAATTGTAACAGAAACTAGATACGACTTTTCCCATTCTTTATATTTGTTAGGATGAAGAACGTGATAGTAAAAGGCATTTACATTGTTGGAATGCATCACTGGGGGAGGTCCGAATTAGAAGTCAACGAGTTGCACTATTGCGCACCCGAAGAAGGCAACGCATATGATGTTAACGCCGTAGCCGTATACAGCGATTCATCGCTTGGGCACAAAGTCGCTTATTTGCGAAGAGAAGATGCGAGAAATATCAAAAGAGTATTCCAATTCGTTGCATCAAGATATTTATATCTTAAATCGAAGGCTCAAGCTACTAAGTTTAACAATTTTTTAGGGCCAATGCAGATGTGTAATATAGGTTTTAAGTGTGAAGACGAACACTTGGAGGAAGTTCGCGGGATACTACGAAGATACAGTTTGACTGTATTTAGACATTTTTTCTGTGCATTTTGCCCTCAAAGATTATAAAACTTTAATTATACAGTTTTTAACACTTTCCTGCACAGTCTTCGATGATTTTTACGTCCCTGTGATTTTCACTAATGAAAATTTATGGAAAAAGAATGAATTGCTTTTAACATTTCTCCTTTTCCCCACATTCCCTCATTTTCGTCTGCAACGATTTACCTTAGTGCCAGTCTAATCCCCCCACCCCCCAATAAAATAGAAATACACTTTGACTCTTTGTTAACACTTTCACAAGCGACAAAATATTATAGTGGTCTAATTGAAAGCTGTTGCGAACAACAATGTAAGGTGATACAGATATGATTTATGAACAATACCGCACAGAAAATGTTTGACAAAATGAGAAAATGCTGATTATTAGCATTTTCTTCTTTTATCCCAATGTTTTCTCAAGCTTATTTCTTGCAGACGTCAAAACCAGATCACGTTTGGAAAAAAGTAATTCAAAATATACGATACAATATGCGTTTAGCCTATACCGTTTTTTTATAATAGGGATACATTTTGTGGGTATAGTGTGTTAAAAATAGATCGGTTTATACGTACATTGATAGAGTTCTATCATTGTGTTTATGCGACTCTAAGTCACTGTTTATACAAAACCGATCTCTATTAAACAAAATGATGAAGTCTAAACAATCATTTGATTTCAGTATGCCAAGAAAGTATACTCCCCCTATACGAGGAAAGGAGATGAAATACAACAATGAAAGCCTTGTAGAAGCGCTCAAAGAAGTAAAAAACGGGACATTGTCCTTGAGAAAGGCGTCAAAAAATATGGAGTCCCGCGTTCTACTATAGCTGATAGAGTTAGTGGTCGATTTGACGAAAACAAAAGAGCTTCGCCTGGAAGACAGCCGATTATTCCCAAGGAGGTAGAAGACGGCTTGGTAGAAACATTAAAATCAGTCTCCCAAAGCGGTATTTTGAGTTACGTGCATGCAATTACTCAAACGCACAGGAAAACTCTGCAGACGAATGAATTTATCAACTCCGTTCAGAAATGGAACTCCTGGTAACGGCTGGTGGGAAAGGCTTGAAAAAGCGCCACCCTAATTTGGCAATCAGAAAGCCAGAAAAATTGGGGGCAAGCAGAGCAAGAGCTTTGAATGAAACAATAACTGGGGGTATTTTAAAAGTCTTGGTGATATCATGTCAAAATTGGATATGCAAAGGAACCCAGAATGCGTATGGAATGCGGACGAAACAGGGATACAGTTCGAACACCAGCCATCTAAAGTTATTGTGCCGAAAGACATAAAGTCCGTCCCTGGCAAAACCAGTGAAAACAGAACAAGTTACAACCTTAACGATAATGGCATGTGGCAATGCTGCCGGTGTTGTCACTGTCGTTACATGGGTATAACACTGAGGCGCCCCCCCCCCCCCCCCACACCCAGTGGGCTTTCCAAGAAAAAGGATGGATGACGGACGAACTGGGAGGAGCTTAGTTTAGAAATATTTTTTTAAATCATTGTGGCGTTACAAGACCACAGCTTTTAATTATGGATGGTCATTCATCTCATAAGTCGTTAGGCCTACTTGAAGTAGCAATTAAAGAAAATAGTCACATTCTATGCCTCCCCCCCACATTGTACGCATTTTTTGCTACCCCTCGATAGAACTGTGTTTGACCCCTTTAAATCTGCATACTCAAGAGCTTGTTCCGAATTTCTTTCAGAAAATAGCTTGCAGACAGTCAAAAAATGGTCATTTCCCGGTCGTCTCAATACTGCTTTCGAGCAGGCTTTTACAAGCTCAAACCTTCAAAATGGATTCAGAGCTTGTGGCATATATCCGTTTAACCCTGATTGCCTTCCGAAATCTGCTTTACACACATCACTGCCAACGGAAAAGCGCATATCTTCACTGACAAAAATACCTGCCACGTCCACCCATGTTTTCGGCCAATTATCCGAGAACAAGAGGACCATGATGGTCCTATATCGCTCACCTGAACCAAAATGATATGAGCAACACTTTTGTTCAATTCAATAAACATTTATGACTGTAAGACTGAAAACTAACTTATAGTCAATAACTTTGTGAAAATCAAACTCATCTGAGATCTTATGGTGCCAAACATTGTGTCCAGGTTTTTCTTGATTGATAAATAATCACAGATTCTAGAGTATAAACAAGGTCGAAAACAGCCAAAGACGGTAATTTTTTCAAATTCAAGGGCATACAATTCTCGACTTTCTGATCACATCAGACTGAAAATCTACCTCATCCAAGATATTATGGTCTCCAACATAGTGTCCAAGATTTGTCTTGATTGGTCAATAATTGAAGATTCTAGAGTGTAAACAAGATCGAAAAACAGCCAGAAACGGCTATTTTGTTAAAATTCAAGGGCACATAACTCTCAACTTTCTGATCGGATCAGACTGAAAATCAACCTCATCCGACATATTATGGTCCAAAACATTGTGTCCAAGTTTTGTCTTGATTGATTGATAATTGTAGATTCTAGAGTGTAAACAAGGTCGAAAACAGCCGAAAAAGACAATTTTATCAAATTCAAGGGCACATAACTCTCATCTTTCTGGTCATATCACACTAAAAATCAAACTCATCCGAAACCTTATCCTCTCAAACATTGTGTCCAAGATTTGTCTTGATTGGACAATAATTGAAAATTCTAGAGTGTAAACAAGGTCGAAAACAGTCAAAAACGACAATTTTGTCAAATTCAAGGGCACATAAGTCTCGACTTTCTTGTCTTATCAGATTGAAAATTCTAGTCATCTGAGATCTTATGATCTCTAACATTGTGTCCAAGTTTTGTCTTGATTGATTGATAAATGTAGATTCTAGAGTGTAAACAATGTCGAAAACAGCCGAAAATGACAATTTTATCAAATTCAAGGGCACGTAACTCTTGTCTTTTTTGTAAGATCACACTGATAATCAAAATCATCCGAAATCTCATGGTCTCAAACATTGTGTCCAAGATTTGTCTTGATTGGTCAATAATTGTAGATTCTAGAGTGTAAAAAAGGTCGAAAACAGTCAAAAACGACAATTTTGTCAAATTCAAGGGCACCTAACTCTCTTCTTTCTGGTCAGATCACACTGAAAATCACACTCATCCAAGATCTTATGGTCTCAAACATTGTGTCCAATATTTGTCTTGATTGGACAATAATTGAAAATTCTAGAGTGTAAACAAGGTCGAAAACAGTCAAAAACGACAATTTTGTCAAATTCAAGGGCACATAAGTCTCGACTTTCTTGTCTTATCAGATTGAAAATTCAACTCATCCGAGATCTTATGATCTCCAACATTGTGTCCAAGTTTTGTCTTGAGTGATTAATAAATGTAGATTCTAGAGTATAAACAATGTCGAAAACAGCCGAAAATGACAATTTTATCAAATTCAAGGGCACGTAACTCTAGTCTTTTTTGTCAGATCACACTGAAAATCAAACTCATCCAAGATCTTATAGTCTCAAACATTGTGTCCAAGATTTGTCTTGATTGGTCAATAATTGTAGATTCTAGAGTGTAAACAAGGTCGAAAACAGTCAAAAACGACAATTTTGTCAAATTCAAGGGCACATAACTCTCGACTTTCTCGTCTAATCAGACTGAAAATTAAACTCATCTGAGATCTTATGGTCTCCATCATTGTGTTGAAGATTTGTCTTGATTGGTCAATAATTGTAGATTCTAGAGTGTAAACAAGGTCGAAAACGGTTGAAAACGGCAATTTTGAAAAATTCAAGGGCACATAACTTTTGACTTTTTCATCTGATCTGACTGAAAATCGAACTCATCCAAGATCCTATAGTCTCCAATATTATATCCAAGTTTTGTATTGATTGGGCAATAATTGTAGATGCTAGAGTGTAAACAAAGTTAAAAACAGCATTTTTCGTCATTCAGGGGCAGATAACTCCACACTTTCTGGTCCGATCTGGCCCATAATCGAACTCATCCGAGAACTTATGACCATACTTGTTTTGACAAAGTTTGGTCAAGATTGACTAATATTTGTGGATGCTAGAGTGTAAACACCAAATTGTGGACAGACGGACAGACGGACGGACGACGGACAAAAAGCGATCACAATAGCTCACCTCGAGCACTTCGTGCTCAGGTGAGCTAAAAATGTATCGTCTAAATCCGCTGTCTTGTCTGACCAAGTATCGGTCTCGTCTACTCTTGTTGCCTCCCCCCACCCGGTCTGTCTTGCCTAACCAGGGACGTATCCTAGATATCCCGGTTGCCCCTTGTACCAAAGAGCATGTCTCCTCAGCCCATATCGTATCCGCCGAAGTATCCGTCCCTGTACCACTTTCCCTCGCCAGTGAACCCGTCTCATTGAGTAAGGAAACATGTGTCACATTCCATACTCAGATACCAGGCTCATCGCAAACCTCCCTACCTGGTTTACCCCAACAAGACATACACGAACATATCGTAACTCAAAACGACTTGCCAAGGACTGTTCTAACTGAACAGGAAATTGCAGTTCAGCATATTATTCCCACCTCTTCTCAGTTCGACCCATTTCTTCACCAGTCCACTACCAGCCCGGAGAACTCCGTTATTGTACGAAGTTCCTCTCTTTCTACTGAATCTATTTTCCTTGAAGAAACATATTCAGAAAAAAAGATTCCAGAAGATTTTTTAAGATATGTCCAAGATCCAGAACAATTCCTCGATTTATTAAACTCAAGCCAAATCGAAATCTTAAACAGTGGGGATGCTATGACAGGTAATCCGACAGCCAATTGGAAGTTTGAAATTGACCAGCTATTTCTACCAACCATGCAGTCTTCTCCTGTAGAGAAAAAAAGACCACATGCTCAGAGAAATACTAAACACAGGCTCTTGACCAGTTAAGAAATTTTATTTGAAAAAAGGGCGGCACATGAAAAGAAATTAAAAAAAGAGGAAGATAAATTAAAAAGACAAATTAAGAAAGAAAATTCAACGAAAAAACAAGATGTGTTTGTGAAACACAAATGCCCCCGAAATGGCCATTTTTCTAGAATGTTAAGTTTTTGTGGAGTAAAGGATTATTAAGGGTTAAGGGATGACATCGAGGATGCTCAAATTGCTTGGTACAGATAGATATCGTTGAAAGGAAGTTGCATACCAAATTTGAGCTTTGTATGTCAAATACTTTTGGAGAAAAGGCAAAGGTTAAGTTTTCGGAGTAGAAGGTTAAGTTTTCGTAGAGTAAAGGGTTGATAAGGGTTAACGGATGACCTTGAGGAAAGTCAAATTGCATGGAACAGATAGATATCATTAAAAGGAAGTTGCATACCAAATTAGAGCTTTGTATGTCAAATACCTTTGGAGAAAAGGCCAAGGTTAAGTTTTCGGACAGACGGACGGACAGACAGACAGACGGACACGAGTAAAACAATATGCCCCCGATCTCTCGATACGGGGGCATAAAAATAGTACGAAATGTTGTAAAGGTGAATGAGAAACATTTTTTGTTTAATGTAGATCTACCAAAGGAAAACAAATCGTCGATCGGTGACCTAAAATTAACGGCATCATGAAAAGAGTATTTTGGTAAGAAAAAAAGGAAAGAAAGAAATAAGCTTTCCAAAGATCTGTCAAAGCATCCCAACAGTGGCACTGATTTAGGTTTTGATAAGCCTATTTTTTAGGTAAAAGAGGCGTATGGTAGGCGTGTGATAAAGGATTCAATGTAGAAAAATAATACTGGTTTATCTTTGTTATTACGGAAATAAATGCATTAGACATTTTCATGCTATGTTCGAACCGTACTCTTTTCCTCCGGAACTTTTGTAGCAAATGCGCGATCCTAAGACCGGTTATCAACCTGATGCTACTTTGTGTGCTTTAAGTAAACATCACGTAGTGTCAGGATTGATAACCCCTCTAAGATCGCGCACCTGCTCCAATATTTTCAGAGGAAAATGGTGCATAAAAACAGCATGAAATGGTCTACTTTTTTACTCTAAAAATTGTTGTCCTCAAGCACCTTTGTTAAAACTGATATTCACACCCATGATCACTGAATCTGAAGAAAGTCTGAACTAGTGTTTGTTTCTTACTGTATTTAAATTAACCCACTCCCACACAACGACGTTTATTAAATTTGACTCCCCTCAAGATAATAACTTTAGGGAAAAAAACATTGTGGAAACAGAAGAAATTGCTTGTGACATGCAAATTCTCCATTTTTACACCATATTTTCTTACCCAAAATCGAATATCTTTAAAATTTCATCATCATGAAATTGTCGTCTGCAACACCTTTCAGACTGGAGCAGTCCAGAATTTTGCCATCTGGTAATGGGTTAAACTTTGTAGCATTCATTAGATAAGTAAGAAGCGAACGAAATATAGTTGATTTAGTTTAAGTTGATTGACAGTGTTTTTTTTTTAAAAAAAAAACTGAAGCTGTCCGAGGTTACCCGCTATGTGTTTAAAAATCGTCCGAAATTCCCCGTCCTATGTCCGAGTTTACCCAATTCTGAACGTAACCCTTTTTTTCGTTAAAAAATATTTCTTTTCGTTACTTTAATGTTTAATTTACTTTGATGTTTTCCTTTTGGATTCAGACCCGCATCTGTCCGAGAGAGTGAGATATTTATGGTGATCTGACAGGTACCTTGTTTTGTGTCCGAGTTATACCGAATCTCCCCTATATGTGGCAAATCTGATGGGTACATGATAAACCCTTCTAACAGACTAAACTGCCAAGAAATACGGATTGTACATGTTTTTTTCTGAAATAAGGAAAATGCCTACAACCATTGCTAGGCCTATATCAGATCAACAAAGTGTAGATGATTTGATCGCACATTCTGCAAAATGGCATAAATCATGTAGGCTTTTCCGAGTCTAAGCTCCTACGAACTTTAATGTCAACTCACCAGTTAGGCTGAATTCCAATGTGTTGTTGTAATCGTTAGGCGATAGTCCTAGTCCGTGGCTCGTTCGTGGGTCGTTTGTTAGTGTATCAACGTGAGTATTTTCGGTCGTTAGGAAGCACGTTAGCTGCGATATCGTAGCCACAAACTTGATGATGGGTGCTTGTGGCTACTAGTCCACCCAATTCCTTCTTGAGGAGCAAGAAAAAAGAGAGGAAAACGCATTTTCTTGCATAAATTTTTGAATACTAACATAACTAATCAGATGTGTATACCATAAAAAGATATTCCATAGCACAAATTCAGTCTGTAGAACAAAATGGGTGGGTACTCCGCTTAAAAATTGAATTGAACTTCATTTGAAAGTGATTTCAACATAAAAGTATGCTGGATTGACAGAAAAAAATAGTTAAGCGGTTGTCAGTTAATATTCTTACTACATTCCATAGCTCTATTTTGAAACTTGACTATGCTAAACTTGCTGGAATGAATCATTCCAGCACCTGCTCCATGCAACGAATAGGAAGGAATTGTAACCGAAACCCAGATCAAAATTCAAAAAAGGTTTCGGTTGCATTATCAGTGATTTTGTTTCAAATTTATGCGGAAGAGCCCTGGGACCCTCTTGTTCCCAAAACAATGAGTCCAATATTGAAACATACGAGTCTTTGAAAGACATTGTCAATTACACATTGAAAATGTTAGCATTCTGTGACTTACTGAATATTTTTCAATGAGTCCTGAGAAAAAAATATGAGCGTAACAAAATCCCTGCATTATTGCAAGTAGGAAGCACGTCTGTACTGTCCAGAGGCTCAGCGAAGAAGGGACGAGAGATACCGCTTCGAATCTCGTGTCTCGTGAGCGTTCCTCTCTGAGCAGCCAATCAGATGTCTCGGAGTACTTGGGTCGATCAACAGTGCCACCTACGGGAAGCTACTTTCACTACACTCCCCCGTTCTATTTGAAAGACATTGATCCATACCCTTAAAACTAATCCTGAAAGCTAAAATTAGTTACTGGAACATATGAAGACATCTGATTCGAAGTGGGTTTTGGCGCCAATGGTCTGTACAGGGAAAGTCGGTTACATGTAAGTCACAATTAAGGCCGATGCAACCAACAAACCCCCCTTGGAATTGGTTCATCTACGTGTACAGCTGTAGATCTAGTGCGTTCTGGGTGGCAAACTTCAGGACTTATTTCCAGTTAGTCTTTAAACTGGTAGCCACCGTCTTCGCAATCATTCCAAGTAAACCAGGTGTACTGTGGGCCTTGCTGGGATGTATCTCGCGGAACGTGAAGTACGGTGCATCGGTTTCAAGCAGAAAACGGTATTGTGGTACACGACGTAATCCGTTAAGGGCTTGTTCATCAAAACCATCCACAGCTCGGGTAAATCCGAAGAAAGTGTTGGGAAACGACGACAGAAATGATTCCACCATGAATGATGATCCACTGAAGACAGATTCCAATTTAAATTTGAGAAAACGTCATTGTGTCCGTCAATTTTTTTCAACTTTGAATTTGAAAGACCTTGTAATGAACCTTTATTTACTATGCCTGGTAAATAAATGTTTTGTCAAGAGTTCTCATTAAAATTGTTTAATTTTTATTATTCTGACTTTTTGAGGGGAAAATCCAAATTTATAGCACGAAATGACGTTAGTTTGGCGGAATTTATATCCCGGCGATTACACCATGTTCCTAAGTTGTTCGTTTTTTTCATTCAAAGACTGAATTCCTGTGTAAGTATCGTTTGGCACTGATATTTAATCTTTTTTATATTGAAAAATAACCTTTTGTGTTGCTAAATTTGATCAATGAAAGAAATTTTATAAATTCATTTTCGGGATGTATCGTATTGCTTGTCCGTCAGTCATCTGACGTTTACAAACTTTGAAGAAAGTCAAGCTTATAAGATGTTAAAACACGCTGCGTAAAACAGTTACACCATCGATTAATCTTATTCTATTTTCATGTAAGAAATATTTTTAAAAAATATTTTGCGAACATAAATTCTGTCAAAAACATTCGTTGACGTTCGACCAATCGTCCTAGCTGCCAGGAGAGTTACTTCCCTTCCTAACTCCCATTACTCATTGCGGTAAAATCCGAAAGAAGCCGAATGTTAAACATGGTGGACGGAGGAGGAAATCGTCAATAGTAAGGTTTGATTTTTGAAGTTTTATCATGTCTGTCACTTTTATTTGACATTCGCAACTAATGACGTTGTCCATTGATGTAGTACTTTAGCTATTGCAGCCATTTTTTGACTCTGAAATTCTGAATATAAGGTTGGAAGTGCATTTGATTGCCGGTCACGAGTGATCGCCAAGGTCGTCGTTTGTTTATGAAAAGTACCACCTCGCATGAATGAACGTCATTTTCTGACGGATTAATTTGGTTGCGAACGTATGAATTTGACTGAAATTTCTGTTGATTATGTCAGTATTTGACGGATATTATATTGCGAACGTCATATCATGACGGACATAAGGTCATTTTGACACAAATGCTTCAAAACCTCTTTTATCTTGCAAGAAGGGCACAGTTCTTTTTTATTTTATTTTTTTATTGTTTTGGTTTAACCAGAATTATTTTTGAAACTTTTTCCACCATTGCACACACAACTGACAAACAAGGTTGTGAATGTCACCCTTTTGACAGATATTGCATTGTGACGTCATATCCTGACAGAACGATGTGGTGAATTTCATTCTCATAAAGTTGCTAAAGTCATTTTGACAGACAAATGCTTAACCAATCTGTATTTTCCTGTTAGAAAAGTGGTTAAATGTTTTATTTAAAAAAATAAAATTGGTTTGCTCAATAATTGAGTCAATTTTGAAACTAAATAGCATATTGCACAACCAATGGTAACCTTAAGGTTGTGAACGCCAGCTTTTGACAGAAGTCAAGTTGTTTAACATGTTAAAAAAATGTGCACAAGTAGTCAACAAAATCCTTAAAATGTTCAAGGACATATCCAGTAAGGGGTTGGTGATCATTGTCCCCCATCCCCATCCCCCTTTAAACACACACGCACAATTTGAAAGTGTTGTATTAACAAAACTAAGTCTAACTTTAACACGGGCGGTAAGCACGTGACTTTGTTATGATATGTTTTCTTAACACTCGGCAAGTACAAATCGTGACTTTGTTAAATGTTTTCTTAACACTCGGCAGGTACAATTTTTTCTTTAATTTTATTGTAAATACTTTCCACTCCGTATTGAGATACCTACCAACATATCCGCCGTACTCTCCGATTTATTTTCATACCAAGATCTTCCCTCAATTCTCCGTAAAAACTGAGAACATTCGAACCAAATGATTCGAAAGAAAACGATCCGAAAAAAATCACTTTGTACGAATAATCTCAGCTTTTACAGGGAATTGAGGGAAGATCTTGGTATCAAAATAAATCGAAAAGTAAGGCGGATATGTTGGTATATATCTCAATGTGAAGAGTAAAGTATTTAAATTAAGATTTAAGAAAAATGTGTACGAATCGAGTGTTTTTGTTTACATCTGTTAAGAAAACATATCATAACAAAGTCACGTGATTACCGCCCGTGTTTAAGATCATTATTTCTTGGTGAATTCCTGGCTCTGCCACTGCCCATATTAATGGTGTCAAATCCAAATAAACTTGGAACTTTGATTTCCCATCAACCTTTTCAGATTCTTCTCATAGGCAGAGACGGGGTAATCGAATGGAAATGGAAGTTAATGACAGAAGTTTTGACAATTAGACAGGTAAAACAGTATTAATATTCTTTGACTCGCTATATTTGATTGAAATATTTTGCCTCATAAAATAACTTCGGTCCACATGTGAAGTTATCTTTGACAATGTTCACTCACAAACACAGAAACAGGTATTACTGCCTTAAATTGTATGTGAACATCTTTTAGAAATAATTGCAAACTCTTAAATTCATGAAGGTTACGAAGTATGTTTAATTATTAACAAACTGTAATAGTACAAATATAAACGGACACAACAACAGGAAGATTGGTCAGGCTTAATGGCACACATTTGGAAATTGTAAATTATGTTAGGCAAGAGAAAACAATTAGTTTCTCATCATTTCCTTAGCAATAGAGGCATTCACTGTACAAGATATACCAGGTATGTACATGTGACAGATCTCTATGTTTCATTTTTAGGAACTCAAAAGAGCAAGTCTGCCCTTTCGAGAAATAAAAAGAAAATAGAAGATCCAGAAGGTTATAAGATCTACCTGGAAAAACGGAAGATAAGAGCAAGGCAGAGGCGTGAAGAGTTAAAAAGAGAGTTACAGAAGAAAAAAGGAAATGAGCAAGCCAAAGCCAAAAAGGCACATGAGAATGAGATGCAAAGGCTCAGACAACAAAAGTCAGTAAGATCTACTGTTGTCTACTCAAACCCATTACCACTCGGAGCAATTTTGAACCTTTTTATGCTCCTCGAAGGGAGAGCATGTATAGCCGCCGCTTTGTCCGTCCGTCCGGAGCGATTTCTCCATAAACCTTGGCCCAAATCAAATGAAACTTACAATGGGAACTCCTTATGATATAATGCCGATGTACTTACCCGGTTTTAGGATTTAATGCCTCGTCACGGAAAAAATATCCAGCTCTGAAGAAAGTACATGGCCATGCTTTGTGGACAGGGCTTTTGTGTTTGAACTTGTTAAGTATTCATTATTACATTTACAGTAGAATAAAATTGATTTCCTGGAATTTGAATGAAATTTCAATGCTGATCACAGACTTTTCATTTGATTATATAAATGATGTCTCATTGCATAGGTCTTCAAGCATCCACACGCCTGAATGTACTCCCATACAATAGGGTCCTCCTGATCGCATTGATGAGTCTCCTGGGTTTCCTTCTGGTCGCTGTAACAAGTCTCCTAAGGGTCCTCCTGGTCACACTGATAGGTCTCCTGAGGGTACTCCTGCTCATGCTGATCGGTCTGCTGTAGATGATGATGGCTCTTACATTACTCAGATTGATATAAGGTAATTGTATCATACACATCTAATAAAATCTCAGAGAAGAATAGACTGGATTATCACTAGTTGATTTTGTTTGTGATTAATGTTTATTGACGTTAGTGATAAACATGGGTAAGACTTAGAACTTGCAATTTTGTTGTAGTGACCAGCCTCCTGGTCGCAGCGACGAGTGTCCTCCTGGTCGCAGTGATATTCCTGAGTTTCCTGTTTGCAGTAACAAGTCTGCTGAGTGTCCTGATCGAAGTGACGAGTCTCCCAAGTATCCTCCTGGTCATGATGATGAGTCTGTTGTAGATGATAATGGCTCTTACATCACTCAAATTGATACTAGGTAATTGTATTAAACCTTTTCTATTCAAAAAAATTGTGACAAAAGGAGAAATTGACCAGGATGTGCAATTTCTCCTTTTTCCCATCAAAAAAGACAAAGCAGTTTTTCACAGAATTTGTTGTTTGCAGAATCTTTCAAATTGGAGAAGATCAAAATTGCTCAGAGTGATAATGAGTTTAAAAAAAGCTTAAACAATGCATAGTGTTTCAAGTACATGTATGTATATTTACGGGCCATTTTGTTTGTTATATATATATATAAAACTATGAACATTACAGGTAAAAAAGTGGAGAGTACATCATAGTGCAACATGGAAAATGTTTAATACCTGCAGTTGTAAGTGGTGGAAAGGTTACAGTTCAGATGTTATTAAATTGTTGTACATAAAAGCCGTGTTGTGCAAAAAAATCAACCTAATGGTGGCCATTTCCCACTAGTGTGGATCCAAACCAGCCTGTGCATATGTGCAGCCTGATCAGGATCCACATTCATCACTATAATACTTCTTGAGACTTAGCCAATGACAAATTTGACTTTTCCTATAGTGTAAAATTGGACCTGGGGGTTCAAGTTGGAAGCAGAAGAAAACTCATGTATACAGCACCTGTAGTCCATGCAATTGATTGGCCTAAAAATATCAAATTTATAAAATTGGTTAAATATCACAAAATTGTTGATTAAATGAGATATATGCCAGTGGAAGAGGACTATTTTATGCCTTAACAGTTTTCATTTTACCAAAATAAGTTTTAAATAACTGTTTCACAGTGTTTACTTTGTTACTAAGTAAATTTCATGATCAAAAAATTTAGAATGACACAAAATATAGACCTTTATGTTTAAAGTAATGCAGTACATCATACATACATTCTGATTACATTAAAGTGACATTTCACAATTATTTGTACATAGATTTTACTTTTATTCTATCTGGAAGAGTATGTTTTCTTATGAAAATTCTGAAATTTTCAAGCCAAAATATTCAATCGTTTACGAGAAATATGTATTTTTGTGTTAAAATTAAACAAATTGTTGTGGACAACAGTTCAGATTTATATAGAATTTGTCATTTCTGCCCCAACTTTAAAGGCGTATTTTTCGCTTATGAATAACAACTTCAAAAAACTGATAGCATTTTTACGCATTAGAATAAACAATCTTTGCATCAAGACATACTTTTAAAAAATGAAATAAATGTGAAATGTCACTTTAAAACAATTTTTATCACACTTTTTAAATATGTTCTATTTTTTTCATGTAAAATTGGCCAAACAGTTGCATTGCCCTTTAACCCTTCACCAGATGCTGACATTTTGGACTGTAACAATTTGAAAGCATTAGTTAGCAGATGACAAAGTAAATGTGGAACATGTATCTGAAAGGATAGAAAACATTGTGATAAAAATGCTTGTTACGAACATTTTCTCCTTTTCCCACAAATTTTCAAAGGCCTTCAATCACAGACCCGTATAACAGGGCTTCTCTGGGAAAGGGTTAAGACTAGCTTCCCTGCCTAGTATTTCTATAATTATTATCTTTGCATGCCCGCTTATTTGAAATCCTTTACAAAGTCGCTAAGTTCAGTCAAGAACTTGAATCACTCATTAAATGTAGATTTAACGTCTCAAGCGCAGGTTCATAAATAACTTTATAACAAGTAAACATTTCTGTGATGGACACAACTGGACAAGGTGATTTCTATAGATACCTCCTACCAAACTCTTTTGGTGGAGGCACAATTTAACAAAGGTAAGGTTAAATGGATCAATTTATTTTAATCAACTCTTAAAACAATCGAATTTCAACACTTGTAAGTCCATGAGGAATAAATCTTGTAAAGTAGTCTTCTTAGTCTATCTTTTCTAAATGACGTGTCCAGCTTCTGAAACAATAAAAGGACATATACATGTATGATATGCATATTTACGAATACATGCATAATAGGTTTTAAACTACGGGTTGTTGTAGATGTCACAATGAGAGATGGGCCAGATTTATCTATTAACCAAAAAACATAACATCCTTTGACATCATTTTTTCGACCCATCATCTCAAATACTGTGGTTCCACAATGACTATAACATCTAATGTAGACCTGCTTCTTATTTCATAGTTTCTATGCATGTACAAACATGCTAGAAGTATCAGAGACTAATTATTGGATATCACTTTCAGATAAATAAACAGAAAACATTAAAAGTCAACAGAAAGTTTGAATACTTTTGATGTGTAAATAACTATTCCATGTCTACGTAACAAAATTGTCTGTGTTCGAATTAGTATGCTTTCGTCTGAAAGTACTTTTTTCAACTTAATTGTATCTGCAAAATGATAAAGTAGTCATGTTCCAACCGTTGTAATGTCTGGTGGGGGAATTCTTTGGTCTACATCACTTGACAGCACAGTGTGTTTAGTGTCATTTAGCGTCCACATGTTCCGCCTCCCCTTCTTAAAAAACTTGCCCCACGGCCAACTGTCCACCTGTTGAAAATTTTCATAATTAGTATCATTTATGGAGTGCAGGATCAAAAAACCCTTTGTCAATTCTCATTGGCGGACGGATTTAAAAGAAAGATAGACAGTACTAGTTGATCAGTCATATTATCAAACCAAGGCATATGCAATTAAAATAAGTGTAAACTCTTATGTTACTGGTTCTTCCTGAGAGACATCCAGTCTTAACACGTACTTGGTGACCTTGACCGGCGAATCTGCGACTTCATCGACGACTTGAAAGTCCCACAGAAACTGTAACATCTCGTCGTCGTCGCTGTCAGGGGCGGGCTCGTCAGTCTTGGCTTCCCTCACATCTGCTGCGTTCGTAGAGATGGTTGGGATTGACGGGTCGATGTCTCGACGAATGTCTCTCAATGGGCCAGTTTGCGCTGCACTGGGCTTCCTTATGGGCCTGGGTACGGGTGCGAGGTGAGTAAAAATCCACTCCTCCGTCTAGAAGTACAAATCCAACGCTTGCTTCGCGACGTCAGCCAACCAGGATTTGTTGCTCCTCTCCTTCGCAATCTTCGCTTGTCGTATTAGGGCTGTCTCAAAAGCGCTGTACTCCCCGTTACTTAGAACAAGATTGTGAATGAGGAAGCGCTTCGGCACCTGCTTTCCATTATCCAAGGCGAACTCTTTCTCTAGGAAATCCATAACTGTAGGTAGGTTGATGGGTGTTTCTTAGAAAGGAAGTAATTCACCTGAAAAATGAAAAGCTGTAACCTGCCGCCTGACTAAACTCGCTCGTAGGTTCTAGATGGATCGCTAGTTATGATTTAAAAAAAAACTTGTTCAGACGAAATTCATCCAATCGACTTACCTGGACTTCCATTTACGGTCTCATTCAAAGCTCATATGTTTTCTGCGCTGCGGGATGTTTTCGGTCTTTTGCTTCTATGTTCATCAAAATCTGTCATGATCGATCAAATTTATCTAATATGGAGAAGACTTCTTCTTGGTGGATTTTTTGTTTTGAATATAAATTGAAACTTTCTTTGTACACATATAGGAGATTAAGATTAATGATGATGCTTTCCCGCATACATACGCTGTGAGAAGTTAGGCCATGACGTCATTTTGATAGTGGTACAGATGATGTCAAAAATGACGCCATTTTGCTATGTTTATAACGTTGAAGTGTATGACAAACATAATTGCAATGAATTGTGCAGATAATGATAGTTTTCCAAAAAAATCGGCTAAGAAATAGCAGAGCTAGTACACTTTGTAAGCGTAACCTTACTTTTGGGACACCCTATATAAATGATTAAAAAACATACGAAATATTGTATAACAATGTACCCGGAATAATCCGACGTGAGCACGAATAGACATGGGCTCCTCCCAGATCAGAGAACACCCAAGTCCGAGTCCATCCGACCGGAAAATCCATAGAACATATAAAATATCACAGAGTACATATCATACCTAAATCTTTTTAAAGAGATTGCACTCTTTCAGATAGTTAAAAATTGATTCAGGCCTAACAGTATCAAATAATGTCTTTAGACTGTTAGCGTTGAAATGCGTATTTCTAATGATGGCTAAATCCACAAAATCAATGAGGAGATGCTGGACAGTCAGCTCCTCGTTACAAGGAACACATTGAGTTTTTTCCTCGTTCTTTAATAGGTGCGAATAGGTCAAATGTGTGTGCCCGATTCGCAGTCGTGCCAAAACTAACTCTTCGCGGCGGTCAGATCGAAGACCTGGCAGCCATTCACCAAGTGCAGGCTTAATTCTAAACAATTTATTTTGGTGATTAGCTTCGTCGCACCAACAATTTTGCATTTTACATTTTGCTATTTATCAGGGGTTTACAATCACTTATTAGTGGGGCGCATAGCTCATATAATCGTTCAGTTTGTGGTACAAGCATGAAATTTGGCATATATATAGTTTCAAGTGTATATTTTCAGAAAAAAGTGCTAGCCACTTGAAATTCAATATGGCGGCCACTTTCTGAGATGGCCGCCATCTGAGCATTATATAGAGCTTCCCTGTGCAATGATATGACGCACTAAAACTAATAAAAACTTGCATTTTTCATTTTAAATACTCAGAAATAAATGCCAAATGTAAAAAAGACAATATTTGTGCGTGAGATGGCAACCAAAATCTCATGGCAGCCATACAATATAAAGTCCTTCATTTCTATATGAAAATTGCGAATTTACCACTGGAAAAAATCTTTGATCTGCTTTTTCGACTTAAAAGCTCTACTGGAGGTCATTGAGAAACCGTCAGCCATGTCTTCATTATTTGTGGATTTTTATATCACTGCAGTAGAAAAACCCAAATCAGCTCAAGAGCTAATAGAAGCCGAAATTCAAACATACAAAAATGAGGCTCCCATCAATGCATCCGATAACCCTCTGATTTGGTGGAAACGAAAGGAAACAGTGTTTCCAAAGCTTTCTTGTGTTGCAAAGAAATACCTATGTATCCCATCTACTTCCGTGCCATCTGAAAGGGTTTTTTCTACTGCAGGAGATATTGTGACCGCACAAAGATCTCAGTTAAAACCAGAGCATGTTGACATGCTAGTTTTTCTTAAAAAGAACTGGAACATTTAATTTTGATAAGTAACAGTTTTGGGGTATCCAACTAAAACGGTTGATTGAAGCATAAGACTCATCTTCACAGTTTTCAGTTGTTTCTATCTGCAAATTTGAACATGTTCCATGAAAAATTAAAAATTACAGTGCTCTTTCTTTTTATTTATTCAAGCAAGTCCATTTATTACCAAAAATAAAGACTGATCGGAATTGAAAGTCAGTGAAGACAGTTCTAAGTTCTAACATTACTAAATCTAAACTTTTATTTCATAAGATTGAAAAAAAGGTAGGAAAATGAATAAAATTTTGATTGCCAGCATTTTCTCCTTTTCCTATATTTTTTTTAAATATTTCTTCTTTTCACACAATGTTATCCAAAGTTAAGTATTTTCTAGGCTGTAAGCAATAACCTTTGCGTTGAAATGAAATGCAGCAGACAAAACGAGTTAAGCCTAAAAGCAAAATCTTTTTATCAAATAGTATAGAAAATATTACGGGAAATGCTTGATATCAGCTTTTTCTTCTTTTGATGCAATGTTTTCTTAAGCCTTTCTCATTATGACCGAATGACCCATGAAAGTGAAAAACTCTATGGCATGCAGCGTCATATATTCTATCCCTACCATTTTCTACATTGGTGTAGTTATGTAGAATTTCGAGTCTTGATACATAGGAAACCCTTCTGGGAAAAGTGAAGTAGATCATATTCAGCATTTCCTACTTTTCCTATATTGTTTTCAAAACCCATAACATGTATGTGCACTAAATGTTTGTGGTTTATATCTCAGGAATGCCAAGGATTCCCTAGTGTCGTTTACAGCTTCAGATTTCGGCACAGAAGTCTGTAAATGCTGAACAATACCCGCTTTTGTTCTTCAGGCAATAGTATCGCAATAGTAACTGGCGATATCAATACTATCACGATAGTTGTTTCTGCGATACCAATACTATCGCGATAGTGGATTTTGGCCTCGAAAGTCACCCCTAATGGAAGGCACCCTATGGTTCAGTAAAAGACTGTTACAGCATTATATTCTATTCAGTTACACAGTTGAAAATGTACTTGTTTATTTTAAAACGTGGTCCTATTAGAGTTTTGCGTCTTACGTGGACTTCGACAATGGACATCGGACGTGGACTTTTTATTGGGGGCCGTCTCAGCCATTTGCATATAACGGTACATGTAAAAATGTACTGGTCAAAATTAAAAGCGAATAGACTCGTGGTTATTGTTTTGTACCGTTTACAAAGTGAGTTTATTAAATTACAAGTTAACTTGTTGAAAGTCGTAAACAAATACAGATTGCGTGAATTAACATGGTTTCATTACACAATGTATGTAACGACAGACTACTTTTCCATTTTGTACGCCCTTCGAAGACGGAACGTATCGTGAGATCACCCGTGGCGTCTGGTGTCCGGCGTCTGTGTGTCCGGGGGGGGGGGGGGGCGTCCACTTCTTTGTCCGGAGCATAACTATGTCACCTTATGTCCGATTGACTTGAAACTTTGTAGTTATATTCTTCTCATTACTGCGGAGTGCAGTGCACAAGAACTCTACCTGCTCCATTGTTAAAAATTATTGCGCTTTGTTGTTTTTCATACTTGTCCGGAGTATATTTTTAAAAATGTAAAAGCTAGGATAATGAAACTTCATGGATCAAGGGGGGGTGCAGTGTATAAGAACAATAACTCTGCATGGCAAACTTTTTAGTTATTGCCCTTTGTTGATTGTCATTCTTCAATTTTGTCAGGAGTACATTTCTCAAAGTATAATAGCTAGGTTCATGAAACTTCATAGGTGGATAGATCTCACCACGGAGAAGTGCAGCGCATAAGAACCATAGCTCTGTAATGTATGTAAGTCAATAGTAGAAACATCTTATGGCCAAGAAGAAACCCGTTTCAGAAAAATGATTACTTAAAATGCGAGTTTATTTTGTAAACATGATAAACACATGACCCAAAATTCATCACCTATTCTGTACATGCTGATGTATGTCATTTAAAGCTGCCGTTCTGCAATCGAAAAGAAAACGACAGAGAAAAAAATTCTTAGAGGTTATTTGGCTCATCCGACGAGTTAGTTAGATGTGCTTTGTAGGATTGCGACAAATCGAATGCCGTTTTCCTTGAGACTCGTGATCACCCTGATCAAGCTGCTTTTGCAGTGGAGACGAACCAATTCCTTAAAGACGCCATTCGAAACAGAATGCCAAGAAAAAGCCTAATGAGTGAAAATAATAGAACAATTATAAGAGATTTATCAAGTTCAAAATATCTTCACTGTTTTGAGAGCCAGATTTAGATTCGAGCGAAACGAAATCTAAAATACATGCATTAAGGGGGAATGCTCCAGTTTCCTAAATTTTTTCCCAATAATAGAATTTGTTTATATTTTGTATGTTGAAATTACATGTTATTACCAATTGAAAAACAAGGTGTCAAACTGTCACAAGATACGCCCGTAACACTGCTTTATGTCAACAGGGGGAGCGGGTTGGTAAAAGTTTCATGGTCCTAGCTATTATACTTTTCGAGATATGCCCTGGACGATTCAAGTATGAAAACAACAAAGGGCAATAACTCAAAATATAGGCTAGGTAGAGTTAAAATTCTTGTGCACTGCACTCCTCCTTAGTGAGATCTATACACCCATGAAGTTTCATGATCCTAGCTATAATACTTTTAGAGATACACTCCGGACAAGATTCAAGTATGAAAAACAACAAAGGGAAATAACTCAAAAAATAAGCCAGGTAGAGTTATGGTTCTTGTGCACTGCACTCCCCCTTGGTGAGATCTATACACCCATGAAGTTTCATGATCCTAGCTATTATACTTTTAGAGATATACTCCGGACAAGATTCAAGAATGAAAAACAACAAAGGGCAATGACTCAAAAAATAAGCCAGGTAGAGTTATGGTTCTTGTGCACTGCACTCCCCCTTGGTGAGATCTATACACCCATGAAGTTTCATGATCCTAGCTATTATACTTTTAGAGATATATTCCGGACAAGATTCAAGTATGAAAAACAACAAAGGGCAATAACTCAAAAAATAAGTTAGGTAGAGTTATGCTCTGTGTGCACTGCACTCCCCCTTGGTGAGATCTATACACCCATGAAGTTTCATGATCCTAGCTATAATACTTTTAGAGATATACTCCGGACAAGATTCAAGTATGAAAAACAACAAAGGGCAATAACTCAAAAAATAAGCCAGGTAGAGTTATGGTTCTTGTACACTGCACTCCCCCTTGGTGAGATCTATACACCCATGAAGTTTCATGATCCTAGCTATTATACTTTTAGAGATATACTCCGGACAAGATACAAGTTTGAAAAACAACAAAGGGCAATAACTCAAAAAATAAGCCAGGTAGAGTTATGGTTCTTGTGCACTGCACTCCGTAATGATGAGAAGAATATAACTGCCAAGTTTAAAGTCAATCGAACTTAAGGTGACAGAGTTATGCTCCGGACAAAGAAGTGGACGCCGCCGGACGCCCGGACGCCACAGGTTATCCCATAATACGTCCCGTCTTCGACGGGCGTATAATAAAATAAAAATGGATGGCCAGCGATCTTGTTTGAATTTTATAGGCATTCGTATCACATACCCCTACAGCGAAAGAATGTACAATTTCTTGCACCCATCCAAGGTCACTAAAATGCTTAAAAATGCTGTATAATCATTGTTTAGTCCCGAAACGGATTTAAAGTAACGTCTTACATTTAATGAGAACCGAAACCCCAAAATATGTGCTATTATAAACGCGAAAATGTATAAAACTGCATGCTCACGTGTTCAGTTCGATCAACGAAGCTGAAGCGTTTTATGTCAAAATTTGCATATTTTTGGAAATATTTCTACATAATAGAATTTGATCAAACTCCATCATTGTATTAAGCAACATGTCCTGGTAATGATTCAAAAAGAAAATGTATAGGTCAGCGCGCTTATTAATGAATTACAGCAATTCTTCTCAGCTACACACGAATAAAATGACGCAAAACAGTGGTAACTGTGTACACACTTACAACTTACAACTGTCTTGCTCTTGCTCTAAAATAATCGATTTCCATATTGAGGAAATCAGTTTCGCATAATAAATACGAGTTTACCATCGAAAATGGTAAATTGTAATGACGTGTTATATTATTGAAAATATGGTAGCGAAACATAAAATATGGTACGAAACGTTTAATTTTCTAAAGTAATGACCGAGTGTTCCGAAAAACTGGAGCATTCCCCCTTAAACTGAATTTGGCTTTATTTTGCTTTAAACCCCCATACCAGTACATGTACCGTTATATGAAAAGGCTGAGACGACCCCCGATAAAAAGTCCACGTCCGATGTCAATAGTCGAAGTCCACGTAAGACGCAAAACTCTATTGGGATAAAACAGGGTGCAATTATTTCTGCAAATTATTTTTTCTAACCATAGCTTAACCTGCATTGATACACAATTTATACACATTTCAATGATGTCATATGATTAACATGTGGTTTAGCCATCACTAGCCCTTAATAGTCACATGGGAGCTGGATTATCTGTTTCTGAAGCATCATAACAATATTTTCACTTTTGCATGATAATCAAATGCCATCAGAGAAATCGGTGCTTTTTCTGATTTGCTTTCTCGTGTTTAAATAGATCTATAACAAATCTTGCGTTTAGCTTTCATAAATCATGGCTGACTTGAAAAATTTAAAATGATTTTTACAGAAAATTTCCTCTCTCTTTTGTAAAGTAAGTACACCTTGAGCAAGACCTAATTTGACCCTGGACGAAAATATTGTAACAAACCTTGAAGTCTACCCCTTAGCAAACTTACATACAAAATTTATAACCTCATGGCTATATAAAGCTTTACAAAAAGAGCTTATTTCATTAAATGAAACGTTGCCCCTTTTATGCTGTCACAACAACAAAAGTTTTTTACAAAAAGAAATTCTAATACACAGCGTAGTACTCCCTTTACCGAAGGATACTTTTTATCAAGTTTCAATAAGATTTATATATAAGATTGGGAGAAAAAGAATTTTTGAGAAAATGCCATCAGACAGACAGAAACACGGACAGATGACCGGAAATGACCGAATAAACATCTTACATCTTGATTTGTCCCAAGGTAAACTAGAATAACCATAAAAGTAAACAAAACATCCGAAAATGTCATTTTTTTAAAGAAAAATCTTAACTTTGTCCATTTTGGAAATGTGTATAATTCAGGTGGAAATTCCAAAAGCAACCTGTTACCGGTTTTATTTTTTCTCGATATTTCACTATAATCATGAGTAAATTTGTGGCCAACTTTTACATGATTTTCGTATCTTGACAAAAACTGGAACAAAGTAAATTTTAGAACAGAATTTGATTATATCATTTAAAAACTATGAATATTGGGTTTGACCCCTCATATCAGTTGATAAAGAATAGTTTTTGTCGAGCCCGCTTGCGGTGAGCTCGACATAGTTGTCACAATGGCGGTTCGGTGTATGTGCGTTAGTGCGTTAGTGCGTGCGTGCGTTAGTGCGTGCGTCCGTCCGGATGGAGCTTGTCCGGGCCATAACTTCACCATGGATGGAGGGATTCAGAAATAACTTGGCACAAATGTCAAGCTCCGTAAGGCGGAGTGTCGCGTGCAAGAACCAGATTCCAAGCTCAAAGGTCAAGGTCAAACTTGGAGGTCAAATGTCAAAAATGAGAAGATTTTTGCTTGTCCGGGCCATAACTTCACCATGGATGGAGGGATTCAGAAATAACTTGGCACAAATGTCAAGCTCAGTAAGGCAGAGTGTCGCGTGCAAGAACCAGATTCCAAGCTCAAAGGTCAAGGTCAAACTTGGAGGTCAAATGTCAAAAATGAGATGATTTTTGCTTGTCCGGGCCATAACTTCACCATGGATGGAGGGATTCAGAAATAACTTGGCACAAATGTCAAGCTCAGTAAGGCAGAGTGTCGCGTGCAAGAACCAGATTCCAAGCTCAAAGGTCAAGGTCAAACTTGGAGGTCAAATGTCAAAAATGAGATGATTTTTGCTTGTCCGGGCCATAACTTCACCATGGATGGAGGGATTCAGAAATAACTTGGCACAAATGTCAAGCTCAGTAAGGCGGAGTGTCGCGTGCAAAAACCAGATTCCAAGCTCAAAGGTCAAGGTCAAACTTGGAGGTCAAATGTCAAAAATGAGATGATTTTTGCTTGTGTGAACAATAAACTGTCTCACCATGATCCCCATCATTCCAACTTATTTTGTCCCCACTTTTACAACGCCATTGTAATGACAGCTGTAGACATAGGTATGGTCTTTTTTCTTCAAAATGAGCGGGCTCGACATGTTGCCCTTCGGCATCTAGTTTGTATATAATTATATGTATTTTTGTTTCATACAGGATCACAGATTACTGGGCATTATTTTTAGAATAAATTACGCGATGAAACTAACAACCAGAATGCTTGCACTCTTTTAATCAGGGTATCCTCTTTTTTCATGGTGAAAACTTAAAATTCCGAGAAAATTGTTTTCTGGAATGTGCGATTTAAAACAATTCATGAATATGAACTGTTATCTAGTGTACTAACTTCACGCCAAATTTCATTAAATTCCGATCGTGGGCAGTCTACCATGTTATTTTTCCTATCAGTGAGACACCCCCTTTCTAAGACAGTAAACATAGCGTTAAGCAAAGTCGGCATTTTTCAACATGCGCAGTAATACAATAATTTTCACCGGTCTAGAGCTATTTTCTCAAGCGGATTGATTAATGGTTTTTATACGTTCGTCGAAGACGGGACGTATTATGGGACAACCCGTGATGTCCGGCACCGTCAACTTCTTTGTCGGGAGCATAACTCTGTCACCTTAAGTCTGATTGACTTTAAACTTGGCTGTTATGTTCTCCTCGTCATTACGGAGTGCAGTGCACAAGAACCATAACTCTACCTGGCTTACTTTTATTGCCCTTTGTTGTTTTTCATACTTGAATCTTGTCCGGAGTATATCTCTAAAAGTAAAAAAAAAGCTCGGATCGTGAAACTTCATGGGTATATAGATCTCACCAAGGGGGAGTGCAGTGCACAAGAACCATAACTCTACCTGGCCTATTATTTGAGTATTTGCCCGTTGTTTTTTTTTCATATTTGAATCTTGTCCGGAGTTTATCTCTAAAAGTATAATAGCTAGGATCATGAAACTTCATGGGTGTATAGATCTCACCAGGGGGGGTGGCAATGCAAAAGAACCATAACTCTACCTGGCTTATCTATTGAGTTATTGCCCTTTGTTGTTTTTCATACTTGAATCTTGTCCGGAGTATATCTCTAAAAGTACAATAGCTAGGATCATGGAACTTCATGGGTGTATAGATCTCACCAAGGGAGAGTGCAGTGCACAAGAACCACAACTCTACTTCGCCTATTATTTGAGTTATTGCCCTTTGTTGTTTTTCATACTTGAATCTTGTTGGGAGTATATCTCTAAAAGTATAATAGCTAGGATCATGAAACTTCATGGGTGTATAGATCTCATCAAACGGGAGTGCAGTGCAAAAGAACCATTATTCTACCTGGACTATTTTTTGAGTTGTTGTCCTTTGTTATTTTTCATACTTCATTTTTGTCCAGGGCATATCTCGAAAAGTATAATAGCTAGGACCATGAAACTTTTACCAACCTGCTCCCCCTGTCGACATAAAGCAGTGTTACGGGCGTATCTTGCGACAGTTTGATACCTTGTTGGTGTTGTGAGGTAATCGTCAAAAACTTGAACAATTTGTATATTATATTCTGTGTACTAAAACCAGCGAGGCTAAAAAGCCGGCAGAGGGTCTATACATCACTACCCAACAATCTTGGAAAGCGACCTCAAGAAGTTATACAACGGTATCTTTCTTCACCCCTCCACACCAAATGGCCTCCTTAACAGAGTGCAGATGAATATTAGCTTGTTCTTCTGTCGTAGAGCAAACGAGAATATGCACCAGATGACAAAGGACACATTTGTTGTTGCTCAATATGGTGATGGGAGTAAATACGTTGTTAAAAAGATAATGAGCACACGAAAATTCATCGCTCTAATGATAAGGAATTGGTGACGGGGGCACATGCCAGAAGATAAGAACAGTCCCGACTTCTGTCCCGTTGGCACTTATGTTAAATATGTCTGAACCAAAACTGAGATCGGTTATGGCAATATCCCCAGGAAAGTTTTGTTGAAAATGATTCCACATGGTACCAAAATAGGCCTATTGGAAGAGATTCCATGGCCAAATTAATGCAGTCTCTCAGTAAGAAAGTTGGGCTTTCACAAATCTAGACAAATCACTGTGTCAGGGTGACAGGTACATCTCTGTTAAGTCAGAATATCTTCTCCTCTGCCCAAATTATGTCGATCACAGGTCATAAATCTGTCAATTTACTCTATATATCAAAGGGTCACTGATAAAGAAAAACAGGCAATGGGAGTGGCTATCTGTGAGTCTATTTAACCCTCAGCCCCGAAAAATGCCCTTCCTGCACCTCCAATTTTCAAAGCATTGCCAGCTCCTGGCCCCTACAGAGAGCCCTCCCAGCCCCTTCTCATCTTTGTCCTACCGGTTCTTCTGATGCTTTGGCCAACATGGAGTTGAACGGGGTAAACCTTGATGATATTTTTTTCCGAATGTGACCTGGAAACGTGTTGTTCAAATGTTTCGACAAATGTCGTAGCATCCCTGCAGAATTACAAAACTCTAGTTTTTCATGGGTGTACCATTTCAAATTTAAATAGTAAAATAAACATAAACAAATAATAAATCAAGGTCCCTTGAAAGTGTCATCTGAGGTTTTGTCTGTTGATATTATTGATTGTGCTAAAGGGACACACAAACGCAAATTATTCAACAATATTTATGTCAAACCTGGAGATTTTTAGTAAGAAGCGATTTTGTTTCATTAGGGTAAATCTTTACATTGTTTCTTCATAGTTTTAATTTTTAAGGCATGTAGAAATAATAGCTTTTATTTCATGTATGAAACTGAAAGCCTTATGACACTTATCAAGAGTCCAATTCGTCATTATTTTAGTAGAAGCAGAATAGAATATAAAACCTGGGTAGTTTTCAGCATGAATGGAGAAAGACCTCGACTTATTTCCGTGTTTATTGAGTGCCCAATCCACCATAAATATAATTGTATTCGGTCCACGAGTTTCAGATCCATCTTGTCTGATCGTCATCTATAAGACTGTATGTTAGGGAATACTGCCAGATCGAAAGCCAAAAGCTTGAATTTACGTCAATGTCATGAAATACAGAGGAGGTCCCATCTGCCTTGAAAAGTGAGGTAGGCATACATTT
Organism: Fragum sueziense; assembly: GCA_963680895.1. NCBI lineage: Eukaryota > Metazoa > Mollusca > Bivalvia > Cardiida > Cardiidae > Fragum > Fragum sueziense. Next base: position 75,693,792 of record OY804593.1, on the reverse strand, counting down.
TGGTTAAAATGAAAAGTGAAGTGAGCCAAGTCAACCTCTCTACTCTGTCAAACATCTGTTACACATACCTCGTTCCTGAAAATTAATAAAAAATATATACTAACTGATCTTCTACTTTAAGGTGCATGGCCAAAAGTATCTAATACTTGAACAAGGCGTGGAGGGACGAAGATAAACTTGCATGTTTGTGAAGTCTGATCTTTGGTCACATTTGAGGTGCATTTTTTCTTAATTATAATAAATGTTAAAGCATTTGATCAATTGTTTTATCGAACCTACCAGTTTTACCTTTAGTATTGATAAAAGAATGAAAAGATGATATTTTTGCATTATACCTGCTTTTTCTAGGAGAATGTGTTGTCACAGTGTATCGGTTGATTCCACATTTTCTTACTCTGTATGGCATCCATTATCTTTCGGCACATTTTCTCGCACGTAGAACAGACGCTTTCTCTTGGTGTTGCTGTACGTATATTGGAGAGACATTCGCTCCAAACAGACTTAAACGTCGTCAAAGAAACAACTTTCACAGGTGAGACCATTTCAGTGCAGGCGTTTGTGTAGTCTTTGCGTAACTAGAACTTTGTTGTTCCGCAAGTGACGTAAATTGACCGGATATTATCTGTACCTCTCGTTGCTGTTGGTTGTGGGATCCCTTTTTGTGTATGCGATATTCTTAATGAAATGGACTACCCGTTGAAATCAATTGATAGTTTCAGTAGTAGTAGAGTTAAATTGAAATTAACGACCACCTTCGTTCAAGGTCACAGGTTGTGAGGGATGAATTGGTGTCGAATATATCCGTTGTGCATTGCATTCAAAAAAGTGTGTCTAGAAACATGAGCTATCCCGGGTACTTCATTTTAGCGGACACAAAATGGCGTAAATTCACGGATTTGTCACGCGACATTAAATTGTATAAATAGAGGGCGAGTGCGAAAAAGCAAAAATTGTTTTAAACTCATTAAAAGTGAAAAATAATGCAAAAAAAATCAATAGCACGGGAAAAGTTGTATTTATACCTACGAAAAAATCAATTTTCGGATAACTGAAACATGAATGAAATTTCAGAGTTATGACGTTGTCAAGGAACGTCAGCCCATTTATTTGTAAAACAGTTACATTGGGTGCGTTCAGGGTTCTCCCATCGGTAACCGAGTGTATTTACCGTCGCCTACCGATGGTACGGCTACCGATGGTACCATCGGTAACCGATGGCACCGTCGGCAACCAACGAACTCTGAACGAAAATTGTACCGATCGGTAAAACAAGGCGGATAATCAATTACCAAGAGTGTATTCTCCCTGCAGAGTGATCGTTCGTTTCCAAAAATATGAATAACAAGTATCTGGTGTTGTATGCAACACATAAAGTCCCCTACCGGCTTCACATTGACTCAATATGGTAATCAATAATAGATTAAGATGAACAAGTCATCAAAATAATTGTCAAACATATGAAATGTTATGCCCAACTGGAGGTGATTAATACTGCTGCATCACCACCCTGACTAACATGGCTTATAATTTTTTTTACATTTTAAAACAGGTTTCATCAAGTTAGCTTGCTTAGTTATTAAGTTATTGCAGGATCCATTTTTTGCCATATTTTCACTATTTCCGTTACCATAGCAACCACACTTTTCGTCAAAGAACAAAGATAAAATGATGTGCATAATCTACACATTGCCATCTAGTCATATACCAAGTCTCATCAAATTAGCTTGCTTACTTATTAACTTATCGCAGGATCCAATATTTTTTGCCATATTTTCACTATTTCTGTAACCATAGCAACAACAATTTTAGTCTAAAAACAAAAATAAAATGATGTGCATAATCTACACATTGCCATATAGTCATATACCAAGTCTCATCAAACTAGCTTGCTTAGTTATTATCTTATCGCAGGATCCCATTTTTGGCCATATTTTCACTATTTCCGTAACCATAGCAACCTCAATTTAAGTCGAAAAACAAAAATAAAATGACGTGCATAATCTACACATTGCCATCTAGTCATATACCAACTTTCATCAAAAACGCTTGCTTAGTTATTAAGTTATCGCGGGATCAAGATTTGAGCGGACAGACGGACGGACAGACGGACGGACAGACGGACGGACGGACAGACGGACGGACGGACGGACAGACGGAGGGCAAACCTATAGTCCCCTCCGGTGTGAACACCGGTAGGGGACTAAAAAGATATTTTCAGAAATAAATGGTCAAATAAAATTACTGTAGCTTCAACTATTACAATAAATTCTATCAAGAACGGTGAGAATGCTATTTGCTTGCTATTGAAGAAAATATATGATTAGGATCGCCGTTGTTGGATTGTTATCCGTCATCTTACTGTAATGAAAACGAGGCTACCGATGCTACCCGACTTGTCTACTCTCGGGACAATTGGTTACCAACAAAATATCCATCGGTATGCTGACGTTTACCGATGGTTACCAACGGTACCGATGGGAGAACCCTGAACGCACCCATTGTAACACCATTTCATTGGTCTGCGGTAAGTACATCGTTTTTACTGGCTGTAGAATACTATCAGCTGTCGAATGTAAACATTGGAGTAATTCTGACATGAATTTCGAGGACGTCTATATTTTGACACAAAATAAAAAAAAACAAGAGCTTCGCAGAGCGGCGCATATACGCCCGAGAGGGGCTTGTCAGTAAAATTGGCCAATTTTTTTTTCAATTCAAGGGCAGATAATTCAATCATGAAAAGTTATCAAAATTTTGTTTGCACAACAAGACACCATAGAGATACATTGTGGCTAGTTTGATAAAATTCTGGTTGAAACTGTAGAAGTAGCGCACAGGAGAAAATGGGCATTTTTCCTTAAATTGAAGGGCAGATAATTCAAGAACGAAAACAGTTATCTAATTTCCGTAAGCGAGGTGCACAACTAGGCACCATGGAGATTCATTGTGGCCAGTTTGATGAAATTCTGATCAAATCTGTATGACGTCATAAGACTACATTGGGTGCGTTCCATTGGCTGTTCCGAGTGTGCCGAACAGTCCGGTACCCAATGGAATGACACAACAGTTTTCCGAACATGTTCTCGCTGTTCTCGATGAATACGTGGAGTAGATGGAACAGCCGAGAAATCAAAATGACCGACCGTGGATTCTATCGGTGTTCCTGTGGTAAATTTTTCACCAAATGTGCAGATCTGGCAACTCACAAGTGTGACACGGGTATTTTTTTTTTAAATTAGTTTAATTATTTTATTACAAGTTTAGAAATTATAATAGTTTTTTTATGGTTTTTAATCGTGTTAAAGGTTTAAAAATCACCTGGGATTCTGCAATATATACGACTCTTTCCGATATGACAAGATAGTCGATTACACTGGCATTGAACACTATTCCATCAATCTGTTTTGATAAGATTACCTATTTTTGCTAGATCTAGTATAGATCTATATCTATTATTCAAGGGTTGGGCAGGCGATCTAGATCCAGTTGCAATGATGTAAGTCAGTGTAGTCCAGTATGTCTGCGCACTTAAGAAACAACATAATAATAATTTGCCATTTAATTCACGATTTTAAGTCCACAATTGAAAAGCATGAAGCAAAATTGGATCTGTTAAAACATGGCAAACTAGAAATTGTGCAAAATTCCCCAAGGCAACTGAAATAGTCAAGATTGAAGTTACCTTCCCTCATGTTTTAAGTTTATTTATGTCCAGCAAGTCTGCGCAGCTCACTGTGTGTAGTTTATTTACACAATTACGTAATTCAGTGAAGTGATGGCGTTTGCTATGTAAAATGTGACTAAGTATAGTCTTGTTTACTTTGGGTGTAAAAATTCTGTATTTCGCCGTAAGGTAAAACATTTTTAGATAAATGAACAGTTCCTTGACTCTAACTTCAGTCAAATTCAACAAAGGGCGTCTGAAGTTACTGCTAATGCCGTTAGCTCCGAGCTTGATCTAGACTAGAATATTGTTAAATGTTTATACGATTAAAATTGATGAATGAACTTCCAATTTTCAGGTGATATATAAACTCCTAGACAGAATCTCAGCAGCTTGCCTAAGAGGACGCCAAGCCCCATAATTGACACCCTACCGTTTATAACAAAATCATTGCCACGCAGAAAACTTTCATATGAACTGAAATGTACTTTAAGTAAGTATACAAATACGTTAATTCTTGTTGCAATATTGTTACAGATTTGAAATATTCCATGACCCATATTCTCACAAGTAGCAAACCAATACAAGTCATAAATTTTGCAGTTGATGTGATATCGGAGGTAGATAAACCCTTTTCTATTTCGACAAACCCCTAATAAGTTGTCATAGAATTTAGAAGAGGCAGTTTATGAAAAAAAAAATGATGCAAAGAAGAAAATAATGATGACATTTACTGAGATTTCACAGACCTGGCGAAGAACTAAAATTTTTGTCTGACAGTTGGTTTGACCATACTATTTGATACTGTGTAGTGGTTCTGAAATAAGCTGCCAAAGTTGTCCGTTTACATGTCCGGACAAACAGATTTTGAAAGATGCAGAGTTTTCTTTACCCTTCTATTTGAGTATCATCCCACTGCTACTTTTGTGAATATTCCATGGGTTAATAAGCGAACAATAGAAAATGCCCCGCCTACAATCCTTTCTTTGAGTGACGGATGACCCAAACGTTGAAACCATTGAGCTGTGTTTTCCGTGGACAATTGAATAATTTTGCTATAACGAAACACTTTTTTTTCTTTTCACAATATCTTTGTACAACAGTCAAATGTGGGGATTTTGTTGTCGTGAGAGTCTTAAGGTGGCCGAATGCGATTCCATAACAAAAAAACTGCCCTAGAGAATTGACTAATACTGTCGCATATTATAAAGTGAATCCTGACTGACAAATTAAGAAAATAAAAAAGATAAGTCACCATCTAGGGAAGGAATGGGGCCGTCTCAAAACCAGCACTGAAATGGCTATTTTTAACATGGAGGCCAATGGGAAATTTGAATATTTTTACACAATTTTTAAAAAAACAGCGAATTTCTGCCCTAGAGAATTTGATAATATTTTGTAAATTGATGAACCTGGTCATGATCTGTAAAATAAAGAAATAAAAAACAAAAGTCACCACAGTATATGAATTGGGGGTTAAACTTAAACTTAAACTTAAAACTGGTTACATTTGATTAAACGCCTATTTTTTACGGAAATCCATATTCAATGGCGTTTTACAACAATGATAATATACACACAAACTATGCATAATATTATTAAGTCCTACTTTCTGTGTTTAACAAAACTCAGAACAAGCTATAAAAATCTCTGAAATAGTGGGTTTTCAACTGCTTTTTGAACCCATATATTGAGTCACAAGATTTTAAACTGGATGGAAGATCATTCCACAGTTTGGGTCCAATAGTTCCAAAGCTTCGGTCGCCGAATGTCTTTCTGTTGTTAAAAGGAACTTGGTAGCATATGTCTCTAGTAAGGGATGATCTCAATTCACGCCTGGTAGGTTCTGTTGAAAGTAGCTCTGTTAAGTATTCCGGGGCGTGACCAATGGAACACTTATACATAAATGTCAAGATTTTGAAAGAAATCCTTGCTTTGACGGGCAGCCAATGTAAATCGTACAGTGCCTGTCTAGAACTGTCCATCTTTTTGCGGTTTAAAACAAGTTTGGCACACGTATTTTGGATCCTCTGTAGTTTTCCCATTTCAGCCTGAGAAATTCCGTATACAATTTCGTTACAGTAGTCAAGATGGGAAATGACCATTGATAACACTAATAGTTCGGTGGCTTCCTTTGTCAAATATTTCCTTATACACTTGATTTTGAAGTAGTTAAGCATTGCTATCCTACACTTACGTTTCACATGCTCTTTAAAATTTAGAGATTCGTCCAAAAATGCCCCTAAATATCTAATACAATTTTGTAGTTTAATTTCATCACCAGCAACGTCGATTGATTTAGTATTACACTTTTTCAATTGATGCCGACTTCCAAACATGATAAACTCAGTTTTTGATGTGTTCATTTTGAGTTTGTTCTGGTTCATCCAGTTGTTAATTAAAAGCGCACATTGTTCAAGGTCTTTAACAGCACATTGCTCACTGTCATGAGCAGGATTTGCCTTTCTTTGGTCTTCTGTTGATGGTTGAAAGCGTTTGTTTGCTGTATGATCGTCGGCAAACCCATACAGAGTAATTGACGAGGGAATGACATCAAATAAAGTCCCCGCATATGTAAGATAAAGCCAGGAACCCAGACAGCTACCTTGGGGAACACTACACTGTAGAATACGCGGGGATGACAATGTTGAATCGACACTTACACAACAGCTGCGAGGACGTAGGTATGATTCTATCCAGTTTAAAGCTGTACCACAGACGCCATACTGACATTGAAGAACGTCTAGGAGAATATCGTGATCAACAGTGTCGAAAGCCGCACTAAGATCAATAGCGATGAGAGCTATTACTTCTTGGTTTGCAATTCCACTTAGCAAGTCGTTCACTAGTCTTACCAACGCCGACTCGCATGAGTGATATTGTCTGTATGCTGACTGATTCTTTGGCAATAGATTGTGTTCACTAGCATGTTCATTTAATCTGTAAAGCGCAGCCTTTTCTATAAATTTAGATAGAAAGGACAAGTTGCTGACTGGCATGCAGTTCGAGTATTGAAGTTCAAGACCAGCTTTTTTTTAGAAGAGGTCTGACTATTGCTTGTTTCCACTTAGACGGAAATACTCCTTGCTTGAGGGATAGATTCACAAGATTTATGATCGTTTGGGGTTGTCTCAAAAGTGCCAAAATAGCATTGTTTCAGCTGGCCTTTGGCGCAAATGTGAAAATTTTAGGATTTTCTGCACAAGAAAATTTGATAATAATTTGGTAATTGATGAACCTGCAAATGATCTGTAAAATAAGGAAATAAAAAACAAATGTCACCAATGTACATAAACGGGAGACCGTCTCAAACGTGTGTTTTTTCACTGAAAAAGCAGCCTTTCAGCTCGATTTTGTATAGCTGTTAGTACATAGTAATAGGAAGTATTGACCAAATAACCATGATCGTAATCATGATCGTAATATGTTGCTTGTTTGATTAAAACATAGAATCGATTTTAAAATAAATGTTTGACGTCTCAAAATTGTTTTATTCTATTGTAGGAAAGGGAAAATTTATGCCTGAATGGCTTTGAAGTAATCTATATTTATCTAACATTGGTGTAATGTATTGAACTGTAGTGTGAAAGTGGAACGAACGTATTAGACAAAAGTCAGTAGATTCCGATAATTCGAACCAAAATAGGACTTTTCTAACGATACATTAGTCAGAAATCGGCCGATTTTGTGAATCTTATCTAAATCGTATTACCGACGTCGTTACTTTGAACGCCAAGATGCACGTGTTTAAATGACGTCACCAAAACATTTTTAAATACGGCCTGATATATTTTCACGTTTTATTCTTGTTCGATGAAAGACTGATACAAAAGTGTGTATTGTTTATCTAAAAAAATGTAATGGGTCTAACTTTCTACCTTTTTTCTGAAACTTTAGGTCGCTATCTTATTTACGACAACATGCGCGTTTTGGATGCGCAGTCCAATCGAATTCGGCCACCTTAAATCGTGATGATATGCAATTTACAAATGAAGCAATACAAAAGAAAAGGTTAGTATCATGGGAACGTTGATTTTTGATACGGACAAGTCAATTTTAGATGATTGTCCACGGACAAGCAGATTTTCAAAATATATCAAAAGCACTGTTATGTTATCCGAAATAGTGTAAGACTGATCCACTTCAGAAAATATCGCAAAACAAAATGAACTTGTATCAGAAAATCTGAATGGCAGAGCGGAAAGAATTAATATTGAAAAATTTCCCAAACAAGACCTAGTTTTGAAGCAGGGTTTGCGCTGACTTTCAAATCTGGGGGTACAAACCATACTCTAACTGCATGCTTGTACTCCCTCTATTAGAGACAAAGAAGGCTGCTTGCAAAAAACTAGGGGTACAAAATTCATTCAGGAACCCCCATTTGGAGGTTTTTGGACACCCTGTGAAGTCTCTGATAGGAAAGGCTCTGGAAAACATTGAGGCAGAAGAAAATGGTGATAATCATAATATTCTCTTTTTGCCTCATTGTTTTCTATGCTATAAAATTTCACAAATTTACCTTTAATTACATCAATTTTGTCGTCTGCAGCAGGCTCCTAAGTGGACCACCCTAAAATGTCGTTTTTTGGGGAATGGGTGGAATTAGAATTGAATAACGCAATTTAATTTTTAGATGATTTGTCATCGCGACCTAGCAGTAACATGACGACAAGCCCCATAGTTGACATTCTACAGCCATTGGCCAGACCTGAATCTATGAAAGAAAGTAATTGTATCACATTGATATTAAACACATTCCTAAACAGTGACAATTTTTGACGCCATTTACAATGGTTCTGAAATAAGCTGCTCGAGTTTTTTCCGTGATGCAGCCCTAAATTAAGAATCGGAGAAATAATTACTAGGTATTATCCCAGGGAGTTCACATATGAAGTTTCATTCAATTTGGTCCAAGGGTTACTGAGATCTGACTGTGGACGGACGGAAGGGGTACACGAACCGACGGACAGCTTGGCGACTATGTATGTGCTCCCCCGAATTTTTTTCGGGGAGCATAAGCCCCAGATACTAAAGTTTTAAGGGGAAAATCAATTAACCTTTAAATCCTTATTAAAATTAAATGCACATCTACCAATGAAAGTAACAACATCTACTTATTTTCATTAAAGCTGCTATTTCCCAGATTTGGAAATTTGTCAAAAACAAACGAAATGTACACTTTTTAAGCTTTATATGACCTGATTATATGATTACGACAAATTATTGAAGCAACGACTCATTTTTCGCCATTTGATACCAAATTCATGAAGCGATGTCGAAAGTAGGTCAAAAACAGTAGGACATGCGACTTTCTTAAATGACGTCACAAGATAAATGATGACGTCATATTGAAATTCAAGTATGAATCTCGTTTGAATCTTGGTACGCGCTGTGTATGCGCATGTGTGACAGTTAAAAAATAAATTTAACCGCATCTGTGACGGAGTTGAATTTTGGTTTGGATTCTCCCTATCTGTCATATAATTTTGGCTCAATCTCTGTCTGAATCGCATACTATTAACCATTATGAGGTGCCCAACACAAAACAGCCATTCTCCAGAAATTGAAGCCATTTGGAGAAAAGGCTGTCGCCAGCTTATATGCACTAAAAATAAAATTTATCGTTTTTGTAGTTGATTGAGATTATTTAATTCTTATTGCCTAACCATTTTCGAGATAATATATGCACATTCGGATGCGAAAACCTCATAAATAAGAAAACTACGTGTCATTTAATAACATAGGGGTCTTTAAATTCCCATGTCGCCAAGCCAGTTGTCTTTATACCTATCTCATTGTTTTCTTCAAACAAAGCTTACATACTGAGAAAATGTTATCAATGTGTGCGGAATATATAGGGGCCTGAAGTTTTAAAGGTAATTATGCATATTTTTCATGTTTTCACTACTTTTAACATCCAAGTGCATGTGTCGCCGCAAGAGCCTATTTTCCCGTAACGACTTTTATTTGTTCCTAAATTGCTAAAGAAAAGTATCGAGAACACGCCATTAACACCTTATCAAACGCGCAAGATATTAAACTTATCGGGAAAACATATTTTTTAACAAATATGTTGTTGATTTATACTATACAGACAAATAAAAACGAAAATTGAAATGTCGCATTTTAAACGCTATGCTTCCATAACGCTCATATCTACAGAACCAGAATGCTCTTGGTGAAAATAAATATAGTAGGCGATGAAGCAAGAAAAGAGAATATTTTCAAAACTATAACATTATGAATATCAGTTAGATTCAGAATGTGGTCACTGTTTTTGTTCGTTGGTCATTATGCTTCCATAACTGTTAGTTTCCATAACGTATTTATAATCTGAATTTGCGTCAACTGAATCACACAAATCTATAAGAAACATTTAGTTTTAACATGGAATGTCTCTGTATATGACAATGGGATCAATTTGCACGCACGCATTATGAGGATTTCCGACTGGGGATACCGTGAAACATATGACTATATCGGTTGATTTCAACATAGTGACTTCGTTACTCATAAAACTATGAACTGTAATCATAAATTGATTTTTCTGTAGGCTGTCTAGACACACTACCCAGGCTAAAACCATTGTAGTCGATTGGCTGTCATATTTTGAATAAAGAAATCAGTATGTAATATATTTTTCTGTTACGGAAATTAGCGTTATGGAACATATGCTTTTTAATGTTTCTTTTATGGTTATCCAAGGCTACCAAATTCAAAACGTTTTTCGTATTCTACATAAGTATTGCACATTAAACTATCAGAATAGACATAACTATTGATGTTAACCTTTCAAATAGTTGTCAATGTGATACCAAAACAAAAATGAAATGTTTATTTGCCCTTAGTAATGCAGATAAACGTAGAAAATAGAATTGTAGTGGAATGCCTAATAAAATTAATTTACAGTGAGCTAATTGGTGAAAAGAGGCGTATATACCAACTGACTTTTTATCCGAAAATGGAAAAATATTTAGGGAAAACTATAGAAACATGTTCATAAAATGAAACGATAAATATATAATGAGTACAAAACTTTTGAATTGTTGTGTCACATGATTCCACACCATGAATGTGGACATTTCTTTTTCAACATATGACATGGGTAATATGCTGAGCATGAGATATTGTAGAGCATCAATGGAAAAGGTATGTCTATTGCTATCTCTGGAATGAACTTTATTATAAAAATCAAGAACCAAGACACAAAAATAATTGTTTCCTGAAACCATTTGAAAGACCATTAAAACTGTAATAAGTTTCTCTCCTTTGCATTTAACAATTAATATATAGCTTGTGTTATAAAAATGGGTACAGTGTTTAACAATTTATAGGTCATAATACACTGGAGAGAAGTTTAGTCTCAATTAAAACAAATGGTAAAAGTAACAAGTCTGTGCAATTTAACACCATTTTGACCAGGTAACAATTTCTCATTTACAGTATTGCTGCACGAGAAAGGTACTCATTGATATGGCTAACAAGAAACAGATATTTAAAAGGATGCAACGTCCTTCACCCAGCAGAACCCCGAAAGCTTGCGATTAGACAGGGGGGGGGGGCTTCGTAAAAGCAGACAACAGCACAGTTTTAAATAATCATAAATGCAACGTAACAGTAACTAAAATATAACAACACAAAGGCACACTCTTATGATTATCTGTATACTCTTTTTTGAAGACGTATCCTTTAAAATCTAACAAGCAAACTGTCTAGGAGATCTTAAGAAAATGAAGGCGTAACAAATTTTTATGACATTTTTTTCGTTCACGTCATCCTTAAATTGCACATGTTATCAATAGTGTGTCTTTGCAATACAAACTGTGGGGAGAGAATGTCTGTAACGATTCAACGCGAACCCTGACGTTTTTATTAACTATCTCCCAACAACGAAATTTCAGACAGGTCAAAGGTTATGGGGTGTGCAAACGACAAAGCTCGATGTTACAAAGTGCATAAAATTTGCAAAATTTAAAAGAGGGTGGAAAATGGAAAAATCCTGAAGACGATTTCAAGATTCATAAAATATATGCCAGTTAAATGACTGCAATAGAAAAAAACTAGAGAATTGATGAACAGCAATATAGCCACAAAATCATACAACCAAGCGATTTACAAATACTTGAAATCCTGAAGTAACAATCATTCATAATTTGGTTGGCGATTTGTAAAACTATGCCATATATTCCACAAAACAATAATCATTTTCCATAACATATGCTCCGTAACTAATATATTTTACAAGAAAGCTTTATTAGTGTTTTAATTTCGATAGAGAGGCATGGTGAATTTAACACACGTATGCCGGTATCCTTACTGGTGCTTTAGGAACGGATCTTCACTCGATTCTGGTGTTTTTAATTTGATATTTCAAATTTATGAATTTACCAAGGTTTTGGGGTAATTTCATAGAATTCGTTAAGTCATTTTTCCTAAAATGTTTTGAAACTTTTCATTTGCATTACATAAAATATTTATAACAATTGAGATATCATTAGGTGAATAATTTAGAGATAACAGAACTCTTTTCCAAATCAAGAAACAATGCATATGTTCCGTAACGAAGGGTGGTCTTTGTGAATTTTGTTTACGTTTTATACGGAATGCTCCAACCGACATACTTGTGTTTTTTCTCAAGCTCTTTAATACGACAATAATTAGTTACCACATTTAATGTACTATTTCAAACCATTTTGAGTAACAAAAAACGTCACAAGCCCCCATATAAACAATCAAAAGAACTGTGGAATATAAAGGTTTTCCGTTTTAATGATACACATTATTAAAGGTCAATGTCACGGAAAAGTACATTTTTATACCCCCAGTTATGCTTCACCATCAAAATGGACCCTATCAGTTTTATTTTCGATCTTTGATTGTGCTCTAACGCTTTAAAAACTAACCGTCAGTACACAATCTATGCTCCATAACATGCCTTTTTTCATACTTACTTTGATGGATCATAAAAATCGTTTGGTAAAAATGGTGTGGGTTAAAATTTCAGAAATAACGCCTGATATATTATTCTTTAGAAATAATGCAAAACCATATGAATTGCAAATGGTCGAAAAATCATTTTTTCTCAAATCAAAATGGCTTCAATTTCTGGAGAATGGCTAAAAAGTTTTGCATATTTTTTTAAAAAAATCATTTTTGCAATTAGACCATCTGTTACCCTCTAGTTGCAATAATGTAACCGAAACCTTTTTATACGCCCGAAGGGTCGTATTATGTTATGGCCCCGCTCGTCCGTCCGTCCGTCTGTCCGTCCGTCCGTCCGTTAGCAATTTCTTGTGTGCGCAACTCCTCCTACAGTTTTGATCGGAATTCAATCAAACTTGCCACAATGACTCTCAATGGTGTCTAGTTGTGCAACCCGCTTACGGAATTTAATTAACTCTTTTCGTTCTTGAATTATCTGCCCTCGAATTAAAAAAAATGCCCATTTTCTTGTGTGCGCAACTCCTCCTACAGTTTTGATCAGAATTTGATCAAACTTGCCACAGTGAATTTCCATGGTGTCTAGTTGTGCATACCGCTTACGGAATTTAGATAACTGTTTTCGTTCTTAAATTATCTGGCCTTGAATTTAAGAAAAAATGCACATTTTCTCAAAAATGTCCATTTTCTCCTGTGTGCAACTTCTACAGTTTCAACCAGAATTTAATCAAACTAGCCACAATGAATCTTTGGTGTTTTATTGTGCAAACAAAATTTTGATAACTTTTCATGTTTTAATTATCTGCCCTTGAATCGAAAAAATGGCCAATTTTACTGACAAGCCCCTCTCGGGCGTATATGCGCCGCTCTGCGAAGCTCTTGTTTGAATTTTGATCTGGGTTTCGGTTACAGTTCCTTCCTATTCGTTGCAATGGAGCAGGTGCTGGAATGATTCATTCCAGCAAGTTTAGCATAGTCAAACTTCAAAATAAAGCTATGGAATGTAGTAAGAATGTTACCTGAAAATAGGTTAACTATTTTTCTCTAAATCCAGCGTAGTTTTATGTTGAAATCGCTTTCAAATAAAGTTCAATTTTGAAGCGGATTACCCACCCATTTTATTCTACTATGACTTGAATTTTCCGTTGGAAGAAATAATTGATAACTTCTTGATGATACTGTTTAACTGAATTTGTGCCATGGAATATCTTTTTATGGGATACACATCTGATTAGATATGTTAGTAGATCTATTCAAACATTTATGCAAGAAGATGTGTTTTCCACTCTTTCGTCTTTTTTCTCAAGAAGGAATAGGGTGGACTCGTAGCCACAAACAAATACCCATCATCAAGTTTGTGGCTACGATATCGCAGCTAGTTACCCTCCAGCTTTATGATCCATCCAGACACTTAGGAGGAGTAGCCCTGCAATTTCAATAAGGCCCAGACACTAGATTTTAAGGAGACTAAAACCATTGTCATATGAACCATAAAATCCTTACTTCATGCACATGTACCAATTAAGCCTAAGGTGATAAGGTTGACCAAGTTTCGAAAAGATCCAGCTATAAACAGGAGTTGTGCTCTCAAGAATTGTGAATGTACGTACGTATAGTACGTATGGACAGACGGACAGATATTACGCCAATAAACGACCGACTCCGGCGTATAAAAGTAAGAAACGACGTAATCCGTTAGTTCGATTGGATGGTCATCATTTTTTGGATGAGTGATCGAATCCTGGTCGCTGGAACATGTAAACTTGTATCGGATGATGCAAAATAACAGTGACGTAGCAAATGACGTCACAAAATAGTTGTTTCGTTTTGACAGCGTTAAGAATTTCGTAAACTCTTCTACGTTACTTTAACTTATAGTCTAATGTAATTTGCAAGCACTGTTCTGACAGCTATAATATTAGATTATTTTCAAACTCTTCAGCAATGACGCATTCATTTTGATAACCAGTTTGAGCGATTGCTGAAAAAACTGGCAATCGACTTATCGTGGAAGATGTAAGGAACTTTGCCAGTGAAAATTGTCTCTTACCATCTTCGTTAACTTAACATCAGAACTGACAGTGTCACACTTCGTCTGGGTCATATAATTTATGGCCAGTAAGGTAGAATTAATGAATGGTGTTTTAAGGCCCGTCGACGGGCGCACCACATCTGGATGTACACACATTTACTAGTATATAGATAGTTACATAGCTATCCAAAAAGGTGACATGTAATGAAAATATATCGTAATTTAAAAGTAGATAATATTACCTTGTAAATATCAAATTAATACTATAATAATACATACGAAAATAATACACCATGAATAATCCGATGTGAGGACGAATAGACATGGGCTCCTCCCAGATCAGAGAACACTCATGTCCGAGTCCACTCGACCGGAAAATCCTCAGAACATATAAATATATATATAAAATAATAGGTTACTGCCTGAAATGGATCAAGTTTTTCTGGCGAGCGTAGGAATTTATTGGGTGAGTCGAAGACGAACCCAATAAATTCCGGAGCCGAGCCGGAAAAACTTGATCCATTTCAGGCAGTAACCTATTATTCTGTTTATCCTGTCACACAAATGTGTAGATCAAGAAAAAAGAGAAAAATGTAGATTTTGAATTTCGCGCTCATTGTGTCAATCGATCAAAGTGGGTCAAGGTGGATGGAGCTTTCATATGCATTAAATTCATACGCGGTCAAAGTTGGTAAAACTAGTTCGTTCAATTTCGTAATATATCACATAATTTTTTATTCCCGAAGTAAAAAAACCAAGAAGGGAGTTATTTTTCTTACTAAAATTTACCTAAATAACGACAAATTTGTCTTTACAGAAGTGTAGTTTCGTCCTCGCTTCACTTCACACATTTGTGTATACAACTGTGTCGTCCCGGTCGCCGTGTGTCAACGACATCGCATGGCCAAGTTTTTAACAATTTTCCATTGAATTCTATGGAAAGCAGCGACAAAATGTAATTCAAAGTTTATAATGTAGTGTTCTTTGGCTGCTGTTGGATATATTCTTGGATTTAAGTGTTGGAATTTGAGGAATTCTGGCCGAAAATGTTACGAATGTGTGAGAAACCAGAGCAATGGCTTACCATGAATCTACATTTTTTATTCATAGGAAAATGAAAAATAAAACGTCAAGATGTAAGTAGATCTAACATTCAATATTTTGAGAGAGAGAGAGAGAGAGAGTCTCAGAGGCAGACAGACACACAGATAAACAGAGACAGAATCTACAATAACTACAATTTGAATTGAAACTCATAACTATTATATAATAATTGTGTCTTATAAGTGTGTGATTTTAGCCTTTTCCCAAAAAACAAGATTTTAGACTGGTTAAAATATGTGGAACTAGTTCAATCTGATTAAAAATAGCTACAATTTTACAGCATTAATTAGTTACAAGGAGAAATCCATTTTCAATGGAAAAGATGTGAGAAAATGTTGAGGCTGAAGAAGAAAACGCTAATGATTATCATTTTCTCTTTTGTCTCAATATTTTCTTTGCTAAAACTTAACCCTTTCCCAAACAAGCCCTGGTTTTGACGTCCTAAATAGAAAAGGCTAGGGAAACCATTGAAACAAAAGAAGAAACTGCTGATAATCAGCAGTTTCTCCTTTTGTCTCAATATTTTCTATGCCATATTTTACACTATTTTTATCGATTTTTTTGTCGTCTGTGGCAGTTTTTGAAGAGGATCACCCTAAAATTTTGTCGTTTGGGAAAGGGTTAAACAATAATTTTGTCAAAAACATCCATTTCTGGTTTGCTGGGCATTCAGAGCACAAAATGCTGTCAGTTACTTCATATAAACATTGAAATTTTGTATGTTAAGTATTGCCCCAGAAAACAATGAGTTCATCTCATTATTTACATTTATGGTTTCATTTTGTAAGCTTACAGTTGTGGATGGGGGATTGATAGAATCCATGGCTCCACAGTTTTGTGCGGCAATGTTTTCATTAGAATGGTCATGTTCTGTACGCCCTGCTGTGACAATTGGGGAGAAATCTTGCACATCATTTGTAATGGTGGCTGCTGGCTGCTGTCTTGATGTCGACAAAATTTTTGAACATTGTTTTTGTTTATTTTCTGACATGGCAGAATAATTTAAGACTGATTGAATGTTTTTATGGCCGTTAATCTGCATGATGTCTGTTGGGGCTATCCCGGAATCCCTCAATTTCTGAACTAGATGTTTCCTGGTAGAATGGTTTGTAAGGCGCTGTGATTCAAGGCCAGCAGCAGCAGCCATACATTTCATGAATGAGCCCAATTTTTTCTCCCCAATTGTCATCTTCATGTACCAACACAAATCGTTAATTTTCTGACTTGCGGTTCTCGGTGCCAAGTAAAATGGATCATTTTCATTGCTGAACCCTTCTGGACGCTTTTCTTTATACAGTTTATAAAACATAACAGGGCATCTTTCCTTATCCAGTTCATTTGCGAACATCTTTGGATTAACATGTCGGATATCATCTGTATTTTCGCCTGTCCTCGTCTTTGTTTGCCTCTCTGCGCAATATTCAAGGTATTCTATTTCATCTGCTCCCTTTTTCAGCACAACATCTCCCCATCTGTAAGAAAAGTAACAAAATTTTTCCTAACTTGCAAGTTCAAATTACAAAAAGATTGTGAAAACTTTGAGGGAAAAGAAGAAAATATTGTTAATTTTGGTAACAAATATTTTCTCCTTTTGTCTCAATATTTTTGTTTTATATCGTATGCTGTTATATCATATGCAAATCTTTTTGTTAGTTATATATGATATCGGATAAATGTCATCTAAAATTAAACTGTACTCTGTACAATTGGCCGTTTAGAAGAGGATTTAATATGGCATTTTAAACGATTAAATTTCATGCAATCATGCATTTTTGAAAAGATTGAATTTCATGTAATTTCACTACTTTTGGATTAACTCCTCAATATTCATGGATGGGTAGCATTTTTAATATCAAAATAGATCAACTAAAATATTGATGTTAGACACAGTAAAATAGCAGAGAAACTCTTGTAGTATTAATGTTAAAATACCTAGGAAACTAGGAGTTCCGAGTTCAAGTCTCGGCAAGAGTTAAAAAAATGAAAGCTATTAGTTTACAGATGTTTAATATCAATAATTTTCTGTTGATACCTGGTCTCATTTGTTTATCAATAGAAAGGACATCGAAATATGCTTGTATGCCATCATTTAATCCTTTCCCCCCCAAAAAAAACGTTTTGAAGTTCATCAATGAAAACAGATTGGGAAAGCTTTGAGAAAAAGAATGAACAGCTTATAATAAAGTGGTTACTCTTTTTGCTGTAAAGTTAATATTTTATGAAATTTAAATCAATGCAGTGATAAACTGTACACAAGCCATATGGATCTATATTCATTAACTTTTATTTTTTGAGAAAGGTGTTTTGAGAAATAACCATTTTGTTATTGAACATTTACTAATACGGTAAATAAGTAATGACTTTTACATCTAGTTCTAAATATAACCCACCTTAAATTGTAGTTTTCTTTAGTCCCTCTCATCCCAAGCCGAGCCCGGATAGCTCAGTCGGTTACGTCGGAGTCTGTCAATCCAGGGGTCTCGAGTTCGAACCCCGGCTCGGCCAGTATCCATTCTGACATTTGACAAAAGTCATTTGTCTCTCACCAATGGGTGTGAATCATCTATGTGAGAGAGCAGCTGGAGGCTCGGTTTGGATATCGTGGTTGTACTGGTGCGAGAAATACCAGGAACCCACGGTTAGGTGCTCCAGCCGCCGCGATATGACCCTGGTAGTTGAAAACGGCGTAAAAACCCAATAAACTCAAACCCTCTCATCCTAAACATGAGACAGTTGTTTAGCCATAATACATTTAACAGACTCTGGGCATTATGTCCACCCAAAACTCCCTTTTGGTATAGTATGTTGATTTCGTCAGTCGTTAAAGGGCTGGCCTTGAGCGGTTTGTTTCCCTTTCCTTGCTTTTTCAATGACTTTTGCTTAGCTCGTAAAGCATCTCGACTCAATTGGAAATGATGTGACGAATTGTTCATAATTTGATGGGGATACTTCTGCCTTTTTAGTTTCCTGTCAATGCTCGAGATTATATCCCTCAAAGTTGAGGGCTCATATTCTGTTCCGTCTGCTTTTCTTACCGACAAAATAAAGTTGGCCAGGTATTCATCAAACTTCTCTGGGTCAAGATCAACCATTTCGCTTTCTTCATTTTTCGACTTTAGGAAGGTTTCAAATTTTTTGACATCACACAAGGTTTTTTTCAGGGTTGACTTATTTGACTGCTGCTCAATGAAATTATTGACATCTGTCCCAGAAAAATCCTCAAATTTACAGGTTGATCTACTGGCCTGGGCAGCGGGTGCAGCTCGATCTTCCTCGACGCAGATTTCTTCCATCAGCGGCATTTCGGAGTCGAATTCTGCCGGGTCAATCCCGAATTCTTCTCTAAATTGTTCAGTTGTCATTTCCCGAACATTAGTTATGTTGTCTTCGTCCCAAATCAGGTCGAAACTGGCATTTTCGCTCATGTTTTCATTAATCTTTCGGTTTGTTTACAAGTTTTGTTTACATGTGACGTAATTTGTGCAGACGATGCAAGACAGTGCTTAAATGAGGTCAAAAGTAGTTCCGGCAAATTATGCAAATGAGCAACCAAGTGACCGTGAAACATTTAGTTTTCACGGCACCCCTTTTCACGGTCGATATTACATCATGTGACAGGATAAAGAAAATTAAGTATCGCTGATCAGATATCACAGACTAAAAAAGAGCTAAATCTTTTTAAAGAGATTACTCTCTTTAAGAAAGTTAAAAATTGATTCAGGCCTAACAGTATCAAATAATGCTTTTAAACTGTCAGCTTAAAGTGCATGTTTCTACTGATGGCTAAATCTATACAATCAATGAGGAGGTGCTGGACAGTCCGCTCCTCGTTACAAGGAATACATTGAGAGGTTTCCTCGCCCTTTAACAGGTACGAATGGGTCAGGTGGGTGTGACCAATTCGTAGTCGGGCCAAAACTAACTCCTCGCGGCGGTCAGATCGAAGACCTGGCAGCCATTCACAAAGTGCAGGTTTAATACTAAACAATTAATTTTGGTGATTAGCCTCGTCGCTCCAACAATTTTGCCAAACATTTTGAATTAAACTATTTATCAGGGGTTTGAAATCAGTACAAGGAACTTTAAAAGGTAAAGTTTCTAGTGACGACGCCTCCTTGGCAGCTTTGTCTGCATCTTCATTGCCACGTAGACCGCAATGGCTTGGAAGCCAACAAAAAACAATATCAGTATCTTCATCAGAAGCATAAAGACGAGACAGTATCTCAAGAAGTTTCACAATAAAAGGATTGTCCGTTTATTCGTGTTCGAGCGCTTGCATACAGGACAAAGAGTCTGTAAAAATAATGTAGCGCCAATAGCCATTTTCAATGATGTGCTCGAGCGCAAGGTCAATAGCCTTCAGCTAAAACAAGAGGCCCAAGAGGGCCTGTATCGCTCCACTGGCTAAAGTAAAAGAATTACCTCATGATTTCCTGTAAGCAAATCTTGAAAAGGGTCACCCAAGGAATATTTCTGCCAAGTTTGGTCTGAATTGGCCTATTGGTTTATTTTTAAAGAATGAATTAATGGTTTGTCCAATTCTGAAAAGACGTGCCCTGCCACACCCACATTTATAGACCAATCAAAGTTCACAAACACTGTCAAACACCCAAGGAACATTTCTGCAAAGTTTGCACTAAATTGACCCAACGGTTGTTTTTAAAGAATTATTTCGCGATTTTTCCCATTCTGATAAGCCCCGCCATGCCACGCCTTCACTAATGGACCAATCAGAATTTCACAAAGTAAGTAAATTGCCATTTAAGTAACATTACTGCCAAAATTGGTCTCCATTGGCCCATTGGTTGATTTATGAAGAATTATTTTATGATTTCTCCAATTCTGATAAGCCCCGCCCTGCCACGCCCACATTTATGGACCAATCAAAATTTTACGGGCTATTTAAGTAAAGAGTCACCCAAGGTAAATTTCTGCCAGGTTTGGTCATATTGGCCAAATGATTGATTTTTAAGAATTATTTTGTGGCTTCTCCAAGTCCGAAAAGCCACGCCCTGCCATGCCTACATTTATGAACCAATCAAAATTCTTCGAACAATTTAAGTAAAGGGTCACCCAAGGAACACTTGCAAAGTTTGGTTAAAATTGGCCCACTGGTTTAAGAGGAGAAGATTTTTAGAGAAGTATTTTGTGATTTCTCTAAGTCCGAAAAAAGCTCCGCCCAGCCACGCCCACATTTATGGACCAATCAAAATTCTTTTGACAATTTAAGTAAAGAGTCACCCAAGGAACATTCCTGCAAAGTTTGGTTAAAATTAGCAAATTTGTTTGAGAGGAGAAGATTTTTAAAGAATTATTTTGTGATTTCTCAAATTCTGATAAGCCCCGCCCTGCCACACCCACCATTTATTGACCAGTCAAAATTTCACAGACAATTAAAGTAAAGGTTACCCAAGGTACATTTCTGTCAAATTTGGTCAAAATTTGTTGAATGGTTGATTTTTTAAAGAGTTATTTTGTGATTTCTGTATTTCTGATAAGCCCCGCCCTGCCAGGCCCACATTTATGGACCAATCCAAATTTAACCTACAATTAAAGTAAATGGTCACCCAAGGTACATTTCCGCCAAATTTGGTCAAAATTGGCTGAATGGTTGATTTTTAAGGATTTATTTTGTGATTTATCTAAGTCCGAAAAGCCCCGCCCTGCCACGCCCACATTAATGGACCAATTAAAATTCTTTGAACAATTAAAGTAAAGGGTCACCCAAGGAACATTCCTGCAAAGTTTGGTCAAAATTGGCCAATTGGTTTGAGAGGAGAAAATTTTTAAAGAATTATTTTGTGATTTCTCAAATTCTGATAAGGCCCGCCCTGCCACGCCCACATTTATGGACCAATCAAAATTTCACACAAAATTTAAGTAAAGGGTCACCTAAGGTACATTTCTGTCAACATTGGCTGAATGGTTGATTTTTAAAGAATTATTATATGATTTCTCTAAGTCTGATAAGCCCCGCCCTGCCACGCCCACATTTATGGACCAATCAAAATTCTTTGAACAATTTATGTAAAGGGTCACTCAAGGAACATTCCTGCAAAGTTTGGTCAAAATTGACTCATTGGTTTGAGAGGAGAAGATTTTTAAAGAAAAAGTTAATGGACGCACGACGGACACAACGCCATGACAATAGCTCGCTGGCCTTAGGCCAGTGGAGCTAATGAGAAAATGGACGAGTTATCGGGCAAACGATACTTATATTTGAGGCCATCTAACATAGCTGCTGAAGCAACTTTTTCCTCGCTTTTAGAGCCATCGGTATAAATTTGCAAATGAAGCATGTGCTTTTCCTGTACTTCAAGAAATTTATTTTTAAATACTAAAGGATCAGTGTCCGACTTTTTCGTTGAGGCAAGGTCGTAAATAAAGGTGGGACTTTTTAACGTCCAAAAAGGTACGTTTGGAACTTTATGTTCGGCCACGTCATCTAGATCAAAATCTATAGAATTTACATCTTATTTTATAAGAAGGAATCAGTTATACCTCCTTTCAGTTTACGTTGAAAGGTAGATGATCTACCTTACAACGTAAACTGAAAGGAGGTATAACTGATTCCTTCTTATTAAATTCTTCTTCCTAAAGAGGCTCAAATACAGTTCGTCATGAGTAGGATTATCTGGGTTAGATTTAAGTTTTAAATAATAATCCATTGATAATTTCTTTCTACGTAAATTCAAAGATGGCTCATTTGCTTCCGCATAAAGACTTTTAATTGGCCATGTTTTAAATGCGCCCAGAGTAATACGTAAACCTTGATTATGAATAGTAAGTAAGGTAGTAATCCTCAGAAAATTACATTGTTCATTGGATTAATCCGAGTTCTCTCTGATGAAATTCGCTCTTTGATATGTTGATTTCTCGACGTCAACATAAATGATAATATCTTTTGATATGTTAGAGGAACAGCGTGAACTACATACCGAACTTAGTATAAAATAAATTTATTTGTTCTTATTTGCTTTACATACTCTCACTTGGCTTTGTTAGGCAGGGATTTTACGTCTTTCTTGTACTGATGACCATCCTTGTCTAGAAAGTTTTTCAAGTTTGCGTATTTCATGAACGTGAGAAAACAATATGGCTCTTCTAACTTCTTCACAAGTTAATTAGGCAACACTGTCCGCCATATCCTCAGTGTCTGTGTTTTTCGTAACATCAGAATCTGTGTTTGTACATATGGAGTTGATCTCTGGTAAGATTTTTATGCCCGCGTATCGAGAGATCGGGGGCATATTGTTTTACTCGTGTCTGTCTGTCCGAAAACTTTAACATTTCGCCTTTTTTCTATTTCTCTCATTCAAAGCTCAAATTTGATATGCAACTTCCTTTCAATGATATCTATCTGTTCTATGCAATTTGACCTTCCTCAAGATCATCCGTTAACCATTATCAACCCTTTACTCTACGAAAATTTAACATTTTTCAAAATGACCATTACGGGGGCATTTGTGTTTCACCAACAATCTTGTTATTGTATTGACTGATACAGGTTTTCAAATGCTAGCATCGTCATCAGTAAAATTTAATTTCAGAATTCTAATTATTGGAAAACTTCAACACTAATGGATCTATTATTCTTTGTATACTTTTTATCCATTTCAAATTTCATATTGTTTGAAGGCCAGAACATGATTTTCTTGACATTGGAAATTGTTTCCCCCTTTTCGCGTTTCCAGATAGATCTTGTGGAGTGGATGTAACAACTTCAACATTCTTTCAAAGGCTTTCATATTCTCATTTGAAGTTGTTACATTGTTACTGTCATTGACATAATCTGTAACAGATCCGTTGATATGCACAGTCCTCCTGTCATAAATACTTCTTCCGCCTGTTGGGAGCAGATGTGCTACTTTCTGTTCACTATTCTAATTTAAAATGGAATGCAGTAGATTGCCTTCCCGCAGTGAAAGATGCTCTTTCAAAATACCATTGTTTTATTTAAACCCTTCAAGATTATTTTTCAAAACACATTAGATGGTGTAACGTCTTCGAACTGCGTTGTCAAAATATTGACAACAATGCGACCGTGGATATCTCTATTCTTTTATGTCTCCAGGGTTAATATTCCAATTTAGGCCTAGTTTGGGAACCATGTAGTCAAGGCTTCCTAAATATCAGTCTGACGTTCCGCTCATGTATTATGGCTATGCCTGTCTTAATATGCGAATATACCTAGTTGTTTGAGAGAATACAAATTTAAAAAGGTAATTTTGTCAAATGGAATGGCACATAACTCTTTCTATTTTATATTGTAGTCGCTTATTTTTGCTATGGAAACAACAAGAGGGCCAAGATGGCCCTGTATCGCTCCACTGGCTTTTAGACATTTAGACTACTAACTTCTTCAAGGAATACACTATTCAAAGAAGATTCATGCTACACCAGAATGAAATCCAGTAAGTGATTAAGGAGCAGAAATGTTTTTAAAATGTTCTTAAAATTACACTGTTTCATATAGCGAAATAAAATCCTAGCCCACAACGGCCATGCTTTTCATCCGATCGTGAAGGAATTTGGAAGAGATTCATGCAAGGAAAATTCCTGTGAAGTTCGATTGAAATTGGTCCTGTAGTTTTGGAGAAGAAGATTGTATAATAATTTTTCGAAAATTCAATTTAATTAAAATTTAAGTTCTTCACAGAAATTATTTTTTAAGGAATTTGGAGGAGATAAATGCAAGGAAGATTCGTGTGAAGTTTGGTTAAAATTGGTCCAGTAGTTTTGGAAAAGAAGATTTTTCGAAAATTTAATTTAATTAATCAGAATTTAAGTTCCACATAGAATTTATTTTTTTTAAGGAATTTAGAAGAGATTTATGCAAGGAACATTTCTGTAAAGTTTGGTTGAAATTGATCCAGTAGTTTTGGAGAAGAAGAATTTTCAAAGATTTTTTCGAAAATATAAATCAATTAAATTATTTAAAATTCAAGTTCTGCGCGGATTTTAATCTTTGAAGGAATTTGGTAGAGATTCATGCAAGGAAGATTTCTGTGAGGTTTGGTTGAAATTGGTCCAGTTGTTTTGGAGAAGAAGAAATTTTAAAGATTTTTCGAAAATTTAACTCAATTAAATTATTTAAAATTCAAGTTCTGCATATATTTTATTCTTTTGAAGGAATTTGGTAGAGATTCATGCAAGGATGATTCGTGTGAAGTTTGGTTGAAATTGGTCCGGTAGTTTTGGAGAAGAAGATTTTTTAAATATTTTTCGAAAATTTAAATCAATTAAATAGATTAAAATTCAAGTTCTGCGCGGATTTTATTCTTTTGAAGGAATTTGGTAGAGATTCATGCAAGGACGATTCGTGTGAAGTTTGGTTGAAATTGGTCCAGTAGTTTTGGAGAAGAAGATGTTTAAAGAAAAAGTTTACGGACGCACGCACGGACGGACGACGGACACAGGGCCATGACATAAGCCCCGCTGGCCTTCGGCCAGTGGAGCTAAAAATAGTATATATCGTAATGTGCAAACGTACGTAACTTAGCCAACTACGCAATACTTTGTAGAAGGCGGGGGAGTATTCCGGACACATTATATGACCCAGTCGCCGTAATGCTTTGGTCAATTTTTTGCGTGCAAGTTTGCCTCTAGGTGAGGATTCGTTGCACCGACAATCAATATAATTAAATTTGGAAAATTTTGGACTTGAAAATTCTTGGTCAAGTTTTTACCGACACTTTTCATTTATATTTGTATTTACATGTAGATCTATGTGGTACCTTTTTTCTGTAACAGCTGTTGCTTGTAAAATTACAAAAACTTAAAAGATTGTGTTACCTTAATATCAAAGATCCGTTACTCTGGTATTAATTTGACGGAATTTGTACCATTTTCGGACTAGAATTCCAGCTCTTGATAGTCGCGCTTTGCTGTACTGAGACAGCTCTTGTTTGTAGATGTCTTTTGCCTGTGTTTGAAGTACAATATAGGGTTAATTCACGTTTTTGAGGTCGTTAACATTCTCAGAGGCCCAAAAAATACGTTATCGACCTCGAGCTGCGCTCTCGGTCAATAACCTATTTTGTGGGCCTCTGAGAATGTTAACGACCCGAAAAACGTGAATTGACGCTATTATTGCATAAAATATGATGAATTTGCAACAGAAATGTAATAAAATAAGACGAATAATTAAAAAACTTTGTGAAAATTTAGCCACATTTACACCGACAGATACCAGAGTTTTCCGGCATTCGACTCGACATATATCGAGTAAGTACGATATCCACTTCACGGGCCGTTAAATTTTCATCGTGTAGCTATGTAGTCAAGTTTGATCGCATTTTTACTGACATAATCTTCCTTTAGGTTGGCGAAATCGTAACAAATCGACTAAGTTTTCTTTTAGAAACATACTCTGGATTCTAACGTTCATATCAGTGCGAGTAATAAAACAAAAGGTCGGGACTTCCAAGGTATATCTCTGGTTCGTTTCAGACATTCGTTCATTTCAATAAAAAAACAAAGTTGTAAAGGAAAAAATGCAGTACACTAAAAGAAAAAAAAAACAAGAAACACATAGGCTTACCACCACATTTGACCAGACCACAACCACTCAATTCTTATTTCTATCCTTCCATGTCCACGAAATCCACTTTTAGTTTAAAATCTGTCAGCTGCCCGTTTGTTTACTTTTTGATTCCAAGAATTAAACCTACTGTAGTAGAAATTAGTACTAACCCTCCTGGGTACGAATCGAGCAAGTCCCGGTTTGACCCGAGAGATCGCTGGA
The DNA here is from genome assembly GCA_963680895.1 of Fragum sueziense. NCBI lineage: Eukaryota > Metazoa > Mollusca > Bivalvia > Cardiida > Cardiidae > Fragum > Fragum sueziense. The sequence goes on along the minus strand of OY804593.1, from coordinate 75,667,305 downwards.
TCCCAGCCTCCCATGAACGCTCAAGCGGTGAGACCGGAAACAGCCGCTTTTGTAATGGAGAACTAAGACGACAAGACGTATTGAATATTACAGAAGTCAATCCGTGTAATCTGGGGACGATTCGAACCTATTTAACGGAATCCAAGGTGGCAGCTTGGAGCCAGTTTTACCATACTACGTCATTATATACGTCATCAGATATGGTTACACTGGGAGACCTAGTTTACTATTTAATGGGGCATAAACTGGAAATGGGGTCTTATAAGAATTTACATCGCAGAAAAGGGAAATGACAAAATTTCGGCTTTATTTTCAATTTTCTGAAGCACTCACAACAAATACCCCCGATCGAGGATATGTGAATGCAAAACCAGTCCGATAATGCACGTGAATTTACTGAATAACGACCGTTTTTCATGATATCGGACTGATTTTCACTTGTTATCCAATGCCAATAACAGACTGAAAACACACATTTTAGGCAATAATAATTGATAGCTGAGCATATAATTGCGTTTAAATTAAGTATTGATTCTTGATTCTCAAAAATTGCAATTTTTAGACCTTTTTTCACATTTGAGTTTAAAGATCCAAATTTTATTACTTTATTTCTTGAAAGGGAACTCGTCATCAAATGCAAACACTGTGTGGATTATGACTTTTTGTGTAGATTTGGAAAACAAATTAGCCGGGATCTGGAAAACGTCTCTTATAACATTTTTAAAAATTGAATTTGAAGACCAGCCTGTTTTCAAATGCAGAACAATATGCACCTATGCTGCTCTCTTTAAGTTACTAAAGGTCACAAATAAGCTTTTAGAGAACAACGTGAATTCTGGTCAGCTGATCTGGATCTATGAATGGCTCAAAAGCCTTAAGGGGGAATGCTCCAGTTTCCTAAATTTTTCCCAATACTAGAATTTATTTATGTTTTGTATGCTGAAATTACATGTTATTACCAACTGAAAAATAAAAATGAATGGTCAGCGATCTTGTTAGAATTTTATAGGCATTCGTATCACATACCCCTACTTCGAAAAAATGCACAATTTCTTGCACCTGTCCAAGGTCACTAAAATGCTAATAAAATGCTGTATATTCATCGTTTAGTCCCGAAAACGGATTTAAAGTAACACCTTATATTTAATAAGAACAAAACCTAAAATATGTGCTACTATAAACGCGTAAATGTATCAAACAGCATGCTCACGTGTTCGGTTAGATCAACGAAGCTGGAGTGTTTTATATCAAAACTTGCATATTTTTGGAAATATTTCAAGTTCTACATTATACAATTTGATAAAACTCCCTCATTGTATTAAGCAACATGTCTTGGTAATAATTAAAAAAGAAAATGTATAGGTCAGCGCATTTATTAGTGAATTTCAGCAATTTTCATCAGCTACACGTGAATAAATTGACGCAAAACAGTGGTAACTGCATACACACTTACGACTGTCTTGCTCTAAATAATCGATTTCCATTTTGAGGATATCAGTTTCGCATAATAAATACACTTACCGTCGAAAAATGGTAAATTGTAATGATGTATTATATTATTGAATATATGGTAGCGAAACATATTGGTACGAAATATTTAATTTACAGGGTGTCCCAAAAGTAAGGTAACACTTATAAATGGTTCTAGCTCTGCTATTTCTTAGCCGATTTCTTTCGGAAAACTATCAATATCTGCAGAATCCATTGGAATTTTGTTCACCATACACTTCAATGATATGCTCATATCAAAATGGTGTCATTTTTGACGTCATCTTTACCACTATCAAAATGACGTCACGACCTACCTTCTCAAAACGTATACATGTATGCGGTAAAGCATATCATTTATCTAAATGTCCAATATGTGTGCAAATAAAATTTAAATTCTAATTCAAAAAAGAAGATTCAACATGGGAATACCCATCTACTCGATTATAGATATATTTGAATGACCTTGGTCAGATTTTGGTGAACATGGAAGCAAAGCCCGAAAACATCCCTTAGCACAGAAAGCATCTAAGCTTTTAATAAGACTGCGTATGGAAGTCCAGGAAAGTCAAAGCGAAGAATTTCGTCCGATCAAGATTCATTGAAATCATTAGTACAGTGTATTTGGAATTTTTATTTGAAATTGTCCCATACCATATTTAAATTATGACTTTGGAAGATCGAGTTGAACGCTAAGAATGTTGTCGGTGGACACATGCCGGATTTTAATTCACTGGACTATTTTTTGTGGAGACAAATGTTGTCTAATGTGTAATTCCCACAGCAAGAACATGTTAAATTAAACATGTTCTATGTTGCTATAAAACATTCAAGAAGAATGTCGGAACCTTTCTATGGACATATTAGGCAGTTATTAGCCTAAAACTTTAAGCAAAAGAATAAACCAAGGAAAGTGATAGAAGGGACGTAATCTAGAGAACGTCATTTACTGTCAAAATGACGTCATTGATAAAAAAAGGGTGTGTTTGGTTTATCATATATAAAATATACAAATTCCATTTCGCCGATTACGCTCCATTTCGGTAATTCAAATGAGATGCGAGCCCGCGCATGCGCAGTCAGTGTGCTTAGTGTTTCCGATGCAGTCGGTCCGGGAAACTGGAATCTAAAGAAGATTTTACGATTCCTACGGTCGGATTAGCGGTTTTGGCGGACGTAGTTCGTTTCTATTAACTCCACTGTTATCCGTGTTGGTTTTTCATCGGTTCTGGACGCTGTTCAGATTTTCTTTGGGAAAATATCAAATTTTCCGGCGGACCACGTGGGAAAGACAGGAGAAATTAAATGGCGAATACCGCTAAATCATCGTCGACGACGACCGATTCAAGCAAATCCGATGATCCGAAGTTAGCGAAAGCTCCTTCTAAGAAGACGTCGTCTTCATCTAAATCGTCACCGGCGACGCCGGATAACAGTGAGACGATATTGAAATTACTCTCCGAGATTCGGGATGCGCAGACTAAGTCTGATGCTAAAGTCGACACACTGTCGAAAAGAATGGACGAATTTGAACATTCGTGGAGTTATGACGCATACGACGAAGACTCCTGCTCCTATGCATCAGAGTCAAGTAAACACTACTCCGATGGAGAAATAGAGGATGACAAAAAATCAGAGAGTGATAGGTTTAGCAGCTTATAAAAAAGGTTCAGATCATCTGAAAATTGTGGGCCAGACATTGATTCTAGTCTAGCTAGAAATATTACAGACTTGTTCAGCAATAGTTAGGCAGATACGGCATATGATCGTTCACTTTTTCAGGAAAACACCAAATTTGGCACACATGTAGTATAGACCCATACAAATGGTTTCCTAGGTAGATCCCAAAATCTGACCCTCCTGACGGCCGCCATATTGAATTCCAATATGGCCGCCAATTTTGACTTATTAACAGCAATACCTTCATTATTATGGTAGATATTGACCTACTATTTGTGTCTACACCTATATTTGAAGTACCAGCGGATCAAATGAATTCATGCATGTATGCGTTTGGAATGACCATCTTGGATTTTAAAGATGGCCGCCACTAAGTTCTGCTCTGTTTATATCTTTCGAATCATAACTGATAAAAATGATCTTTCATTGACTTTCAATCACTTTTACGAGCTTTGTTTCAATAAAACCATTTTCAAAAGATTTTGAGTTGGACATTTCAATTTCAAGATGGCCGCCCATAAGTCGACTAGTATTTCATTTATTTTCATCTTTTTACCGCAAAATATAGTTGACATGGTTATAAATGGAGCAGATAAGACATGGCATGGTACAGGTTGTGTTTTAAGCATAAACTTTGAGAAAACATTGCTCATTATGAATATATTGAGATATAAAGTGATACATGTAACCAACAGAAGTTCCTCCTGGCTGCCATATTCTGAAGTGGATGCCATTTAATGAATAATAGTCCTTCAAATGGGTAAATGTTTACTTCAAATGTGTTACCGAGAGTTGAAATTTATTTAAACTTATAATTGAGACTGATTAGTAATTATAAAATGTCCCATTTTTATGATTACGGAATGCATGTTTGTAATTCATATATGGCCGCCGACGAATGGTACTTTTGTTGAACAAAGGACTTATCTGTTGCATTTTATTGCCGTACTGTGAATTTGATATGGTTATGCAATCTTTGAAAAGAAATGTTTGAGAGGACATTAATTTGGGTCTAGTGAAGTCAGTTGCACATCACTTGTCTTATCATTATTTCTAAAATTACAACTGATACATATAATATGTCAATGTATGCCTACATTTCACTTATAGGTGAATTTTAGTAACGTCTCTCACACCTTAAGCGAATGATTTGCTGATTGATATAATACATGTATTGTCTAGACAGACAAAATTGGGGGCAAGTAGTTCCCTCCACCTAAATTTTTAGTGGCTGTCATGCAGGAAGAATGAATGAACGAATAAAAAGATTTATAACTGAATTGAAACTCGGACCTTATGTGTGAGATTAAATCTAGAAGACAAGAACCAGAATGAAATCTGCTGACAAGTATTGCTGCTTCATTTATGAAATGAATGCAGGACAACATTTGTGCGCGTAGTGATAACTTACACAAGATATAGGCTTGCAAAAAATAACGCATGTATCCTTCAAGTATGCGCGCAGCAGATACCTGATCTAGCACCATATTCAGTGACAAAATAGATGGAAGAATACGGAAAAGCAACAATTATGTACATGTACATGGAATCAGGCTGAATATAAATGTATGTTATTTCACATTCTTTCACATTTCTATTAAATTGAACTTTCTGGTGGTTTTTAACTGCCGGTTGTAAAAGGTCTTTTTTTTAAAAAAAATTACATCTTTTTTGTAAATAAATGAAATCTTTCATAAATATATGCATTGTGATATTGTCATAGAATATCAATGAGTAAGAGCAGGAATTGCACAAATAATGTATCTTGCACAATTATTTATTTACAAACTACTATTTATGGTTTTACTTTAATCAAGAGCAGTCGAAGAACTATCGTGTGCCGAATAGTGAAAAAACGCGTGTTGTTGTTTCTACGGCACATATAATCATACAGACAGAAAATCAACAACCAACATGCAATCTTGTACTGGCCCAGTCTTCAACAACACTGCCAATAACATCTCCTTCCATTGCTAGCAATCACAGAAGCACATGCAAAGTTTGAAAGCAATAGCTCAAGCAGAAATAAAGTCATACAGATGTATGCGATTTCACGCAAAAACTTTATCAAGAATTTATAATTATGTCCGAAGATGGCAAATTTTCACGAAATCAATTTTCATATAAACGAATTCTTGCTTAGAGTCTGATACTATAATCACAGAAGCATGTGCAAAGTTTCAGCGCAATAGCTTTTATAAAATCAGATATGGCAGTTGCACATAAAAACTTAACCAAAGCATTTCGACAACGTTGACACCTGGATGTCTGGAATATTTTAACCCCATTTTCTACGAATATTCACGCTAAAAAGGGGACGAAAAGAAGGAATAACTAAATTTGAAGGAATATGTAAGTTTTGTTTGCCAGTCATCTCTTATTTGGTCATGGAACAATATCATAATCACGAAATATGATATTAATCATCGACAAATCCGATTTGTCATTTCTTTTAAAATGAAAAGTAAAACGATTATGATGTTTAGCCCTATATGAACCTACTGTTCATGTAATTATGTATTACTTTCTCTTGTGGTAACCATCTTTGAAACACAACAATATTGTTGATGTGTCACGATTTTTTTTCTGAAATTTACACTTTACATCGTCAACCAGTTATCTCACTATGGCATCCATGTACTATGTTTAAGAAAAGCACAAGATATTCTTTGATATTACAATTTCAACATCAAAACAAGATGCGCTTGTGAAACACAAATGCCCCCGAAATGGCTATTCTTATAAAATGATAATTTTTAGTGTAAAGGGTTGATGAGGGTTAACAAATGACCCTAATGAAGGCCATATTGCACGCAACAGATAGATATCAATAAAATAAGGTTACATGCAAAATTTGAGCTCTGTGTGTCCAAAACTTTCCGAGAAAAATCAAATGTTAAGTTTTCAAACAGACAGACGGCAGACAGATAGACACAATTAAAACAATATACCCCGATCTTTTGATACGGGGGTATAATGAATATTAACAAGCTCTGTTTACAGTCTAAAAGATAACATAACCAGTTGTATATTCAAAAAATTGCTATTTATGTGTATTTATTTATCTATACCATGTATCTTGGAACATGGCAGCCAAACAAAACTGATTTATTTCAAGATAAAACTTGTTTTTACTTCAAGGTTACAAATTTGGAAACATTCCCTTTACTTTTTGCACTTAAATCATAACTCAGACGATTCAATGACTATATGCTCAATTGATAAGTCACGTGTATTGTGAAAGAACGAGAAGAACTCATCCACATAATGGCGCCCATCTTGAAATTCAAAATGACCAACTCGAACCAATTTATGAAGGATCTCATTGAGACAACAGCTGTTCAAAGTGTTGGTGTTAACCCTAAACAGTTGTTTGTATTTATAAAGATTTTCATCAGATATTAACAAAAACATTAATGAGTGGCGGCCATCTATGAAATCCTAGATAGCCGTTCCACATGCATATATGAATGAATTCATTTGATCCGCTGGTACTTCAAATATAGGTGTAGACGCAAAAAGTAAGTCAATATCTGCAATAATAAGGGAGATATTGCTGTTAACAAGTCAAAATTGGCGGCCATTTTTGAATTCAATATGGCGGCCATCAGGGAGGTCAGATTTTGGGATCTACCTAGGAAATCATTTGTATGGCTCTATACTACATGTGTGCCAAATTTCGTGCTTTCCTGAAAAAGTGAACGATTGACCCCAAATTTTGGATATATCTGCCTAACTACAAGGGCATTGACGATGGTCAATATGAGGACTTAATCAAAGATGAAAATTTGCCCAGGCCAAATAATTGCACTGGATTACAAACTGTACGGATGAATAGAGTTATTTGGGACATTATGTCCCGCAAGGCTCAGTCTACGGACGCCAAACTACAAAAATGTGCCACTTCCGTTATCAAATCGTCAGTGATATTAGCTACAACGATAAACAAACTAGTTGATGTTGAAAAAGCCCTGAAAGCCGATGATAACTTGCACTCAGGGGAGATATCCTCTTTCATCGATAATCTAAATGACGCTGTGGCATTGTTGGGCCATGCGAACCACCAAAACTGTATGGTGAGGCGAGACCTCCTAAAACCAGAGCTGAAGAAGGAATTTAGTGTTCTCTGTAATCACAACATACCATATACTGGGTGGTTGTTTGGTGATGACGTCTCGAAAACTGTAAAAGAAATTGAAGACAGTAGTCGCATGGGAAGTAAGGTGCTTTAGTCAAACAAACGGTCAAACAACACGCCTTTGAGAGGACGTTTTAGAGGCTCGTATCGTCACAGACCTTATGTTAATCCTAGTTACCGTAGTCATTATACTCCTTCACACACAGTAACGAGTGATGAGAGAAAAAACTCCCAACAAAGAGCAAAGTATGCCAGACCATAGATATGGTAAGTAAAACACCATTTTTTCAAGCCGGTAGATTGAAAAATTTTGCCTCTGAGTGGGAAAAACTCACCACTGATAAAAAGATACTGGATATAGCAAATCATTTTCATATAGAATTTAAAGATGGAGTTCCTCCACATCAAAATCCATATTTTATACCTACTCAGCATTTTAATGACATAGAATCAAAAATGATAGATCAAGAAATTGATATACTACTTTTGCAAAAGGTTATTAAAGAAGTGCAGTACGAAAGGGGACAATTTTTGTCACCAATTTTTCTTCGGAAAAAGAAAAACGGAGAGTATAGATTTATACGGAATCTAAAGAAATTCAACGAATTTCTGCCTTACAATCATTTTAAAATGGATACATTTGAGACGGCCTTAAATCTCGTAACCAAAGATATGTATTTTTGCTCTGTGGATATAAGGCATGCTTACTATTCTATACCAATTGCAGAGGAACACCAAAAATTTCTCAGATTCTTATGGCGAGGCAAGATTTTTCAATTTACGACTTTAGCTAACGGCCTATGTTGTGGGCCGCTGAAATTCACAAAGCTTATGAAGCCTGTTTATGCCAAATTACATGCAAATGGTCATGTTTGTACTGGCTTTATAGATGATCGTTTTCTAGGGGGTCAAACATTTGAGGAATGTCAAAACACTTTCAAAAGCACGACATCACTTATGAGCACTTTGGGTTTCTGTTTAAACCTTGACAAATCTGTGGTAGTACCTACAAAGAAATTTTGTTACTTAGGCAATCTCATTGTCTCGGAAAAAATGATTGTCACGCTGACAGAGGACAAAAAAGAAAATATCAAAATGGAGTGCTTGAAATTAATTCAATGTCAGAAAGCCCTGATTCGACAAGTCGCCAAAGTTATTGGATTAATGGTCTCTGCATTTTCGGCAGTTGAATTTGGCAAACTTTTTATCGTGAATTGGAACTTGGCAAAATAAGTGCTCTGAAAAGAAGTTTTGGTAATTTTGACACTTACATGAATATCACCCCTAGCATGAAATCAGACCTTTCATGGTGGTATGAAAACATAGAGTTTCAAGTAAGACACATAGGTAGAAAAGACCCAGATGTAACCATTCAAACAGATGCAAGTAAGATAGGCTGGGGTGTTTTGTTTAATGGCTCTGAAATAGGCGGTCGTTGGACAAAACAAGAAAGTTTATACCATATAAATGTATTGGAAATACTTGCTGTCTGGTTTGCCTTAAAATCTTTATCAGAAAATCTTAAAGGCAAACATATTAAAATTATGTCAGACTCTTCTACTACAGTGTGCTTATATTGCCAACATGGGGGGAGTCCGTTCAGTAGATTGTAACAAGGTAGCAAAGCAAATTTGGTCATGGTGTCTTGAAAATAAGGCTTGGATTTCGGTGACTCATATTCCGGGGAAAATTAATCTGGCAGATGCCCCTTCCCGACAATTCAATGGGAATATCTACAGAGAGCGAGGCCTTTCTTCAAAAGCAACCTGCATCATCATGGCCTCCTGGAAACTTCAACCAAGAAGGGATATAAAACATATATACAAAGATGGCTTAGATATTGTTGTGAAAGGAAAATTAGTAAAGTTTCGCCTTCTGTAAATCAAGTTATTGAGTTTTTGACGAGTTTATTTCATGATGGACTAACTTACAGCTCAATTAATACCGCTCGCTCGGCATTTTCAGCCATAGGGATTAAGTGTAAAAACATTCCTGTCGGAGCTCATCCTTTAGTTGTTAGATTCCACAAAGGAGTATTCAATATTAGACCAACAAAATCACAAGTGTTTGGGACGTAGATAAAGTTTTGAACTATTTGCGTAGACTTTCTCCGGTCAAAACTCTGTCTTTAAAAGACCTTACTTTGAAGCTGGTGATGTTGCTGGCTTTGACGAACGGTGCTCGCATAGATAATGTACATAAGTTAAGTGTTAATCAGTTGAGAAAAACAAGTTCAGAGTTTGTTCTTCAGTTTACGGGTTTGATTAAGCAAAGCAGACCAGGATTTGAATTTTCGTTTTTGCGGGTAAAGGCATATCCACCTGATACTCTTCAACGCCGAGGCGTATTGATTATAACCATATGACCTCTGCCGTTTTTGGTACACCAACAGCCTATTTGGTCGTCATAATCTAATTATAGCACATCATTTGAATTATCGAATCAAAATCAATCAGTTTTATCTTGCATGATCATTACGTATACATTACGTCGCTTCTATTTTTAGCTGAAGCCGGTAACATTTGAATTATCGAATCAAACTCATTCAGTTTTATCTTGTTTGATTACGTATACATTACGTCGCTTCTATTTTTGGCTGAAGCCGGTAATTTGAAGCGTCAGCCAAGCATTTCTTGTATCAGAAATTTCGATTGTTTATGAGTATATTGGCGACGATTGGATACCGAAATCCCGCCATGGCCCCGAGATTAGACGTGAAACGACCCCGCGAGAACAGAGCTCATTCTATCGAAATGTAATGTAGGGAGAATGCGCTCTGTTCGTAAGAGAGTAACCCACCTGATAGGAGACTATGTAGTTATTTTGTATTGAAAGAGTACCTGTCCAGAACGAAAAGTATCCGAGGACAGGAAGAATCATTATTAATTAGTTATGTTAAACCACATAAACATGTAACAAAAGACACAGTTGCGCGATGGATTAGAACTGTAATGCAACGTGCCGGTATAAATATACATCAGTTTGGCCCCCACAGTGTTAGGGCTGCTGCTGTATCCAAGGCTATGGAGCGAAATGTACCAATACAAGACATTCTAAAAACTGCAGGATGGTCAAGAGAAAATACTTTTAGGAAATTCTACAATAAGCCTTTTGTCCAGGAGAATAGCTTTCAAAGCTCTGTACTAAAGATTTAAGGTATATATAGATTTAATTTCTCATTTTACCCATATTTTTTGGGGGAATATTTATCAATATTGTGGCTTTAAAGTCTCATTTGAATTACCGAAATGGAGCGTAATCGGCGAAATGGAATTGAAAAATTAAACGAGACTTACCTGTAAGGTGAAGTTTGATTGTAATTCCATGAGTCCGATTAAAGCTCATGGGGGAATTAAAATCCCGCCACCCTCCCTTGATCAATATATTATCAAATTCGTCGAATTTGAGTTGTACATGTAACTTCACAATATTGATAAATTCTTTGAAGACTGACTGCGCATGCGCAGGCTCGCATCTCATTTTAATTCCCTCATGAGCTTTAATCGGACGCATGGAATTACAATCAAACTTCACCTTATAGTCCGGCAGCAAACCAAGATGACCGTGCAATAGCGTCTATAGAAAATGTTTTTACATTTTCTGATAGAGGAAACATAGAAGATTATGAAACCAAGTGATGCCACTCTGGCATCATTGAGCATTTCGCTGGAAACAAGATGGCGGCCAAAGCCAGTTTTTACCATGTGATGGTCTATCTAGCAGTAATCATGCTTCTAAATTGCCCTCAAAATATCATACATAGTATGTAGATTAGAAATAATTATCTATTGATATGGTTTTTAGCTCCACTGGCCTTCAGGCCAGCGGGCTATTGTCATGGCGTTGTGTCCGTCGTGCGTGCGTCCGTCCGTCCGTCCGGTCGTCAACTTTTTCTTTAAAAATCTTCTCCTCAGAAACTACTGGATGGATTTCAACCAAACTTCACAGGAATGATCCTTAGGTGGTCCTCTATCAGATTCCTTCAACTGATTCTGATTGCATCAGAAAGTCTGGAGTTATCTGCCCTTTAATTAAAAAATGGCTGTTTTTACTTTGTTTTCACTCTAGCAACTACAAATATTGACCAATCAGGACTAAACTTGGTCAGAATAGTTGAGACAATAAGATCTTGCCTGAGTGCAATTTTCAACTTGATCTGAATTTTATATCATGAGTTATGTGCCCTTGAAATTGACAAAATTTCCATTTTCGGCTTTATTTTGACTTTGTTTTCACTCTAGCAACTACAAATATTGACCAATCAAGACATAACTTGGTCAGAATGGTGGTGACAATGGGATTTTGCATGGGTGAAATTTCAAGCCTCATCTGAATCTTAAATCTTGATTTATGTGCCCTTGAATTTGACAAAATTGCTGTTTTCGACTTTGTTTTTACTCTCTTTACATCCACATATATTGAACAATCAGGTTAAAACTTTAACCAAGATATAGGTGAAGTTACCATCTTGCTTAAGTGTGATTCTTAGCTTGAAAAAAATATAACATCCTCTGTTAAGTGCCTTTCAATTTGACAAAATTACTAATTGTGACTTTGTTACCACCTGAAACTCACTCTAACCAAGACAAATCTGGGTAACCATTAGATCTTATATGAAGCCTGAAGGTATTTTCAGCTTTCTAGTTACCTCGTTATTGCCCTAAGAACAACAAGTATTGAAAAATCTAGTCAAAACTTGGATTTGATATTGAAAGAATCCAAGGCTTTCTATTTATTAGACAGGCATTTGCAATAGGGTATTTCCCTGAATCTATTTTTAGAACTATCACCTTGAAATCTATTTTTAGAAATATGAAACATTTTGGAGTAAGCAATGGTAGTAATCTACCATTATCCTAAGCTTGAATGTTTTCTCATTTCCTTTTACCCTTTCTCTAATGGCAAACATATAGTTTTACTTTCAGGCCTGTGGAGCGACTCAAGACATTCAGGTCTTCTAGTTCAACTAAAACTAGAGAAAATGAGCCAAAAATGACCAATAAAGGGAAGTAATTCGCTTTAAAATATCTTTTGAAATAAATGATCTTTGGAGTCTGTTTTCGCTCAATTTACCATTTCAATACACCTAGACTTATCAGTTATGATTCCGTCAAGGTTATTTGTATTATATTTGACACCATTTCAAAAGATACATGAAAAACAACAACAATGATGACGACAGCAACAACAGCAACAAGTAAGAGAAAATTAAAGTAAACTGTCATAATTTTGGTCCTCATCTTAAATTCTTACAATTGTCGATCACATATAAATGTATTAAATATGACTCGTAAAGACTGATTATGATTTCTGTATTTTGAAAACAAAATAAACACAATGTTATGTTGTTATTTCATGTATATTTTACTGGACATAGGGCCAAATTAACATTTAGTGTAATCGTGATCTACTTTATTGAAAGCTTCTGTAACTAATTTGATGACCAAACTCTTTTTATATGAATTGACACTAGAACGTACATTTACTTCGAAAACTAACAAAACACATTTATCATCTTTGTGAGAGAAGGAGATAGGAGAATATAGGAGAATGCTAAAACTCTTCGTAAGTCTTGTGGATGTACCCATTTTGAATATTTTTTCTCAAAACTCTCAACATTTTTGGATTTTTGAGCCTAACCAAAGATTCAACTGTAAGACCTAGCTACATGCGCACCTCCGTGTCTGCATTCTGACCGTAGCACGTCCTAAAATCGTCAGTGGCATAGTATGCTGTTCGTCCGAAGCAGACATGATGTTGACATGGTCCAATTATTTGTGACCAGGCCTTAAAATAAGAGTTCGGCCTAAGTACATTCTTGGTCAACGTTAATACATGGAATTGTGTAATTTCTGACATTATGTCACCCTCTACACAGTCTAGGACTTCAGTGAATATCCCAAGGATGAACATCGTTCTGTCTCAATATTCTGAGAAAGGTAATGAACGTTCTATACCAAGTTCGCTTGTGTGATTTTGTGAAATAACATCTTACTAGAAACTCGGCAGCCAGACATATGATGTTCCTGAAAGGGTTCAAGCCTTAAGAGTTTGTTTATTAGTCGACAGCCTCAACAGTCGACAGTCTCCTCCCCCAACGGGCCCCTGACTACCCAGGGGCATGTGTTTGAACATAACCTTCCGATAAACGAATTGTTTCATAATCTGTTATATCATAATTATGTTACTAAGACTGTCTAAGTATGTGCCTCGATCGATTAATATCCCTGAACACAATATGTTTTACCCACCACCCAACAAGTATGTCATGTTCCTCTAATCGTATCCTATGTTCATCACCCAAAGGGCGTGTGCTGATGTTTTCTCTGAGTTGTTTGGAAATATTATGTTGTCAGGAAGGGTTAGCGCTAAGGGCATCTTCATTGAGCCATTTGAGCACAGTCTGAGTGGACTCATGTCACTATGCAGCTTGTCAGTGGTCTGATTCCAACCCTGTTAAAACACCTTAGCGATTTGTAGGGACTGCAGTGCTTATAAAATGGTTTTACAGGTGTGCCATAGTGTAATTACGAGATTTTTATTGTCTATAAGTAGAGAGCCACATTCTAGATCTGTCTATGCAGATTGGAATTTCAAAGTAGCCTATACCAACAAGAATCTGCCAATCAAGATTCTAATCTGGACTAGTCAAAACTAGGATTCCAGTTTGGTCTTGACCAATACTGGATCTGCTTAGGCCGATTCCGGATCCGCCAAGATTCGAATCTTGACTCCGACATAAACATTTATTGGGTTGTTTAATTTAAAATGTTGATTTTTGAAAAAAAAGGTGGCAGATGACATAAACACAGACAAATACTTTTTTCTATTACGGGGCAGGGATCCAAAGTAAGCCAAAAATACCCATCTTGAGTTTGAATTGTAAGTCTAGATGCTTACAGAGTTTCTTGTCAAAATGAATACCATACAATCCAAAGGTTTTAAAGTTATTATATGAATGGTGGACAATTCATGCCGTATCATATTTGCTCTCCCTTAATTTGAGCAACGTACATGTAAGATGCATGGTACATGTATCAGGCCCGTAGGAATAGGGGGGGGGGGGTGTCTAAGCCCCCCAAAGTTGGCAAAAATGCCGAATTTTCCTTATTTCACACAGAAAATTTCAAGAAAATTCAATTTAGCCCCCCTCCCAATATTCAGACACTGAGGCTTTAGCCCCCCATATGAATTTGCTTCCTACGTGCCTGTGCATACGTAAAATAAATGTATGAATATAGGACATGTAGTGAACAACATTTCTAAATTTACCAACATGATCATTTAAATCGGGATTTACTGGTTCAATCTGATCCCAAATGAGAACATGCAACTTGTATTTCCATAACAGCCAAGTTTAATGAAGCTGAGCGATCGGTGTTTTATGGATTGAAGGGACCTATGCTTTATAGTTTTGGCATTTGAAACATTCAGGGAATTATAGATAATCCAAACATGCATACTTGCGCGAGTTCGCATCATTTAGAAATTATATCACTTTAGCCAAGCTTTTTAAGCTTTCTATTGAGAACCATCTGCTAAATGGCACATTTTAATACAGAAACAATCAAAGCTTACGTGATTTCAAAGTTAAGTGATAGCCACCCCCCAACTGCATGTAGATATTCAATAAAGTCAGGTCCTCCATTAAGTTACAACAATGGCATGTAATTTTTAAATAGGTTTAAAAGGTATCCGCATGTATTGAAATATGTACATAACAAATTGAAACAAGATGTGTTGGTGAAACACAAATGCCCCCGAAATGGCCATTTTTGTAAAATGTCAAGTTTTCGTAGAGTAAAGGGTTGATAAGGGTTAATAGATGACCTTGAGGAAGGTCAAATTGCCTCGAACAGATAGATATCATTGAAAGGAAGTTGCATACCAAATTTGAGCTTTGTATGTCAGATACCTTTGGAGAAAAGGCAAATATTTAGTTTTCGGACAGACAGACGGACGGACAGACAGAAACGAGTAAACCAATATGCCCCCGATCTTTCGATACGGGGGCATAAAAAGTAATTATGAACACAACAAAAAGCATGTGGCAAGGGTTTGCTTTTTGTAGCTTCAATATGCGCCTTTTCTCTTTTTTCAGTGAATTACTTCCCTTTATTATGTATTTTAGGCTTAATTTCTATAGTTTTAGTTGAAATATCTCAACAAAGGCTGGTTATTTCTTTTTCTCACAATGTTTATGACGTTTTGAGAGCAACTGAGCAAGGTAATAAGTGCCAGATAGGCTGTTGCATGTGAAAAACTGGTTTTGGCCGCCATCTTGGACGCCATCTTGTTTCTAGCGAAATGCTCAATGATGCCAGAGTGGCATCACTTGGTTTCATAATCTACTATGTTTCCTGTATCAGAAAATGCAAACACATTTTCTATAGACGCTATTGCAAGGATTGGCTCAAAATCTGGGTTTTGCTGCCGGACTATTACAGGTAAGTCTCGTTTATTTTTTCTATTTTCTGACAATTTGATGAAATTTCTTTTGTTCATTTTTTACACATAACCTTCTGTACTGTCAGCGATACAAGGAAGATATAAGTGATATATTGGCCGAGATATATTAGATTTTAAAGGGACATTTCATTCCAATTTCAATTTTTTAAAGTATGTCTTGATGCCAAGATTGGTTATTCTAATGAGTATAAATACTATTAGTTTTTTTAAGTTGTTGCCAATAAGCGAGAAACACGCATTTAAAGTTGAGACATAATCGATAAATTGCATATAAATCCGAACTGTTGTCCACAACAATTCGTTCAATTTTAACACAAAAATATAAATTTCTCGTAAACGGCGCAATATTTTGGCTTGAAATTTTCAGAATTTCCATAAGGAAATGTGCCCTTTCAGATGAAAATAAAAGTAAAATTCATGACAAAAAATTCTGAAATGTCACTTTAAGTGTTACCTTACTTTTGGGACACCCTGTACTACAGTAATGACCGAGTGTTCCGAAAAACTGGAGCATTCCCCCTTAAGGGACGTTTTTCCTGATCCTGGATCAAATCTATTTTTTAAAATGGTGATTTATTGAAAAGTAGGTGAACTTTACGTCTCCATAGCAACATTTCTACAGGATGTTTAAATTATATCTGTGGTGAATTTTAATTCATTGAATTTAAATAATTAATATCATGATTCTATTGATTAGGATAGATTAACCTTTTCCTGTTTCAAAATAATGTGTTCGATACTTGAAATTCACGTCGAGCTTACCTGAGCACGAAGCGCTAAAGGTGAGCTTTTTTATGGTTCAGCGGTCGTGCGTCAAAAACATTAATACCTTGTGTGCACTCTAGAAGAGCTTTTTGTCCAATCAAACTAAAATTTGGTCAGAATGATTGTCACAATAAATTCTCGGACGAGTTTGAAATTGGGTAAACTGGGGTCAAAACCTAGGTCATGGAGTGAAACCTTCGAAAAATATCGTATGCACTATAAAAGCCAATTTCTGTCCTATCAACGTACAATCTGGTGAGAATGGTTGCCTTGATAAAAAAGCATTTTCTTCACCAATTTCATTGTATCCCATTATTAAAGTTTATCATGGGTGAAATGAACAACTTAAAATGATTAATTCCCAATAAAAGTCGATAGAGAATATCTTGAATTATCATCATTGTGGAAGAATTCGCTGTCCGAAGATGGCAACTCAATAGGTAAGATTTTTCTATACTTTTTACAGGACTTTCAGTTTTAGTCCTTTCATCTTTCGCAAGGAAGTTAAATGTTCAACCGTGAATTATTGTCGTACCACCAAAAAGGGATGATATGTCTTTTTCGCATCTTGTTGATGTAGCCAGACTGTTTGCCACATAACCAGTAGAATTTGGATTACAGACTTGAGGAGGCGTTGCAACAGAAATGGCTAGGATGTTTACTTTCGAGTCATTGAAATTTATTTCTGCTGATTTTTGTTAAGCTTGCTGTAATTGCTCACGCTACTGATGTTCTTGTGTCCACGTACTTGCATTGCTTCATTTGGTTGTAGGCCAAGGTCATTACATTTTTAAAGAGTTGTTTTAATAATACTGTGGTTAGTTTTCTGTTTTGATAAAAGTTTCCCATAGGTGAACTTTTCATCATAATTTTCACTCATCCATATATATATATAATAACATGTTAGTGTCTTGTGATATCAAAGTTATCTGGCGAGGTTGGGAGAATTTATCATGACGAGGCTCTGCCGAGTCATGATAATTTCTACCAGCCGAGCCAGATAACTTTGATATCACCAGGCACTTACATGTTATTATATTTATCATGCTACCTATCATCGAAAATCATAATAAATAAATAAAAATAGCTTATTTAACACGTAATTTGGGGTTATTCTAAGATTTTTAACGTATAAATTATTGCGCAACGAAAAAAATCACACAGCAGTATGAAATCAAAATGTCGGCTTCCGATGAATATAGATCTAATTTCACTAGTCATTTACACAGCAATGTTTGAATCCAAAGAATTGTGAATATTGCAGTTGACTTCATTTGCATTTTATAGAATTTTTTGTGTACACAACTGAACTCCAATGTCCGTACAATTATCGTCGCTTCGAAACAGATTTGGATCGCCATTGATGGCGGATCAGTAGTAAAATATTAGGCTATCGTCATGTACGTCATGTACGTGTAATTATCTTGTAATTTGTGTACGACAAGCTTTCAATTCCAAAATATGCATATGCAGAAAATGATAAAACAACTGAAGAACAAATAAAACATAAAGCAATGTTCAGAACGTACCTTTATATTGGTTATTCAATGACAGAACTTTCGGCTTGAGTCAAGAATCTTCACACACACATTTATTATGTCATTCTTTCCTATGGGACATGTATGTCAGTTTCACTTTTCTCAACACAATATAATCTACACAAAACATTGTTTGTAAAAGCCTTTTATATCACTAAATAAATCTTCTATTCTCGAATGCTTATGTAGTTGGTATTTACTTGTAAATTCACAAAAACAAACTTGAAAATGTCACCACTGAAACGTCAACATACTAAAAACACAGATCTGCTCTACACAACATAGTATGACGTCACATGTGACGATGTCACAACTGTTTATGTCTTGGTCTAATTTTAGATCATTGGTGTCACACCAGTCAAATTTTACAAGTCAAATTATATGCAACGAGTTATGAATTCATGAAGGCCCAATAACTTTTACAATTTTGAATTGGCGAGGTTTGAAAAGTAGTTCCAATGAGATCTCGCGAGAGTATGCAAATTAGTTCTAAAAATAAGTGACTGATATAACTTAATGTTATCGGACAGCTGATATCAGGTCAATGTTGACACAATAGCATGATAAATGATTTATTCCCATGGGAAAAGCTTTGAACACCAGTGAATCCTCGTTCGCCATGTCATAGGCTTGATTAATTGATGAAAATGATGGACTGCCATCATATAGCATAGTTGTGGGACGGTTTTTATCTCCACTGGCCTTTGGGGTTTATGTCATGACCATGTGTCCGTCGTGCGTGCGTCCGTGCGTTAACTTTTTTCAAACATCTTCTCCAACACTATTGGAACAATTTCAGCCACACTTCACAGGAATCTTCCTTGCACGAATTTGTTAAATTCCTCTAAAAATAAATTTCATTAAGAACTTCAATTTTGATTAAATGTTCAAAAAATATTCTCCAAAACTA
The DNA here is from genome assembly GCA_963680895.1 of Fragum sueziense. Classification (NCBI taxonomy): domain Eukaryota; kingdom Metazoa; phylum Mollusca; class Bivalvia; order Cardiida; family Cardiidae; genus Fragum; species Fragum sueziense. The sequence continues at coordinate 75,648,317 of OY804593.1, read as the reverse complement.
ACAGACCTATTTCAACCAAAACTCGCAAGAATCCTCCTTGAACGAATTTAAAATTCCTTCAAAAAATAAATTCTGTGGGAGAACTAAGATATTAATTATTTAATTAATTGAATTAAATTTTCGAAATATCTTTAAAAATCTTCTCCAAAACTACTTCCTTGCACGGATCTATTTCAAATTCCTTCAAAAAATAAATTCTCTGGAGAACTTACATGTTAATTGAATTGATTTTTCGATTTTTTTCTTTTTTTATAACCGTATTCTCTAAAACTTCTGGATAAATTACAACCGAACTTCACGGAATATTTTTACATAAATCTCTTCCAAATTCCGTCTAAGATATAAAATCAGAGTAGAACTTAGATTGTGATAAACTGAATTAAATTATTTTTTCGAAGATAGACCTCTATTGTATTCCTTGCAGAATTTGTAGTTTAAAAGTCTGAAAGCCAGTGGAGCGATACAGGGCCATCATGGCTTTCTTGTTTATAGGCGACAATGGAACAGCGTTCAGGATTCTCTTTGTTATTATTTGCTTTCGGTTTGAGTTATCTTTTATTTTTCGGGTAAGTGCAAGTTCCTGATTTAGTATGCTCTTGTATTCTAAAGGTATTTGTCGCCATCTTCGCAAATTGGTCGACAGACGAGAATAGAACAAAACACAAATTCTAGAGTATGAATAAACTGGTTATTGGATGAATTCTCAAATTGATGGCCATGACCAAATATTGTAAATGTACTATAGAAAACAGCAACTTTCTTACTAGAAGAATTCTCAATTATTAGAGTAAATGAATTGGGGATAGCTCAAACCGCCCCAATTCAAATACTGTTAATACAATATGATTGCATGCAACATTTAAAAGATGATATTGTACAAATGAATAAATGAACGCCTAACAATTTAAATAGTACACATTCGAGCACATTGCTCAACGGCCAAAACCAATCCCACACTACCCAATACTAAGTCATTCCAAAACAAAAAGAAGAGAAAAACCATCCCAAACTAAAGTTTAGAGATAACAAACAAAAGACACAAAAAAGAAATAAAAAAAAACATGTAAATGAACAAATATGAGTGCCTTCAAATAGTATAAAGTATTACCAATTAATGAAGGGCTTCCCCAATAAAGTTAAATAGCTTCAACAAGAAAATTACATAAAAATGAAAAAACAAGAGATGTCACTGTAAGATGACAATGCCCACGACACCACTTTGATCGTCATAAGGTCAAGGTCATCCAGGGGCAAGGTCACCAAAGTATGTGCCTACAGAAAGGTAATGTACCAAGGAATGTTGTGGTAAAGTATGAAGCGAATATGTTAAGTAATAAGGAAGTTATGGCCAATGTTAAAGTTTTTGGACGGAATGACGGACGGACAAGTCAAATTTATTATGCCTCCCTATCGGGGGCATAAAAAGATGCAAGTCTCCAAGGGCAAAAAAAGTTGCAAACAACAATTAAATCCCCGAAACATTTAGAAGTATGTCAAAAAGGTTACAAATAGTAACTCAGTTATGTGCCCCAACCCTTATCCAAAAACAAATAAATGTTACTGTTAACCAATAAAAAAGTACAGTCTCTACTTTAAAAAGGGACCCAAACCCAAATGTGGTGAGAAACTACCTCAAACCAATGAATGCTTTAATAGATGAGCAACGGTTTTAATAGAAAACATTCTTAACAATCTTGTTCCCTCTGAGCTCAAATGAAGACCCCCATCTGTAATGGCGAATAAATTCAATTTGGTGGAAAGAATGCAAAAACTTTATTTACCAAAGGATAACTGCTTCAGTCCTATGTCTCTGGACCTAAGTCATGTCTTATCTTCATTAACTCCCTGTAAGCCTTTACTTGGTAAATTGATTCATTGTTTAAACGAGAAAAGATCTGTGAGGGAATACAGCAAATAGAAAAAAATTCGGGGGAGCATATAGTCGCCACGCTGTCCGTCCGTCCACAGCTATGTCTCAGCAGCCCTTGGACCAAATTCAATGACAGTTCTCATATGAACTCCCTGGGATAATCCCTAGAGACATTTTCCTCCGTTTCTTAATTTGAGGCTGCGTCACGGAAAAGGGGGCTTTAATGTAGAAATTAGAATTAATCTTATTTCTCTTCATCAAATTGTCAGAATTTAATAAAATGTTGTGCTTATGTGATAAACGAGATGTTCTAGACCATGTTCTAATAATGTATGTACAAAAATCTGTCATGGGAAAAGGGGGGTTAATGCATGACAGTTTCTTATTTTGTGACAAACACTTTTTCGGGGAGCATAATCCGTCTATGACGGCTCTTGTTTAGATGTAGTTTCAAATCCGATTTTATGTATGATCTAGCCTCGAATATGTCTTTGGTGATCTCATACTAATTAAGTTGATAGATTGAATCCTCCTAAATCCATTACCATACGGAAACATTTTAGAATGTTCCAAATTCAGAGATAATGCAGAAAATTTCAAGTTAATATGAAGTTGTCTTTAAACGACAATCAAATCAATTTGAATGTTGACCAATTGAATCTGAGAGGAAGCTTTTGGTATTAAAGCCAATTTCGAATGCCCGAACACGGTCATATAAAATTAGACCTAAAACGTCTAATTAAAAAATTGAAAGAAGAAATTGTTTACGAAGATACTCTTTCTTCCCTAAATACATTTACAAGAAAATATCCAAATGTTAACACAGGAGAATAACCGTTACAAAACAAACCCTGGTTTTTACTTCCCTAATCAAGGCGGTTTCATAATAAAGAAAGAAGAAAAATACCAAAGACCAGTATGTTTTTTATTAATTTTGTCCATGGTATATTATACGAAATGTTCACATAAAAAAAATCATTTTTTAGACTTCAACATCATTCAATTAAGACAAGCATTATTCGTTTTGTAATGGAAAGTGTTGATTAATGGTTAAAAAGATCTCGCCCACAGCAATTTTCACATTCTCCCCTATTCACAACCAAAGTTTCTATGTGGATTAACCCTCTCCTAACAAGACCTGGTTTTGACGTCCTTAATAGAATAGGCTTGGGAAAAAATTGAAACAACATAAGAAACTGCTGATAACCAGCAGTTTCTTCTTTTGTCTCAATATTTTCTCTGTCATATCTTATACAAATCCTATCTGAAATAACATCTATTTTGTCATTTGTGGCAGTTTTGGAAGTGACTAACCCTAAAGTTTCGTCGTTTCGGAAAGGGTTAATAAGTGATATGTTTCCAAGGTGATTCAAAATCAAATAAAGATATTTTTCCTAATTGGATTATTTTTTAACCATTTCCCAAAGACACATTTTTAATGTCCAATTTGAAAGTTGCTGCAGATGACAAAATTGTTATTAACAAACAAATAATTTGTGTCTGTTATAGCACAGCAAATGTTGAGACAAAAGTAGAAAATGCCGTTTATCAGCATACATTTTATCTTCTTTTGTCTTAATATTTCACCAACCCTTTTCTTTCGGGGACGTCCAAACAATGTATTTTTGGGGAAAGGGTTTAATAATTCCGTAAAGACCGAATCCGGGCCTAGTTCTTTATCGCTCTCAAGAAGTAGTTGTGGAATTTTCAAGCAAGAATACAGCTTTATACAGAAATTTAAGGTTGGTCTATTGTGTGTGTTTTTTTTTTTTTACATATTCCACTAATATTTTTGGCTTGGATATGAAATTCTGTTTAGGTGCGACGATTTATATAATTCGCCAAAAATACGAACTTATAAACTATTCAAGGATACTCCGTCGACTGAACGATACATTGCCCTAAATCTACAGAACTTTCTGTGCTTGCGCAACTTAGATGCGGCTTTTTACCTCTCCGTATAGAGACTGGCCGTTATATAGGAGAAACTCTAAATGATCGCTTATGTACGTATATTCTGCAATGAAAATGTGATCGAAAACGAGAGTCATTTTGCAACCACTTGCTCTTATTATAATCAAATTCGTCATCACATGTTTGATGAGATTATGAAAGTGAATGGTTTCAAAGGCTCTCACTCGATGAACAATTGTGTTATGTAATGTCTAACCATGAGAGGACATTGGCGAAATTTGTTGTAAAAGCATTCGTCTTAAGATCCAAAACCCTTTACATATAATTCATTCTGGAATTAACTCCGGTTTAATTGCATATATATGACCTGCAGATAAATCAGTACGTTGGTCCGACTGTGAGGAGTGAGATCGGTGGGATTAGTCGGGTTATCCGATCTCGGTCCACACAGTTTGACTGTTATCTATATGAAATTAGAATATTCAAGAACATACTTAACTGACCGTGATCTTGTCAGAGGAGAGATATTTGCTCTTAATGAGCGAAATGTCACCTCTCATTAGATCTGCTACTTACCAGCGTTAACCCATTACCAAACGACAAAATTCTAGACTTGTCCAAATTGAAAGGTGTTGCAGACGAAAAGTTCAAAAGATTATTGTCCAATCTTTTTGTCTTTTTGGGTAGAAAACATTGTGGGAAATGAAGAAATTGCTTGTCACAAGCAATTTCTTCATTTTCCACAATGATTTCCAAAGCCATTATCTTGTGGGGAGTCAAAAGGAGTATCTGTGTGATAATGGGTTAATTACGCGGTATATTATGATGAATTAGAATGTACCTTTTATTTCGTTTCGTTAAGGGCAAATCTAATAGTTTGATATGTTTTCACAATGTGAGACTTAAAGTGACATTTCAGAATTTTTTGTCATAAATTTTACTTTTATTTTTATCAGAAAGAGCATATTTCCTTATGGAAATTCTGAAAATTTCAAGCCAAAATATTGCGCCGTTTACGAGAAATTTATATTTTTGTGTTAAAATAGAACAAATCGTTGTGGACAACAGTTCGGATTTATATGCAATTTATCGATTATGTCTCAATTTTAAATGCGTGTTTCTCGCTTATTGGCAACAACTTTTAAAAAAAATAATAGTATTTATACTCATAAGAATAACCAATCTTGGCATCAAGACATACTTTAAAAAAATGAAATTGGAATGAAATGTCCCTTTAACGAGATAACTGTCTGTCTCGTTTTAATACATACACTGAACAGATTTTCTAAACCGCCACGGAATATAACTTTATATAGCTCGATTCATACTTAAGATAGGAGCTTGAAAATTTCAAAAAAAAAGTTTAACTATTTTCAAAAAAGATGTTAAAATTTCATGGAGTTTCCTGAAGGGTAACACAACCAAATTGTAAATTGAAAAGGGCCACCGTCACGTTAAGATTTCACACCAGAAAAAGAAACTGTAATTACGGGAAGTTCCATCCCTCTGTGCCAATAACTCTGCTTGACAACGAGCCCTTATTGAGTTGAAGCTACTTAGCAAGTTCTAAGGTGTGATTCCAGACGCCAAAGCCGCTTGGGTATTTCTTCAACACTTCCGATTGCCTGGAACTTTTGCCAAAACTTGTTGTAATGCATTGTGGTTACATTGTACCATTTCTCCGATTTGAATCGATCAATGCATCAAATTTATGTTATTTTCTGATGACCGTTAACAACAATGTCCACAAATCTTCACCTTTGAATGCTTTGATGGTTATCTACGGAATACAAAAGCGGCTTTAAAAAGAACACGAAAAAACAGTTTGTAAACATTACTTTGTATCCCCTGCAGCAGTAAGCATGCGTCCCAAATCTTTTTATGATTTGAACAACTGATTCACAATTCGTGTCTTTCGTAAAGAAAATTTTACGTGGATCAATAATAATTCGTATGGTGGATAGTAAGGACCATGCTCTGTGGTGCACTTTGGTATGGTTTTGGCGCAACAAAACTTGTTTTAAAGACAACAACAGGAAAACAACCGATACATTCAACATTGATTTCGGCATATCATCACATTTTGATGCATTATGATCTCCTACGGAATACAGTATGTACTAAAAGAACCCGAAAAAAGCAATTTATAAACATATCTTTTATCGGTTGATAAATTGTTTACATGTGCACAAGTCACTATAATAAAAGATTTACTTACTTATATGGGAATGGAAATTGTAATGTTTAAATTTGTTGTTTATATATAATTAAAAAGGGTAGTACTTACAAATTGTGTTTAGCGACAAAACATTTCAATAAGTTTAATGTAATAAATATATGTTCAAAGCGTTAAGAAAAATTAAATGAAATTAAATAAAAGGTTGCTTTTCAACAACAACCTCGTAAGTGCAGCTGAAAACAATCTTTAGTTATTGTGTTTTTGTTGAAGACCGGCGACATTTGATACATTTTCTTTTGATAGACTAGAGCAGAATGTCATAGTTAATTGTAAGGGTCAAATTGTAGATTTCGTCTATTAAAATAAAAATCAACAATCATGAACAAAATTAATTTTGATTCGAAAAGTTATACAATAAGGATGGACGTGCCTTTGCACTTTCACGAAGGTTTCCCTTTAATTAAGCACTCATATGCGTTTGGAATTTCTCTTAAAATAAAGACGAAATATTGCATCGTACAGGTCTTTTATCTGTCTGTCAACATTTATGTTAAAGAACGAGTTTTGTCTATTATCACGTCTCCATTATTGCCAATTACCGTGACTTTTGTGTAATAGTGTAACCAATCGTTGGTGAATTAGGAAATAAAAATTCTGATAATAAGAATCCAGGCAGAGAACAGCATGGTTAAATAATGATCAGCTATACTTGATTATAGTACAGATTTACTGTCTACTAATTATTGGATGAATACGTACATAATTATTTCCACAATCTTTATTTGAATTTTTTCCGATTAATCTTGTAAATATTTACGAGTGGAACCAATATAGTCTGGTAGTCCAAACTCGAAATTTCAGAAGTGGGAGGCCGGAATGTGTATGGACAAAAGTTGTGTTTTTCCGATTGCCCAACATGTAGGCAACATGGTTTGGCCTGTCTGCAGATTCAAATTTGACTCTTAAGGTAAGAACAGGAGTCAAAGGTCATTGAGTGCAAAAATGACATATTTCGCTATTTTTCTGGATATCTAATCCTCAAATCCAAAAGCTAAATCTTTAATGATCAAAAGTTGTATTTTCTAGTTGTCCAGAATGTTCGCTACAAATTTTCACAAGTCTGTATATTCATTATTGGTTCTATAAGGTCAGAAAATGGGTCAAAGGTCACTAAGTGCAAAAATCCTTAAAATTCATATATGTCCTTTTCAAGACATCCATCCGGACATGAAAGTTTGAGTTACGAAAAGCCGAAATTTATTCTAATTATGCAATATGTTAAGGAATTTTTTGGGTCCTGTCTGCAGATTCCCGACTAGTTATTGAGGTCAGAAGATTGGGTCAAAGGTCACTGGGTGCAAACACACTATTTGAAATTATTCCTGATTTGATTTAAAGGTTTTGAACGTTGGTGTTTGCTAATTAAAGAAATCAAAATTGTATTTTATGCCTGCTAAATGTGTAAAAGATATGTTTGCCCATATCTGCAAATTCAAAATTAGAATTAAGAGTTTGTACAAAGGGGTCAAAGGTCAAAGAGTGCAAAAAATAACATATTTGGATATTTGGCCAGATCTCTAATCCTCAAATCTAGAAGCTAAGTCTTTGATGATCCAAAGTTGTGTTTTCTAGTTGTCCAGAATATTTGCTACAAGTTTTGTCAAGTCTGCATATTCATATTGGTTTTATCAGGTCAGAAAGGGGGGGTCAAAGGTCACTAAGTGCAAAAATTCTTAAAATTCATATATGCCCATTTAAAGACTTCAGGACATGAAAGTTTGAGTTATGAATAGCCAAAATTTATGTTTTCTAATTATGAAATATGTTGAGGAATTTTTTGGGTCCTGTCTGCAGATTCCCAACTAGTTATTGAGGTCGGAAAATTGGGTCAAAGGTCACTGAGTGCAAACACACTATTTGAAATTATTCCTGATTTGATTTGAAGGTTTTGAACGTTGGTGTTTGCTAATTAAAGAAATTGGTTATATTTTATGCCTGCTAAATGTGTAAAAGACATGTTTGCGCATATCTACAGATTTGAAATTAGAATCAAGAGTATGTACAACAGAGTCAAAGGTCAAAAAGTGCAGTTTTTGAAACTTTCATATATGTGTGTTCCAAGACTCCCAAACATGGAACGAATACTGTATGTGTAGATATTTTCGCGGAGCGAAATTTTCGCGGTAGGGTCCCATTTTCGAGTTATACAAATATTCACGCAACTTTGAATTCGCGGACAGACAATTTAAGAATTCTTAATTTCGCGCACAGCAAAATGAATGTAAGTGCTGGGTAAATACTCTGTCTTATTTGCAGTATCTTAAACACTCGGGAGTAGGAGATTAAACGGATATTGCTCCACTGTAACTAATTATTTTCTTTAGGCATACTAATAAAGGGTTTGTTACATGCATTTAAAACCAAACAATGACAAACAATTCATTGTCCGATAAAGTGTTAAATGGCCATTCACAGTTTTATTGTTAAATTACTTTTGATACATGTATCTATATTTGCGCAATCATGAATTCGCGGGCCAATGCTCTAGCGCGAATATAGCGAAAATTAGAAGCCCGCGAATATTTCTACACATACAGTAGCTATGAATAGATAATACTTTTCCAGTTTTCCAGTTGCTGTACAATTATGTGTTTGGGATCTTTTGTTTCCTATCTACATATCCTTGGTTGGTTTTTAAGGTACGAAATGGGAGCCAAAGGTCAGCGAGTGCAAGAACACTATATGAAATTAATCCTGGTCCATGAAACGTTTCAAAACATTGGCATAGGCTAATCAATGAATAAAAGTTGTATTTTATGCCTGTCCAATGTACAGATTACATGTTTACCCCTGTTTACGTACTCAAAATTGAAATATTGGGACTCAATAGAGGCCAAAGGTAAAAAAAATGTACTAAAAGGTTAAATAAATTCTCAGAAAATGTGATGTGTATAAAAAAAGATATGCAAAATTGAGGTTTCAATGATACTCATTCTGACAATAACTTTGGTTTAAAGTGTGTTGAAGTAATCACAGTAGAGTTCAATAAGACCAGCATCAAACGATGAAAGTACTGAATAAGGTTATCTTGACCTCGGAAATTAACTGCATGTGTGATCTTGTTACAAAGATTTAGGCAGACTAAACAGAGAAAAATGAAAAACGAAATCGATTGGCAGTGTCTTAATATTTTTTATTACAATACTATAAAACCTTTGTCCAACAATGTATCTGTATAGAAATAATTTGCACAATCAGATTTTGGCTTCATTTTTCATCGTCTAGCTATGTATTGTTAAAAACGACAGAGTCATTGTTGCAGCAATGATCTACATGTTCCTTTTTATATAAATCCTGTAATATTTCTTATCTTAATTTCAGTATTTATTGCGTTCATGTCAAATTACATGTATGCATTTGTCATATAAATTGTTTATTATCCAACCCGTTTTTGGGGTATTGAGACAAAGCACAACTTATTTTTGGTAAAAATGCACCGTGTATGCGTTCAACTTTGTCCTTGCCATCATTTTTATATTATTAAATTGATATCAAATTACTTTGGCAAAACCATTCTCTTCAATGAATGAGTATGTTATCTATACAATTTTGATTAAAGCCAAACTTCAAATCCTTTTGTAAGTACTATACAGCCTTAGGTTCATACCAGGATCTAATTCACAGAGCAAAATCTGTTCCAAAACCTTGTTCAGCTTCGGATATGTGCATCTTGCTTTCACATGACAAGTCCGAAAATACTCATTTTCATTCTTTGATTGAAGTAGGGACTTGATAACAGATCCCTACCGTGTCCACCATAGGAAGACTTCTGTGTGGGTAGAAGAATGCATGTGTCTTCTTCTCCTGACTACAATTACTACAGTATGGATGAATTTTCATATGGTTTTACACAAGTTCTTTCAATGTCTGTAAATTTTTTACACGAGGCACATATTATAATTGTTCTCTTCATTAGTGAAGATAAAACAAAAACTTACAACAAGAGTGAGTATACGTGTTTGTGAATGAACCCAGCAATATGATACAGATTCAAAACCCATATATGCCTTTCACTGTTTATGTGTTTTCCGCAAGGAAGAATCTACTTGCATTCAAAAATAATTTCTATAAAAATACAATAGTATTAAATGTATCCTTGGTTGTAAGTTTGTAAATTTGCATGGAATGATTCAATTCAATCATAGGTTTGTAAGCAATATTTAACAAACTGAGTCAACAGAGTAATGGATAGACCCGTTGCCATCTTTGGGACAGATTTTAAGAAAGAGGTCACATACCAGTAGTGTTTGATTTGTAGCTTAAATGCTTAGTCTGTGCTGTACTGCAGTCTTCGATATGTGTTTGTACATGTACAAATAAACCTTAAAAATGTATTGAAAAAGAGGAATGAACAAGTGAATATCGAAAATGACTATTACCTCTGTTGTAATTTCAATGAAAACTATCTTGGTATTCTAGATGGCTCGATAGCTGTCTTTACCAAGTGAGGATTTTCGGAGATTTGGGTTATAGACCCTAAGTCCACATCTCAGTCTGCTCATTTACATGGCTGATGGCCAACGAGCGCAGAATCATCTTGAACATGAGTTATCATTAAAGGTATATAAACTATATATTATGTGGATATTTTCATATAAAAGAAATCACGAGAAATAATTGTTGTTAAATGCTATATTTCACATGAAACAATATATTTATTTAGATCTAAACATTTGACTTCTCAGAATGGATAAAGTGTCATTCAGTGTTATTTTTAATCAAATCTAGTTCTTTCTTTATTATGGACTATCATTTTCGAACAAAAATACTACCAGATTAAGTACCAATAGAACTTCAATGTTTAATAACTGTTTTTGAGTTCACGTCCATATTTTCAAGCATTTATATCTTTTAAAATGTTTGCACTCTTTGACCTTTGACCTCTATTTTGTTATCTCTAAATCCTAAATTTGAATCTGCATGAAGACAGAGACAAATATTTCATCTACATATTTACTAAATATAACTTCTGTCCAATCATAAGCCAACAAAAGTTTAAAATCTTTATTTTGAACTTTGAATAAATCCAAATAGAGCATTTAGCACTCATTGACCTTCGGTTCCCTTTTCTGACCTTAAAAGCCAGACGGGAGTCTGCAGACAGGAACCAAAAGCTCCTCACCATAATTGGTAACTGAAACATAAAAATATTTCCTATTCATAACTCTTCGTTCCATGTCTGGAAGTCTTGGAATGGACGTATATGACATTCAAGGATTTTTGCACTCAATGACCTTTGACCCCTTGCCTTCATGTTCTTACTTTTATTTTTGAATCTGCAGACAGGGACAACCATGTCATCTACATATCTGACAAACATAAAATACAACTTGTGTCTATTTATAAGCCAATATCATTGCTTTAAAACTTTTAATTTTATCAAGGAATAATTTCAAATAGCTATTCTGCACTCATTGACCTTTGACCCCATTTTCTGACCTTAAAAACTAGCTAGTGGTCTGCAGACAGGAGCCAAAAATTTCCCAAGTATATTTGGTAATTAGAAAACATTAATACTGTCTATTCATAACTCAAAGTTTCATGTCTGCGTGTCTTAGAAACAACATAAATGAATTTTAAGAATTTGTGCACTCAGTGACCTTTGACCCCTGTTCTGACCTCATAGAACCGACAATGAATGCAGACATGGCAAAATGTGTAGCCAACAATCTGGCCAACAAGAAAACACAACTTTCATTCATTCACAAGGAAACTTCTTGGTTCGAGGATTTGAAATGTAACAAAATAGCGATTTTTTACATGTTTGCACTCAGTGACCTTTGACCCCTGTAACTCACCCAAAGGTCAATTGCTGACTTGCAGACAGGGTATTTCTGGTGCAGCAGAAGTTCCTGAACAACCTCCAGTATAAAACTTTACATACACATTCCGGCCTCCCACTTTCGATTTCTAGGCCTCTACCAGAAAAAAACTACCAGACTAATAGTATATTGAATGAGGAACTTACCAATAAACAATGACGATAATCAAAGAAGTGCGACGATAATCAAAGAAGTGCTAATTAGCTCCTTCGTCCGTTACCGTTAAATAAGAAATTAGAAAAAAAGTGGATTACAAAAACAAGTCTAGGATCAAATTCACACCATCAAGATTATCTAACAATTGGAGAAAATTTTAAAACTTAGTATAGCAAAGGCTTCAAAAAAAGATTAAGACAACAGAAGGAAATACCGAAAGCTGGACAGTTTGCCTTTATTCTTTTTATTTTATGCTACAATATATATTATTTTATCTGCGACTGCTTTGAATATAGAACATGATAAAATCTTATTGTAAGCGTAGGATTTATGTCATTTCAGTAACCTAGGTGATGAAAAGATAAAATATTGTATAATAATTATATCATTACTCAAATACGTCAACTACTACCCTTTTCGAAACCGCAAAACTCTGGTATTTTTCCAATAAAATATGTGTCGCAGACAAACAAAGTTTAAGACTGTCAGAGTGAAAATATTATTTGATGCAGTGGGAAATATTCAGAAAAAGGGAGGCAATCCTTTTTGGTAGCGTTTTCTTCATTTTCTTTACGAATTTCAAAGCTTCAGGCCTTTAACACTTCCCCGAAGTTGTGTCAAAGAGTCACCGATTAGGAAAAGGCTGAATTATTTTTAAGGATCAAATCATATCCAGGTGATTTCTTAGACCAGAATACTCGAATATAATTGTGGATGTTTCAAGATTGATAAACAATAAATTTAAGGTATGTTATGTCTGTAATGCTTTTTATGCCCCCAGTATCGAAAGATCGGTTGCATATTGTTTTACTCGTGTCCGTCTGTCTGTCCGTCTATCTGTCCGAAAACTTAACATTGGCCTTTTCTCCAAAAGTATTTGACATACAAAGCTGAATTTTGGTATGTATTTCCTTTTTAATGATATTTATCTGTTCCTGGCATTATGACCTTCCTCAAGGTCATCCCTTAACCTTTATTAACCTTTATTAACATGTAAACTTAATATTTTACATAAATAGCCATTTCGGGGGCATTCGTGTTTCACAAACATCTTGTGTCTAGAAGGGTCGGCTGATGAGTATACACATTTAACCCATTACCAAACGACAAATTTTTAACCTGTCCAAACTCAAAGATATTGCAGACGACAATTCCAAGTGCTTAAAATGTGTTGGTCTTTTGGGGTAGCAAACATCGTGGGAAATGGAGAAATTGCTTGTCACAAGCAATTTCTTCATTTTCCACAATGTTTTCAAGTAAAAATCTTATAGGGAGTCACAAAAGAGTTACTGTGTGGTAATGGTTAAATAAAGAGTAATGGCTTCAATGTGCAATGTCACTTAGTGGTCATTAAACCCTATGTTGTGGGTATTCCATTGAATCGCCTCATCGAGGCGATTGAAATCAGTACCAACACATAGGGCATGGTGTAAAATGCCAATTAAGAATGTCTTAACCCCCTCCGTCTAATCTTGCTGCGGGATTAATTTGAAAGTGTAATATCGTCGGTCATAATGCAAAACCTCGTATCTCTTTGGGGAAAGTTTTAGGGGTAAAGGAAAAACTTAAATAACTTTTTCGAAATCAAAATGTTTTTTCTGGACATTCGGAGATATTGTTAACATATAAATTGTCATTATTACTGATAAATCAAAATTTTCTAGCTCTATTACTTGGCATACAATATTTTACTTTGAAATACGCAAAAATCGACATACGAGGATTTGCACCGACGAAACGCTGTTGTTTTATTACACTTTTCTTGTATGCAACATGTTTGATGTCAGAATAAAGTGGAATAGTACGTCTGATTAAATGTTATAAGGTGTCGCATTTCTTTAGAAACTTCTTTATTACAACTTGTTTTGAGCTGAATGTGCGTGCTTTTAAAGCAACGAAACGCTTTCTTTCATCATTTATGCACCCGTAACTTGAATTGCCCGATTAGTAAGAGATTCTATGTTCAAGGGACATTCCTTACTTGCAGGATCTTCGCACGCCAAGGGTGAAATCAACGATGTTACGTCGTGTCTGTGTTAAAGGATTTAGTCCAATTGTCAAAGTGTCGTGACAAGCAATGTCATTGGATGCGATGCAATATTAGCGATACCAATCAATTGCATTGACACATCTGGTTGTTATTTGTAAGCAATGCGTGGCCATGGGTTGGAAAATAAATTGAAATTGCAGTTTGATAATATGAAGATGGGCGATTTTCTCCTGCTTTTTTTTTAATTTTTATTCGACAGACCTATATGCTTATGACAACTCGACAAACCAGCAAAATCTTACTGATTCGAATGCAAAAGAAAAGGCGTGGTGACGACATCATTAAAGGGACATAACATTCCAATGTCATCTTTTTAAAGTATGTCTCCATGCACAGATTGGTTATCCTAATGCATATCAATGTTATCTGTTTTTTAAGTTATTATTTATAAGCGAAAATACTGTTGTGGACAACAATTTGATTAATTGTAGGACAAAAATATATATTTCTTGTAAACGGCGCGATATTTTCGCTTGAAATATTCAGAACTTTCATAAGAAAATATGCTATTTCATATAAAAACAAAAGTAAAATTTATGAAAAAATATCGTGAAATGTCACTTTCGCAATTCATAACGTTTGATTGGTTGCTACTCTATCTCAATCAGCGCGTCGCGATACCATGATGTACAAACAAAATATTTGAACACTCGATAATACAAACAGTGGTAACTCTGTTTAATATTTCACACAGGTCAACCAGTTGTAGTGACGGCAGATGAAAGTAAAAAAAAAATGACAGCTTATATCTGTCGTCGACGCAACCGGTTGACGGGCGTGTATGTCGCGGGTATTGAATAAAGGACGGTGCTTTGTAATATTACAGCGCGTAATGGAAAACGCCATACACAAACAACTGCTGTACGTACTTTATGACTCACTCTCATGACATACTCATAATAAAGATTTGTGCTTTGTCAATTATCTATGATTTTTAAACGTAACCGGTCATCGACGGGGTAGATTACCCCTAGTGAAAACAACGTGTGTGTTAGATTTGTCTATTGAAGAGCTAATAATGTATAGAAATGGCTTTTCATTTAATATTTCTTGTACGAAACTAATTTCAGACAAGCGTAAAATTTCAGCTGATAGATGACAATTTTGATACATGTATGATATATGCATATCGTTTTTATTGCAGATGAACGAGACCAACTCAAATTCCGATCAAACGGGTCGTAGGTCAATAGTTACAGTTGTAATTGCAGTTTCGTCAAGCTGTGTAATATGGACCGTTTGTGCAAATTTGGTTATTCTGGTTTGTTTCTATCGGAACAGAGGAAAACCTTGGACCACCTTTAGTAGACTGTCGTGCAGCATGTGTATCAGTGATTTATTGGTAGCATGTGTCTGGCTACCTACGCTGCTTCGTGCAAGGATAAATGTGACCATATGCCTCGTGTTAATCTATCTTATAACATCAATACAAAGTGTGAGCATTTTTCATGTACTTGGAATATGCATTTTAAGAAATATCAAACTAACTAGGAGCCATGTCAACGTAATCGGGAGATCGCCATTGAAATATACCATTTACATCGCGGCATCATCCTGGTGTATACCCTTAACGGCAATACTAGTTCCTGTATTGTTCTGGTCAAATATCAGTAACACAGAGACGCAATGTAATATTAAAGCAATATTCGGTGAGTCTTGCATACAGTTTACAACGTATTTTGCAGGTTTCATTTTCGTATCTCAAAGTTTGACGAATATTATCTATCTAGTGACGGTGCTTAGAATGTGGCTGAATAATCGAAAACGTATTCTACCCCATACATCAGAGCCTAATAATAGTCCTTCAAATCTAGCATCAGGTCAAGAACGATCTATAGCTAGAACGTCTAGACGGTGTGTCGATTCACTTAATCCAACCAAAGAAACGTCTTTGACACATATCGTGTCCTCCACATCAATGACATATCCAATTGGTGATACACGTTGGGCACGATCAGATCCAAAAATATCTACACAACCTATGGCCTGCACATCCAGGGAAAATCAATTTGAAAATAATACAAACGTAGATTACATGACTAAGATATCTGGTACAGAATCCACTAACAACCAACCTGGCACTAATAACACAAGTACATCTTCAACAGCAATTGTGAAGATCTCAAAATCCAGTGCGAGAAACCAAAAAGCCAAACAATCTGAAGCAGCGATGTCTTCATCAGCTCCTTCTAGTGTTGCAGTAAAGCGCCAGAAACGTGTGTTTGGAACAATCGGGATACTGTTGCTGCTCTTCAACATTTTCACGATTCCTGTTCCTACAATAGGCCTTTGTATGGCACTAGGAGTACCAATCAATCTGAACATTATGTTCGTAGCAAATACGATGTTCATCTTAAACTCGGGTTTAAACCCCATCGTGTACGCAACCCGAATAACGCCGTTGCGAGTCGCAATTAAGCAGTTGTTTTTTGACATTTTAAAAGTGTTACATCTTCGTCGGGAGAACTGACTGATCTCTGTCAATCACGTTTTATCGTGTATAGTGTACCTAAATTATACCGGGACATCTACATTTCCTAAGCCAAAATATGTTTATAGCAGAACGTCTGAAGAAAACATTGCCGAAGTGGAATCATTATATATGCATTTGTCCCAAGGGGATTTTCCGGATCTGTAATTGATACTATTCACAATGTATTTTTCTAGTTATTTTTATAAATCTACTGTGTATGAGAGACCACATTGTAATATTTTTTTCGATTTGATTCAACACCTTGACTCGACAATTCTTTAGCAAAATATGGACCAATATCTCGAAAAAAATCTTGAAAATATTATTTTATGTTTAAACGAATCAATTGATATTCGAAATGGCTATTTCAGAAATTAAACCGTTAATAGAAAAACAATGCGTTATGGTTTATCTTACAAAGATATGATATATAAATCTAACACTACCCAAAACGAAATTATACAAGCTTAAGGACAGATCCTCCAGTTGTTTCTGCGCAACTTACTGCGCATATCCTAAATAACGAAAATAAAGCTGTTTAAGTAATTGACCTTTTCAGCAAATGTATTTTTACATTTAGTTAATGTTTGGTTTATAAATGACAAGACCCTTTTCGGTTATTTCAATTTTCTCTGTTTGGTCAATTAAAGTGTAATAATACTCGGATGGTACATTTTACTTTCTGTTACGCGTTCAAAATGTGGCGTTAACGATAGGAAACGGAGCAACAAAAGCAAAGTGGTGTTTTTATGAGCTAGTCCGCTTCAGATGGACACAAAAGATGACACTTTCTATTATCTAAAGCTGGTAATAAGGAAGAAAATGGATAAAAGTAGTGAAACAATTTCGGACAGAGCTGCAAAAAGTAAACCAAATTTTACTTATAACTAAGAAAAACGCTTGGTTTGATATATTTTTCTTTGTTTGTTTTTGTAGGTATGACCAAGCACTATGTCTATACCAAAAAAGAAAAAATTCTTACCGCTGGAATATTTTTTATTATCAGAAACGTTGCGAAAAAAGAGCAATTTCAGCTACTTTTGAAAGAATGATTTACCAAAAATTTCAAAATCATCAATAAATTTTCCCAAATTGATACTCATTTATACAGAATAAAACATATTGAACACAATAAATACTTATTTATGTAATGCTTGTCATTTCGAACACCTTTTTTGTGGGAATTTAAGTGACACCTCATGTTTGCATTTTTAGACAAGAGTAGTCTCCCTTGAAATCCAATAACTTTTTAATTCGCTTGGTGACCTATAGTTTTTAAGTCATTTTTTTACTTCTCATATATTAAGATATCAGTACAGAAAAAATAAAAAAAATCTTACCGTAGGAAATAAATGGAGGATCTGTCCTTAAGGCAAATACATTTTTTTTTGTTTAAAAAAAAATATTATGTACAAACTTTTATTCATAAAATGGCACAGACTTAAAACATGCTTCGAATAATCTGTAAACAAGAGCCGTCATAGACTGATTATGCTCCTCGAATAAGTGTTTGTCACAAAATAAAAACTATCATACATTTAGCCCCCTTTTTCCATGGCAGATTGTCTGTATACACATCACTTATAGAATATGGTCTAGAACATCTCATTTATCAATCTTAGCACAATGGAAACTGGGGGTTCTAGCTAGTGCTGCTGAAAAAATTAAACTATGTTTCTGGTAAAAATGATAGGCATTGTCATGAAACCTGTTTTTCATGCACTGAAACGGATTCCATTGTGATGGAGCACATGCATACAGTACAGAACATCATCTTGACGTCATAGACCACATCGAGATACAGAACATCATGAATTTGACAGTGGAGGCGGAGCATGAGCGCTATTGGATGGATCCAATGCTGAACGGAAAACATTTAAAAAAATATTTTGGGAAAAGTAGAAATTGCTTGTCACGAACAATTTCAATTTTCCCATGATACATTCTCATTAAATCTATGTCAGAATGGACCTAAAGAAAAAATTAAAGGTTTCATTGCATTTGGCTGTAATGGTGTTTATCATTGTTTCCAACAATCCTTCATTTATATCATGGCGACAGTACACTAATTCATGATTCTGGTCTACCAGTACTTGGCTGGACTCTGAAGTGTACTGCCAAAATACACTCCCCTGAGATCAAGTAGTTTGGGCGAGAGCTTCATTGAAAACTACATGAAACCTTTCTAAAACAGCAAAATATGGGGGTGATCCAATTTGAAAGCTGCTGCAGACCACAAAATGGATATTACAAAATAAGCATTTATGCACAATGCAACAGAACATTTTAAGGCTAAAGGAGAATATGATGATTATCGCATTTGCCACAATTTTTCCCCAAGCTTTTTTATTACAAGGGACGTCTAAACCAGGTCTCGTTGGGAAAAGGGTTAACCCATTATCAAAAATTGAAAATGGGTTCCAATATGATTTGTTGGGGTTTAAGGCCTCTTTCAACTGCTACGGTCATATCTCGGCGGCTGGTGCATCTAACCATGGACTCGTTGCCTTTTATCACCAGTATTACTACAACATCCTTACCGAGCCTCCAGCTGCTCTCAAACTAATGTTAATGATTAACAAACATTGGGAGACAATAGTCAGAAAGGATGTTTGCCGCGACCGGGGATCGAATCCGGGACCTAATGAATGAGTCGGATGCGCTACCAACTGCGCCATGGCTGCGGCAGTGTTCCAATTTGAATGATTTTACAGAAAACAATTTCAAGTGAATGAAATTCTGCATATTTTGGCATTTCTAGCTAGAAAACATTGGGGAAACTGATGAAATGTCACAAGCAATTTCTTCAGTTTCCAATGTTTTCCAAAGCCATTATCCTGTAGGGAGTCAAAAGAGATATTGTGTGAAATGGGTTAATAAACAAAAATGATTTTATAATTCAATTAAGAATCCAGATGGACCAGTTTATTGAAAAATCAGAACTATTTCAACAACTTCATTTTTCAAGAATCAAAATCTGTTATTTCTCCATGCGCTCTATCTCAATACAAGTCACCGTCTGAAATAAAAGAAAAATATAATTTCAGTTTTTCTTAATGTAGCTTACAATTCATATTTTAAGGATCCTTGTAATGTGATGAGGTGATTGTTAGTTTAATATGATTTTTCTACTTAAAAGTTCTAAACAATGAAATCTTGTAATTTTTTTTCCATAAAACAATAGTCTGTCAGGAAAAGATGCTCACCAGAAAATGAACAGCAAAGAGTTCGGCCGATCATATCAATATGAGGTGCCCTTATTCTTCTTACAACATCCTCTATAATAGTGTGCTTTATATCCCCCTGCTTGTACCATTTCTTCTTATATTTCTGATAGAAAATGATCCATGGCCAGGCAATACAAATACAAATACAGGATTTAACCCGTTCCCAAACCACAAAATGTTAGGGTGATCCACTTCAGAAACTGCCACAAATGACAAAATGGAAGTTGTTAACGATAGAATTTGTGTTAAATATGGCATAGAAAATATAAAGACAAAAGGAGAAACTGCTGGTTATCAACAGTTTCTTCTTTTGTTCCAATGCTTTTTCCATTAGTGACGTCAAAATCAGGACTTGTTTGGAAAAGGATTAAAATGCTGAGAATTGAATATGTTTTTTTCTAAATTTATACAACAGAAAGTGTGTAGAAGTAACAAAGTTCCATTATCATTTTACAGTTAGTATTTTATGTTTCAAGATACTTAACGAAGTGTTTATAACATAACATAGAAATTACTATGTAATTAAATGTAACACAGCCCGAAAAATATCAACAGACTTGGAATCAAAACAACGGGAAATTTCTGTCCCAAAGAGAACATATCGATATAAAAGTTAAGTCTATAGCAAGACCGTACCAACACCTCACATAATTCTCATTCTCTTAAATGATCATTGTTTAAAAAAAAATGATAATTCTAACCCCAGAGAAATTAATAGAAATTAACTGTTGAAAAATTTAAATTCCCAAAATACATGTAATAAAACGTTTTAAAATAAAACAGAAAAGAGTAAGCCAACAACTCAATATCCTTTCTCTCATACAGACTCATTTCAATGCACTCAATATGTTTCACATAAATCCTGATCTGTGGAAATCCATAATTGTTATGCCTTATACCAGACCACAGATTAGCAGCAACAGCACAAAACCTGGGCCATCCGCAAGCCGGCTGATCTGGTTTTATGTTGTTTACATAGGTATTTTCATAGTAACCTCTATGAGCAAAAGGAATGAAAAATAACTTTACTACAGCAGTTATCATTTAACAAGGAGATATTCTCCGTGTTAAACCTTTCAATAATAAACAGTTATGAACTAACTTCAATTATCATGATCATAAAAGGTAAATTATAAACTGTACTCGATCCAAACTCCGAGAAATGATTAACAGCTATTAGGCATGGGGTAAACATAAAAATTTGTTGTTACATTTCAGTTGAACAAAAATCTATACACATTTAGTTATTTTATCATCAAATCGATTATTAGAATAACCAAAATTGGCCATTTAACATATGCCTAATTAGACATCGTGTAAAACTTCACCTGCAGAAAGTAATAGGCATTTTATGTAAAAAAAACTCATTCCAAATGACTAAAAGCATCGCATGAACAGTATAAAACTTGATCAGACTGCGAACTACTCGCAAGGTCTGGTTTCACCCTGTCAGCATAGAAAATTCATGGTAACCTGTTTGTGGTAAAAGGTTAGATTATATAACCTAAAAACTTACTGAGTTGCATCTCCTCCATTCTGACTAGTACCACTGCCCACTGGTTGGACACCATTGTTACCACTATCGTTGTTACTATTGTCCACTGGTTGGACACCATTGTTACCACTATCGTTGTTACCACTGTCCACTGGTTGGACACCATTGTTACCACTATCGTTGTTACTACTGTCCACTGGTTGGACACCATTGTTACCACTATCGTTGTTACCACTGTCCACTGGTTGGACACCATTGTTACCACTATCGTTGGTACCACTGTCCACTGGTTGGACACCATTGTTACCACTATCGTTGTTACCACTGGTTGGACACCATTGTTACCACTATCGTTGTTACCACTGTCCACTGGTTGGACACCATTGTTACCACTATCGTTGGTACCACTGTCCACTGGTTGGACACCAGTGTTACCACTATCGTTGTTACTACTGTCCACTGGTTGGACACCACTGTTACCACTATCGTTGTTACCACTGTCCACTGGTTGGACACCATTGTTACCACTATCGTTGTTACCACTGTCCACTGGTTGGACACCACTGTTACCACTATCGTTGTTACCACTGTCCACTGGTTGGACACCATTGTTACCACTATCGTTGTTACTACTGTCCACTGGTTGGACACCATTGTTACCACTATCGTTGTTACTACTGTCCACTGGTTGGACACCATTGTTACCACTATCGTTGTTAGAGTGACCCCAGTCTACTGTTTGCTTCCGGGTCGTTGTAGAAAATAGTCCAAGAATTTTTATACGCCGCCGGAGGCGGACGTATATTGGCGTCATCTTCTCCGTCTGTCCATCCGTACGTCCGTCCACTTTTCTTGTCAACGCAACTCCTCCTAAGTTTCTGGCTGGATCTTCTTGAAACTTGGTCAATGTTATCACCTCAATTGGTAGATGTGCATGAAAGAAGGATTTTATGGTTCATTGATTTTTGCCTGAGTTATGCCCCCTTAAAACTTCGTCTCTGGAGCGGCGTATTTTGTGACCATGGCACTCTTGTTTGTCTCTGCACGCAGAGGGCTGCTTGGAGTGTTAAACAATAGTTTAAGTACTGTTTTCTTTGATAATTTAGTATTTTTGCATCTGCTCTTTGGTTTTATAGCATATTTTTTGCATTATTTGCAGGACTACTTTCTGCGGATACTTCCCAAAATTGTACATGTACTTTGGCTGAAAACAGCCGTTCTAAAGTGAAAGTAAATAGTGGTCCTGTTCTTTGTTGGATAGTTTCAGATTTTCCTTCTCAACCTATATTAAAACCGCCATAAAAAGAGAGTATAGAAGCAGTAGATGAAGCAACCCAAGTCACGGGTGCCCACGAATGTTGTGGCATGTGCTGTGACAGCGGTAAGTTGACCATTTTTAACATAGGCTAAAGAAGGGAAAATTTACGCCGGTGTCACTCCTGTTACCACTGTCCACTGGTTGGAATGTAATAAGTTGGGGGACAAAGTCCATTGCATGATTTACTTCCATATCGTCGAAAACAGTTTGACTTATCATTTCCAAGGAAATTTCACTCATGCTTATGCTAAAATCAAGACCATCAATGCTCGATTCGTGGCTGTCTTGGACAAAAGCGTCATCTTCCAATTCGTCATTCTTGTTAATAATCTGGGTCTGTAAGGGAAGGACAGGCTGATTAGGGACCCAGTGCTCCTCCCTCATTTCCCTGATTCTGCAACTTGTCCACATCATAAAAACAGTGTCGTTGGACCTTCTGATCCTAGGATACATTTCCCTTTTGAGATGTTTTCGGACTGCCATATTCCCTTTTTCCGGGTAGACAGCAAAAAGCTTACATTGCAACACACTGGCCAAGACAAAAAGATGCCATCCATTGCCGTAGGCTCCTGGTTTGACAAATTTCATAGCATCTTGTCGAAATATATCTCTTTCGATGTTTGATGTAATATGATCTCCTGGAGTGTAACTGTCGGAATACATGACAAAGTTATTGACTACCTTCTTGTCAATAGTGCCCTTTCTCAGATATTCTTCATCCAAATAAACCTTCTCATTCAAAACCATTTCAAGCACCATACGAGTTCTTATTTCTAGATGTTCTTCTTCGTCACCAAATGCTAGTACACTCCCAGTGCGGGGTAGACAATTGCTATCGCCCTGAACGTACACTGGATACTGGACAGTCTCTTTACATGGTTCATCCTGAGGCCAGAGATCTAGAGAGTTTTTATCTACCACTTTATTGGTACTTACAACGCTGTGAGTCGAGGATCTAACTATAGGAAATTCGTTGACTGCTTTCTCATGCTGTAGACATTTGGCTTGTAGTTCTTCATATGATTTTGCTGTTTGAAGATCATCTATTATCTAAAAACTGTTTTGCGCACATCAAAATCCTCAAGTTGAACAAGTGAATTTGGTGCGCTAACCTCAGTCTAACCTCAGTCTGCACCTCATGTTCTCTAACCTCAGTCTGCACCTTATGTTCTCTAACCTCAGTCTGCACCTCACGTTCTCTAACCTCAGTCTAACCTCAGTCTGCAACTCATGTTCTCTAACCTCAGTCTGCACCTCATGTTCTCTAACCTCAGTCTGCACCTCATGTTCTCTAACCTCAGTCTAACCTCAGTCTGCACCTTATGTTCTCTAACCTCAGTCTGCACCTCATGTTCTCTAACCTCAGTCCGCCACGGCCTTAGCGCAGTTGGTAGCGCATCTTACCCTCATTCGAGAGGTCCCGGGTTCGATACCCGGCCGCGGCTAATACCCTTTCTGACAAAATTGTCACCCACCAATGGGTTTGAAATCGTTAACCTAAGTGGGCGAGCAGTTGGAGGCTCGGTAAGGGTGTTGTGGTAGTACTGGTTTGACAAACAACAGGAATCCATGGGTAGGTGCTCCAGCCACCGCGATATGACCCTGGTAGTTGAAAACGGCGTAAACCCCCAATAAACTCAAACTAACCTCAGTCTGCACCTCATGTTCTCAAACCTCAGTCTGCACCTCATGTTCTCTAACCTCAGTCTGCACCTCATGTTCTCTAACCTCATGTTGTCTAACCTCAGTCTGCAACTCATGTTCTCTAACCTCAGTCTAACCTCAGTATGCACCTCATGTTCTTTAACCTCAGTCTAACCTCATGTTCTCTAACCTCAGTCTGCACCTCATGTTATCTAACCTCAGTCTGCACCTCATGTTCTCTAACCTCAGTATGCACCTCATGTTCTCTTACCTCAGATTGCGCCTCAGGTTCTGTCTCAATGTTGATGTCTGTGTTGAACTTCTTTTTCTTTTTGTTAGCGCTTGAATTCTTTGGTATGGTTTCAGTTTTCAAAAGGTTTTTTTTTTCAACTCAGTCATCCACCAGATCACCATTTCGACAAACAGATCCATTCTCATCCTCATCTAAGCAAACACTGCAGGTACAGGAGACCCTCCTCGTTAAAATTCTTCCACTTGCGACTGATTTTACTCAATGGAGCCGTCTTGTTCCCTGTATAGTTAATACTTTTGGTAAAGGCCGCTCACGCATAACTTCTTGTTTGTCTACAAATACAAATATTCTTTTAAATGTGGCATCGTCTTTGGTCATTTTTTTTCTGAAGTGAAAATATCATGGTCATTTGAAAGAACATTTCCGGCAGTAACTGCCCTGTTCAAAGCAATCTTGACAACACCACTACAGCCATCTGCTGGCCCCTTTCAATGTCCAGATCCAAAGAAATGACGTTCTACTTCAATATTTAGGCCATCTTTGTAATTGCTAATGTCCATAAACGGAATTCTGGATTTGTATTGACTGGAGCACAGTGAATTGGACGATCTTTCCTGGTGCTAAAGTACAACTTTCTTTTAACAACTCTACACAAATCAAATGAAACTTACCAAGTGAACTCCCTATGACAAAATGCCGATGTACTTCTCCTGGTTTTTTGGATTTGAGGCCTCGTCATGGGAAAAGGGGACTTAAGGTTAAATACAGTTTTTCTCTAATTTCTCTTAGTCTAATGGTCAGAATTTGATGAAATTTCATATTTGAGTAGCAAATCAGATGCCCTTAACAATAAACTATTTAAAATTTGCGTATACAAAATATGTCATGCAAAAAGGGGGTTTAACATTTGTTAGCTTTATATTAGCTCTGCATGGCATATATTTATTGTGACAATGCCTTATTCGGGGAGCATTGTCCGTCTCTGACGGCTCTTGTATTTTCTTGCTTTCCCACTGATACCAGTTGACAGTTTCTGGTTTCTTTACAACTGAACTGAAGTGATCCTTCAGTTTGTATGCACCACAATGGGTACAGTTTCTTTCTATGCATTTGATCTTTGGAGCACCTTGTCCTTGGCAAAGTGTAAGATTATTGACCTCATATTTATTGTTAGTAGATGTTTTCCCACAAGCAGTTTTGTGATTGTTTAATACCTTTAGTTTCATTTCAATATTAATACATTTTTCACAGAGACACTGTCTGAGTTTCCCTTTTTTCAAGGGGACTACATTTTTGGGTTTCAACTTCCAAAACTTGCTCTTCTAGATCTTCACATTTTTTGGATTTAAAAGCCTTGTAGGCTTCTCTCTTTGTTAGATTCAGAAAATATTTTGCCTTTAAGTCTTTATTTATCTTCTTTTTGTCCGGGTTATTGACTTCTGGTCTGATGAAGAAATCTTTAACATCTTTTACGGTAGTGCTGGTTAATGCGTCACTTCTTGTTTTCCGATCGTCACTTTCCTTTGTAGACCATTTCAGCATGGTTTTGTATCTAATACCCAACTATACGGGTGCGTTTATAAGTTTTCTGTATTTCTTGAGTTAGTCTACCTACCAATTCTGAAAAAGTGGCTAGAAAACATTTTCGTAGGCATTTTTTGAACATGGAGTTTTGATGTATTATTTGCAAAGTATAAGGCTTGCCTGATTTGCTTAGACCGGTAGTCGCCTCCAGTCGGCCGTATTAAGGTCACAAAACCAGGTCAAAGGTCATTGGGTGCAAAATTCACATAAGCCCCCTTTAAATGCGTATAACTCTGTCAATTATATGTCTAAATGCACGGAAACGGTTTTAAATGAAAGCCCAATAAATTGTCTTGCATATAAAATATAGTTAATGATACTTTTCTCATTTGCACATTCATTAATATTTGGCAAAATGCAAAAAATGGCCAAAAATGTGCAAAATTTGAACGCAGTGTAAATGGAAATCATGCTGCATGTGAAAAATTATTGCGATTTCAATTACACAAACACGTTCAAAAATGTCTATAAACCCTTAGCAAACATTTAAAATCGAGTTTGATGGTAAAAAGTCACTATTTCTATATGCAGGTACAGCTCGAAGTCAGCTGGGGTCACGATTTGTAACGATCATTGCTTTTACACAGTGTACACGGCATTTCAACAGTATTGATGGAACTTAAATGATATCATTTCTTTTGTCTGGATATTGACTCTAAATAGATTATATTAGTATATACCTGCAAAATAACATTTAAAACAATGACTTTCACGGTGTAAATGTTAAAAAAGTGAGTAAGAGTTACCCCACCCACTCAAATAACCTAGGAATTTGGTACAATTTACTGTGGCGACCAAAACATTACAAGTAATGTAATGAATAAACATTTAACAATCTAGAACAATTTGTCTTTTGCATAAAAAAGAAAAAAACTCACTTGTTCGGAAATGGTTGACATTGTTTCACGAAGAACACATAGGCCTAGGCCTACTACGCCTCTCCACCTATAAATTCTGATGGGTTACTGTACACTAAAAAGCCTCAGATTGGAAAGACTGGATGCATAACTACAATCCATTAGACAAAGAAAAGCTTATTCAATAAATAAAAAAGATGATTGGCATAGTAACTTGTTACGTTCAGGCCCGTAGGAACAGGGGGCTCGGAGGCTTTGCCCCCCCCCCCCCCCCAAATGGCCAAAAATGCCGATTTTTCCTTAGTTTACGAAAAATTTTAGAGAAAATCAAATTTAGCCCCCCCCCCCCCCCCAAATATTCAGAAACAAGGGCTTCAGTCGTCCCAATATAAAATTGCTTCCTACGGGCCTGACATGTACATGTATGCAGAAGTAGCAAAAATGGCATTTTCTTTTTATTGAAAATTGACTTTTGGTCAAACCAAAAGATATTTTTTGTTTTCATAAGAACTGAAAAAGTAAGTCAATTTCATCGATGCGATATGCCATTAACTTGTACCTTCATATTTTTTGCTTAACTTCAGAGCGTGTTTATAGATTTAAAGAACAAAGTGGGATTAAACACCAAAATTTCAAAATATGCAAGACAGATCTTCAATATTTTAGGCATGTTCCAGCTAAAAGCAGTAGAAAAATGATATATTTTATGAAATCAATACTGTTAATGATGCATTAAAGCAACATCCGGTATTCAATTCTTTCAAGCATTGTGCTATCTTGAAACAGTAGAACCGGGACAGGGGAGAACAAGAGCTGTCACTGTAAGATGACAATGCCCCCGACACCGCTTTGATCGTCATAAGGTCAAGGTCATCCAGGGGTCAAGGTCACCAAAGTATGTGCCTACAGAAAGGTAATGTACCAAGGAATGTTGTGGTAAAGTATGAAGCGAATATGTTAAGTAATAAGGAAGTTATGGCCAATGTTAAAGTTTTTGGACGGAATGACGGACGGACAGACAGACGGACAGACGGACGGACAGACGGACGGACGGACGGACAAGTCAAATTTATGATGCCTCCCTATCGGGGGCATAAAAATATAGAAACTGATGGATTTTTCTCAATAAGTGTTTTTTAACAAAATTAATTTTGATTGCTTGGTCAAAATTTAGATTCAAAACAGCTTTAAAGAAGGTGGGCCCAGGACAATTCTTGTACTAGAAAGTCACACAATTCAATGAGCTAGTTTGATAAGATTCGAGTGGCTAGAACCTTTGTTCAATCATCCTTCCATAGGCCTACACATTTCACAAGTGAAAAAAACTTTTAAGGGCATGCCAGACAATCGTTCTTTTATGACCCAGGCACGTCCGATAGCTGTATCCACTATGAACCATTCTTTTAAAAGCAATAAAGTCTGTTTCTACGGACAATTGACAGAAAGTACGTCCACAAGAACCATTGGAATTATTTCCAAAATGTGTTGAAGAGCAATTTTCTATAGCCTATGGCGAGTCCTCTTCTTTTTGCTACCACCAAACACTGGCTAACTAGATGGGAAAATAGTATTGTATGGAGTTCGAAGAAGTCTAAGTGGAAAAAAAAAACGTTTTAATACAAATATCTGGTTCTGTCTGTGCGAGGCTCAAAACGTTTTGATCCCTCATTAACACACAATGACAGAATCACGGTACAGATTGGAGACTAGGCTCCCCAACTAGCACCTTCACGGTGCTATGTGTTATCAGTCCCACATCTCAGTCAGTATCAGTCTATGTACATGTTGAACTTAGTGTGTAGCCTGGGTCTAGTCATCGGTATACAATGTGAAGAATATGATTCAAAGACATTGATATATTTAAAATTGTGGTACCTGTGAACAGGAATAGAGAAACAGCAAGACATTGTTATACTAGAATCCAGGCTTAGTTGCATGGTGCACAGCATTATCTCGAGAGAATACCCAGAGTTAACTTTAAAGATTTTTGAGATCACGAAACAAAACTGCCATGCGATTCTATACTTTTATCGTACTCCAACCCTTTAAAAAAAGAGGTCTCGCTGAAAGCGCTGTCAAACCTGGCAGATGATTAAGGTATTCAACCCGTTATTAGATACCAAACACTTTGTGTATTTTTTCCTCCATCTTCAGCATGTCCCGTTACAGTGCAAGTCAATACCTTGTCAATTACCGTTGCCACTGATGACGCCGAAGATGCATGATATATTTCGCATCTATTGACGTATGAAATATATCATAATAGTTATGCGACGTAAATATTTATCCAAGAATAACTGATATGATCAAGCCTTCATCTTTTTGACCTTCTGAAACAATACCTGTTGTTGAGTCTAGCAGTTAATGGAATAGAAGAGCACGCCCATTTCTTAAGTTCTTTCCTATGGGTGCATTTTCAAAAATATTTGTAATAACGTCTCTGATCCTACGAAAATGCGTCCAGGTTTTGTGACATTAAACTTCACAAATGGATGTGTATGCTGATAATCTCTTGCATCGACGAATGTTAAGATTTCCAAGCAAATGGACTTCGAGTTGTGGTAATAATATAGGATTAAGGTATACTTTTTTATATGAAAGAACTCGATTTCTGCACAATTGAAATACAAAAGCCATTTTATTTTACTTTTATTTATTTCGGCATTCACAAATACTGACCAATCAAGTAAACAACAACACGATCCTGTTCGATTTTCTGAATTAAATCGCATGATCTGAGTTATGATGCAAAAAATGACTGAGGTTTTTAACATACCGATTCACTTTTTTCGTATGTTTTATGATAAGGCACAACAATACTCGTATACAAATGAAAGATACACATTTGATTACAACGAAAATTATAATTGAATGAAGAGTTTTTAGTTACGTCATGTTAGTCAATGCCCAGAGGCTTGTCTGGTAAATTGTCGTCAGCATACTAAAAAGCAACCCCAGGTCCATAGATTTTCCTTATTTATGTACAAAGACAGGGATTATGTTACAGGAAGAGTCCTGGGACCCACTGGCTCCCAAACCAATGAGTCCAACATTGAAATATATTAGTCTTTGTAAGACAATGTCGATTACACATTGAAAATGTTAGCATCCTGGGACTCACTAAATATTTATCAATGAGTCCTGAGAAAAAAATGTGAGTCAGGGACTCGGGACTCGCAGGTAACAAAATCCCTGCAAAGAGCTCCTTTGTGCCAACTCCACAACCCATTAGTTGTTCATTAAAATGGTAAGGATTGTGCAGGATGGATTAGCTGGCGATCGTTGTGTCTTTATATTTTAATATTAACCAGTAACATAATGTAACGTTTTATTAAAGATCGAGTGATTTGCATAATTAGAGACACATGCACAATCATATTTAGTTTAATTTCTAAAACAATTTAAAGAGTATTGGTAACAAAATCAGATAGACCCAAAGACTGAATCTCCTGTTGTCTCTAATGGAAGCATGTATATTCCGTTTTTATTCACCTGATAGGGTGTGGCTAAGTAAAGAGGTTATTCGACGAGTTTACTTCTCGGCACCTTGGTTGATAGAAGAGAAAAAACGTGCGGTACGAGCATGAGCACATTTCGAAATTGAAAGAATGTGCAATTGTAAAATGTGTTGTTATAAAACCTCGTAACTACAGCTTGATTAACGTTGTAGTTATAAAGTTTTGCAATAATACCGACGATTTACCGTAAACCGAGAAGGCTGTTTCTCCTCAGACTTATGATTGTAATAAAAAAAAATCCATAGAATGGAATGATCCGTTTATATTACATTTTATGTACATGTTCGAATGTTCTCGTAAGGCTACCAGATGTAATCACCCAAATTGCAATAATGGAATTAAACGCCCGGTTTACAAAGTGAAACTACACCATTAATGAACAAAACATATTGAAACATAAATACTTACCTTCAATGTCGTATGATCGTATACCTCACGATAAATGACCTGGTAGAGCATCCCAGCCTATTGGCTAGGGCTGCTCTGCCAGGTCTATTATCGCGAGCTATAAGATAGTGAAATGACTACTTTCAGCTGCTGATTATGCTTATTTTCTGTTTTATTTTGAGTCTTTATTTATTTAATTGCACTTTTAATGACTATGTATTCGTCAAAAGAGGCAAAGATTTGACTAAGTGATGTTGATATTTAAGCTATATATAGTTCTAATGTTGTTTTATTAGAGCAATGTTTTTGCCCCTAAAATTCTTATTATATTTTAGGAAAATGTCTCAAAAGCTATAAAAATTCATGAAAATATTATTTTTAAACAAGAATTTCCAATAAAACATCGTAAACATATCGTAGAATATCATTTATGTGAAGTTCGTATTGCTACACCAATGTTTGTGTTTTTTGTATTTTTTGGAAAATTTACCCCACCCACTTTTAGCTATGGCTACAGGGGTAAGCCAAAGACTAATTCTGTAAGCAAATATATTTCAGTTAACAACATGTGCCTAGGCAATTTTTAACTTTAATGTCATTCATCCAAACATACCGTTTGTATTTTTTAGGATTTTTTTACTTTTCGAAAAAACTTATTTTTGTGATTTTTTGGCCATTTTTTGTTATATTTATCAAAAATTACAAAAACACAAATTCGTAAAGTTGCATATTGATGTTTTAAGTGACAGTACAAATCGTTAGCTTTATTTAGGTACCAAAATAATTGTTTTAGCTTAATAAATGTGTAAGTTATGAGGTATTTTAGGGGGCATGTCTGAAAAATGTACTGAATGACCTTTGACCTAGTTTATTTCAACCAATATCGCCTGCTAGAGGCGACTACCGGGCAAGCCGTACGTACCATGCCTTGAAGATATCATTGGGCATGGTAGTCGCCCATGTTCAGAGAATGCCTACGAAAGTCACATTTTTTTACTTTGTAGGCAGACTAAGTGTAGAAAGAGCCGTTTTAGCCATTATTTTCCTTCTTTTACATCATCTTTTGTATTTGTTTTGAAATTCTTGCTTTCTCTCATATTTTGGATTTTGTCTTCTAAAAAATCTAACCTCTGTCTTTTAGAAGGCGTCATAGATATAATATTATGTTGATTAATAGCCTTCCGCTTTCTGGGAGTTGCCTTAATGATCAATCCGCTCAGAACATCAGCATACTTTTGTGCATCTGTCGGCATATGATGTTTCATTCTGTAAACAGCCTTTCATTTGGCTTCGGGGGTGAATATATTACTTTCTTTAACATTACAACTTTTTCATTCGAATATTCTCGGATCTTATCGTTACTCAAGTTCCCCTCGAACGGATTACAGTTGCCGGCATGAGCCGATCCTGCCCATATCTCTCCGCAAGCATAACAACGGTAGTCAGGTCAATAACAACGGAAGCAGACCAAGCAACCATTTAAATCTACGCCAGAAAAATATTTGAAACAAACAGCGTTCTAAAGTCGACTGTATCCTCATAAATGTGACAAAATTTTACCAGATAAAATAATTGATGTGATTTACCGATTATTGACAGTATATTTCACCTGAATTATAACGTTAGCTAAAGGATTGATTTGTTTTGATGACGTCATTTACGCGCGTCTACTTTCACGTTCAATATGGCGGTCACTTTATTACGCTCGAGATCATGTTGCAACCACGTTCCAACGCGGCAAAAGGTTGCAAACAGTCTCGAGGGTCGCGATTGTAACTTTTTGAGTCAGAATCTATATATTTAAGTGGTTCTTGACGTTGTTCCTGTCTGTAAACTTTATCTTTCATTCTTCTTCTCTTCTGAGATCCTTATTGGCTCTGTTATAAATAAAAACAAAGCTGTCATGGTCAAAATATATGCCGCTCCAGAGACTAAGTTTTAAGGGGGCATTACTCAGGCAAAAATCAATGAACCATAAAATCCTTCATTCATGCACATCTACCAATTCAGGTGATAACATTGACCAAGTTTCAAAAAGAACCAGCAACCAGCCATATACTTAGGAAAATCATTTTCACAAGAGTACAATAACATATCAATGGCTCAGCGCGAAACAGTTGTAACTGCCTATAAACTTATGAGCAATTACAACCATTTCGCACCGAGCTATTAGCTGCCTAAAGTAAACAAGAGGACCAATGGTCTTTGAGCGCTCACCTTAGATAATAGTTTTACTTCTTGGCTGGTGAATTTGAGGTCAGACGACAGACGGACAATCAACGATCCTTATAAACCCCCTCCCTTACCACCACGACTTTGGTTGATCGCTACATCGTTATTTCAATCATTCAAACAAATCTAGCAAATTAAAAGGAAAAGAAGACCCTGGGAGACCAGACCACTGTGGTTGTACCCTCACGATAAGTGACCTGACAGAGCATCCCTATAAATTAGCATGGGCTGCTCTGCCAGGTCGTTTATCTTAACATATACCTGGTAGGACAGTCAATAGTTAAAAAATCGTTCATAATCTCAATACAGTAGTTCGAATCTTGCAGGTGTGAGACGCATGCAAGATTCAAACCATCACATGTATGCAAAATTACAGTTACTCTTGTTTTGAGTTGCATAATGTGTTGTTAGGATAGGTAACTAATTGAACATGGGCTATAATATCGTGACGGGGCTATAAATATGTGACCTGTCATGCTTAAAGGGAATTTATATAAAGTCCATAAATCCCAAATGTCAAAGAATTTTGTGTTAACAATAGACTAGGTTTACCGTTATGTTTTGATAAACCGTCGGTGTTGTTATAAAATCTCGTAACTACGGCTTGAATCAAGCCGTAGTTACGAGATTTTATAACAACACATACGATATACTATTTTGTTTGTCCGAATTTACGTCACGATTAGCCGGATAAAATAGTTCCCTATTTAGGAAACGGACCAGAACCAACAGGCGTCAACCAGATGCCGGTTTGAAAATAAAAATATTTGTAAGATAGAGAAAACGTTCCAGAAAATAACCTAAGAGTGAAAAGTTTCTAACCTCGTCATTCTGCACAGTCTATGCAGAATAACTAGGGTTATTTTTCACATTCCCGTAGGGTCCCTTTTTAGCGTGATGGGTTACATATAAAATAATTGGTCTCTAGCAAACTTTGATTGGGGCGTCCGTGGCCGAGTGATTAGAGTCGCTGACTCAAGATCACTTGCCCCTCACCTCTGTGGGTTCGAATCCCGCCAGGGACATATGAACTTTCATGTGAGGAAGCTATCCAGCTCGCTTGCGGACGTCGGTGGTTCTACCCAGGTGTCCAATTGGGGTCTTCCTCCACCATTCAAAGCTGGAAACAGGTCAAAAGAAGGGAGTTCCCTCCTGGGCACGCCCAGTCTACTACTCGGTCATATGGAAATAACCGGCAACCGAGGATAAATAACCTAAAAAAAACAAAAAAAAAACTTTGATTAGTGTACACCCACATGTTGCCGTTTCTATAAATACATTGTAATTATTCTAATTTACATGTGGTATAACATGTGTCGGAGATGTGGACTGGAAAAGGAAAAATATATTGTATTTTGTTGGTAGTAATTATAATACTGACTTTACTGGCTGGAAAAAGTTGGAAGTTCTCCGACTGGATACTTAAGGCGTATGAAGAAACGGTAGTATATAATATGTTTATTTTATACAGTTAACAGTGACGTTATTTCGGACAAACAAACAGTATTTCGTTGATGTTGTTATAAAATCTCGAAACTACGGTTTAAGTCAAACCGTTGATGACAATTTTTTACCCTTTTCTCAAACGATGAAGTTTTGAAATGGTTTAATTTGAAATGATTTGAGGACGGCAAAATAGTTTGTCATAAAAACATAAAAGATTGTTATAACTGAAGATTTTAACATGAAGGAAAAACGTAAAAAGAAGACATAATTTAGAAAGCATTATTAGAAATGGATCAGGCTTAGTTGATGTCAACCAGATGTCACATCTGGCTGTTTCTCAACGAAAATCTCGCAACTTAACCTGAAAACAAACTGCAGGACCGAGGTTTTTGTTGAAAACAACGATTTGAAATATTAAAATAGTTCTGTAGGAAAGTAGGAAAACAGTTTAGATCGGATAAAACATACATTTTCTGAGCTCTAAATAAAAGGATGTGGAGGCCTTTCAAAATGCAAAGTTTGATGTATTGTTGCATGTACCTACCTGAATCTTCTCCTCGAGACAATTAAACCGAAAACCCACTATATTGAGTTCGGAGTAATAAAATTTGATTAGCTTCACTCCTCCCATTTGCACCTCTACCCCTAAAAATTCTAAGATAATCATGAAACCAGAACTGCATATGTGCGGTCTTATTAGAATCTATATTCATTCTAACGTTCAGAATACAATTAACCCTTTTCCAAACAAGACCTTGTTTCGACGTCCCTAATAGAAAGGGCTTGGGAAAAGATTGAAACAAAAGAAGAAACAGCTGATAACCAGCAGTTTCTCCTTTTGTCTCAATATTTTCTGTCATACTTTACACATAATTTATCTTTAATAACTTCCATTTTGTCATTTGTGGTAGTTTTTGATGTGGATCGCCCTCAAAAAATTGCCGTTTGGGAGAGGGTTAAGATACACGCCCATAGTATGGAAGCAGATTCTGGTCTGATTCCAAATATTTCTGAAATGCAGAGTCTTTTATCCAGGAACCTAAATACATACATGTACTACGGAAAAACAAATATAATAAATACAATGATGGTGTTTGTTTTTTGTTAATTCAAATGAATGCGACAGTTTCCCAGAGTTGCTATGTCGGAGAACAACTGTCACTGAAAGATGTGGCGGGTTAGAAGGGTCTGTATGTCGAAGTAATATGGAAGTAAACCTATCGAATTTGGGGTTTACTTTTTTGCATGATTTGAGTGACATATGAGTGGATATCGAAAAGTTTTGAGCATCTGGTATTTTTACCATTCAAGCAGTAAAATACTCTTTATTTACACCAGTGTTTCAGTGCACATTGAATGTAGTACGGTATAGCTGGCTTTTAATAATAAAGTCATGAGAAGCTGTTGACTGGACATACGCTACCCCCAAAATATCGTAAAAATGGAGAATATTGAAAAAAAGGTTGGGATAATCGTTCTAGTTCTAGAGGCTAAATCGGACTTAAAGGCAAAGAAGCGATTGCCTGCATTTTGTAATGAGTCCTGTCTTTCAGTTTCGCAATTATCAAACTCTGAATTCAACATACAGAAGAGATAGTCAGGAATTTGTAAGATGTTGTAGATGTTTAAAAGACCTGCTGATAAAAAAAGAACATTTACAAGAACCAGCATATTTTCTGTTTTTCCAAACTTTGTTCTTAAAATCATTTCCAAATCGGTCTCGTATTAATGGAATCATTAAAAAGATCTCATGGATACCAACAATGGTTAACAACAAACGAATGAATGGACAGACACTCAGCATATGACACTAGCCCAATTAGCATACATGTATGCATGATATAGCCAGTACCAAATATACATGTAGCTAAAAGCAATCATATCATTTGCAACGAATTTCAGATGTAAAAGTATACATTTATGACATTGCAAGGGTATATAAAGCTTGGCCCTCAGACACTCCCAAAATTACGAAAGCTGGTGATATAATTGAGCCAGCCCTCCCATGCCCCCATCCTGTTCATAAGGGCCTAATAGCAATTAGATTTTATATTAGACACAACAAAACGCCGCTTATCTTTAAAAATCTAATAAATACAAGTTGTTTATATGTTTTGGATCCAAACTCACCGATGTATCGATATGGAAAGGTAAAAATAATCACTGGTGTATCGACTCTTTTGGTGGGAAGCTATTAGCGACATTTTAGACATGGTTATTTTTGAGAGCAGGCCATGCAATAAGCCGGTGTTGCATGATCTTAGTTCTAAAAATAGACATGACAAGAAATCGGTGTTGATGTAGGAAAGGTTTGGCAAGTTCGTCAGAGTTTAAAGGCAGAATAACACTTAACATCTTGCAAATTTTCGGAGAACTTCGTACAAAAAAATAAATATATATTATTTAAATATGGTCTTTAAATTGCATATATGCCAAATCTTAGCTTTCTACCTTGTGTATTGGCTTAGATGTCGACGGATTAAAAACCCCATGATTTGTTGTCCCGGGGATAATATTTACAATAATGGAAGATATGGGGTTTTAAATCCGTCGACATCCTAGCCAATACTCAAGATAGCAAGCTAAGATTTGGCATAGATGCAATTTAAAGGCCATATTTTCATAATACATTCTCGGAAAATTTGCATAATTTTAAGTGCCATTCCCCCTTTAATATCATCTTTCATCATGTTTTGGTAACAACTAAATTAGTTCTTAGTTCTAAAAATGGACATGACAGGAAATGGGTGTTTTTGTAGGAAAGGTTTGGCTAGTATTGTATCATATACAGTATGTTACGGAAAGTTTGTAATAGAGACGCCCATAATCGTGGATGTCATGTTTAAAATATTTGGTAACACCCAAACTAGTATATATAGAATCTGTTCTAGGGTATTGTCAGAGCTGCTCTCGTACGTTACGAACGTTGGGTTTCACGTTTATCTTTGTATAACTCGTCATGTGGCTGAATAAAAGTTTGAACTTTTTTTCCTTGGGCGTTGTTAACTAACCCCACCAATTGGGCTACAAAACCCCCTACAGTTAATACATTTACACGTTTGAGATATCCAATGTTTTCTACCCTTAAAGTGACATTTCACAATTATTTTTACATAAATTTTACTTTTATTCTATCTGAAAGAGCATGTATTCTTATGAAAATTCTGAAAATTTCAAGTCAAAATATTAAACCGTTTACGAGAAATATATATTTTTGTGCTAAAATTAAACAAATTGTTGTGGACAACAGTTTAGATTTATATAGAATTTGCCATTTCTGTCTCAACTTTGAATGCGTATTTTTCGCTTATAAAAATAACTTTAAAAAACTGGTAGCATTTCTACCCATTAAAATAAACAACCTTTGCATCAAGACATATTTTTAAAAGATGAAATAAATGTGAAATGTCATTTTCATATGACGAACTCTTGCGGTCAAGAATTCGATTCATTCAGCCCGAAAAAAAAAGATCAAAATAATCAGTAGCATATCAAGGCAAACAAAGATTTGATTATTTGACAAAGAGAGGGCTTGAATAAAATAGTCGGAACAGCAAACCTATAGCTCGAACGAGAGGGATTTTTGAAAAGTTAACTGATGGAAAGGTTATTGAAGATCTACCATTTTTTGACCTTCGATGACTTATTTTATCAACTGGCCTTTAAAAAACGACTACATCCATCTAATGTGTGACGTTTGTCCACATTCTCTACTTCAAACCGAATTCAAATCGGTCCCATATTAACAAAATGATTTAAGATTTTCTGAAATTGTATCACGCGATTATCGACCGTGAAAATATTGTAATGGACAGTCAGGGAACTGTTCGTTACTCCATGTCCTTATACAATTTACACCTTTAGTTACTTAACTCTAATAACAGACCATATAGAACGGCGCGTACATCGCGACGTTCAATGGTAGTAGAACGACTATTCAAATTTCAGAAAATCTGCTATTTCGAAAAATATTAACCCTGGTCACCCTGAAAGTTCTTGCAATCTGAGCAGGGATGAATATTTTTGCACTAGCAAAGTGGTCTGTGGTTGATGCAGACCACAAAACAGAACGGTCACGTGTGCAGGATGATAGCTGTGCCTTACTTCTGGTCCGTCCATGTTACAGCAGTCGATAACCAGCCACTTATAGACATTTGTGGTATATCGTGGGTTCCACTCGTACTAGGTTGCAATATACTCTGAGGAGCAATTTTTGGTTCATTTTGCTCGTATAAGCAGATGGGTTATTTTAACTGGGCTCACTCCCTCGAACGCCTCTACCTGCCTCTCTCTATGATTACTGTTACCACAAGAACCTCTTTTAGGGGGCCCATGATTAACTTCAATACACCCAACAGCTAGAAGCAAAAACCTTCGCCTTCGGCATGGCGAAACAGCCTATTCTGCATCGCCTATACTAACACCCAAGACGGGCCTCGCCACAAAAATCAAGCGTGGCGGTGTTTATGACCAGTGTTTTATACCCCCACCTACGAAGTAGAGGGGGGTATATTGGTTTCACCATGTCTGTCTGACCGTCCGTTCATCCGTCCGTCCGTAGATTTTTTTCATTTCCGTGCTCTAACTCGAGAACCGTTATGATCATGAAACTTTACACAGTTGTTGCCCGTGACCCAAGAAGGTGCCCTATTGTTTTGGTTCATGAAGGTCAAAGGTCAAGGTAACAATTGCACTTTGCAAAAAATCTGTTTCCGTGCTCTAATTCAAGAACCCTTTGACCTAGGACCATGAAACTTTACACAGTTGTTGCCCATATCCCAAGTAGGTGCGCTATTGTTTTTGGGCCATGAAGGACAAAGGTCAAGGGAACAATTGCACTTTGCATAAAATCTGTTTCCGTGCTCTAAGTCAAGAATCATTTGACCTAGGACCATGAAACTTTACACAGTTGCTGCCCTTGACCCAAACGAGTGCCCTATTGTTTTGGGGTCATGTAGGTCAAAGGTCAAGGTCACAATTGGACTTCGTTCAAAATCTTTTTTTTTTTTTTGTTCTCTGAACCAATAACCGTTTGACCAATAGCACTTTTTCATTGATAAGTCGCTAATGGGAGTATTTGTCCGTTTTGCAACAGTATAAGTTAAATTCGTTCTCGCTCTACCGATCACTTTATATTTCCATTTAGCACCGGTCTGTTCGGCACTCTCGGAACAGCCAATGGAACGCACCAATTATGGCAAATATTGAAGTATATCATAGTTCACGATAAATAAATAACCCGACAGAGCATCCCTATCGATAAGCTTTGACTGCTCTGCCACGTCATATATCTTTAGCTAGACCTGTGTCAACAATCAGAAAAGCGTTCATATTCTCAAAAAAGATTCCCATTCGTTTGTTCAAATTTTGCATGTGTGAGACGCATGCACGAGTCAAGCCATTTTAGGCAAAGGATGGGTTGCAACCAGGGTTCAAAAAATAGATTTTCTTTAAATTCTGGGAATTGGTAGGGTTACATAATATCTTTAATTTGTATGTGTAAAAGATCTGATGAGGGCTTATTTTTGGAGATAATGGCTAACAAAGCGGGTGGTAAAATTGACATGAGAATCAAATTCGTACTTTGAATTGAAATAACTTTTTCTGTAAAGATCATATCGAATTGAGATTTTGCAGGTACTCTTAATGTACTAAGGACAGATGATTTTTTATGATTATTAATCATGTATTTCTGTTTGTTGATTTTCTGTATTTGTGATTCTGTCAATCTCAGATTTTGCTTATTTTTGATGTCTGTTTACCCCATCCACTTTGTTAGCCATTATTTCCAAAAATAAGCCCTCAGAGGATTTTTTGCACATACAAATTAAAGATATTATATAACCCTATAAATTCTCAGAAATTAAAGAAAATCTATTTTTGAGCCCTTGTTGCAACCGATCTTTTACTGTAAATCTTGTTTGGAATTGATCAATGTATTGTTAAGAAAGGTAATTTTATAAACATTACTCCGAGTTTTCTCTGATGAAATTCGCTCTTTGATATGTTGATGTCGCTCATTTACATGAGCGACATCAACATATCAAAGAGCGAATTTCATCAGAGAAAACTGGGATTATATAAACAGATGCTTTAATATCGTGACGGGATGAAAACTATACTGAGAGGCAAAATAAAGTATACACTTTTCTTTTGTCAATATCTCTCTTAATTTTGATCATATCAACTCGAAATTTTGTATACTTTGTTTCTAAGCATAGACCAATAATACAGTGTTGTTAAATTTAAACCGAAATTGCTCGACTATTCTTAATCTTGCTACATGCTGATTTTGCAAACTTTGCACGTGAGACTTAGTGGAGCATCAAATTTTGCTGTTAATCCGTATTTGATTTCTTTATTCCTTATTACAACAAATCACAAGTTTAAATTTTCTGAAACGTTATAACACAATTTTGGTGGCTGGCATAAATCGATCAACATGCGACTTTTTGCATTAGGGCCCATTATCTATGACGCAGCATAATATGAAAGAAACATGGCACTTTAAAGATTTAGACAGGTGACCATGAACATTCTGTGCAATTCAATCAAAATCCGTCGATAAATTTAAAAGGGATCATGCCAGTTTACTTGTTTGCATCAAGCCCCCTTTTGCCATGACGCATTGTAATATGGAAAAGCACTAACAATTTACGCATGGTACTAGGTGCCTAGGCACTTTCTGTGAAAATTCTATCCAAATCCCTATATAAATGCAGAGTTGTATCAACGTTAATAATCGCATTAATTAATTGATTAAGTCCCCTTTTTCGATGGCGATATGCGATAAGAAAAAACCTTCGCAACGGAAGGAGGGACATACAGACGGATAGACAGAGAAGGTTACATCAATAAACGACCACCTTCGGCGGATTTAAAAATCGTACATAGTCTATAAATCATTT
Organism: Fragum sueziense; assembly: GCA_963680895.1. NCBI lineage: Eukaryota > Metazoa > Mollusca > Bivalvia > Cardiida > Cardiidae > Fragum > Fragum sueziense. The sequence goes on along the minus strand of OY804593.1, from coordinate 75,606,924 downwards.
TCTCAGAAAACGTTGAAGAGCTAGGGTGTATACTTATTTTTGCCTCTCAGTATATATAACATAATTGATCATTGCCAAGATTTGAGTAGAATACACGCACTTGTTGCCGTTTTTGTAAAATACATTTTTATTATTATAATATTCATGTGATTTTACTTGTGTCGAAGATGTGGTTTCGAAAAGGAAAAATATAACGTGTATTGTTTATAGTAGTTATAGTACTGACTGTACTAGCTGGATATAGTTAGAAGTTCTGCGAACATGCAAATGCTACCGACTGGATACTTTCGGTAATATGTTCATTTCAGCTATGATTTTCGGTAAATGTCGAGGCCAATTTTATATCCCTTTCCCAAACAAAAAAATATTTGAAATAGTTCAATTTGTAGTTTGTCAAAAAAAAATTGTTATAATTCTAAAAATATTAACATGAGGGAAAACGTAAAAAGAAGACATATTTAGAAAACATTTTGAGAAATGGATCAGGCTTAGTAGAAAACAACCATATACCACATTTCACTCTTTCTCGACAGAAACGTCGTAACTTCATCTTCTAATAAGCTGTAGTTAAGAGGTTTTTGTTGAAAAGCGACAATTTTAAATAATGAAACGGGTCTGTAGTAACATAGGAAAACCGTCTAGCTTGGATAAATGAATGAATGAATGAATGGAGTTTTAAGGCCCGTCGACTGCTAAGGTCATATTGGGCGCACTCACCTTACCTCACTACAAGATGTATTAGGATATGTATTAGTTACATAAACATCTAGAGGGGATATGATAAAAATACGATATTCTATACAACAGATAAAATTTTAAGCAAAATAACAACACACCATGAATAATCCGACGTGAGCACGAAAGGTCGTGGGGTCCTCCCAATCAGAGAATACCCATGCCCGAGTCCACCCGACCGGAAAATCCACATATCATATAAAATATTAAACAAAACTGAAGTAAAACAGATAAAAATGACATAACGAAGATAGAATGACAATGAACTATGAATAATCCGACGTGAGCACGAATAGACATGGGCTTCTCCCAGATCAGAGAACACCCATGCCCGAGTCCACCCGACCGGAAAATCATATAAAAAACAATGCACCTCGCCGAATAATCCGACGTGAGCACGAATGGACATGGGCTCCTCCCAGATCAGAGGTCACCCATGTCCGAGTCCACCCGACCGGAAAATTCATAGGGCATATAACCTATTAAAATAACTGAAGTATAAATGATTAAAAATATCATACGAAATATTGTATATAACAATGTACCAGGAGTAATCCGACGTGAGCACGAATAGACATGGGCTTCTCCCAGATCAGAGAACACCCATGTCCGAGTCCACCCGACCGGAAAAACCATAGAACATATAAAATATCACAGAGTAAATATTATACTTAGATCTTTTTAAAGAGATTGCACTCTTTTAGAAAGTTAAAAATTGATTAAGGCCTAACAGTATCAAATAATGTCTTTAAACTATTAGCGTTGAAATGCCTGTTTCTAATGATGGCTAAATCCACACAATCAATGAGGAGATGCTGGACAGTCAGCTCCTCGTTACAAGGAATACATTGAGGTTTTTCCTCGTTCTTTAATAGGTGCGAATGGGTCAAATGTGTGTGCCCAATTCGCAGTCGTGCCAAAACTAACTCTTCGCGGCGGTAAGATCGAAGACCTGGCAGCCATTCACCAAGTGCAGGTTTAATACTAAGCAATTTATTTTGGTGATTAGCTTCGTCGATCCAGCAATTTTGCCATACATTTTGAATAAAACTATTTATCAGGGGTTTAAAATCAGTAAAAGGGACTTTAAAAGGTAAAATATCTAGTGACAACGCCTCCTTGGCAGCTTTGTCTGCCTCTTCGTTGCCACGTAGACCGCAATGGCTTGGAAGCCAGCAAAAAACAATATCAGTATCTTCATCAGAAGCATAGAGACGAGACAGCTTCTCAAGAAGTTTCACAATAATAGGATTGTCCGTTTTTTCGTGCTCGAGCGCTTGCATACAGGTCAAAGAGTCCGTAAAAATAATGTAGCGCCAGTAGCCATTTTCAATGATGTGCTCGAGCGCAAGGTCAATAGCCTTGAGCTCGGCAGAGAAAATGGACGAGTTATCGGGCAAACGATACTGATATTTGAAGCCATCTAAAATGGCAGCAGAAGCAACTTTTTCTTCGCTTTTAGAACCATCGGTATAAATTTGTAAATGAAGCATGTGCTTTTCTTGTACTTCAAGGAATTTATTTTTAAATACTAAAGGATCAGTTTCCGACTTTTTCGTTGAAGCAAGATCATAAATAAAGGTGGGACTTTTGGACGTCCACAAAGGTACATGTGGAACTTTATGTTCGGCCACGTCATATAGATCGAAATCTAGAGAGTTCACATCTGCCTTACAACGTAAACTGAAAGGAGGTATAACTGATTCCTTCTTATTGAATTCCTCTTCATAAAGAGGTTCAAAAACAACGTCATGTGTAGGATTATCTGGATTAGATTTAAGTTTTAAATAATAATCCATTGACAATTTCTTTCTACGTAAATTCAAAGATGGCTCATTTGCTTCAGCATAGAGACTGTTAATTGGCGATGTTTTAAATGCGCCCAGCGCAATACGTAAACCTTGATTATGAATAGAATCAAGCTTGCGCAAGTATGATTTACGGGCAGATCCATAAACAACACAACCATAATCTAATTTAGATCTTACTAGAGATCTATAAAGGCGTAATAAAACTTTTTTGTCTGCTCCCCAGTCCATACTGGAGACGACACGTAAAAGATTAAGAGCTTTCTTACATTTATTGCTCAAATATTCAATATGAGGAATGAATGACAATTTAGAGTCAAATAAAAGTCCCAAGAATTTGAACTCTGGGACTACTTCAATACGCTAGCTTGGATAAAACATACTTTTTCGGTGCTTCAGATAAGAGGGAGTGAATTCCATTCAAAATGCATAATTTATTTCTTGATCATCAAACGCTATACTGTGGGTACTCACTTGGATAACCTCATTGAGACAGTTAAAACGAGTACCCACAATAATAGATTTTGGAACAATAAAGTTAGAATGACTTCACTCCTCTTATCTGTACCCTTAAAAACATCTCCGATAGGACCACATCTTCATAGGTGCAGTCTATTCTTTCTAATGCTCAGAATATTATCAAGATACAAAACCATGTCATTGAAGCCGATTCTGGACTAATTGCAAAGAGTTCTGTTCTGGACTGATTGCAAAGAGTTCTGAGGCGCGTTCTTTAGATCGAGATTTCTTGAGATATCTTGAGATTTCTTAAGATGTTTTAGGATAAAGCGCTCTTTTGAACAAGATTTTTAAGACGATCACTGCGAGCCGCCATTGCTCTATACTTCTTTCGGAACCCCTCGGTAAATTCTGTAGAATCTATATGGGTGAGATTTGACCGAGTTGTTCCGAATGCTCCATGATTCATGAACCGCGGTGTTCCGAATGCTCCATATTTTATACAAATGACGTCATGATGACGTCATTTGTATAAATATTGAGCATTCGGAACAGCTCGGTCAAAGTCTCGGTCTTAAAAACGCTTTATCCAAAACACATTAAGAAATCTTAAAAAAATCTCGCTCTAAAGAACGCGCCTCTGTTCTGGACTGATTGCAAAGAGTTCTGAAATGCAGAGGTTTTTATCCAGGGACCTAATTAAATACATCTACTACGGAATACATGTACTATGTTCTAACACATTCAAACTTATCTTTTAATTCAAATGATTGCAACCATTTTTCCAAAGTCTCTATGGCGGAAGAAAAGGAGACCCTGAAAGGTAAGGCGGGTTAGAAAGGTCTAAAATTGGGATGTCGAATCATCGATAAAATCACAGTAAACCTATTGAATTTGGGGTTTACTTTTTTGTATGATTTGAGTTGCATACGAGCACGGTGGGGATTGTTCATGCTGGGATGGATAACGAATACGGACAAAAATAATCTCGAATCTTGTCAAATATTTTGCAATAACTCCTTTATTTCTTTGTCGATTTTCAAAAGGTCTGTTTCATGTACCCCGCCTTGAAAATATCTTTCCTCGGATACATGGATTATTTGTGGTATCATTTTAATTTTTCCAAAAATTGATCCCAACTGACCAGAAAACGAAATGATAACGACTACGGCAAAATAAGCCACGCTTCAGGTAGGAAATTGTGCAATAATTTTCTTATTTCTGTGTCAATTTTCAAGCGGTTTGTTGCATGTACCCCGCCTTACTGAGCGCTTTCCTCAGGTGTATTACTTATTTGAAAACTCCCCATATTTTTCCCAAAAAATGATCCCAACTGACCTGAAAAACGATCAGATTTTTGGTCGTTTTTCTGGTCGGTTGGGATCACTTTTCGCAAAAAGTACAAAAGGGTTTCGTGTAAAGTATACATCGGAGGAAAGAGCTCAGTAAGGCGGGGTACATGCAACAAACCGTTTTTTAATTGACGCAGAAATAAGGAAGTTATTGCAAAATGTCTTACGCGAAGCGAGGCAAATTTGTCCGTAGATTTACCCATCCCAGCATGCACAATCCCCACCGTGACGAGGGGATATCGAAAAGTTTTGAGCCTCGGATATTTTTACAACTCAGACAGTAAAATACTCTAAATCCTTATGTACACTAGTATTTCAAATGCAGATTGAGTGTAGGATCGTAATGCTAGCTTTCATAATAAAGTCATAGGAAGTTGTTGAAAGGTCATACCCTACCCCAAAAACATCGACAAAATGGAGAATTTTGAGAACACGGTTGGGATTATGGTACTAGTGCTGGAGGCTAAATCTGGCTAAAAGGCAAAAGAGCGATTGTCTGCAGTTCATAAGGAGTCCTGGGGCGCGTTCTGTAGAGCGAGATTTCTTGAGATTTCTTATGATGTTTTATAATAAAGCGTTCTGTAGAGCAAGATTTTTCAGACGCTCAATGGTGGAGGCGCCATTTTCCTTTAATTCGTGCCGAACCCCTTGGTTAAGTCTGTAGATACAAGGCGCTGTCGTAAACATTCGGCGGTGGAACTTTCCATCGCCGAATGTTTACAACCACGCCCCCGTATACGTTCGGATTCGCAACAACGCCGGTCGAAAAAATCCGATGTTTTATTAATCTCAAAAGTGGCCACAATACGGGTATTCTTTCGTAATGCAGTTCAAATCCAACTATTTGATTATTCAATGTGAGGCTAAAGCCTTTTACATACCCCCTCGTAGATCTAAATCCATGTTTAAGCTTAAAAGTAGTAAATGAATTCAAGAAAGAAAGCTGATGACCTTATCAAAGTTTCGTTCAAAGCCATGTATCATTGGCGTCCCGAGGCCCATTTCGTACATATATACTGAGAGGCAAAAGAAAATATACACTTTTTGTTTTTCAATATCTCTCTTAATTTCCATCATATCGACTCAAAAGTTTGTATTATTTATTTCTACTCATAAACCAATAGTACAATGTTGTTAAATTTCACATGAAATTGCTTAATTACCCATACTCTTGCTGCAGGCCAATTTTGCAAATTTCACACGTGCGACATAGTGGAGTATCATATATTGCTGTTTTTCTTTATTCTTGGTCACAACAAATCACAACGTTAATTTTTCTCCAACGTTAAAACACAATTCTCGGTGGCTGGTAGAAGTCGATCAATATGCCCCTTTTTGCCATTAAAACCACTTTTTCTATGACGCAGCATAAAACAAAGGAAACATGACACTATAGATAAATTATACACTTAGTCATGTAGCATAGGAACATTATATGCAAATTCTATCAAAATCCGTCCATGAATTTAGAGGGAGTCATGTCAGATAATTTGTTTGCATCAAGCCCCCTTTTGCCATGACGCATCGTAATATGGAAAAACTCTAACAATATATGCGTGGTCCTAGGTGACTAGACACTTTCTGTAAAATTTCTTTCCAAATCCGTTCATAAATGTAGGCATTGTGTCAATGGAAAATCTTGCATTAATTAATTGATAAAATCCCCTTTTTCGATGACGCTGTGCGCTATGAAAAACCCTTCGCAACGGAAGGAAGGACGTAAAGATGGGTAGGCCAAGAAGTTTACCTAAAAAAACGACCACGTTCGGTGGCGTTTAAAAATGGTTATAATCTATTAATCGTTTTCTCAGAAAACGTGGTAGAAATACGGTGTATACTTGTTTTTGCCTCTCAGTATATTTGAAAAAGAAAATGCCGTCTTTTCAATTTCAAAGTCCCAATGCATACGGCTAAATGTGTACACTCAAATTCTTGTTTCAGAATTATAATTATACTGATGGAAAAGATGTACCATTCAAAATCCCAGATGATAATATCCTTGCAACACTGACAGAAAGCGAGATGGTTCAAATATATGGAAAGTTAGTACCTACAAGCCAGGCGCTTGTATTATCAGCGTCCTTACGACAACATTAGACAAGCAATCTTGAAAGTGAATCTGTCCGGGCGTTGATAATACGTGCATCTAGGTTTGGTTAAGGGTTATTTGTTGCGTTTAAGGTAATTGTCAATATAGACATTGTATAGTGGTCCCACGATATTCTTATTCGCCAATCAATAAAACATAATTATATCAATTTACTAATCATAGGTTATACAGATCAAGGCCCGGTCACATACGATTCCACGGCCGTTCCGCGGCCGTATCACGGCTAAAAAATCTCAAAATATTTTGGACGTGGTTGGACGCGGTAACTTTGGGTCAATTTCGTTTTAGCCGTGATATGGACGCGGAATGGACGTGGTATGGCCGCCGGCGGCTGTTCCACTGCCGAAGCACTGCCGTAGCACGGCCTACAACGTCCAACCGCGTCTAGTGTTGAAACGCGCGACAAGATACCGCGTCCACATCGCGTCTGAATCACTGCCATAGCACGGCCATAGCACTGCCATAGCACGGCCATAGCACTGCCGTTCCACGGCCTAATCGCGGCTAAACATCATCCGACGCGTATATAGAGACATGGCCACACGACTTTTCTTTAAAGCACTCATAAAATTTATATATAGACATAGACAATTTTATTAGACGTAAGCTCCTTCGAGCTTCTTGTCATACAAAATTTACAATGTTTTACAATTTCAAAGAATAACAATAAACATGGCATATTATAAACGTGAAATGTTTTTGGTTAGTAGAGATGTGTAGGTGTAAATATGGAAGAGAGGTAGGACTAGAGTGACAGATGAAGTTTAAGTTATTGAATATGCTTAAAAATGCATTCAGATTTTATAGTTAAGTACAGTCATTCCCCTTTAGACCTATTATTCAAACTCAATATTTCAAATGTTTGTATCCTGTCCAAAAATACCATGTCGGTACATAATGTTGACAAAACTAAACAAAAAGGCACTATTACATTAATAAATTTGCATATATATAATTAGATCTATATATTTTTTTTTTCAGTTTGGGCAAGCCATAGCTTGAATTTCAAAGAGTGCATTTTACAAGTAGCGCATAATGCCAGGGTGGTGTATCCCAATTATCAATCAGCTTTGTCGAAACGAAACACAAAACTGATTTTTGGGATCTCTTGAAATATAATGTTGCACAGTGTAGGTAAGGAACAGTGTGTCAATAATGAGCACATTGTGCATTTCCTACGCTGTCCGATAATATCACATGCTTTAAATAGAGTGTTTTATTATATACATAAATGCAAAATTAATTGGTTGTACACAGTGGAGTTTATTTTTAGTTTCATGGTTGTAATTATCGCTGATCAAGCGTTAAACTGTCGCATGTGAACACAATGATGTATTCACATGCGACACTTTAACATTGATCACTTTTTTCCACATTTCGTAAGCCGTTTCCCAATACAATACAAAACCTGAATTTGGCGCTCAGTGTACTTGAACGTGGTTGTAGGAAAGCTTTTAGAGAAATTGAGAAAGCTAGTTACTTGCGTTTCTCTCCTTCTCTTGGTGCTTATCCCTGTGTGTTTTCTTTTATTTTATTTTATATTGGTTAAAAGAAGTTTGTGCACTCTTTGTCATACATGATTTTTTCTTTAAATGTTCAAACATAATAAATTTTCGTCGCCTTATTCTTATAATGTTCTAACCCGACTTTTTACACTTTCGAGAAAATCGAGTTTGAAATTTCAACCTTTAATAACTTTTTTACTATGAATCCGATTTTGACGGGAAAAAAACATGTCATCCAAATATTTTTGTTCTCTATAATTCTAATAGAATTTTAATATTTTGTTGAATACAATTTTTGTCATTTCGATTTTTCGATTTTCAGATAGAACAGAAATGTAATATTTTTTTCATTTTTTTAAATATTATAATGTTGAATTCCAACATAGCCAATCATATCTCAATAAAAATGCAGTTAGAACATTATAATTCAAAAACATTGATGGTGGACAATCCGGGACCGAATAAATTCTTTTATTTCATTGGTTGTAATTCAGATAGAACATTTTAATAATTTCTTCATTTTCTCATGGAACACTTTAATACTCAAACTTTTGAATCAGGTGACTTAAAAAAGCTGATTTCATTGGATGTTATTCACTTAGAACATTATAATGTTGACAAAAACGTGAAATGGGTACAGATAGAACATTCTGTTACTGGGAATCTATTGAACCAGACTTCATTTCAAAAATCTGTAAGCACCATCAGATAGAACACTCCAAGACGATTCCAACGGTACCAAAATCTCAATTTTCACAAAAAATGAGTTAGAACATTATAAGAATAAGGCGACGCATTGTTATAACAATATCACATGGTAAATTTGGTATGTAAAGAACCTTCTGTGGGATAGGTCTAAAGAGGATTGACCCTTTCCCAAACAACTTCTCATACTAGCCTAAAATCAACGCACGATGTATACGGTTATAACAACCGCTTATTATGTTTACGCACTTAAATAGCACGGCAACCATTTGGTGGAAAAGGAAAGAAATGTAGGAAATCCGCATTTTGTTCCCCTTCCATCAATGATCTCCAACTACACTCACCCGAACTTCTAAACGGCCACTTTTATTTTTTGAATAAATAAATCATATCAATTCATTTGGATTGTCTGTTTGCTTTTTGTACTTAACGAAGTCACATTCTATCTTTTTGAACAAAGAACAGTAGTGTCACGTCAAAAAAGAAGCACGTGACATCATTTTGATTGAAACGTTAAAATTGCACGTGTGTATTCTGAATTAATTGATAAATATCGATTCTGTTTTGATAATTCATCCATATGGATAGCCCAGTCAGAAAAACAATTAACATGTCAAGAATTATTATTAAAACCCGAGAAATGACCTTCGGAATGTTTGATGTTGGGGCTCCAGTCAGAAAGGTCAATTTGATAATTTCCTTTTCTGACAAAATCTTGATGCAATCATTCGATTTCTTTTGTTTCTTGGGTAGGCATATCGTTTTTATTGTTTTTCGATGGATCGAATCTGATATTTGCGTCTTTTTCACAATTAAGCAAATTTGGGATGAGTGCATGCGTACCGGAAGTGTTCATAAAACATGACGACGGCCACACTTAAGGACTACTATTCGTCAACAAGATGGACAGCTTTATGAAGCAATTTTGAGAAATAATTTCATGCATGCACAAATAACGATAGACGAAATTTGGGTAATCCTAGCCACCCAATCCACTACCAACGGCTATGAGGCGCTTCAATAAAAGCGATCCTAGGCCGCATCATCAACGAAATGTCAAAGCATTAGCACCGTGAAACATAATTTGAAGTCTAAACTGTACTAAACATCCCCTATATTATCGGAAAATGAATTAGACACAAAATACGTTTCGTGATTAATCAAGAATCACGCCTTGGACTTCTTAAACAGACGGATTCGAGAACTGCCAAAGTAAATGATTTAGGAGACCTGACTCGGAAAACCTGGTATTTCCGCACTGTACCATACCCTACAGTATCTTCAAGAGTGCATATTATCCACGAGAATAGGATTCTTAGCCATGATAAATGCACACAGAGATCACATGGGATATTAAGTTGTGATATGCGAATTTTTATTTATAGGGTAGTGCACTTCTAAACGTCACCATTTCGTTAATTTCGAACTCAGCTTCATGAAACTTTGTCATATTCTTCAAAAATGAATGTATTTTACAAAGAATTGAAACAACATGAGTTTTCATCAGAGATGTTGATTAAAAGGTGAAAGAATGAGGTGGCCGTTTAGAAGTTCGGGTGAGTGTATAGGCTAATTTCAAATTAAATCTGAATTTGTTTGGGAAGTGATAACTACGATTATCATTTTGTTAACTGTTTTGATTTAAACTATTTGTTCTCAATTCTAAAGCATATTTTATGTATTTGGCTAGGTTTAATAAAATCTTGCGATTTTCTGTTTGTAAGAGATGGACAAATTTTTGCATATTAGGTCGAGTAATGTAATTTTTCTTTAAATAGGTTTTTCTTAAGTCAGAATATTTTTTGCATTTGAAAAGGAAATGGAATTCGTCCTCAATTTCATTATCGTTACATATTTGACAGAGACGCTCATTTCGTTCGATTCTATTGTTACCGTACCTACCGGTTTCTATTCTTAAAAGGTGAGATGACAAACGTAATTTACAAATAAGCATTCTAAATTTTTTCGGAAGTACAAGTAAATACTGTTCCATTGCCAAATCGTTTTTGTAAAATATATATGTTGATAGAATTTGAGATCCCAAGACTTTTTCATGCCATGACTGTTTGTACATATCTATAATACGTTGTTTGAAACATAAGTGAAAGTTTTCATGATTTACACTATAGGGATCGTTCCAAACATTTCCAAATCCTGCTTGTTCAAGTATATATCAAACCAAGGCTGACCATGCCAAGGCAGAAGGGTTCAAGCACGGACATATCACTGTCATTCCACTTCCTAATCCCAGCTTAACCGTCCGAAATGCATATAATGTTATTGTCCCACTGCAGATCAGATCAAATTAAACAAACCATATCAAGTAATCTTGAGTTCGGTCGGTATGGGTGATGGGGAGTAGTTTGGGTGATCGACCTTTATCTACATCACTCGGACCTCCAACTCGAATATTTTAACATGTCAAAAATTATCGTGTGCGATCGAGTAGGAGATTGATCTGGAAACGACTGTGTATTGGTCGCCTAGAAGATGGATCTACTCGAGAGTCAGTCGTGTCTTCAAGTCAAGTGTGATCGGATTGATAATTTTTACCCGGCCTGTACCCAACCTGCATTCGGTCACCCCGACTTGTACTCGATTCACCCTCTCAAAACGACTGTAGAGGTTATGTTTTGATCGTCTAACGATCCAGAATCCTAGGTCCCCACTGCCGACCAGATCAATTCGATGAAGCCCAATCAAGCGATCGAGTTCAGATCGATATCGATCGGCATAGGTAATCGGAAATTGTATTGTAATCAAGTTTGATCTGAATCGCCACGGCTTTTTTCTCGGATTTCTTTAATTGTAAAAAAATCATTGGCGTGCGATGGTGTATAAAATCGATCGGAAAGCGGCTTTGTATTGATCGGGTAGAAAATCAACCCGATCGGGAAATGATAGTGCCTGGGAATCGAGTGCTGTCGGGTTAATATGTTTCACTCGACCAGCACCCAACCTAAACTAGACTACCTCGACTTATATTCGAGTGAATTCAGACACTATTTCGATTAACTCGTCCTCTGCTTCACCTGTCAATCCGATCAAATCGACTGTTGAAGTCGGGTTAATCCGCTAGAGATCGAGAAAAGATTGTTTGGTCGGGATTGGTCGGGGGAATTCAAGCAATCGAGTTGATTTGATCGATAGTGGTAACTATAATTAATCGGGTTTTGTCGGGTGAGTACTGCCGATCAAATCAACTAAGTCGAGCGTATTGGGATGCAGTTAAGGATGCAGTTAAGTATCGAGGAGATCGACTGCAGGTTTGGTGCAGGTCGTGTAAAATATATCAACTCCATCACACTCAATCTCCAGACATGATTAATTCATGATCAGATATATCTTCTACCCGACTAAAATCGCTTCCCGATCAATTTTCTACACGATCTCCAAAGAATATTTTGATATGCAAACAACCAAGTAAGATAACCCCGGCCAATTTTTATTACCCATGTCGACCAAACTCTATATGTAATCGATCAATTAGTCGGGTTTCATCGAGTTAAATTGATCGGTAGAGGGAACCTCGCATACGCCACTGAGCTGATCTGGATGCTAGTGGGGAACTAGCACCAAGGCAGTTGAACACGACTAGCCTTTACAGGTTACAGAAAACTTAGATATCGAACCAAAGCTTATCATGCTAAAACAGAAAAGTTATCAAGCAAAGAAGATGTAGGGATCCTAAAGGAACATAACTTTTCAATTTTATTTTTAGCGAGCCGGGACTTTATGTCCGGGGAGCTAATGTCACAGCCCTAGTGTCGACGTCGGCATCGGCGTCGCGTCCCGTCCCGTCGCGTCTTCACTTGAAAAACTTTAACCTGGTCTATATCTCAGGCATTATTAGAGATACAGCCTTGATATTTCATACATGGATACATCTCGACAAGGCCTTTCATTTGGTACCATGACCTTTGACCTAGTGACATTGACCTTGGAGTTTGACCTACCTTTGAAAAACTTTAACCTGGCCTATATCTCATGCACTATTATTGATAGAACCTTGATAGTTCACACATGGATACCTCCTGCCAAGACCTTTCATTTGGGACCGTTACCCTTGACCTTGTGACCTTGACCTTGGAGTTTGACCTACTTTTAAAAAATAAGCTGTTTTTGTGACAAGCTCCCGTATAGGCGAGCTACGTTGTCCGAGGACAACTCTTGTTTAAGTATGTCTTGGTACAAAGATTGGTTGTTCGTATGCATAGAAATGTTATAAGATTTTTTTAAGTTGTTATTTATTAGCGAAAAAAATCGCATTTAAAGTTGAGACAGAAATGACAAAATGTAGTCCACATCAATTTGTTTAATTTCAACACAAAATATTTATTTCTCGTAAACGGTTCAATATTTTGGCTTGAAACTTTCAAAATTTTCATAAAATAATTTGTTCTTTCAGATAAAATATAAGTAAAATTTACAGAAAAAAAGGTGAAATGTCATTTTAAAAAAGATCCCAAATTAAGTCAGTACAAGGAGGGGCTCATTTTCCTGTTACTATTGCTCTAAGTTAACCCTTTCCAATAGGCTACAAGACCTTGTTTTGACGGCCTAAATAAATGACGCTTGGGAAAACATTGAGACAAAAGAAGAAAGTGTTGACAATCAGCACTTTCTCCTTTACCCTCAATATTTTCTATGCTATATTTTACACAAATCCAGTTTTTCAACATCCATTTTGGCGTCTGCAGCAGCTTTTAAATTGGACCACCCTAAAATTTTGTCGTTTGGGAAAGGGTTAAGACATTTTTCCGCAAAGGGATGCTAGAGTAGCTGATTCTAGCGTCTGTCAATACATTTTAACTTCCGCGTCTGTCCGCGTCCATAGCACTGCCGGAGCACTGCTTATCACGTCCATTCCGCGGCCATTCCACGGCCATTCCGCGTCCGTTCCACTGCCTCATCGCGTCTGCCAGCCGTTTTTTGGCCGCGGTAACATTTTTGTGCAGTTCAAAAAATTTTACCACGTCTAAAATAATTTCGATTTCATTCCGCGTCCTACCACGTCCATACCACTGCCATAGCACGGCCGTATCACTGCCGCATCGCGTCCAACAACGTCCATTCCACGGGTGGTTTATTTTAGCCGTGATACGGCCGCGGAACGGCCGTGGAATCGTATGTGACCGGGCCTTCAAAACGAAACCATATCGATAATAAGAAGTATTTTGATGTAATATTGACGAGGCGAATTGCACGTGCGTCTCTACAAAAACATGTTTTTGAAAACTTAAAGGTTTGTTTATAAATCAGTGTACCTTGGGACAACTGTAGTTGCTTTTCATCGAAAACCTCATTACTACAGCTTCCATCATGCTGAGTTTTCGAGATTTTCGAAGAAAAACAATAATATGTAGTCTAAATAGGATGTATATTCCCGCCGTGAATCACGTTATATAAACTGACACGATTTAAAAACGCAAAACACGTTTTCATTAACCATTCCTTTCCTATTGCCTTGATCGGCACCATATTTGGGGACATGTATGAGAAAATGTATACACTTTACGCCCCAGCGATTTTGTTGTGTTTTCTGTACACTATACTGTACTAAGATTTTTTGTGTACAAATTGCCACTTTGATTTACTTATTGAAAATATACGAGAACAACGAAAGAAAATTGTGTATAAAATGCCGAAGCTTACTTTGCGAAAAAGGAACCGAGTTTTTTGGCTTTTAGTTTGTGGTGTCTCGCAAATGAAGGTATCTAGACGCTTTAATGTGGCCGAATTGACGGTTCCAAGGTTTATGAGACGTGTAAACGACACGGGAAGATTTACAGACCACCCACGTCCCGGTCAGCTGCATGTAACAACTGTACGTCAACATAATTGTATACGTTAACGTCACTAACGCAACAGGTTTGTGACGGCTCAGTCTACAGCAAATTCTATTGTTGGTAATCGCGGGCGGCCTATACATCGCGACATGGTGATAAATCGCCTAGGAAAACACATGGTTCGCTGTCGTCGTCCTGTTCGATGCCAGGCTCTTGACTCAACGTGCATGTTGGCATAATCTGACGTCCATTCAGGCATTATTCGTGTTTTAAAGGTCATTTTCTGTCTTGTTATGTTAACAATTGTAACATTTACAATTTCACATGGCTATACATCGGTTTTGTAAGATGTAGAGATACCATTTGTAAAAGTACTTTTTTGCGTTTTTAAATCGTGTCAGTTTAGTGTAAGTAAATATCAATTATTCTCTTAATACGCGACCAATCTGAATTCAACATACAGCAGAGATAGTCAGGAATTTGTAAGATGTTGTAGATCTTTTAATGACCTGCTGATAAAAAAAAGAGCATTTACTAGAACCAGCACATTTTTTCTGTTTTTCTGAACTTTGTGCTTAAAACCATTTCCAAATCGGTCTCGTATTAATAGAATCATTAAAAAGATCTCAAGGATACCAACAAAGATTAACAAACGAATGAATGGACAGACACTCAGCAAATGACACTAGCCCATTTAGCATATACATGATATGACCAGTACCAATTATAGCTAAAAGCAATCATATCATTTGCAACGAAATTCAGATGAAAAGGTATGCATGTATGACATGGTAAGGGTAAATAAAGCCTGGCTCTCAGACATTTCGAAAAAAAAAAAACACTCCCAAAATTTTTAAAGCTGGTGATATAATTGGACGCCCCATCCTGTTACTAAGGGCCTAATAGCAATCAGCTTTTATATAAGGCCTAACAAAACGCCGCTTATCTTTAAAAATCTAATAAATACAAGTTGTTAAAAGATGATATTATTATGTTTTGGATCCAAACTCACCGATTCTTCGATTCAAGTGACATATGGAAAGGCAAAAAAACCTCACCGATGTATCGCATCAAGTGACATATGGAAAGGTAAAAAAAAAACTCGCCGATGTATCGATTCAAGTGACATATGGAAAGGTAAAAATACTCACCGATGTATTGATTCAAGTGACATATGGAAAGGTAAAAAAACTCACCGATGTATCGATTCAAGTGACATATGGAAAGGTAAAAATACTCACCGATGTATCGATTCAAGTGACATATGGAAAGGTAAATAAACTCACCGATGTATTGATTCAAGTGACATATGGAAAGGTAAAAATACTCACCGATCTGTCGATTCAAGTGACCTATGGAAAGGTAAAAATACTCACCGATGTATTGATTCAAGTGACATATGGAAAGGTAAAAATACTCACCGATGTATCGATTCATGTGACATATGGAAAGGTAAAAATACTCACCGATGTATTGATTCAAGTGACATATGGAAAGGCAAAATAACATGCACAAGAATGAAATTTATCTTTGTCGTCATGTTTATCCCCTCGCCATTTTTTATAAGACTACTAGTAGTACATACGTGAATTTTAACTCTTCCCATGCCGTTCACGTCAATTTTCGTTTGCGAAAAAAGCTTTGTCAGGCTATATAGACTAAAAGATCAGTGTACAAAGAAGTGTTGTCTGAATTTAGCCGATACTGCCTGCTCTTTACTGCATTGTTGTGGCGAAAACTCAAGATAAAACTATTAAAATGTCTCAATTTGAAGCAAAACTTAACGTCAGCAGGACGACAGTTGACAGTCAATCCCCTGCTCGTGATACAATAATCCGAGTTTTGTCTGATGAAATTCGCTCTTTGATATGTTGATGTCGCTCATTGAGCGACATCAATACATCAAAGAGCAAATTTCATCAGAGAAAACTCGGATTAGTTATACAGTAGTCGTCAACCAAACGCAACATATTTTGGGGTAAATGCATTACATTCTTCATTTTCGTAACAAAACCTTTGTTGTGGATACTCATTTGAATAGCCTCACTTTTGATTCGATTAACAATAAATGATATGCGCCCCGACCTTGAAAATGTCCCTTATGGTATTTGAGAACAAAATGGATTCCGATCAACCTGCGCTTACGTACACGCTGATCAAGATCCACGATGCTTCAATATCTTCTTTATTACATGTAGATCTAGTAAACTAAAATTGACATGTTGTGAATTAAAATTGTGAACATTTACCCTTTCCCAAACGACAAAATATTAGGGTGATCCACTTCAAAAACTGCCACAAATGACAAAATGGATGTTATTAAAGATATGATTTGTGTAAAATGTGACACAGAAAATATTGAGACAAAAGGGGAAACTGCTTGTTATCAGCTGTTTCTTTTTTTGTTTCAATGTTTTCCCAAGCTATTTTCTATTGGGGACGTCAAAACAAGGTCTTGTTTGGGAAAGGGTTAATCTTTATCATAATTTATTAGGGGATAAACGTATCAGTATCACCGAAGACCCGAATGTTAATAAGATAATTTTTCCCATTTTGAATTGTTACCACACCTCTTTTTCACAGCACTTACCCATTAAAAACGATTGGGTCACATTATATATGTTACAGTCAATCTGTGAAATCAGCCATTTCATGAAATGGCTGAAATTTTTAGCCATTTCATGAAATGACTGATTCACTCAGCCATTTCATGAAATGGCTAAAATTTTCAGCCATTTCATGAAATGGCTAAAAAATTGCTCTAACCATTTCATGAAATGGCTGAAATAGGAAAATCAGAATAAAATAACAGAATTTGAAAACTATTTCAAGACTTTTTGAAGTTACAAGGGTTTGCAAACTTTATTTTTAATGTAAGCAATAATGTGCTTTACTGCTATATTTCTAAGCACATTTAAACATTTGTTTTCAATAATATTTTAACTTCGAAAACAGCCTTTTTTTAGAGCAAGGGAAATGAATTTGAAGCAAAATTATTACTACACAGATTGATTGAAATTAAATCAGTCATTCTATGTAACACCTTGGTGTTGAAATTATCATTATTTTGATTAAAAAATGTCAATTACACTTGCAATTAAAGCAAAAGATGAAATCATTATTTCACAGTTTGGCTTAAATAAAGCCAGACATTTTTGTAAAGCTTTAATGTTTTAATTATTATCATTTCTATAAGATTCAATTGGAGCTTGGAATGGATGCATTATTTCATACATGTAGATTGACTGAAATACAACCAATCATTCTGTGGAACATGTTTATGCTCAAATTACCATCAGGCATATTTTTATAAATAAATCAATAAGATTGAAAATTGGAACAAGTGTGAAGCAAAATCAGTGCACAAATTGCCTTAAATAAAACCAGTCCTTTTTTGTCAAAATTAATGTTCAAATTATCATTATTTTACCGACGAATTGTAGCAAAACCATGATTACACAGATTGGAAAAATTAACCACCACTCATTCTGTGTAACACACCTTAACCCTTTCCCAAACCGCAAAATTTTTAGGGTGGCCACAATCAAAAGCTGCTGCAGATTTAAAAAAAAACTTTGTTGAAAAAGATAAGAATTATGTACAATTTTTAGTAAAGAAAACATTGAGGCAAGAGGAGAAATGCTGATCAGCATTTTCTTCTTTTCCCTCAATGTTTTCATATAACCATTATGGAGGTCAAAATGAGGACTTGTTTGGGAAAGGGTTAATAATGAAATTATCATTATATTGATAAAAAATTCAATTATATTTGCAAATTAAAGCAGGATATGAAATAAAATCATTATTTCACAGATTGGCTGAAATAAAGCCAGTAATTCTGTGTAAAACTTTAATGTTCAGATTATCAGTATTTTGGTAAGATTTAATTATAGCGTTGAACTGAATATATGAGTCAAAAATTTATTATTACGCATATTTTGATAAATAAAATCAATTATGGATGCAAATTGAAGCAACAATTAGGCAAAATCATTATTTCACACATTGGCTGAAATAAAACCAGCCATTCTGTGATGTCCAAATTATCATTATTTTGAAAAGAAAATGAAAAAAATAGTGGCAAATTGAAGCAAAATCATTATTTCACAGATTGGCTGAAATTATGTGCCCTTCTGTGTAAAACTTAAGTGTTCGAATTATGATTACTTTCATGAAAATCAATTGTAGTTGCAAACATTTGAAGCAAATATGAAACAAACTCATTATTACACAGATTGACTGAAATGAAACTAGTCATCTTATGTAAAACACCAATGTTCAAATAAAAACTATCAAACAAAAACAATTATAGTAGCAAAAAGAAGCAAATATGAATCAACACTGTCGTTACACAGATTGGCTGAAATTGCATCAGCCAATCTGTGTAATGTAAACATGGAAATTTCAGCCAATTCATGAAATGGCTGAAATTTTTAGCCATTTCATGAAATGGCTGAGTGAATCAGTCATTTCACGAAATGGCTAAAAATTTCAGCCATTTCATGAAATGGCTGATTTCACAGATTGGCTGTAACATATATACTGAGAGGCAAAAATAAGTATACACCCTAGTTCTTCCATGTTTTATGAGACAACGATTTATAGATTATTAGGATTTTTAAACGCCGCCAAATATGGTCGTTTGTTTGATATTAACGTCTTCGCTTACCCGTCTATCAGTCCTTCCATCCTTTGCAAAGGGTTTTTCATGTAATACAACGGCATCGAAAAGGAGGATTTAATCATCAAATTAAATGCAAGAGTTCCCGTTAACACAGTCCTTACATTTATGAACGGATTTTGACAAAATTCTCAAAGAAAATACCTAGTCACCTAGAACAAAGCGTACATTATAAGGGCTTTTTCCATATTACGATGCGCCATGGCAAAAGGGGGCTTAATGCAAACAATGTGTATTACATAACTCCTTCTTAATTTATAGACGGATTTTGATTACATGCAATCTGACTACATGTAAGTGTATATAGTATATATAATTTAACGTTGTGATTTGTTGTGATAAAGAATGAAAAAAAATCAAATATGGATTAACAGCAAAATTTGATACTTAACTAAGTCGCACGTGCAAAATTTGCAAAATCGACATGTAGCAAGGGTATGGGTAGTCAAGCAATTTCAGGTGAAATTTATCAACTGTGTATTTTTGGTCTATGGGTAGAAATAGAAAGTGCAAAATGTTAAGTTGATATGATGGAAATTCAGAGAGATATCGAAAAACAGAAAGTGTATACTTTCTTTTGCCTCTCAGTATATAAAAAGAGCAATCAACCTTCCCATACAAGAAAATACTAATCTTCAGAATTTTCTTCAATTTCCTTAACTGTTTCTATTTAGCACGTTAAACCCAAAATATGGTTTTGGAAATGGTTAATAAATGTCCTTTGTTCCAGGTTTGTCAGTACTTTATCAGTACTGTGTCGTAACCAGGCCCGGTTTGGAACATACGGGGACGGGTGAAAGGAAGTGTGTCTTGATGCAGCATACAAGCCTTCCAAACCCTGTGTTGTATATTCATTCGGGTACAGTACTTTAACCCATTCCCATACGACACATTTTTAGACTAGTCTAAATTTAAAATTTTCTTGCTGAAGCGTTCACCCCCACTATTAAATCGTGTATCGTATTTTCAATCAGTTAAACTATTTTACCCTTCCTCGTAAACAGTATATTCATATAGAGCATTGGAGCCCAAAAGTGAGGAAAGGAAAAAAATATGAAATAATAACAGGTTTAGAGGTCTTTATTTGCCAAAATTAATAAAACCCGATGTGCGACGGACTACATGTGTAGGTAAAGACCGAGGCGCTCCGCGCCGAGGTATTTGTCTTAACATGTAGTTCAGAGCACAGAGGTTTTTATTTGGCAAATAAGGACCTCTAAACCTGTTATTATCTCCATTATAACACTCTAAATAACAAAACGCACATTTCAAATGTGTTATTTTGTGGAAATTATGTCATGATCTAGTTTTTGGCGTAGGAAACGCATTGCCGGTTAAGTGACGTCATTGATGACGTCATTTGACGTTACCTTGACGCTACGTGACGTTTTGGCGCATACACAAAGCATAATTACATAGAGTCTTTATTTATGAAATAATAACAAGTTTAGCGGTCTTTATTGCGCAAATAAAACCCGATGTGCGACGGACTACATGTGTAGGTAAAAACCGAGGCGCAAAGCGCCGAGGTATTTGCCATAACATGTAGTCCAGAGCACAGAGGTTTTTATTGCGCAATAAAGACCGCTTAACTTGTTATTATCTCCATTATAACACTCAAAATAACAAAACCCACATTCGAAATGTGTTATTTTGTTAAAATTCTGCATGAACTAGTTTTCGCGTAGGAAACGCATTGGCGGTCAAGTGACGTCATCGATGACGTAATTTGACGTTTCCTTGACGTTACGTGACGTTTTGGCGCATACACAAAGCATAATTACATAGAGTCATTATTGGTCAAATAAAACCCGATGCAGTTCTTCTTTCGCTATGTATGGATTTTACTGAAACGTGTTATAATGTTCAAATAAAACTCGCTGCAGTTCTTCTTTCGCCATATATGGATTTTACGGTGGATTGTTATAATGTTGATTATCATCAATTTCTTCATTTTCCGTATCATTAGCAAATCATTCGTCCTTTCCAAAACGTGAACGGATGTGTTTGTTTGGGAACGGTTTAAAATTGTATCAAAAGATATAATTACGAGAAATTTCGGAGATAAGCTCACATTTCCCAAAAACAACTACTTTTGAAGTTCCAGATATAGATCAAGCCTCAGAAATATTGAGGGGAAAGGTAAAGAAGAGGACCACCATGGTCCTAAATCGCTCACCCGAACTACTAATACAAATGTCAAGGTCACAAATTGATGGCAAGGCACATAAGAATCTCAGAAAGTTTGACGTATCGCCATTTCATAGACATGAATCAGGATCGTCGTTACGCTGTAAAAACACGCCATACGTTTGCTTTTGTTGTGACTGGACAAAACAATAATTTTTTGTTGAAGGATATGTTATGCTTAAGGTAGTTAATTCTAATTAAATTCATGCGACGTCGGTGCAGTTTTGGCGACGTCGTAAACATTCGGCAGTGAAAAGTTACGCCACCAACTGTTCACGACCTCGCCCAGGTTGACTCGAATAAATACTGGAAGTTAGCAAGGTCGCACGAAAAATTCCTGCGTTGCGCGACCTCATTAGGGTGGAGCGCATTAAGAATTAAGAGACCATCGGAAAGTCTTCCTTATCCCCGACAACGAAGATTTTTCCTATTTTTTAAAACATGGATATTGTCGTCAATTTCTGTCGGCACGATAACGTCAAAATTTCACAGTGCAATTGTACAAAAAATAATTGCACATGATTATACGTATATGTCAAGAAACAAATTCACAAATCTTGCTCTTTCAGGTCAAATTTTCAATTCGATTTTGAATTGGCGGTTACGAAGTACCTCGGATGTAAAATCTACACATTTGATCCGACGTGAGTAAAGATTCTACCCTTTTTTTATTAGCTTACCTGAGCACGAAGTGCTCAAGGGAGCTTTTGTGATCTATCAATGTCCGGCGTCCATCTGTCCGTCATGGCGTCAACAATTTCTTTAAACGACATCTCCTCCTAAACTTCTGGGTTAAAATCAACCAAACTTGGCAGAAATGTTCTTTGAGTGGTCCCTTATAAAGATTGCTAAAAGAATTGAAATCTCTGAAAAACTCTGGTTGCCGTGGCAACGGAAAATGGGAAATTTCTTTAAATCTCAAAATATTCTTTAAACGACATCTCTTAAACTTCTTGGTCAAAACCAAAGTTGTTCTACCCAGGGATAATTTGTGTGAAATATACATTCAACACAATATTGCAACAGTGTAAAAGTAATGAAAACACATAACCCAGCTATTGTTTAACCGAAGTAAACTTGCGCTCATTATTGTCAATATTGCAGACGATTACGTTTGTTTATAAATATTCATAGCGCACGGTCACTTCGGCTTAACAATAAGACTAGATCAGTAACATCATATTGATATAAACATAGGAGATATTTTATCTGATAAGAGAGACATCAAAGTGAAAAGCTTAATGGTTTTGTTATTACAACTTGATTTTATTACGTAATAAAACGGTAAATTTTTTTGTTGTTTGATTTTCTCAAGAATGATAAAGTAGATATACATGTATGTTCAGTTTTAACAAATAATAACAAATAATAATTTCTGATCTTTTATTGATTACAAAGTAGTTTGTTATACATTATTAAAGAACTGTTATGTTATAAAGTTTTGTTTATTTTTCGTCAATAATTAGATTTATATGTTTTGTTCAAATATGATCTATGAAATCATCTGTAATTACACTTTACAACAAATAAAGTTTAATGTGCAAAATGAATGTTATGATTTTGATTTCTTTTAAATCCAATTATTTTCGTATTGATACCACAACCTAGCCAACTTTAGATACTTTACATTTGCAAGGACACAAATCCTCACTTGGCCAACATCTTGTCCATCTTTTTCCTACAATGGACAAATAGTTTGATAAGTCTGTGTTTGATGAGTAGCTTTTGTGGAGTGTAATGTTTACAATCTTGTGTAAGAAGCACTATAAAATTGAATGGAAAGAAAAGGCTCTTCAAACTCTGGTGTGCAATATAAGGTCATGATGGACCAATTGTGTTTCGGCAGGGAACTGAAGAATAATGTGAAGCTGCAGTGGATCAGTGTCTATAAACCTTACACACCATTTAATAATATTATTGCAGACAATCTTCTTCTCTAGGACCGCAATGCGTAACATATGCAGACCACAATGCGTAACATATGCAAAGTTATTTGGCATTATTAAAACATTACTCAGGTGAGCGATTTAGGGTCCTCAGGGTGCTCTTGTTCTCAAACAACGATTACTTTTGGTCACCAAAAGAAGCAAACTATATAGACTATAAAGGCTGTGATTCAAGACCTATCTTATTGGAGAGCCTTGTTTGGCGCGATGAGTCAGTGCTCGGGCCGTGGAACAGCCCCTGTGAAAAAGTTCTAGAACGCGTTTAAGTTGAGGAACTGTGCATTTAAGTTCAAGAACTGTTCGAGAACGTCCTAGAACGTTAAATGGCACTTCTAGAACAGTTCTCGAACTTAATTGCGTTCTTGAACTTTTTTCGCAGGGGTGCAGTCGAATGTAATATACCATTCAAAGTACGACTAAGCCACAATCATACGATGTCCGACCACGTCAAGTATTTTGTGCATTGTGTTGTCACAGAGTTTCGAATGATCCCATTTTACAAGGACGATACGATTAAAGCAATAACAACATTAAAGCCTTCGTAAACCGCATATTTTTGGGAAGGTCCAATGTGAAAGCTGCTGCAGACGACACTTTTTGACGCTGATAAAGATAGTATTTCGGTTCAATATAGTTCAGAAAATATCGAAGAAAAAAAGAAAATGTTGTTCATCATCATTTTTTCTTTTGACCCAATATTTTTTAAAGCATTCCCTGTCGGCGGCGTCAAAATCACGTTTTGTTTGGGAAATGGGAAATCGGCTGAATGTTACTTTTTCTCTAGAATATCAAGTTACGTGGGATCAATGGTTCTGAAATGTATCCGAATATCTACGCTTCTGTTTTCCATCACATTTTCTGTAATTCTTCGTTCGTTTGCAACTTCTTTGAAATTTGTTCGATCTAATATTGCAATGTCAAGTAAGCGCTTGCTATGATAAATGATACGAAAGGAGTTCCTCATCCAGGAAAGATAGTCAATTTTTAAGTATTCAAAGACCAATGACACGGTGTATAATCACGTGACTCAAAATTTCCGATAATCTTCAATATTTTTTTTTAATACTTGACCAATTTGAATTCGGTTTGAAGCAGAGAAGGTGGGAAAATGCCATGAATAAGCTGGACGTGATGGATTTTTGAAAAATCAACTGATAAAAAAGTTATTGAAGATAAACTAAAATCTTGGTTTATCTTCAATAACTTTTTTATCAGTTTATTTTTTTTAAAAAAATCCACCACGTCCATCTTATGCGTGACGTCTGTCCACATTCTCCGCTTCAAACCGAATTCAGTATTTAGAAAATTATTGAAGATTTTCTGAAAATATTTTATCGCATGATTATCCACCGTGATGAGCATGTTGTATTACGTCACTTAATCGAACAGCTCGTTACTACATGTGGTATAGCTCACGATAAATGAACTGGTAGAGCATCTCATCTCTAACTAATAGCTTAAACATGCTTTGCCGGGTCATTTATCGTGAGCTTAAAGTGATATTTCAGATTTTTTTCTTATAAATTTCAATTCATTTTTATCTAAAAGAGCATATTTTCTTATGAAAATTCTGAAAACTTCAAGCCAAAATATTGCGCCGTCTACGAGAAATATGTATTTTTGTGTTAAAATTAAACAAATTGTTGTCCTCAACAGTTCAGATGTATATAGAATTTGTCGTTTATGTCTCAACTTTAAAGGCGTGTTAATCGCTTATTAATAACAACTTCGAAAAAAACTGATTGCATTTATACCCATTAGAATAATCAATCTTGGCATCAAGACATACTTTAAAAAAAAAATGAAATGTCCCTTAAAAGAGGTTTTGGGAGAAAACAATAACCTGTTACAGCATCCATGATGTTAAAAATTGTTTTCGTCTGGGTTTATATCTTTTACCACATTCTTTCACAA
This sequence comes from Fragum sueziense, assembly GCA_963680895.1. Lineage (NCBI taxonomy): Eukaryota > Metazoa > Mollusca > Bivalvia > Cardiida > Cardiidae > Fragum > Fragum sueziense. The sequence goes on along the minus strand of OY804593.1, from coordinate 75,581,730 downwards.
ATAGCACTATAATGATGCAGTCAAGAAAGCAAACATTCTGTTTTTTGTCTTCTCGTAGCTTGGATCTCAAAGAAAAAGGTAAAGAATGGGAAATACCAGAAGGAGTCCATTTTACAGAAGTGGGACTGGCTGGTAAAGATCACGTGACCAAACAATCGTGGCCAATGAAAACGTTGAGAACAATAATGCAGGACAACGGTCATGAAAACGTAAGTATTGCATTAATCCCTATCAGCTTGTGTAGAAGGGGATTCCAAGACATTTAGAGCGTGGCATAGAAAGAATCATAGTTTATTTATTAGACTTTAAATTGCTTTATACCTCAAAATAGACTTATCCCAACCGAATATTATTTTTAGATAAATCTTGTTTGCAAACCAATGATACCCGATCTACAGAAGGCAACATCTTGGTACTTTAACTTCATAATTTCCGTCTTCTACCTCTGCGTGGCTAGAATTCTTTTATCTGAAGTCTGTTATATATAAAAGTAGGAGAGGGCATCCCATTAACTACAGACACTTGTCATTCAATATATTTGGCAGATTTAGCATCCAGGATAAGAAACCTCATCCGAGGCATGTTCTCACTATTGTCGATTTTACGGATATTATGGGGGGTAAGATATGTCCCTTCAACAACTTTTTTAAAATCATTTTGACTTCATCATAACCGCGACCAATATGATCATGCGTTTGAAATATCTGTCTTACTGACTCGGAACTACAGATAAGTGAGGGTGTTAAATGCATTCTAAATCTGTTTTTTCCAATTCCAAACCCTATGTTTTGGGCACTCATTAGAATAATCTCAATGAGAAGATTATAATGATATCTCACGATATAGGGTTTGATGACCGATTTTTAAATTTTGCATTTTGAAATGCAGTTATACTCTCTTATCTATAGCTATGGATGTGCATATATGTGTAAAGTATTATTTATCTGAATGAACTGTATACTTGAAGTTTAAAACTTCCTGATCTTCCCTCGTATACATGTATAAGCTAGTATTGATCCGTAGGTATAGCACATACCATAGGAACCCCTTTCTGGAATCCCAGCTGGAATAGAGTCTCTATAAAATTTGATACCAGTAGAAATGAATCCAGGGCGACACCCGACGATATGGGTTATTTTCAAGGTAGGATTTGAGCACAATATAGAGCAAAGATTAAAGGGGTAAAATGGGAAAGAACAGGTTATCCATTTTTCCTCAGTATTTCCAAATTGTCTATAAGAGCCGTAAAAACATGGTCCTGTCTCGTGAAAGGCTTTATAATTGTGACCCGTCACGCTAAAAGGGACCTTATCCGAACTCCAAAAATCGAAGTTTTTACAAACTTTCCAGACTCAACACAGGTAAACCAGATCCCGTATGCGAAAAGTGAACATATTGTAAGATACATACAAGTGAAAAGTGTCGGCCCTAGTCTGGCTGCGCGGACTGCGCAGACAGGCTAGAGTCGATATTTTTCACACACCCGATAAGGTCCCTTTTAGCGTGACGGGTCACATATATAAAGTCCTTTTGTAATGCTTGAAAGATTTGTGAGTGGTAGAAAATGAACACTAATCACATTAAAGCAAGACAATTCATTTGCTGTAAGAATTGAAACAGAGGTGATGTCCCATTAAAGAGAAAATACTTATAAGCATAGATATAACGATTATAATACACTCAACGTTAACAATTTGTTTTGAACTAAGAGCGTATAATAGCTTGAATCACAATGGAGAAACACGTGAAACAGCAACAGAAATTTTGCAGAAATTCTTCAATAATTGTGTTAATTCGTGAACAATTTGTAATGACTTGAAACAGAGAAAAGAATTTGAAGCAGAGAAGACTAAAGACGTCAGATTTTTTATGTAGCCTATTAGATCAACAGCACAGGGTTAAAAGTAATTGACACTATTCCTAATTTGATTGGATGGGGACTACTTTAGTATCATGTGCTGTTTAAGGTATACGACCCATCATTAGCAATATAGAGCCAGGGGCGAAATTTGAAAAATGCTAATAATTCTTAAACTGTGTTACATTTCTATTCCAAATACAAACATTAGCATTTTGAACGGTTTAGAATTTTGAATTAATGCATACTTCTGGAAATATGTGACAAAAATGTTCAAAATTACCTCCCTTGCATATGAATATAGATTGAAATGATATTTGTAGATTATTTTCTTCTTGAAGCATAATCCTGAAATCCGACACAGTGAATCATCTTATCAATTCTTATGTGATGGGTATTTACAAGTGTGTGTAATTTGATGCATTTCGTATGGCTAGAAAGTTGTGGTCTTAATGATGGGTCATATACCTTAAAAATCTATCACATCCAACAATTCTTTTCTTGTTCTCTATTTCAAACCATATTCAAACCGATCTCTTATTATATGTTTTGTAGATTGTAATCGTTGTGTGTCATCTGATTCCCCTTATGTAACAATCCCAGTGGAATTATTTTTTTTTCGATGCATTTTGGGTTTTTTTTAAAACCTTTCCTAAAGACCAAAAAACGGAGAAGTCTCAATTTAAATGCTGCTTCTGACGACAAATTATTGTTGATAAACAAGGACTTGCGTTCAATATAGAACAGAAAATATTGAGAAGGGAAAAGAGGAATTGTAGTTGTCTCTGTTTTAATGTTATCGTTTTTGTTTTACCTAATCATTCTATTTGATTTATGATTTCAGACGATTATAGACATATTAAAGGTAGATGTAGAAGGATACGAATGGGAAGCTATACCAGAGATTCTGGAATCCGGTGCCTTTAGACAAGTCAAACAATTATTAGTTGAAGTTCACTTTGGACATATGCATGCGAAACAAAACCAGCCTCTTTGGAATGGTATACCAATGGCTAGACAACTCAAGGTTCTGCGAATGTTGCAAGAATATGGTTTTGGATTATTTATGCGGAATCGGGGAAAGGGTTATTTCTATAAAGTTGATGCCTCTTCGGATGATAAAATCCCTTCTCAAAATGAATTAAGTTTCATTAATTTGGCTTTCTTACCGAAATAATTTCATGTTGATAAAACCTTTTCAAAGCGGAGCAATTAAAGACTGCTGTAATTTGAAAGACTCTGAAGTTAAAGTGACACTTCGCAGATATGTCTTCGTAATATTCTTCTTTCACTTTTATTCTTATCAGAGCATAATTTCTTATGAAAATACTGAATATGTCAAGCCAGAGTATTGCGCCGTTTATGAGAAATGTATATTTTTATTTTGTGATAAAATTAAGGTAGAATACCCATAATGAAAATACCACTTTCTATCCATACGAAATGCATCAAATTACACACACTTGTAAATACACTTCACATCATAGGCCCCAATAATTTGAAAAAGGGGTCTGCCCCCCCCTCTATGCCCCCCCATAAAACAATCATTTTTCCATTTACTAGAACGTTTGCCCCCCCCCCCCCAATATTTCAAACCTTCCTACGCCAATGCACATAGGTTGATTCACCGTGCCGAATTACAAGATTATGCTTCATGAAAAAATAATTTACAAATATTATTTCACTCTATATTCATATGCAAGGGAGGTAATTTTGAACATTTTTGTCAAATATTTTCATAAGTATGCATGAATTCAAAATGCTTATGTTTATATATATTTGGAATGGAAATGTAACACAGTTTACGAATTACTGGCATTTTTCAAATTTCGACACTGGCTCTTTGGTGCTAGTTATGGGTATTCTACCTTAATCAAATTCATGTATACAGCAGTTCATATATATATGGAATTTGTCATTCCTGTAACAACTTTAAAGGAGTGTGTTTCGCTTATCTGCAGCGACTTGAAATCGAAGTGCCGAGAACACTATATTTGAACGTCTCTGATTGATTGAGCGGGATTTTACTTGAACGGTAGATATTTCAGTCTCTCGTTTTGATTAAACGTTTAACGTCTAATTCTATATGATAGGTTTCGGACATACGAAATGGGCTTTATCACCAAACCCCCTCTCAGACTTCAAATTGATTTGATGGACATTTCAAGACAACTGATTTGTCCCTATGAATAATCACTACTAATTTGATTAACCAATTCAATTAATGCCATGTGATTACCACTTTCGCCTTCTTGTTTCGATTTTAAGGCCCAGTCACACTACAGCGTATAGAGCCAGCGTATGAGTAACGTATCGTATATTTCGGAAAATTATCTATACGCACAACCTTTCAGCGTATGATGTTATCTTAAAGATCAAACAACGGTTATCATAACAAAATTCTTTGCGTACCGTCAACGTATGTGTAGCGAACTCACTGCGTATTCCGATTTATGAGTAGCGTACATCACCGTACCTTTCACGTATGAGAAACGAGTGCGGAACGTCAACCTAACGCATGATGAGCGTTAACTAAAAGAAGTATAAAAAGTGTTTCTGGGGGCATGTGCAGACAGTTCCTGAAGTACCCGATCTTCATTTTTAATACACCATTAAATTGGCCATTATCATGGAAAATAAATGGACACTCAATGGTAAGAAGACGAAGAAGAGGAAGAAGAAGAAAAAAGAGAAGAAAGAAAAAAAAAAGAAAAAAAAAAGAAATAGAAGAAGAAGAAGAAAAATAGTAATAATAATACGAGGGTTGTTCGGGAAGTTCGTAGAATTCTGCTCTAAAATCCACATTATTTGTTATCTTTAGGTAAATATCAAGGTATAAATACTTAAACATACCTTGACTACATATCCAAAAGATGATTTGAAAATATCAACAGTATCCGAAAATAGCGGTAACCGTAGCAACACAATATCGAGATACCGGAGCAGTCCATTCTTTAACAATGAATAACATAGTATAACCGATTTTACATTGTATCTTTTCTTCTTCTTCTTCTTCTTCTTCTTCTTCTTCTTCTTCTTCTTCTTCTTCTTCTTCTTCTTCTTCTTCTTCTTCTTCTTCTTCTTCTTCTTCTTCTTCTTTGTCTTCTCCTCATTTTGCTTCTTTTTCATTCTTATCTCTTTCTCCTTATTTTTTTCCCCTTCTTCCTCTTCTTCTTTTTCTTTTCCTTCTTCTTCTTCGTATATTGTGTCATCTTCGTCGTCATAATCATAATCTTCTCCTCCTGCTACAGCATTCAAAGTGCTAATTCTAATGATTTTTTGTGGTGTTGGTACTCAACGTATAAGAAGCGTACTCGGCGTATGAGTAACGTACATTCAGCGTACTCGACGTATGAGTAACGTATATTTAGCGTACCTCTAGCGTATCCAGCGTATGAGAAACGAATGAAAAGCGTAAAACTTATATGCTGGCATACGCTGAAATTTTTTGTGCATGTTCAAAAGTTATTTTGGCCCTCAGCGTACATCAGCGTATATCGACGTACCCTAGCGTATGAGTAACGTATAACAACGTACCTCTAGCGTATCTCCAGCGTATTTCAGCGTATACCAGCGTATGCCCGAAAAATCCATACGTTACTCATACGCTGGCTCCATACGCTGTAGTGTGACTGGACCTAAAAGCCGCATTAAGATATGGAAAAATTGACGCCAGAAATGAGGGGCAAAGCAACTTGACTGATAGAAGCCGATGTAACCATCTGGCGTGTAGCCCGTACATTGAACTGTGCTCCGGCAAGCGTATCCAGGTTAAAGTGTCCGTTGATTGCCAAAATCAAACTCTTGTGTCGAAAAAACACCTTTCTAAGAACCCAATATCAAAGTTTCTACAACGTTTAAACATTAGAAGTGTTTTTATTTCGTCTTTTAAATTGGTTATTTTGGTCTTTTCCGATCTTTACCGAACAAAAAACGTTAAACTTCCAATTTGAAGTTATGACGTCATACCGGCCACTGAATGACGTCATGGCGGGAAAAACGGGCAGTCATGGGTCATTTCCCGGAAAGTCTGAAATTTCTGAAAAAGTTAAATGTCCGATTTTTCTGTCATAAAGCGACTTCCCTAATCGATACTTAAAACACGGAATTCGTCCTCAGTAAATGTTAGAAAAAATGTTAAAACAGTCCAAGAATAGGTCGTAAGTGAATTAGGAATGTGCCAAAGAACGGTTTAAGTTTGTCTGTATTACTCTTACGATCGAGAAATGGATAAAAACTGAGACTTCGCTATATGACAGAAAAGTCGAACACATTATCTTTGTCAGACACCTCATGCTCTAGATTGGGGGGCGGAGTCAAGCCATTGATGACGTCAATCCGTGGCAATTTTACGGAAATTGCCGATCTTTATTTTCTCGAAAATCAGTTTTTCAACGATGTAAAGAAAAGCAAATAAAACTTTTAAAACAACCGAGTTTGGCGGATCTTTTATAAAACACGTTAATTTAATGATTTTCTTCCAATATACGGTGCAATAAACTGCCAAGCTTGGTAGCCTTTAATAAAGAATTTTCAACAGACAGGTAAAAAATTCTTTGAATTTCCCTTTCCAACGAATTAAACAAATCGCATTTTAAGGTAGATTGACTTTTGATTCCCCAATGATCTACAAAGACGTAGCCGCTCACGTGTGACTTCGAGACAATAAGACAATGCTATACGCTTGCGAGTTTTGGGACAGAGGACTTTACCTGCCACTATGACTACTGCAGCGTTCGTAGGAACTCATGTCTCCAGATCTCCTGTCCGACTGTGCTTAATCGGTTACGCGATCGTGGTTTACGTCCACGACGTCCGTATATTGGTCCTTAACTTTCACCCCTACATCATCAGGCTTAAAAAGTGAGATGGTGTCAACGGCACACAATATGACCAGATAGACAGTGGAATAGAGTGCTGTTCACAGATGAGTTCCGGTTCACCCTACAAAAGACGGATGGTCGTGTTCGTGTCTTTAGACGCACGGGGTAACATTATAGTGACGCCTGTGTGATCGAGGCTAATCGGTTTCGTCTGGGATCTGTGATGGTATGGGGCAGAATCAATTACGAGGGAAAAGTCTGACTCATCGTGATTCCAGGTACCTTAAACGCCCAGCGGTACAGAGATCTCGTGTTAAGAAACGTCAGGGTGCCTTACATAAACGGACGTAGCGATAACGTTATGCTACAACGGGACAATGCCCGGCCACATGTAGCTCGAGACAACCTGCAATTCCTCATGGCAAACAATGCGGACGTTCTAGATTGGCCTTCCCTGCAGACCTATCACCAATCGAACACATTTGGGATCAAATGGATAGACGTTTACGTCAACGTCCTGTACAGCTAAGGACGCTCCAAAAGCTAGAAGTGGCCCTCCAACAAGAGTTGACAAATGTTGATCTTCAATCTATCAGAAGAGGAATTGGTTCAATGAGGAGACGGTGCATCGCTGTTGTTAATTCGGCTGGAGGTCATACCCGCTATTGAAACGGGAAACTCACTTAACTGACTCACATGTTTTGTTGTGATTTAAAAGAGTTTAAAGAGTGTTAAAATTTATTATGCATTTTGAAACTTTGTTCACGATTGTTTTAGTTGTCATTTCAACTTTAAATGAAATACAAAACGAGATCAATTTGTTTATATGAAGTGTTCCTTTGGAAGTTTGGCCTAGTATATATTTGTCCCGAAACAAAGTACTAGACACATTGGAGCACCTAGCCATGGGTTCCTCATACCAGTACTACCGCAGCATTCTTACATCGTCGGATGACCACACAAAGACAAAAATGGGAACATGCTGTTGAATGTACAACTTGAAATCTTCATATCTGTATCAGAGAACTTTTGAAAATTGCAATGTCCCTATCTGTGCAGATATTCGCCCGATCATCGATGTACCATTGTCACTGTTTTAGATCTATTGTCCCATCTTCTAAGCCCAATACACGTGAACAGATCACTTAAACGTAATCATACAAATCACCGTCGCTCGATCATAAAGTAATCATTGTGTTGAAATGATCATTGATCAATATGTAAATATGTGACCTGTCACGCTTAAAGGGACCTTATCGGGTGTGTGAAAAATATCGACCCTAGCCTGTCTGCGCAGTCCGCGCAGCCAGACTAGGGCCCACACTTTTCACTTTTATGTAATTTTCTAAATCTGGAATGTTGTCCCTATCTTACAATATGTTCACTTTTCGCATGCGGGATCTGGTTGTAAAAACTTGGATTTTTGGAGTTCGGATAAGGTCCTTTTTAGCGTGACGGGTCACATATGTAATGATAATGTCGGGTGTCCTTGCTACAGATGCTGGAAAAATAAAACTCGTAAGAGCAACAGTTTCTAAATAGCTGTATATCATTAGCGCTCAGATGGAATCCCGGATACTTCTCATCGAGTCAAACCCGAGTTGTGAAAAGAACTCGCTCCCCGATAATCGATGTGGCAGCCCCGCTTCAACAATACATCGTGTGGAAACCCCCGTTTCTTAATATACGTCAAATCCCTCAACAAGAGTGCCATGGTCACAATATACGCCGCCACTTATTAAATTTAAGACACAAAAATGACATTAACGAGGATTTATAAATACCCACTCAAAAACCTGTAAAAAGTTGTGTTCACAAGAAAGTTTATAAATATCCAGTCAAAAACCTGGAAGGAATTGCGTTCACAAGGCTGAAATATCGTTAAGCCACAAAGGCTAAGTCTCAAAGGGTATTACTCTTACAAAAATCAAAGATTAATACAATCCTTACTTCATGCACATCTAGCAATTGCGGAACTAAGTTTCGTTAAGATCCAGCCAGAAACTTGCGCTCACTAGGCTGTAATTCCAATAAGCTACAGACACTAAGTTTTAAGTGGCATAACTCAGGCAGAAATCAATGATCCATAAAATCCTTACTTCATACACATCTACCAATTACGGTGATACCACCCACCAAGTTTCATTAAGATTCAGCCAGAAACTTAGTAGGAGTTGCGTGCATAAGGCTTCATTTTCGATCACGCTCGATCATTCCTCTTGTCGACCAAGCTCGATCAGTACTCGATTGCTTGATCAAGCTTGATCGAGCTAATTTGGTCGGCAATGGGAACGCGCCTTAATTTTGGTCGACATAGAAAATAAAAGTGTGAAAATACATTAGCAAATCTTGATTATTTTTAAATAACCATAGCAAATAACCATAAGCTGGGTTAACCCTTTCCCAAACAAGACCTGGTTTTGACGTCCTAATAGAAAAGGCTTGAGAAAACATTGAAACAAAAGAAGAAACTGCTGATAACCAGCAGTTTCTTCTTTTGTTTCAATATTTTCTGGACTATATTTTACACCAATCCCTTCATTTTTAACATCAATTTTGTCGACCAAATCCGCTTTTGAATAGGACCTCCCTAGAATTATATCGTTTGGGAAAGGGTTAATAGTTAGTCAGCAAGTCGTTGATTTCACTCCCTGTATCTGTTGTAAGCAAATTTTCACATGCTGTAGTTATATTCGTCTAGAAAAGTAATGAAATTACAGCATTTTCTTCATTTGTTTAAGAAGGAAGTAATGTAAATCTAAATTTTCTACTGACGCATATATAAGGCCAGTAAGGCAATCTCTGATCTGTAGAGATGGTCATAAACATTACGAAACCACAGTTTGTGCATAACGGGATTATCTACAGATTTGTAGCCTTTATCACATACACTGAACAGATGTTCTAAACCGCCACTTTTCAGAACAGATTTTTTGGTATAAATGAAAAACGAAAAGCTCGCTTGAAACAATATTTTGCACATTAGATTTTGTGATCAGTAGCTATAGATCTAATGAGATAAAGTCGAAATTAAAACAACAACGTTTTATGTGTAGAGTTTTTCACATAAAACCAGTTTTTGCACGTGGTGCACGATGTGATGGGTTAAATTGCATAACATCTACCCAAGCATTAATTCATATTGATCCGACATGCCAATTTTGCAAAGAAAAATCAACTCAATGGGCCGGATGTCCTCAAGTGATATGGGTCGGACTGTGGGGCTTATCGAAAGCGACGTCGATATGAAAAAGGCATGCACCCTTTTAAGAGAAATGTGCATGTTTCAAAAGGTTGATCATGATACTGCAAGATGCATTAACTGTTTTCCGATTGCTTTCTGTTTTGCGAATTTTATGGACCTCAAATCGTGTCAAAGTGCACCAAAGAGCATGGCCCTTAGAGTCCACCATACTAAATATTATTACTTCACATGTACATTTTCTGAGAGATGACTTGTATCTTGCACATATTTTACATGTCAGTAATGAATGTTTGACGCGTGTGTGCTAATAGAGAGGATTTAAAGTTGTGTTTACAAACAGCATTTTAGTGTTATTTTGGCAAGTATTATATTCCATAGAACACGATAAAGCATTCTTAAGTGAAGATATGCCGACATTGTTGTGAAATGCATCGGTTGTTTTTCTATTTGTTCTTTAAAACGAGTTATATGGCCCCAAAACCCAAGTCAAAATGCACCACAGATCATGACCCGTACAGTCTACCATACAAATTATCATTATTCCACATGTACCTTTCTTGACGAAAGACATTACTTTTGAATCAGGTATGCATATCAGTAATGGATCATTGACGTCTGTATGCTACTCAGGAGGATACAAAGTTATGTTTACAAACTGGATTTTTTGTTCTTTTTAATAGCACGTTTTGTATTCCGTAGAACACCATCAAAGCATTCAAAACAGAAGACTAGCCGACATCGTTGTTAACAGTCAACAAAAATCACCCAGATTTTAGGCACGGATGTATTCAAATCAGAGAAATACTCTAAAGTAATCACAAAACATTACACAAAGTTTTGGCAAAAATACCCGGAAACCGGAAGTGCTGCAGACTTACCTAGGCTACTGAGACGTCAATAATGATACCTTAGAACTTCCCAGGTAGCTACAACTGAATGAGGGGTCGTTGTCAAACAGAGTTATTGACGCAGAGTGATATCACATCCAGTACTTACAGTTTACCTTGTCGATGTGAAAATGTAGACGTGACAGTGACACTTTTCAATTTGCAATTAAGTCATGTTATTATCAAAGGGCCTCAATGAAATTTTGGCATCTTCTGTGGAAATGGTTTATCTTTTTTATTTGAAAATTTCAAGCTCCTATCCAAAATACTAATGGAGTTATACGAAGTAACATGCCATGGCGGTTTAGAAGATCTGTTCAGTGTATATCCTTGTAAGATATTGATCACATCTTGATTAATCCCAACCGACAAGTAAAACGACAAAATATCAGATCGCTTATCTGTTCGCATGGGACCAAATTTGTGATGAGTACAGCGAATTTTCAAAAAAAAAAAGTCGGACATCTGGGGCAAGTGTTAAGTATGGCGGGTACATTCAACCAACATTTTGACAATTGACGCAGAAATAAAAAAAAGTTATTGAACAAGTTCATACCTGAAGCGTGACAGTAGTTATTATCATGTCGTTTTTTTATCGCTTGAGATGAATTTTCGAACAAGAGTACCATTGTCACAATATACGCCGCCCCAGAGACTAGGTGTTAAGGGGGCACAACTCAAGCAAAAATCATTGCACCATAAATATTTACTCCATGCTGAAGGTTATAACATGGACCAAGTTTTAAAAAAAATACAGCCAGAAATTTACATATGTAGGAGGAGTTGCGTTGAAAGAAAAGTGGACAGACGGAGAAGATGACGTCAATATACGACCGCCTCCGGCAGCGTATTAAAAAGGAAAGGGATTAAAAAATAATCCATATATCTGACAAAAAAGCTTCGGTATGCGGTATACGTGTAACAAACCCTTTAAAAATTGACAACGAAATAAAAAAAATATTGCGAAATATTTTACCAGAATCGAGATCATCTTTTTCGATATTAATATCCATCCCATGGTGTACAATCTTCACCGTGTATATTTCATTCAATTATTGGCTTATCGACATAAAATGCCTTTAGCCATTTACGAATATAGTCAATTAAAATTGGTCATATGTAAGTTTTTCTTAATAATCGATTACGAAGCGGTCCCTATCAAACACTGAGTCTCTTTCAAGGACTGGTTGTCGGTTGTTTTGTATTATATTTCAGGATTGCATGTGTTTAAGATGTTAACTGGAAAAAGAAATCTACATTGTATAATGATTATAGTAGTTATGCTTTTGACTTTAGCTGGAATGAGTTGGAAGTTTTGGTTAACAAAGTGGATAATCACACCGCATGTAGAAACGGTAAGATACACCTAAATACGAGGGGTGATCGAGAATTAGCGGTACTGATTCTCTAAAATTAACATTTGTGTGTTTTTCTTGATGAAATTTTGCATAATACAAGTACTATTCATATTTGACAGGATACGGAAATATGGGCATTGTCTTTTTATTGCGACCATGTTGAAAGCGTGTCCATAGCAACCAAGGTACGGTTAAGCGGGGCAGGGGTAGAATAACTTGACTTTTTAATATTCAAAATGTTTTTTCAAGCCTTTCTAACGAAACGATTTTACTGAAACGTTGTGGACATCAAAAATGACTTCGTGCTTTTCTATGACCAAAGTTTAAACGTTATTTCTGGCCAAACGGGAGAACTGTGGTCCACTTTCCTTTGGCGATAAAAGCCAACTTTGACGTTGGCAGAGTATTAGAACGTACGCAGTTTTTTTAGTTTTTCCTATGTAACGTGGAAATTCCATAATCGATACTTACAAATAATGTAGAAAATTTCATAAACATTCTTTATTAGAATTTTAACAAATGTTTGACACCAAATTCTCAAAAAGGGAAGAACATTTTTGTAGGAAAAAGATCAAGAACCATTATTATTGATGAAAAGTCTCGGAAGAGTTGTGCCTCATTTTCGTAATATTATTCTACACTAATCTCCCCCAAAATAGGATTAGTCTATGAACTTTTTAAGCTCGACATTTATATTTTAATGAAACTTTCATATGTATGGGAGATCACTATGGAGATGCCACCATACAGATGTACTTTTTAAGGTCACCACAAGGTTAAAGGTCTGCTAAGTGCAAAAACCAATGGAATAGCAAGAAAATCAGCTATTACTCGCTTAGTTCTACGCGTAGACTTACAACTTTGGGTACATAATGAGGCCTAGACGCCCATCTATATTTTGCAATGAGATATGCAAATCAGCTTATTTGCATATGTATGATTTAGAAGATATAATTGCAATACTGTAAACAAATGATTAACTCACTAAGAACTTTATCCTTTGCAAATGTCCCTTTTAATATGAGTTCTGTAAATATTTTGATAATTGATCTTCGTCAATTTCCTTTCTCGCAATGTTTTGCAAAGCTACGAAGGGATATCCAAAAGTTCTGAGCCTTAGGTATTTCTACCATTCAGATCGTATGATACTTTGCATATTTATGTGCAGCAATATTTCAAATATAGATCGAATTAAAGATCAGAATGCTAGCTGTTGCAATAAAACTACTTGAAGTTGATTAAAAGAGACGCCATATCCAAAACATATTGGCAAAATGTACACTACTGAGAACAGTATAGTGATACAGTTTCTAGTCTTTTAGGCTAAATCTGCCACATATTAGATAGAAGCTGTATAGTAAATTCTGCGCGATATAAACGTTCAAAAGGCGCAGCATTTGAACGTTTATGTCGCGTAGAATCTACTATACAGAATCTATCTGACTTAGTGTTCGTCAACTAATGAAAACATACGCATCTACTGTCATTCTTCAAACCACGCCTCCGACCGGAGATACTTACGAGCGGATTACTGGAATTACACCATTTCCCAAAAATTACACCATTTTCCCCAAAATTACATTATTTTTCATAACTGCACAGGAAACGAGGGCGTGGCTATGTATATCCGTGGCATAAACTGACCGGCAGTGCCTTTATGTGAAATATAGCGCCGAAATTTTCAAATATACTGCAATTTCATTGGTCCAAAAACTAGGACGAACACTAAATATGTTAAGAGCGATTGTCTGTGGTTGGGGGAGTTCACCTTTAGCAACTATCAAACTTTGTGTGAAGGAATTTTTGAGATACACAGGTAGTTAAGACGACGAATATGAATAAATAACTGCTTCTGGGGAAGACTGATAAGGGTACCAAAGTGTTGGATTCAATAATTCGGCTATCAATGATTGGCAAACTAGTTTGAACAGCAATGAAGAGTTCGAAGAAGTCGTGATGAAAGATAAAGCACTTGAAATCTATATATCCGATTCTTTCTACGCGATGCTCAAAACTTTTGATACCCCCTCGTACCTCTTAGAAATTGCAAATCATGGCTTATAAGTGAATATGACATATGCGTCAGACAAAAATATAAGGGCAATAACTCAAACAGTTGGCATGGCAACCGTTCTTACTGATGCGGATATTCTTTTTTTCTGGCTTTCGAGTCATTGCGGTCTACGTGGTAATGAAGAGGCAGACAAAGCTACCAAGGAGGCATTGTCGCTAGATAGTTTACCCTTTAACGTTCCTTTTACTGACTTTATAGCCATAATTGATAGCTCTATATATAGGGTATGTTAAAATTGTTAGAACGATTAAGCCAATCACCAAAATAAATTGTTAAGTATAAAGCCTGTACTTGGTATATGGCTACCATGGCTTAGATCTTACCGCCGCAAAGAGTTAGTTTTGGTCCGACTGAGAAATTGGTCACACTCATCTGGCCCAATCGTACATATTAAATGACGAAGAAAAACCTCCTTTTATTCCTTGCAACGAGGCACTAATTGTTCAGACTGAATCAAGTTTTAGCTTTCTTAAAAATGTTATCTCTGTAAGAATATTAAGTTTTTTTTTTAATTATAGCCTGTGATATTTGATCTGTGATACTTCAGTTATATTTAATATCTTATACATGTATCTATATGTTCTGTGTATTTTCCGGTCGCGTGAACTCGAATATGCATGTTCTCTGATCCAGAAAGAGCCTATGTCCTTTCTTCCTTACATCGGATTAGTCATGGTGCATGGATGCTTTGTTTCGTTTTTATAGTTATAGTGTTGATTTATTTTTGAATGCAGATAAACAAATAAATTAATGCGTACTTTATTTCAGAGTGACAATACAACTGGCGGACACGACACGTCATATACGATTCCAGACGATAAAGCACTTACCAACCTGACCGAAATTGAGATTATTCAAATATATGGAAAGTTAGTATTTCTACTCGTAAGCCTTTGTCTGATAAGGGGGGCTTCGTCGTAGTTTAGGTAATTTAAAAAATAGATATGCATGCAGTCTTACTATGATTTTTATTTCTCTACCACGGTTATCATACACCATAAACAACATGATTAATCTAGATCAGATTTCGTGTGTATATGCAGGCTTGTCTGGATTATTGTTGGTCTGATAAGCCACAATGGTCCATAATTTTACAAGATAAACGCTTTTTTCAGTCAGATAAATGTATGCTCATACGCACGCACATACTTCATTTGTTCATTGCTGTTAGAAATAAAACATTTCTTTTTTTTTCTCTCTCCATAATTTTGATATACATAGGCCTATTTTGCAGAAATAATATCCTTATCAACATGCACGTTTTGTATGTGGCACTATTTCATTGTTTTAACGTTTTGTAGAGTATTACAGTAACAAATACAGTTTCCTATATTTCCGTACTTTCCATAATCTCTGTCCGCATCACAAAATGGCTTGATGAAGTGTGCGCGACCTGGTGACATCATCGCGTCAGGTTGAAGACGAATGTTTACATTTAACCCTTTGCCAAACAAGACCTGGTTTTGACGCCCCTGATAGAATAGGCTTGAGAAAAAATTGAGACAAAAGAAGAAACTGCTGATAACCAGCAGTTTCTCCTTTTGTCTCAATATTTTCTGTGCTATTTTGTACACAAACCCTTTCTTTTTCAGCATTCATTTTGCCGTCTGCAGCAGCTTTCAATTTGGACCACCCTAAAATTTTGTCGTATGGGAAAGGGTTAAGGGGGAAGGCTCCAGTATATTATTTCTTTTCCTAATAATAGAATTAATCTATATTTTGTTTCTTGAAAGTACATCATATTACCAATCAAGTAATGAAATAAAAATGGATAGTCATCGATCTTCTTACTATTTTAAAGTCAGTCGTATCACATATCCCTACGGCGAAAAAATGCACATTTTCTTGCACCTGTCCAAGGTAACTAAAATGCTGAAAAAATGCTGTAAAATCATCGTTTAGTCCCGAAAAGGTATTTAAAGTAACGTCTTACATTTGATAAGAACAGAAAACGCAAAATTTGTTCTGTTGTGAACGCGTAAGTGTATAAAATAGCATGCTCATGTGTTCAGTTAGATCAACGAAGCTGAAGTGTTTTAAGTCAAAATTTGCATATTTTTTTGAAATATTTCCAGTTCTACAGAATAGAATTTGATAAAAACTCCCTCATCGTATTAAGCAATAAGTCTAGGTATTAATTCAAGAAGAACATGTATAGGTCATCGCACTTATTAGTGAATTACAGCATTTTTTATCAACTAAACACGAATAAAATGACGCAAAACAGTGGTAAGTACATACACACTTACAACTGTCCTTCTTTAAATCATCGATGCCCAACACGAGGAAATCGGTTTCGCATAACAAATACACTCTTATAGTCGAAAATGGTCAATTGTAATGACGCTTCATATTATCGAAAATGTGGTGGTGAAACACACTGTGTAAAAGCGTACAGTCGCGTGTATCGGAAGTTGCATCTAACTGTACGCAAAATATCACTAGTGGTGGTAAACAAGCTGATGGTTTGGATTTTTAAAAAGCAAATAAGTAAAAATCGGAACAATCTTTCTTGACGGGGTTTTCAAATTTGAAGAGAGAATTAGATAGGCATTACCTAAAGTAGTTACGATTTCTAGTATGTCAACGGATTTTGTGTGTAAATTCGTATCAAAATGTCAAATCACTGTTTTTTGCTGTTTTTCGTCCTGCTTACTGGCAAAATATGGGCTAAAATCTCGCGATCTACACAATATTGAAAGCCTAAATTTGCATCATCTAGTAGCTAAACCTATCTGCTATGATTTGCAACAGTTGTTTACACAAATATGGTATGTTGCACAAAGATATCGGCTTTTGAATGAGACTGGTGTATTTTTTCCGACTGTACGCCTAGTGCTAAATGCCAAATTGTGTTCTGTACGCCTAATGGCGATTTTACATGACCTGTTGTGGCAAAATCTCTGTTAAGAAAATGCCAATTACTACTTTGGCTACACATACACAATGCATCAGGGTGCACTTGATTAGTTCATAAGATCACTTAAAGGGTTACGCTCACTTCAAACATACGCAAAACTTCTTTATGCTGCACGAGTATAGCGGTCGAATTTATTTGTCTGTCCAGAATGAATATCTATAGAGATTAAAAAGTAACTGGTCTTGTGGACATAGCCCAACTACATTTAAATAAAGGAACACTAATAGGGAACGATTTTATCAAGTAACCCGTGACGTAATTTCGGATATACAATAGAATTTCGTCGGTATAATTCTAAAACCTCGTAACTACAGCGTGATTTAAGTTGTAGTTACGAGGCGTTTTAACTACATCGATAATTTATCAATATAGTCACGTAAGCAGTCTCATTTTAGAACAAAGTTCATTCCTATTCCTAAATGAACGTAGATTAATTTGCCTTGGTAAACAATAATTACGGACAACTACATACAGTAAAGGCTTATCATGCGATGCTACTATAAACCTTGATTCCTTCTTGCGCGATACTTAATGTACTTTTGCATGCGTACAATTGTGTGTATGTGCGTGCGTGTTTGCTTACGTGCACGTGGTTGTTTGTGTGTGTATATAGTACGCATAGCTTGTGAGTACGGCTGTATCACATACTTTCGTGTTAGTGTTGACTTATATAGTTTGTCGTTCTTGCTTTCTTGTTGTTACCGCGGTAACTGACGTATTTATCTCTATCTTTAAATGCCATTGTGGCACGCTGTTCAAGTTTACTTTCGTGAATATGAGAGTTATAATATACTCACAAAACTGCCAACGCATCACTCCAATCTTGTAGAGTATTAGTACTGTTAGTATTTTTTTCAACGAATCTACAGAATAGGTTCAAACTTTGCAGATGCCGACTACCACCATTTGAACAGAATCCTGTGAAATTCCAAAGTAAATGCGATATAGGATATATTAAATCAGGATATCCTAACCTTTTTTAAAAATTCCAAGAGGTTGAAATTTGGTTAAAATTGGATATTCACACATAATTTGTAAACCATTTATATTGGCTGAAAGAGTTCCTGTGTAGAAAAGTTATGTTCCTTAAACAAATCGACCGCTCTTACGCTTATGAGACCTCGTACTTCATGCATGTGGAGGCAATGTTACATCACTAGCGTCGTTGGTTGTCAGTGTTGGAGGCGACGGCAACGTCGGTTACGTAGACAGAAACTTTTAAAACTGTTTATATCTTACAAGCTGTCTAAGATGTAATCTTGATACATGTATTTTACACATATACAATAGATGCCACCAAGATCTTCCATTTGAGACCGTTACATTTGAGTTTGTGACCATGACCTTGACAGATTGTCTTGCATTAAAAAAAGGCGCGTCTATGCGAGCTGCGTTTTTTTTTTCAAACTTCAATAACACAATCAACCAGCTTTCAAAATAAATTCTTTCAAAAAATGATTTGTATGACGCGGTCACATAAGAGAGAAAACTTACAATAGTTTTATGGAAGTGTACAGAAACATCTGATAAACAAATGCCAATTTCTGAATCTAGATCTTTGGCAATGAAGAAGTTATGTAATTTTAAAAGTGACGCGTTAGAACTTTTGCTATGTATATAAATTTGAACATAAAAGTTTGCTTTCGTGAATATGAGTGTTATGATTATTCTGATACATGTAACCGGCACTTACGACTTACCACTTACGCAAAGGATATCTATGCTGTAATTTCCAAATCTTAGTCGAGTTTGCTACTCGATGAGTTCGACAAGGATATTTCTCTAGAGCAGGACAAAACTTGAAGTCCAAAATGACCGTTGAAGTGTTTCCACAGCCCTGCTTGTTACTGATTAAAATCAATTATTTCCAGATATCATTGGTCTCTTGAGTCATTTATTTTCATTGGAATCTCTGACTTTCCAGCCCTGTGATTTTCCCATCAAAAGCCGTTAAAGAGACACCCGTAGATATCTTCTCACAAAATGTATTTCTTTTTATTTGAAAGAACATATATTTTTATGAAAATTCTGAACATTCTAAGCCAAAGTAAGTATTGCGCTGTTTACCATGATCTTAAAATCACAGAACATATGTTAATGGAACAGGCCCGTAATAACGGGGGGCTAACCCCCTGAGTGGGCCAAAAGTGCTGAATTTTCCCTTTTCACGGTGAAAATATGGGGAAAATCCAAATTAGCCCCCCGCCCCCCTATCTTCAGACACTGGGCTTCAGCCCGCCCATATAAAATTGCTTCCTACGGGCCTTTGGAATATGCCATTTTCATCTCAGTTTTCAAAGAGTTTTTGGGCTTATCAGCAACAACTTAAAAGGTCTGATATCATTTAAAGTGACATTTCAGATTTTTTTTCTCATAAATTTGTCTTATTTTTATCTAAAAGAACTTATTTTCTTATGAAAATTCTGAAAATTTCAAGCCAAAATGTTGCGCCGTTTACAAGAAAAATATATTTTTGTGTTAAAATTAAACAAATTGTTGTCCACAACAGTTCAGATGTATATAGGATTTGTTGTTTCTGTCTCAACTTAAAAGGCGTGTTTTTCGCTTATCAGCAACAACTTCAAAAAACTGATAGCATTTATAACCATTAGAATAACCAATCTTGGCATGAAGACATACTTGGAAAAAATGAAATGAGGATGAAATGTCCCTTTAAATGATTTAGAATAATCAATCTTGGCATCAAAATACATGTATATATTAGAAAAATGAAATAGGATGTCTCTTTAATAAATGTAGGAGATGATGGAGTGTGATTTGGCAAAACCTGCCAATATACGTATCGTCAAGTAACTAGGAACGTTCTGTTTAAAAAAAAAAAAAAAAAAAAACGTCCATAAATGTAGGTGTGTAAATGAACTTTGTAAGGACGTATGGTGACAGGTCACTCAGATTGGCTCCTATATAACTCTATGTAAAATCCCCATTACAACACATTTTTACACCTTTTTCCAACATTCCAATGAGCAAAACTGCACGTAAAATGGCATAGATCCATCCTTGCCTTGTTTTTTTTCACAAAATGGACCCACCTCATGTTATTCGTTTTTTTCACAATTTTCGTTCAAACATGCGTAAAGTGTATATTTTCCGCGCCAAAATGGACACACCCGAAATGGGGGACACGTGTCTCCCTGTACCAAAACACACACAATAGTCCTGAAAAGAAGGATGAATTCTGGCTCAAAAATGAGAAAACATGTCATCCAAAAGCATCAATGCAAACCGTAGCTAAAATCATTCACGAAGAGAGCAATGTATCACCAGAAAAGGAGTCAAGAACTATTTTATCAACCCACAAACCGGAATGACTACTCTGGGTGACCTTACGACGTATGGACAGACCGAGATAATACCAACAGACGAATACCTTCGATGGCGTACATATACCATAGCATCGGGATTTCAAACTTTTGTTCTAGAGCGTTAAAATCCAGACTCAAATGGGCAATAAAAAATGAAAATTATCTACACTTTTTTAACATACGCCCTGACTAGCTACCATCTGTCGCTTGATCCAATAAATCATTGAAGGATCTTGATCCAAGGGTTTGAATCCCGACTCTATCAATATCCTTTCGTCATTTTGACTAGAATAGATAGGACGAATCGGCTAGGTAGGATGTTTAACTGGTGGTACATAAGGTTTGGGATGTTGCTTTTGCGCTGTTGAGAGAATTGCATGGAACACATGGCTTTGTATAAACCAGCGCATAGTAACTGCAGTAGTATTAAACGGGGTGCTAAATCACTTCCAACTACTTCTCTGATTTTTTTGCTTATATTTACTATATAAACTCATCTACAGAACATCTACTGCGTCTACGCCTACGTCTGTCGCTTTTACGCGTGTTTGGACAACTGTTTTCTAGCAATTCGTGATCATATTTGCTGTCGACTTGTTTGAGACCAGATCGTTTTAATGTAATCACATGTAGTAATTTGGAATAAACACGCATTGCAAATGTTCTATCTTTGAATAAAGCAATGAATGGTTGATCAAATGTCATCTCAAAGCTTTTCAAACGAAAATTGATTCCACTTTTTCAATCGATTACAACATATACGGAATGACATAACGGCACTAGGCATACAGATACATGTTCCTCAAACTGCACTAATGATGCTGTACAGTTTGCACTAGGCGTACAGTCGGAAGAAATACACCAGTCTTATTCAAAAGCCAATATCTTTGTGAAACAATGTGCATACGTGCATACAACCGACGGACACAATAGCAGAGAGGTTTAGCTATTACCAGGTACAAGTTTAAGAGTATATCATTGTGTAGATAACGCGATTTCAGTCAAAATTGCACGAGTTAGCACGATGAAAAACAGCACAAACCAGTGATTTGACAGGTAAAATCCAATTTTATAAACGAAATAGACACCGATCGAGAAATCGTCACTGCTGAAATGAAAGTACATTTAGTCTACCCCACAACGTTGAAAATCGCATTAAAAAAGATTGTTCCGATTTTTACTTATATACTTTTAAAACGCCAAATTATCAACTTGTTTATCAGCACTAGTGATATTTTGCGTACAGTTAGATGCAACTTCCGATACACGCGACTGTACGCTTTTACACAGTGAAACAATATCGTACGAAACATTCAATTTACTACAATAATGACCGAGTGTCCCGGAAAAATGGAACAATCCCCGTTAAACGGAGCTTAAAAATGCGAAACAAACAACATGATATGGGACCCTGACCGGCGAGCCAAATTAATTTTGTCAGCAAAGAATGGCGGGCAAAACATACCCTGCTGCTAACAGAGGCTGACTTGGCTGAGCAAGCGCTAGGTCACTACATTAATTTTCCAGGCAAGGTCAGACTGGCTATAAACATCAAACAACCGGTCGTACGTGCTCCTGCGTGCGGTCTGCGTCCTTAAACGTATGTTTAGTCGTGCGATGCACGCCCGTGCAACGTACGCTTTTGGTGGACGTAACCACGACGCAGACTGCACGCAGCAAAGAAATGATCGGACAATTATTTGCCAAGACCATTCTGCGTCTTTCAGAACACCAGGAGCACACAAGACAGAAGTACGGAGCACGTACGACAGGCGTGCATGTGACGCATGGAACGATATACTGAAATTCCAGACAATTCACAAAGAATGCGTATTTTTCTCGAAAGAGATTTATACTTTTGAGCTGCTTTGAATGTACATATTTTGAGGCACTCTTACAACCCGTCGGTCGCCTTTATAAATCGTGCGATTTTGCAGAGTTTTAAAACGTACAATTTAAAAAGACGCGCGACAGATTGTAAGAGAGGCTTTACTAAATTTCATTTGTTCCAGATTTGTCAACACTATATCAGCACTATGTCGTGACCAGGCCCGGTTTGGAAAATATGGTGATGGAGGAAAGATAGTTTGTCTGGATGAAGCATTCAAGCCAAAAAAGCCGTGTATCGTATATTCATTTGGGTAAACACAGAGTTTAAAGGTCAACTATTAGAAAATTTTTGCAGATTTTCTCATAAACAGTTTGCAAATAGGCTTCAGTATAATGCATAAACCGTAATTCCATTATCGACAGCGTTTACGCATTGAACAAAGCAATCAAAATTCCGGATTTTATGACCGCGATCAAAAATCATCCGTTTTGTTTATCTATGTGATGGCGTTTCTCTCGCATGCGAACCTCAAAATGAATCGTTATCAATGGTAAATATTCAAGTTTTCCTTATAAGATAATTTGTCTTCATAAATCCTCGTGGACGCCTGCTGCCCAGATCTATGTTTCAGTCGGCGGAAGTGGAGCCTCTCTGTGCAGTATACCGTTGCATATGACAAAATTCGTGTATCAACATCTAGGCCAAGCACTTCTTACAATGCGGTCTTTGTTTACCTTTTTATTTTTGTTTGTATTTTTTTCTCAATAAATTCTACAATGTATCACATCATTTTGATCAGCTTATTTAAAAAAAAACGAGTTTAAATTGGTAATTTATGTGGAACTGGCATAAATTACGATGGCGATCAACAAATGTTGTTATTGTTTTTGGACCGTAATTTACGCGTCGTGTTTTCAAAGGGGAATAATCTTTCAAGAACGATCACTCTAGTAGTTCCTTTTAAATATGTCAGTTGTCTACCTATTATTTCTTATTAACAAGAGGGCTAAACCTTAAACAGGAGTAACGAAAAAGTTGTTTTAGATAACTTCACTCTATTAAAATACACCTCATAGTTGACCTTTAAACCCTTTTCTCAATTCTAATGAGAAGCAAGTGCCAAATTGATCCGACCATCAAAATAAATATTCTCTTATGTATGGTAGGGGAAGAAATATGCTAAATGCTGGTAGTCTGCCCTTGAACATTGTCAAAAGTTATGAATCTGTCAACTACAAAGCTTTGTAAAATACGTACTTGTTTCGAAAGGGACTTAAAGTAACATTTCACAGATATTTCTTCATATATTTTACTTTTATTTTAATCTGAAAGAGCACATTTTC
This sequence comes from Fragum sueziense, assembly GCA_963680895.1. NCBI lineage: Eukaryota > Metazoa > Mollusca > Bivalvia > Cardiida > Cardiidae > Fragum > Fragum sueziense. Next base: position 75,558,105 of record OY804593.1, on the reverse strand, counting down.
TCATGAAAATTCGGAAAATTTCCAGTCGAAATATTGCGCCGTTTACGAGAAATATGTGTTTTTGTGTAAAGGATGGGTTGCAACAAGGGGTAAAAAGGCTTTTCTTAACATTTTGTGAACTGATAGGGTTACAAAACATCTTTTAATTGTATGTGTAAAAACTCTGTCGAGGCCTCATTTTTTGGAGCTAATGGCTGACAATGAAAATTGAAACACTTTTTTACTTTGAATTTGAATATTTTTCTCTGTATTGTTCATATTAGTTACAATAATGTAAACGAAACATTTTTTAATTTTGATCTTGGTTTGGATCTACTAACTCTACGAAACTATCTCTGCAGCATTTACTTTTGTATGAATTGTCATGATATTTGATATATAGGCGTTACGCAACAAAGCAAAAATGAAACATAAATACTTGTACTTTTGCTATGGTTTGTTTAACGCTTTCCAAAACAAAGTATGGTTTTGACATCCCTAAAAGAATACAATCGGGAAAAATAAACATGAAGGCAAAGGGAGAAAACGCAGGTAATCACCATTTTCTCCGTTTGCCTCAATGCTTTCTGTACTACAGAGTGTCCCCCCAAAAAAACGGAATCCATTTTTGAAAGTGCATTCCTCATGTATCAAGTAATATTCCACTAAATTTACATATGCCATAGCAACGACAGTTTTCTATAATCAGTTAAAATTTAGTTGAAAAATGATGATTACTTTTGAAAATATATGCATGCAAATGAATGCACCCTAAAAACCATTTTAACATGATATCGATTTTTTCGTTTTGCAGCTCGCGTCTACACTCATTGAATTAGTTAACGCTTCACAATTGGTTAATATATTCAATACAAAAGTGATTTTGAAACATTGTATTCACAAAAGTGCTTTTTTGCTAATACATATAATAAATTAACTGATAAAAAAGAGCTGCGATGTAACTAAAATGAATACAAATAAAATATCCAAGTGCATCACAGACTCATGAATGATAATCATAGGCACTTATTTTATTTCTGACCAACATGCCGGTCAGCGCTCAAATGAAAAGTATTACGGGTTGCATTTGACCTGACACTGCCCTTCATGCAAAACATGTTCATATAAGACAAATAACACCAAATTCACAATAAAGAATTAAATCACAGTCCACAGAAATGTATACTATACAAGAAAATTATGACTGGACTAATTTTATTAAACACCACAAACTTTCAAATTATGAAAATAAAAGTTAAAACTGCGCCATGTGAAATGAATCACATAATAATTTGAAATTAATTAAAACAACCACCCTATGGACTCAATGTGCACGTACAGCACGTGTACACATTAATTTTTGAGAAAATCGGTACAACATGTACAACTGTACAAAATTCAACAGCTGACCTTTAGTGCGCTTTCACGAACAAACAAGACGCAAAAATCAATATCATGTTAGATCGGCTTTTTAGTGTCATTTTTAATTTGCTTATAACTGTTGAACCAATGTTTATTTTTAAGTGAAATTTGGAACACAAATGCAAAAATAATGTATCTTCAGTACTGCAAATTCAAAAAATAGATTCTATGTTTACGCTTTAAAATATTTGACTTTGAATTAGGGTTCCGTTTTTTGGGTCACTCTGTACATTGTGCATAAATCATATCTTAATTGACTATCCCTATGTAGTTTGCATGTAGTTTGAAGCAGATTTCAAACTCAATCACTCCGTTCAACTTTTGCCGTTTAGGAACGAATTAATATGATATTCTATCCATCAGTAGATACCACTGGTAGTGAACTCGGCCAAAGCGAGGGACGTTTTTCGCTACAACAAGGTATAGATATTTTGCGTTTAAATGTGAATTTATAGATTTTTTCTAATGACAATGAACTTGTTCTAAAAACAGACCGGGTTAACCGTTTTGTATTGACAAACTGTCGGTGTTGTTTTAAAATCTCGTAACTACGGCTTCGATAAAGCCGTAGTTACGAGATTTTATAACAACACCGACGGAATACATTGTTCGCGAAAAAACGTCCCTCGCTTTGGCCGAGTTCACCACCAGTGGATATTTTATCTGTAACAACGTATGTACTTCTCTGATTTTTGACATCCGTATTATATCGTCAATTTCCGCTGTCATGGAAAACGGCGGGCTTCCATGACACAATGAGAGAGATGCAAATCGTCGGTGTTATTGCAAAACGACGTAACCCCAGCTTTAATCAAGCTGGAGTTACGAGGTCCTTCAATAGCACCGACGGATTATAATGAATGATTGAGTCGTAGCACTGGTGGTGAACCCGGCCAAAGCGAGGGACGTTTTTTTCGCGAACAATGTATTCCGTCGGTGTTGTTATAAAATCTCGTAGCTACGACTTAGATAAAGCCGTAGTTACGAGATTTTATAACAACACCGACGGTTTGTCAATACATACCGGTGAACCCGGTCTGTTTTTAGACCAAATTCATTGCAATTAGAGTTAAAAATATTTAAACTCACATTTAAACGCAAAATATATGTACCTTGTTGTAGCGAAAAATGGCCCTCGCTTTGGCCGAGTTCCCCACCAGTGAGTAGGGCCTACTAACAACACGAAATCGTGTCATTTCAGATCTGGATTTCAATTTGACTTCGAACGGGCGATTATCAAGTATCTAGGATGTCAAATCTACACATTTGACCCGACGTAAGTAAGAGCCCCATGTTAATTCATTACCAAACGGCAAATTTTTAGAGTAGTCCAAATTCAAAGACAATGCAAGCGACAATTTGAAGTGAATGAAATTTTGCATTTTTTGGTCTTTTTACGTAGAAGACATTGTGGGAAATGAAGAAATTGCTTATCACAAGCAATTTCATTTTCCACAACGTTTTCCAAAGCCGTTATCTTGTGGGGAGTCAAAAGGAGTCACTGTGTGGTAAAAGGTTAATCTGAATAAACACATTCCCAAACAAGTCTTGGGTTTGGCGATACTAGGGAAATCCGCTGGTCTGCATAGGTCTGCAAAACCTTACTCTCTTATGAACAGAGCATATTATCTCTACATTCCATTTCGATAGAATGAGCTCTGTTCTCGCGGGGTCATTTCACGTCTAATCTCGGGGCCTTGGCGGGATTTCAGTATCCAATCGTTGGCGATACACAACAAAACAATTTAAAAAGCTGATACAAACATTCATTGGCTGACGCTTCAAATTACCGGCTTCAGCCAAAAATAGAAGCGACGTAATGTATACGTAATCAAACCAGATCAAACTGAATGATTTTGATTCGATAATTCAAATGTTACCGGCTTCAGCCAAAAATAGAAGCGACGTAATGTATACGTAATGATCATGCAAGATAAAACTGAATGATTTTGATTCGATAATTCAAATGGTGTGCTATAATTAGATTATGACGACCAAATAGGCTGTTGGCGTACCGAAAACTGCAGAGGTCATATTTGATGGTTTAATCAATAGACCTCGGCAATGGAGAGTAGCAAAACCTATGCATTTAGACCAGTCCAAGATTTTTGAATTGATAATAGAAATAAATCGGCAGTTTCTTCACTGGCCTCAATACTCTCTGTACTATGTCGTCGAACAATTCTCTCTGTATTCTACAGTGCATTTTTCATTGGAACACCCTACATTCATCAGGCCCGTAGGAAGCATTCATGCCGTTTAGGAATAGGTTGAAGCATGTGGGTATTTTTAAGGAAAAATCCGACTGAATGCGCATGCATTCTGATCTTACTTTAACTATCTTCCTTGCTGGGCAGTACTACTGCCGACATGCTATATAACCATAAGGGATTATGACTTAATTGGTTGATGTCCTGATATTATGTTTATTCACAATATGCGAGGATATATCCCAAGATTAATGACCTGGTAGCGCATCTCTAGATATTTGCTAGGGATGGTCTGTCGGGTCATTTATCGTGAGCTGTAGCCAAAGTTTGACTTTTTCGTGACATTGTTAAATCATGTGAGGTTTTTAAGTCATCGATTTAAATTTTCGTGCTAAGTGGTACAATCTATCCAATGTGTGATTAAAGTGGACTTATTCTACTGACATGAATTCTATACAACAATTTAGTACACGGTACCGTAGCCAGTCCACATAGACATAGCCAGCCGACAGTGACAGATCATAGACCCACTGTGATAAACTGCTGACGTTTTTAGCTTCTCGATTTTTGGCCCTGTGTGATAAGCAGGGACAGGACTCCTTTTTCGAGAGAAACTTACAATTGGCATGAACATGTTTTGAGTGAAAGCAATTTGGCCATTTTGCGTTGAATTATTCATAAACCCTTGCTTGGTCAAAAAATGAAACCTGACATCGGTTGTACTCACCATAAAGTGAATTCTGTATAAATGGTCCTATCAGATTATGACCTTCTCCTATTTTGAGCAACAAGAGCATAATTCAACATCTCCATTTTTGTCCAAATATCGTGTCCCAGATACCAGAGTATTCACAGAAGATTTTCTTTGCCGAGTCATTGGCTCTGTCTTTGTTGTTTACGTACCATGGCATTGTTTAGAATGAAATACAAACGGGAGACTTAGTTTCGATTTAACATAGTCACAGTGAAACATGTGATGTAAATGTTTAATCGGCTTGTGTAAGCTATATATACTGAGATGAAAAAGTTTAGTCAGTATAAAGTTTTTGGTTAATCATTTCGTCAAAGAAGTTTAACGATGGCAATTTTTTCACTCATATTATAATTCAACCAATTTAAAACAAGCCTGTGAAATTTCGTTGTCAAACATTTTAGCTCACCTGAGCAACATGCTCAAGGTGAGCTTTTGTGATCACCCTGTGTCCGGCGTGCGTCGTGCGTCGTCAACGATTTCTTTAAACATCTTCTCCTCCTTAACTAGTGGGCCAATTCTGACCAAACTTGGCAGAAATGTTCCTTGGGTGCCCCCTGTCAAAACTTGTTCGTGAATTTTTGATTCGTCAAAAAATGTGGGTGTGGCAGGGTGGGGCTTATCAGACTTAAAGAAATCTTTAGGTACTTCTTCAAAAATCTTCTTCTCCTCAACCACTGGGCCAATTCTTTCCAAACTTGACAGAAATGTTCCTTGTGTGACCCTTTTCAAAACTTGTTCGTGATTTTTTGATTTTGTCAAAATTTGTGGGCGTGACAGGGCGGGGCTTATCAGACTTAAAAAAATCTTTAGGTAATTCTTCAAAAGTCTTCTCCTCCTCAACCACTGGGCCAATTCTTTCCAAACTTGGCAGAAATGTTCCTTGGGTGTCCCTTTTTAAAACGTGTTCGTGAATTGTTGATTCGTCAAAAATTGTGGGCGTTGCCGGGCGGGGCTTATCGGACTTAGAGAAATCATGTGAAAATTCTTTAAAAATCAATTATCAGGCCAATTCTTTCCAAACTTGGCAGAAATGTCCCTTGAGTGACTGTTTTCAACACATGCTCATGAATTTTTGATTGGGGGAAAATTGTGGGCGTGCCAGGGCCGGGCTTATCAGACTTCGAGAAATTGTAAGATAATTATTCAAAAATCTTCTTCTCCTTAACAATTGGGCTAATTCTTACCAAACTAGTAAGGAATGTTCCTTAGGTGACCCTTTTCAAAACTTGTTCGTGATTTTTATACCCCCCAAATTCAATTTGGGGGGTATATAGGAGTCAGCTTGTCTGTTGGTCCGTTGGCCTGTTGGTCTGTCTGTCTGTTGGTCCGTCTGTTGGTTTTTTCTTTAAAAATCTTCTCCTCCTCAACCACTGTGCCAATTCTTACCAAACTTGGCAGGAATGTTCCTTGTGTGACTCTTTTCAAAACTTGTTCGTGAAATTTTGATTCGTCAAAAATTGTGGGCGTGGCAGGGCAGGGCTTATCGGACTTAGAGAAATCATGTGAAAAATCTTTAGAAATCAATTATCAAGCCAGTTTGAACCAAAATTGGCAGGAATGACCCTTGATTGATTGTATTCAGTATATGCTCATGACTTTTTCATTCGCCAAAAAATGTGGGCGTGGCAGGGTGGGGCTTATCCGACTTCGAGAAATCGTTAGATAATTCTTCAAAAATCTTCTCCTCCTTAACCACCGGGCCAATTCTTACTAAACTTGGCAGGAATGTTCCTTGGGTGACCCTTTGCAAAACTTGTTCGTGTATTTTTGATTTGTCAAAAATTGTGGGCGTGACAGTGTGGGGCTTATCAGACTTAGAGAAATCATGTGAAAAATCTTTAAAAATCAATTATTAGGCCAATTTGAACCAAACTTGACAGGAATGACCTTTTAGTGATTGTATTCAATGTATGTTCATATTTTTTTCATTCGCCAAAAAATGTGGGCGTGGCAGGGTGGGGCTTATCGGACTCAGGGAAATCGTTAGATAAGTCTTCAAATTTTTTCTCCTCCTTAACCACTGGGCCAATTCTTACTAAACTTGAATGCAAGAATGGTCCTTGGGTGACCCTTTTCAAAACTTGTTCGTGAATTCTTGGTTCGTCAAAAATTGTGGGCGTGGCAGGGTGGGGCTTATCGGACTTAGAGAAATCATGTGAAAATTCTTTAAAAATCAATCATTTGACGATTTTGAACTAAAGTTGGCACTAATGTCCCTTGAGTAATTGTATTAAATGTATGTTCATGAATTTTTGATTCGTCAAAAAATGTGGGTGTGGCAGGGCGGGGCTAATCCAACTTCGAGAAATTGTCAGATAATTCTTCAAAAATCTTCTCCTTAACCACTAAGCCAATTTTTACCAAACTTGGCAGGAATGTTCCTTGGGTGACTCTTTTCAAAACTTGATCGTGAATTTTTTATTCATTGTTTTGTTACCAAAATTGGCAGGAATGTTCATTTTGAGACTTATTTCAAAATGTGTTTGTGAATTTTTGATTTGCAAAAAATGTGGTAATGGCAGGGCAGGGCTTAACAGACTTAACGAAATCATGAGAAAATTCTTTAAAAAAGCAATTATACGGTAAATTTGAACCAAATCTTACAGGAATGTACCTGGATTGACTGTCTTCAATACATGGTTGTGAATTTTTGGTTGATTGAAAAATATCAGCATGGCAGGGCAGGGCTTGGGGATTGTTAAATGAGTTATGTCCTTCTGTTGAAAATTAGTATTTTTTGCAACATTTACATGTGTTGTTTGGTCTGTTGATTTTTTGTTAGCTCTATTTCCCAATGGAACAGCTCTCAGTTCAAATGAAATCAACTTCTCAAAATGCACAAAAACTGCGCTTTGGGGGGGGGGATATGATCACTTTCAGGGATATTCCTGTTTGATTTGTCAAGAATTGTGGGCGTGGCAGGGCAGGGCTTATCGGACTTACAGAAATCTTTAGCTAATTCTTCAAAAATCTTCTCGTCCTCAACCACTTGGCCAATTCTTTCCAAACTTGGCAGTAATGTTCCTTGGGTAACCTTTTTCAAAACTTGTTCGTGAATTTATGTTTCATCTCAAATTGTGGGCGTGGCAGGGCGGGGTTTATCGGACTTAGGGAAAACATGTGAAAAATCTTTAAAAATCAATTATGAAGCCAATTTGAACCAAGCTTGGCAGAAATGTCCCTTGAGTGAGAAATCGTATGATAATTATTCAAAAATCTTCTTCTCCTTAACCACTGGGTTAATTCTTACCAAACTTGAAAGGAATATTCCTTGGGTGACCCTTTTCAAAACTGTTTGTGAAATTTTGATTCATCAAAAATTGTTGGCGTGGCAGAGCGGGCTTTTCAGACTTAAAGAAATCATGTGAAAATCTTTAAAAGTCAATTATTTGGCCAATTTGAACAAAACGTAGCAGGAATGTCCCTTGAGAGACTGTATTCAACACATGTTAATGAATTTTTGATTGGGTGAAAAACATCAGCTTGGCAGGGCGGGGCTTATCAGACTTTAAGAAATCGTTTGATAATTCTTCAAAAATCTTCTTCTCCTTAACCATCAGGCGATTTGTTACCAAACTTGGCAGGAATGATCAATGGGTGGCGCGTTACAATATCTGTCCGAGAATCTTTTATTCGTCACAAAATGTGGTCTTGGCAGGGCAGGGCTTATCGGAGTTAACACAATCATGAGAAATTCTTTAAAAAAGTAATTATAGGGCAAAGTTGAACCAAACCTTACAGGAATGTACCTTGAGTGACTGTCTTCAATACATGGTTGCGAATTTTTGATTTATTGAAAAAAATGTGGGCATGGCAGGGTGGGGCTTGTTGATTTTTAAATGAGTTATGTCCTTTTGTTGAAAATTGGTATTTTTTGCAACATTTACATGTGTTGTTTGGTCTGTTGATTTTTTTTGTTTACTCTTTTTCCCAATTGATCAGCTCACAGTTCAAATGAAATGTACTTCTCAAAATGCACAAAAAACAGTGATGTTGGGGGTATGATCACTTTCAGTGATATTCTAGTTTACAATAATTTAATGTGACATATATATCTATTTACAACAAAATTTATATTGTACACAAACAAATACACGAAGAACTCAGGTGAGCGATATCAGTGCCTTTCGGGCACTCTTGTTTTTTACTTTATATTCCTTACAACAATTCAATGTAAAAGGGGTCAAATTCAAAATTTACTGCTTTAGCAGTGGCTTTATATACATGTAGTCTAAATTTTCGGTAATTATGATAAAAATGCGGTCCTGCTATCATTTCTTGGTAGGAAAGAAGTTCCTTTGTTCTTTGAGGGAGGAAACTCTTTTAAAGGAACAGACAGTAGACTATGGCGACTATTGCACCCATTATTTTGCTCAAAGGATTTTACTGCATTGTCAAGAGATCGTTCAATAATTATTATACCAATCATATGAAGAAATTGATTGTAGGGAGGCAATAAGCCAATTACATGGCATTCAAGGTTTGTCCAAAAAAAGTCCCGAGATCTGACTGAGCAGTATCCAATGAGACTAAATAGGAAGAAATATAAGATTTATGAGCTGAAAATCTGTTGTATCAAGACGCTGCGTCAGTAGCGTTACCGGGACATGTTTTGCCAGATTACATTAAATTGAACAGACGAATTTGAAATATAATTACTGATACCTCGAACGACACTTTCATGAAAAGCATGCGACAGCATGTGGATCTAACGCTTGTAACTAAATGTTGTTTCCAGGAGCAAAACAGTAGATAAGATTGACTACGTACTTTTTTTATCATGTCATTTGTGTTACCCCCTTTTCCATAATTACAAAAATGTTGAATTTGAATGAGATTTTGAAGTAAAGTAAACTCCTGGTCTGTGAAGTCATCAAATTAAGAGATATCTTTCATTGCTTTAGTATCACTGGATAAAATCCAAATACATCAGTGGTGTTACCGTCAGTAGAGTTACCATAACAATGTAACACAAATGGTATTTTGGGACATTTGATACATGGGAGTAAAGATTTTGTACGTGATATTCAAAGGTAGCTATCTTAGGAATACAGTCATCAAAGAAACTTTTTGAAAATATACAAATTGCAGCATGGATATAACAAAATAGCTAGTTTGGTGACACCATTGACTAAATTGGGAAATACCATTGAAATTATTGCTTAAAACAGTAAATTAATTAAGAAAGCATTGTTAGAAGGTACTTCCTTTGTGATGACAATTTATCTCTATACTTGCTGAAGAAATGATGATACAATTCTTCAACAGAATGAAATTGGGCAAGTTTAAAAAAAATGTGACTGTTCACTTTTTACATGCCTTGGCTTTTACAGAGAAACATATTCTACACAATCAAAGCTAAAAAAAGATGTGATATTGTGTGTTTATACTGGGTACCAAGTTTAAAGAAAATTGCTTCACAAATAAAAAAGATATGTCATTTAAACATGTCAAAAATGTCAGGAGTGAAACGCTTTTTGTGTGACACTTCACACTTTGACCAGATTTCTAAGCTATGGTAAATAAAAGATAGTGACAGGATTCTACAATAAGCAATTGTAATTCATAAAACAACATGTGCATCATCATCTTAAAATTACCTTTTCATCTTATCTTCACTGGTTTAGGATGTGGAGCCTGTTTTATACAACAACCCTCTAAATTTTATGTCAGGAGTGAAACACTTTTATTTTTTAAAATGTGTTCTCATTTTTGTTTATTCAGCCAGAAATCTACCACTCAAACTGTTTTACGAAGCCACCAATCTTGTGGACATTCTGCACGCTACTATTTAGTGATTCGTGGGTTACAATTTCTCATATTGTGCAATATATATATGCTGTCAGGAGTGAAACGCTTTTTTGTTGTCATTTTGCAAGATTGTGCACACAATTTTAGCTAAAAGTTAGTGAACATGAATTTTAAATATAATTTGGGCACTGCTTAACCATTTAGAATAGTTTTTAGGCATCCTAATTAAGAAATCTGGATGATATTCTGTAAAAATAGCTGTTATTCTTAAAATTTAAATGTCACACTTTGGTCACATTTTTTTTAAACCTGCCCAATTGTACAAAGTCATAACCAAAAAGGTTTTTGTTAAAAACAGTAACAGCACTGACATAGTTTAAAGATGTCAGCGATGTTACTGTTGAGAACTAGTTTTGCATGAGGGGTTAATTTTGGACATTTTGTCATCCGTGGATTTCAATATTCAAAAAAAAATATTCTATTACTGAAATTCAACTTCTTGGTATGAATGCATATCATCAATGTGCACAGTATGGTCCCTTTGATCTTTATATTATGCCTTTTTCTTTCTAAGAAACACCACTGACATTTGAAGGTTGTCCTTTTTGTTCTATTGTTTTTAAAGAGATGCTTGAATATCATCTGCTAGATATTTGAAATGTAAGCTTAAAGGCTATAAGCAACAAATACAGTATAGATAAAAGTAAAAGTAACGTGTTCATTTTTTCATCTTTACCGCCATTGAAAAGTGCATACTTCTTTAAAATGACCCAAATAATTATGTCAAAAGTTTCCGGTCGTTAGCATCTTGTCTTCCACGAGACCTTGACGAACAGAATCAAGTTGAGTCTTCCCGTGATTTTCTGATACGTTAGGAGTCTAATGTATATATTTGGAAAAAAAACAAGTGGTGAATGAACAAATTGCTTGTAACATGTTTTCTGAAACATCTTTGAATTAAGACCAACCTATAATTAAGCAGTTTGTTACTGGGTTAAAGCAGTATCTTGTATAGAAGGGATAGCCGTTTCTCATACTCTCTACGACCAGAGAAAGTACTGAACTCGCTTGTGTATAGAGGCTGTGAAAACGGATTTAATATCTCTCGTTATGTGCATGAGTCCATCTAAGCGTGTGCGCTCGTGCGTGTATGAGTGTGTGTACAAAAGTGACAAACTTTGGATTTTGCCTTTTTCGCAGCATGAATATGAAAGGAAAAAACAAAGCAAGAGAAGGGGAAATACCTGACGCCGTCCATTTTATAGAAGTGGGACTGTCTGGTAAAGATCACGTGACCAAACAATCGTGGCCAATGAAAACGTTAAAAACAATAATGAAGGACAACGGTCATGAAAACGTAAGTGTTGATCCCGATCAGTTTGTGTTAATTACCCCCTTTCCCACACATTGCCGCTTTTGGACGCAACACAAAATAAAGGCTTTGAAAAACATTGTGGAAAATGAAGAAATGACTTGTGACAAGCAATTTCGTCATTTCCCACAATGTGTTCTACAAAGAAATACCAAAAATGTCAAATTTTGTTCAATGGAAATTGTCGTCCTATGAGTTTGGACAAGGTTAAAATTGTGTTGTTTGGTAATGGGTTAAGACTAATCTTGATCCGTGCTGAGGGCAAATATCATACTGTCATGTTTCTGAAAATACGACTGTTTTGCTCTTTTTCATCAAGGCGGACGTATAACTATACGCTTTTTTACTTGAAGAGACACCAGTTTTCCCAGGCCTAAATCCCCAATGATCCATAGAAATTTGTTTTCAACATGTTGTCACACCGTTTATAGACTTTATTATGACAGAATACAAGATTCATACAACAAAATCAATGATATAAGCAGCGTTGTAAAACTACGTAAAATATTTTCAGCGGCGCGATCGTGTTTACGAAATTATGTGATATGGTGTTTTACATTCGTCGTAATCTAAGCCAAAAAGGGTAGACAAAACTGAACTTTTGCACGTTTAGAAAAATTAAAGGCCTTATTTTAGTTATGTACAGTTATTTTTTACAGAAAATCATTTCGAAAATAAGTTAGTACGTATGTACCTGTAACCTTTTTCCAAAGAGAAAAAAATCTAGACTGTTCCATTTTCAAAAATGCAATATAAAAAAGTTGTATAATTTGTCATACATTTGAGAGTCGCGGGAAATGTATCGAAATAATAACAAGACAAATCATGTGCTTTAAATATCTAAAAAAAACTTTCCCCTTAAAAGATGGCGACTGACTCAATCTGACTAAAACCAGAGGCGCGTTCTTTAGAGCGAGATTTTTAAAGATTTCTTAAGGCATTTTTGATACAGCGTTTTTGATACCGAGATTATAAGGATATGTTCCGAATGATCCATACTTCATACAAATGACGTCATCATGGCGTCATTTGTATGAAGTATGGAGCATTGGGAACTCCGCGGTTTATGAATCATGGAGCATTCGGAACAACTCGGTCAGTTCTCTTTGATATAGATTCTACAGAATTTACCGAGGGGTTCCGAAAGAAGTATAGAGCAATGGCGGCTCCCAGTGGTCGTCTGAAAAATCTTGCTCAAAAGAGCGCTTTGTTCTAAAACATCTTAAGAAATCTCAAGATATCTCAAGAAATCTCGCTCTAAAGAACGCGCCTCAGTTGTCGCATCTTATGTCATACGGTAACATCTGACATTCACCAGTTTAGGGACATCTTCAATGACATCAGGAATTTCGATAATTATCTACATATTATTTCAATTTAACTAATCAAAACTCCTGACAGGTCATCGTGGGGTAGTTGACAGTTTTAATCGTTTTCAGAATCTTGAAAGCGTTTTTTTATTATTTGTAAGAGAAAAAGAAAAGGTCATTGCAGTTGACCCTTGTCTGGAGTCTGTCAGATGTTACTTCAATGTTAACATCGGACTTTAATAACTTTGGTGCCTGACTTAGATTTTTTCGTTTTAACATTATTAATTTATTTGTTTCGACATACTTTTATTAATCATAGCATCATGGTTATCAGCATTTTCTTCGTCATCAATATTTTCACCAGCGCTTTCTTTTAATAAAGTCGCAACGGGTCATTCTTTGGGAAAGTCTTTTAACAGTTTTCTATTTATTTTCTTCTTTCAGATGAGTATAGACATTTTAAAACTAGACATTGAAGGATATGAATGGGAAGCTATACCAGAGATTCTCGAATCCGGTGCCTTTAGACATGTTAAACAACTACTATTTGAAGCCCATTTTGGACATATGCATGGGGATCTTCAAAATCCATTATGGATTGGTATGCCCATGGCCAGACAGCTCCGTGCTTTGGGAATGTTGGAAGAATATGGATTTGGATTGTTTATGCACGAACCATATACAGGAGCTTTATATAAAGTTGATGCCACTTCTGACAATACAATTCCATCTCAGAATGAATTATGTTTCGTCAATATGGCTTTCTTACCGACATAATTTTATAGTGGTTTTGCCTAGCTCAGATTAAACCTTTTCAAAACGGCGGAAATTAAGACTGATTTTAATTTGAAAGGAACTGAGCCGTTTTTTTTCCTGAAGAAGAAATAGTCATTGGTAATGAATTTATATTGTACTCGTTATGAAGGGTTAATTCAGGAGAAAATGGATATGAATATAGATATTATTACTAACATCTATGTAAATAGTGCTGCAAAAACGTTTAATCTAGACTAAAGTTCAATACATCTACTTGAAAGAGACATTACATTCCCATTTCATTTTTAAAGTATGTCTTAATTCCACAATTGTTTATTCTACTGCGTAATTATGCTATCAGTTTTCAAGTTGTTGCTGATAGGCGAAAAACACTCCTTTAACGTTGAGACAAAAATGACAAATTCCATTTACATTTATATCTGAACAGCTGTATACATCAATAAGTTTAATTTTGATATAAAAAAAAAACAACAACTAAATTTCTCGTCAAGGGCGCAATAGGCCTACTTTGATTAGAAATATTCAGAATTTTAATTTAAGAAAATGATTTCTGCTCTTTCAGATAAAAATAAAACCATTTTTATGAGAAAACATATGTGAAATGAGGACCCAAAAATTCATTTTGTATCTATTTCATTAATCCGAGTCTTCTCTGATGTAAATACGCTCTTTGATATTTTGATTTTTCGCTAAATAGCGAAAAATCAAAATATCAAAGAGCGTATTTACATCAGAGAAGACTCGGATTACTATTTCATCAAACACGGTCGGTAGCTCGGGACCATGTCCTTTTGTTTTTTTATTATCCATTACTTTTGCCAACGAACATGAAGTTTTCTTAAGGCATGCCAACCCTGATTCGGTTCACGCAACGTCGGAACTTTCCACCATCGAATGTTTACGACCGCGCTCGAATAGCTTTGTATACGTAACGACGACTCTCGAAAAAAGCTGACGTTTTATGAATCCCAAAATGGCAACATTGCGGGTATTCCACTTTAAATATCTGTTTTAAACCTTTATTCTCCTCATTACATGACTTACCAAACGTACTGTAATACTCTCCTATTTACTTTGATAAAATAGGACACTCAATATCTTGTCAAAGCTGAGATCATTCGCAAAAGTGATCATTATGTTTCATTTAAATTATTGGCATATAGACACAAAACTATTGACCATTTGCGAACAGAGTCATCATGATAATTATCAATGAGCCAGGATATGTTCCTAATGGTACTATTGAAAACCATGTTTCCCGGTCAGCATGTAACTAAGTCGTTTCGGACTTTAATCCATGCTGCTTTTGTACGTGTATTATAGGTCATGGAGAAGCTATAGGAGAACAGCATGGATCCAGAACGGACTGTGCGAATGCCTAGGCTGGTCTGGATCCATGTTGATCTCAAATGCTATAAATGAACTATTCCCAGATCTTGGCTCAAATGATTTGTCGTTCAAACCGAAAGGTTTCCCTCTATTATAAATCGATAACGAAAATAAGCGATCCCTATCAAACTTTGAGTCGTATACACGTACCTGTTGTCAAATGTATTGTATATATTTTAGCATTGCATTCTTTGAAGATGGTGACTGGAAAAGGAAATATTTATTGTACAATGTTTATAGTAGTCATGATATTAACTTTAGCTGGATTGAGTTGGAAGTTTTCTGAGACTGAGTGTTTTCGTTCGACAACAAAGTGGATGCCTGGGTCGCATGTAAGAACGGTAAGATGCACCTTTGAGCTAGGATTGGAAAAATATTAGCGTCAATTTTCAAGCCTTTTCAATACAATAAATCGATGTTCCATTTGCAGACTGCTGAATCTTCAATGTCAAAAATATAAAAAAGAGAAAACGGTTTCTTCGAAAGCAAAAAATATTACATAAAAAATCCTTGTATTTGAAAAGAGTAAATTGCTGAATATCTTGAACATCAATTTTCTCGCAAATTTTGCCATACGTATTTTACTATGACCGTTTGAACTAAGTTTTGACTTGGAAAGGGTTACATGAAAGAATTACAAATTTTACAAATATCATATTATTAATATAAAACTGGACATTTTAGACCAACGTGAGATTCCGATCAGTCAGTACGGCGTACATACATGTATAATCTGATCAAGGTCGGTGCTTTTCTTCGACAACTTGTAAATTGCCACTGGAAGCTATCAGAGCAGTAAAGATCCTTATAACACTTAGGCACAACCTTATCTACACTAATCGGAACTTCTAAGCGACCACTTTATTGTTTTTTTCGCCTATAAATCTACATTACCTATTGAAATTTATCATATTTTGCCCTTTTTAAAAGATATTCGAGATCCCATGTACCTGTGTTCTTAATTAATAACATATTGCAGATGACAAATACTGATATGAGATAACAAAGCTGATATGAACTCATAATATCTAATTAACGCATTTTCAATTTCAACAGCAGGAGTATCATATTTTTGTTATATTTGTTGTCGTTTTCTGGCCATAGCTCCTCGACATACAACTTTGGCTATAAAATATCGATGCGAAAAATGGTCAGCTATCATACCGCTCAAATATTCTGTTCTATACATCCTCAAAGCCAAAAACTGATGAAGTAGTTGAATGATGATAAAATAAGTTATCTCCCGGGCTGTCACGATTCATGGTAAACGGCCGTAAAGCTGATTTTGAGACGCACTGTGAAAGCAACGAACGATCACTACAGGTGAATGACTATTATTAACCTGTTTATAGCGGTGAACATCCAGCTCGAAAGCGCTGAAAGACAAAGGGAAACTGCTCATCTTATATGAGTTGCTTCCGAAAGCATTCACGATTGAGGAGGACAGTGTAACATTTTCTTTCTTTTTAATTTGAGAAATAAATATTCCATTTTATAGTTCAGTGAATGCAGCTTAATACAAAGTAAACACGTACACTTTGTTTCAGAGTTATACTCTAACTGGTGGAAGCGACAAGTCGTATACGATTCCAGACGATAAAATACTTTCCAACCTGACGGAAAGCGAGATGGTTCAAATATATGGAAAGTTAGTAGATTTACTGATAGGCTTGGACCTGAAAAAAGGGTCCTTTATGACAGCTTACATAATTCTGAATCTGTTGTCTTGTAAATTTTATTATTGTATCACAGTTGCCATACGCGATTGATTTGTATACAATTGTCATACGCCATTCGTCTTTATTCAGTTGTCATACGCCATTGGTCTGTATACAGTTGTCATACGCCATTGGTCTGTATTCAGTTGTCATACGCCATTGGTCTGTATACAGTTGTCATACGCCATTGGTCTGTATACAGTTGTCATACGCCATTGGTCTTTATACAGTTGTCATACGCCATGGTCTTTATACTGTTGTCATACGCAATTGGTCTTTATACAGTTGTCATACGCCATTGGTCTGTATAAAGTTGTCATACGCCATTGGTCTTTATACTGTTGTCATACGCCATTGGTCTGTATACAGTTGTCATACGCCATTGGTCTTTATACTTTTGTCATACGCCATTGGTCTTTATACAGTTGTCATACGCCATGGTCTGTATACAGTTGCCATACGCCATGGTCTGTATTCAGTTGTCATACGCCATTGGTCTTTATACTGTTGTCATACGCCATGGTCTTTATACTGTTGTCATACGCCATTGGTCTGTATACAGTTGTCATACGCCATTGGTCTTTATACAGTTGTCATACGCCATTGGTCTGTATACAGTTGTCATACGCCATTGGTCTTTATACAGTTGTCATACGCCATTGGTCTTTATACAGTTGTCATACGCCATGGTCTGTATACTGTTGTCATACGCCATTGGTCTGTATTCAGTTGTCATACGCTATTGGTCTTTATACAGTTGTCATACGCCATGGTCTTTATACAGTTGTCATAACGCCATTGGTCTGTATACAGTTGTCATACGCCATTGGTCTGTATACAGTTGTCATACGCCATGGTCTGTATACAGTTGTCATACGCCATTGGTCTTTATACAGTTGTCATACGCCATTGGTCTTTATACAGTTGTCATACGCCATTGGTCTTTATACAGTTGTCATACGCCATGGTCTTTATACTGTTGTCATACGCCATTGGTCTGTATTCAGTTGTCATACGCTATTGGTCTGTATACAGTTGTCATACGCCATTGGTCTTTATACAGTTGTCATACACCTTTGGTCCATATACAGTTGTCATACGCCATGGTCTGTATACAGTTGTCATACGCCATTGGTCTGTATACTGTTGTCATAACCCATTGGTCTTTATACAGTTGTCATACGCCATTGGTCTGTATACAGTTGTCATACGCCATTGGTCTGTATTCAGTTGTCATACGCCATTGGTCTGTATACAGTTGTCATACGCCATTGGTCTTTATACTGTTGTCATACGCCATTGGTCTTTATACTGTTGTCATACGCCATTGGTCTTTATACAGTTGTCACACGCCATTGGTCTGTATACTATTGTCATACGCCATTGGTCTGTATACTGTTGTCATACGCCATTGGTCTTTATACAGTTGTCATACGCCATTGGTCTGTATACAGTTGTCATACGCCATTGGTCTGTATACTGTTGTCATACGCCATTGGTCTTTATACAGTTGTCATACGCCATTGGTCTGTATTCAGTTGTCATACGCCATTGGTCTGTATACAGTTGTCATACGCCATTGGTCTTTATACTGTTGTCATACGCCATTGGTCTGTATACTGTTGTCATACGCCATTGGTCTGTATACAGTTGTTATACGCCATTGGTCTGTATTCAGTTGTCATACGCCATTCGTCTGTATACAGTTGTCATACGCCATGGTCTTTATACTGTTGTCATACGCCATTGGTCTGTATACAGTTGTCATACGCCATTGGTCTGTATACAGTTGTCATACGCCATTGGTCTGTATACAGTTGTCATACGCCATTGGTCTGTATACAGTTGTCATACGCCATTGGTCTGTATACAGTTGTCATACGCCATTGGTCTTTATACAGTTGTCATACGCCATGGTCTTTATACTGTTGTCATACGCCATTGGTCTGTATACAGTTGTCATACGCCATTGGTCTGTATACAGTTGTCATACGCCATTGGTCTTTATACAGTTGTCATACGCCATTGGTCTGTATACTGTTGTCATACGCCATTGGTCTTTATACAGTTGTCATACGCCATTGGTCTGTATACAGTTGGCATACGCCATTGGTCTGTATACAGTTGGCATACGCCATTGGTCTGTATACAGTTGTCATACGCCATTGGTCTGTATACAGTTGTCATACGCCATGGTCTGTATACAGTTGTCATACGCCATTGGTCTGTATACAGTTGTCATACGCCATTGGTCTTTATAATGTTGTCATACGCCATGGTCTGTATACTGTTGTCATACGCCATGGTCTTTATACTGTTGTCATACGCCATTGGTCTGTATAATGTTGTCATACGCCATTGGTCTGTTTTCAGTTGTCATACGCCATTGGCCTTTATACAGTTGTCATACGCCATTGGTCTTTATACAGTTGTCATACGCCATTGGTCTGTATACTGTTGTCATACGCCATGGTCTTTATACAGTTGTCATACGCCATTGGTCTTTATACAGTTGTCATACGCCATGGTCTTTATACTGTTGTCATACGCCATTGGTCTGTATACAGTTGTCATACGCCATTGGTCTGTATACAGTTGTCATACGCCATTGGTCTTTATACAGTTGTCATACGCCATTGGTCTGTATACTGTTGTCATACGCCATGGTCTTTATACAGTTGTCATACGCCATTGGTCTTTATACAGTTGTCATACGCCATTGGTCTGTATACAGTTGTCATACGCCATTGGTCTGTATACAGTTGGCATACGCCATTGGTCTGTATACAGTTGTCATACGCCATTGGTCTGTATACAGTTGTCATACGCCATGGTCTGTATACAGTTGTCATACGCCATTGGTCTGTATACAGTTGTCATACGCCATTGGTCTTTATAATGTTGTCATACGCCATGGTCTGTATACTGTTGTCATACGCCATGGTCTTTATACTGTTGTCATACGCCATTGGTCTGTATAATGTTGTCATACGCCATTGGTCTGTATTCAGTTGTCATACGCCATTGGCCTTTATACAGTTGTCATACGCCATTGGTTTTTATACAGTTGTCATACGCTATTGGTCTGTATACTGTTGTCATACGCCATTGGCCTTTATACTGTTGTCATACGCCATGGTCTTTATACAGTTGTCATACGCCATTGGTCTGTATTCAGTTGTCATTCGCCATTGGTCTTTATACAGTTGTCATACGCCATTGGTCTGTATACCGTTGTCATACGCCATTGGTCTGTATACAGTTGTCATACGCCATTGGCCTTTATACTGTTGTCATACGCCATGGTCTTTATACAGTTGTCATACGCCATTGGTCTGTATTCAGTTGTCATTCGCCATTGGTCTTTATACAGTTGTCATACGCCATTGGTCTGTATACAGTTGTCATACGCCATTGGTCTTTATACTGTTGTCATACGCCATTGGTCTTTATACAGTTGTCATACGCCATGGTCTGTATACAGTTGTCATACGCCATTGGTCTTTATACAGTTGTCATACGCCATTGGTCTTTATACAGTTGTCATACGCCATGGTCTGTATTCAGTTGTCATACGCCATGGTCTGTATTCAGTTGTCATACGCCATTGGTCTTTATACAGTTGTCATACGCCATTGGTCTTTATACTGTTGTCATACGCCATTGGTCTTTATACAGTTGTCATAAGCCATAGGTCTTTATACAGTTGTCATACGCCATTGGTCTGTATACAGTTGTCATACGCCATTGGTCTGTATTCAGTTGTCATACGCCATTGGTCTTTATACTGTTGTCATACGCCATTGGTCTTCATACTGTTGTCATACGCCATAGTCTTTATACAGTTATCATACGCCATGGTCTTTATACAGTTGTCATACGCCATTGGTCTTTATACAGTTGTCATACGCCATTGGTCTTTATACTGTTGTCATACGCCATTGGTCTGTATTCAGTTGTCATACGCCATTGGTCTGTATACAGTTGTCATTACGCCATTGGTCTTTATACTGTTGTCATACGCCATTGGTCTGTATACAGTTGTCATACGCCATTGGTCTGTATACAGTTGTCATACGCCATTGGTCTTTATACAGTTGTCATACGCCATGGTCTTTATACTGTTGTCATACGCCATTGGTCTGTATTCAGTTGTCATACGCTATTGGTCTGTATACAGTTGTCATACGCCATTGGTCTTTATACAGTTGTCATACACCTTTGGTCCATATACAGTTGTCATACGCCATGGTCTGTATACAGTTGTCATACGCCATTTGTCTGTATACTGTTGTCATACGCCATTGGTCTTTATACAGTTGTCATACGCCATTGGTCTGTATACAGTTGTCATACGCCATTGGTCTGTATTCAGTTGTCATACGCCATTGGTCTGTATACAGTTGTCATACGCCATTGGTCTTTATACTGTTGTCATACGCCATTGGTCTGTATACTGTTGTCATACGCCATTGGTCTTTATACAGTTCTCATACGCCATTGGTCTGTATACTGTTGTCATACGCCATTGCTCTGTATACTGTTGTCATACGCCATTGGTCTTTATACAGTTGGCATACGCCATTGGTCTGTATACAGTTGTCACACGCCATTGGTCTGTATACTGTTGTCATACGCCAGTGGTCTTTATACAGTTGTCATACGCCATTGGTCTGTATTCAGTTGTCATACGCCATTGGTCTGTATACAGTTGTCATACGCCATTGGTCTGTATTCAGTTGTCATACGCCGTTGGTCTGTATACAGTTGTCATACGCCATTGGTCTTTATACTGTTGTAATACGCCATTGGTCTGTATACTGTTGTCATACGCCATTGGTCTTTATACAGTTGTCATACGCCATTGGTCTGTATACAGTTGTCATACGCCATTGGTCTGTATACAGTTGGCATACGCCATTGGTCTGTATACAGTTGGCATACGCCATTGGTCTGTATACAGTTGTCATACGCCATTGGTCTGTATTCAGTTGTCATACGCCATTGGTCTGTATACAGTTGGCATACGCCATTGGTCTTTATTCAGTTGTCATACGCCATGGTCTTTATACTGTTGTCATACGCCATTGGTCTGTATACAGTTGTCATACGCCATTGGTCTGTATACAGTTGTCATACGCCATTGGTCTTTATACAGTTGTCATACGCCATTGGTCTGTATACTGTTGTCATACGCCATTGGTATGTATACAGTTGGCATACGCCATTGGTCTGTATACAGTTGTCATACGCCATTGGTCTGTATACAGTTGTCATACGCCATGGTCTGTATACAGTTGTCATACGCCATTGGTCTGTATACAGTTGTCATACGCCATTGGTCTTTATAATGTTGTCATACGCCATGGTCTGTATACTGTTGTCATACGCCATGGTCTTTATACTGTTGTCATACGCCATTGGTCTGTATAATGTTGTCATACGCCATTGGTCTGTATTCAGTTGTCATACGCTATTGGTCTGTATACTGTTGTCATACGCCATTGGTCTGTATACAGTTGTCATACGCCATTGGTCTTTATACTGTTGTCATACGCCATGGTCTTTATACAGTTGTCATACGCCATTGGTCTGTATTCAGTTGTCATTCGCCATTGGTCTTTAAACAGTTGTCATACGCCATTGGTCTGTATACAGTTGTCATACGCCATTGGTCTTTATACTGTTGTCATACGCCATTGGTCTTTATACAGTTGTCATACGCCATGGTCTGTATACAGTTGTCATACGCCATTGGTCTTTATACAGTTGTCATACGCCATTGGTCTTTGTACAGTTGTCATACGCCATGGTCTGTATTCAGTTGTCATACGCCATGGTCTGTATTCAGTTGTCATACGCCATTGGTCTTTATACAGTTGTCATACGCCATTGGTCTTTATACTGTTGTCATACGCCATTGGTCTTTACACAGTTGTCATAAGCCATTGGTCTTTTTACAGTTGTCATACGCCATTGGTCTGTATACAGTTGTCATACGCCATTGGTCTGTATTCAGTTGTCATACGCCATTGGTCTTTATACTGTTGTCATACGCCATTGGTCTTCATACTGTTGTCATACGCCATGGTCTTTATACAGTTGTCATACGCCATGGTCTTTATACAGTTGTCATACGCCATTGGTCTTTATACAGTTGTCATACGCCATTGGTCTTTATACTGTTGTCATACGCCATTGGTCTGTATACTGTTGTCATACGCCATTGGTCTGTATTCAGTTGTCATACGCTATTGGTCTGTATACTGTTGTCATACGCCATTGGTCTGTATACAGTTGTCATACGCCATTGGTCTTTATACAGTTGTCATACGCCATTGGTCTGTATTCAGTTGTCATACGCCATTGGTCTTTATACAGTTGTCATACGCCATTGGTCTGTATACAGTTGTCATACGCCATTGGTCTGTATACAGTTGTCATACGCCATGGTCTGTATTCAGTTGTCATACGCCATGGTCTGTATACTGTTGTCATACGCCATGGTCTTTATACTGTTGTCATACGCCATTGGTCTGTATACAGTTGTCATACGCCATTGGTCTTTATACAGTTGTCATACGCCATTGGTCTTTATACAGTTGTCATACGCCATGGTCTGTATTCAGTTGTCATACGCCATGGTCTGTATTCAGTTGTCATACGCCATTGGTCTTTATACAGTTGTCATACGCCATGGTTTGTATACTGTTGTCATACGCCAGGGTCTTTATACTGTTGTCATACGCCACTGGTCTTTATACAGTTGTCATACGCCATGGTCTGTATACAGTTGTCATACGCCATTGGTCTTTATACAGTTGTCATACGCCATTGGTCTTTATACAGTTGTCATACGCCATGGTCTGTATTCAGTTGTCATACGCCATGGTCTGTATTCAGTTGTCAAACGCCATTGGTCTTTATACAGTTGTCATACGCCATTGGTCTTTATACTGTTGTCATACGCCATTGGTCTTTATACAGTTGTCATAAGCCATTGGTCTTTATACAGTTGTCATACGCCATTGGTCTGTATACAGTTGTCATACGCCATTGGTCTGTATTCAGTTGTCATACGCCATTGGTCTTTATACTGTTGTCATACGCCATTGGTCTTCATACAGTTGTCATACGCCATGGTCTTTATACAGTTGTCATACGCCATTGGTGTTTATACAGTTGTCATACGCCATTGGTCTTTATTCTGTTGTCATACGCCATTGGTCTGTATTCAGTTGTCATACGCCATTGGTCTGTATACAGTTGTCATACGCCATTGGTCTTTATACTGTTGTCATACGCCATTGGTCTGTATACAGTTGTCATACGCCATGGTCTGTATTCAGTTGTCATACGCCATGGTCTTTATACAGTTGTCATACGCCATTGGTCTTTATACAGTTGTCATACGCCATGGTCTGTATACTGTTGTCATACGCCATTGGTCTGTATACTGTTGTCATACGCCATTGGTCTGTATTCAGTTGTCATACGTCATTGGTCTGTATACAGTTGTCATACGCCATGGTCTGTATTCAGTTGTCATACGCCATGGTCTTTATACAGTTGTCATACGCCATTGGTCTTTATACAGTTGTCATACGCCATTGGTCTGTATTCAGTTGTCATACGCCATTGGTCTGTATACAGTTGTAATACGCCATTGGTCTGTATACAGTTGTCATACGCTATTGGTCTTTATACAGTTGTCATACGCCATTGGTCTTTATACTGTTGTCATACGCTATTTGTCTTTATACAGTTGTCATACGCCATGGTCTTTATACAGTTGTCATACGCCATGGTCTGTATTCAGTTGTCATACGCCATTGGTCTGTATACAGTTGTCATACGCCATTGGTCTGTATACAGTTGTCATACGCCATTGGTCTGTATTCAGTTGTCATACGCCATTGGTCTTTATACTGTTGTCATACGCCATTGGTCTTCATACTGTTGTCATACGCCATGGTCTTTATACAGTTGTCATACGCCATGGTCTTTATACAGTTGTCATACGCCATTGGTCTTTATACAGTTGTCATACGCCATTGGTCTTTATACTGTTGTCATACGCCATTTGTCTGTATTCAGTTGTCATACGCCATTGGTCTGTATACAGTTGTCATACGCCATTGGTCTTTATACTGTTGTCATACGCCATTGGTCTGTATACAGTTGTCATACGCCATTGGTCTGTATAGAGTTGTCATACGCCATGGTCTGTATACAGTTGTCATACGCCATTGGTCTTTATACAGTTGTCATACGCCACTGGTCTTTATACAGTTGTCATACGCCATTGGTCTTTATACAGTTGTCATACGCCATGGTCTTTATACTGTTGTCATACGCCATTGGTCTGTATTCAGTTGTCATACGCTATTGGTCTGTATACAGTTGTCATACGACATTGGTCTTTATACAGTTGTCATACACCTTTGGTCCATATACAGTTGTCATACGCCATGGTCTGTATACAGTTGTCATACGCCATTGGTCTGTATACTGTTGTCATACGCCATTGGTCTTTATACAGTTGTCATACGCCATTGGTCTGTATTCAGTTGTCATACGCCATTGGTCTGTATACAGTTGTCATACGCCATTGGTCTTTATACTGTTGTCATACGCCATTGGTCTTTATACTGTTGTCATACGCCATTGGTCTTTATACAGTTGTCATACGCCATTGGTCTGTATACAGTTGTCATACGTCATTGGTCTGTATACTGTTGTCATACGCCATGGTCTGTATACAGTTGTCATACGCAATTGGTCTTTATACTGTTGTCATACGCCATTGGTCTGTATTCAGTTGTCATACGCCATTGGTCTTTATACTGTTGTCATACGCCATTGGTCTTTATACAGTTCTCATACGCCATTGGACTGTATTCAGTTGTCATACGCCATTGGTCTGTATTCAGTTGTCATACGCCATTGGTCTTTATACTGTTGTCATACGCCATTGGTCTTTATACAGTTCTCATACGCCATTGGTCTGTATACTGTTGTCATACGCCATTGGTCTGTATACTGTTGTCATACGCCATTGGTCTTTATACAGTTGTCATACGCCATTGGTCTGTATACAGTTGTCACACGCCATTGGTCTGTATACTGTTGTCATACGCCATTGGTCTTTATACAGTTGTCATTACGCCATTTGTCTGTATTCAGTTGTCATACGCCATTGGTCTGTATACAGTTGTCATACGCCATTGGTCTTTATACAGTTGTCATACGCCATTGGTCTGTATACTGTTGTCATACGCCATTGGTCTGTATACAGTTGTCATACGCCATTGGTCTGTATACAGTTGTCATACGCCATTGGTCTGTATTCAGTTGTCATACGCCATTCGTCTGTATACAGTTGTCATACGTCATGGTCTTTATACTGTTGTCATACGCCATTGGTCTGTATACAGTTGTCATACGCCATTGGTCTGTATACAGTTGTCATACGCCATTGGTCTGTATACAGTTGTCATACGCCATTGGTCTGTATACAGTTGTCATACGCATTTGGTCTGTATACAGTTGTCATACGCCATTGGTCTTTATACAGTTGTCATACGCCATGGTCTTTATACTGTTGTCATGCGCCATTGGTCTGTATACAGTTGTCATACGCCATTGGTCTGTATACAGTTGTCATACGCCATTGGTCTTTATACAGTTGTCATACGCCATTGGTCTGTATACTGTTGTCATACGCCATTGGTCTGTATACAGTTGTCATACGCCATTGGTCTGTATACAGTTGTCATACGCCATTGGTCTGTATACAGTTGGCATACGCCATTGGTCTGTAAACAGTTGGCATACGCCATTGGTCTGTATACAGTTGTCATACGCCATTGGTCTGTATTCAGTTGTCATACGCCATTGGTCTGTATACAGTTGTCATACGCCATTGGTCTGTATACAGTTGTCATACGCCATGGTCTTTATACTGTTGTCATACGCCATTGGTCTGTATACAGTTGTCATACGCCATTGGTCTGTATACAGTTGTCATACGCCATTGGTCTTTATACAGTTGTCATACGCCATTGGTCTGTATACTGTTGTCATACGCCATGGTCTTTATACAGTTGTCATACGCCATTGGTCTTTATACAGTTGTCATACGCCATTGGTCTTTATACAGTTGTCATACGCCATTGGTCTGTATACAGTTGTCATACGCCATTGGTCTGTATACAGTTGTCATACGCCATTGGTCTGTATACAGTTGTCATACGCCATGGTCTGTATACAGTTGTCATACGCCATTGGTCTTTATACAGTTGTCATACGCCATTGGTCTGTATACAGTTGTCATACGCCATTGGTCTTTATACTGTTGTCATACGCCATGGTCTTTATACTGTTGTCATACGCCATTGGTCTGTATACTGTTGTCATACGCCATTGGTCTGTATTCAGTTGTCATACGCTATTGGTCTGTATACTGTTGTCATACGCCATTGGTCTGTATACAGTTGTCATACGCCATTGGTCTTTATACAGTTGTCTTACGCCATTGGTCTGTATTCAGTTGTCATACGCCATTGGTCTTTATACAGTTGTCATACGCCATTGGTCTGTATACAGTTGTCATACGCCATTGGTCTGTATACAGTTGTCATACGCCATGGTCTGTATTCAGTTGTCATACGCCATGGTCTGTATACTGATGTCATACGCCATGGTCTTTATACTGTTGTCATACGCCATTGGTCTGTATACAGTTGTCATACGCCATTGGTCTGTATACAGTTGTCATACGCCATTGGTCTTTATACAGTTGTCATACGCCATTGGTCTTTATACAGTTGTCATACGCCATGGTCTGTATTCAGTTGTCATACGCCATGGTCTGTATTCAGTTGTCATACGCCATTGGTCTTTATACATTTGTCATACGCCATGGTCTGTATACTGTTGTCATACGCCATGGTCTTTATACTGTTGTCATACGCCATTGGTCTTTATACAGTTGTCATACGCCATGGTCTGTATACAGTTGTCATACGCCATTGGTCTTTATACAGTTGTCATACGCCATTGGTTTTTATACAGTTGTCATACGCCATGGTCTGTATTCAGTTGTCATACGCCATGGTCTGTATTCAGTTGTCATACGCCATTGGTCTTTATACAGTTGTCATACGCCATTGGTCTTTATACTGTTGTCATACGCCATTGGTCTTTATACAGTTGTCATAAGCCATTGGTCTTTATACAGTTGTCATTACGCCATTGGTCTGTATACAGTTGTCATACGCCATTGGTCTGTATTCAGTTGTCATACGCCATTGGTCTTTATACTGTTGTCATACGCCATTGGTCTTCATACAGTTGTCATAAGCCATGGTCTTTATACAGTTGTCATACGCCATGGTCTTTATACAGTTGTCATACGCCATTGGTGTTTATACAGTTGTCATACGCCATTGGTCTTTATTCTGATGTCATACGCCATTGGTCTGTATTCAGTTGTCATACGCCATTGGTCTGTATACAGTTGTCATACGCCATTGGTCTTTATACTGTTGTCATACGCCATTGGTCTGTATACAGTTGTCATACGCCATGGTCTGTATTCAGTTGTCATACGCCATGGTCTTTATACAGTTGTCATACGCCATTGGTCTTTATACAGTTGTCATACGCCATGGTCTGTATACTGTTGTCATACGCCATTGGTCTGTATACTGTTGTCATACGCCATTGGTCTGTATTCAGTTGTCATACGTCATTGGTCTGTATACAGTTGTCATACGCCATGGTCTGTATTCAGTTGTCATACGCCATGGTCTTTATACAGTTGTCATACGCCATTGGTCTTTATACAGTTGTCATACGCCATTGGTCTGTATTCAGTTGTCATACGCCATTGGTCTGTATACAGTTGTAATACGCCATTGGTCTGTATACAGTTGTCATACGCTATTGGTCTTTATACAGTTGTCATACGCCATTGGTCTTTATACTGTTGTCATACGCTATTTGTCTTTATACAGTTGTCATACGCCATGGTCTTTATACTGTTGTCATTCGCCATTGGTCTGTATACAGTTGTCATACGCCATTGGTCTTTATACAGTTGTCATACGCCATGGTCTGTATACAGTTGTCATACGCCATGGTCTGTATACAGTTGTCATACGCCATTGGTCTTTATACTGTTGTCATACGCCATTGGTCTTTATACTGTTGTCATACGCCATTGGTCTGTATACAGTTGTCAAACGCCTTGGTCTGTATACAGTTGTCATACGCCATTGGTCTGTATACAGTTGTCATACGTCATTGGTCTGTATACAGTTGTCATACGCCATTGGTCTGTATACAGTTGTCATACGCCATTGGTCTGTATACAGTTGTCATACGCCATTGGTCTGTATACAGTTGTCATACGCCATGGTCTGTATTCAGTTGTAATACGCCATTGGTCTTTATACTGTTGTCATACGCCATTGGTCTGTATACTGTTGTCATACGCCATTGGTCTGTATTCAGTTGTCATACGTCATTGGTCTGTATACAGTTGTCATACGCCATTGGTCTGTATACAGTTGTCATACGCCATGGTCTGTATACAGTTGTCATACGCCATTGGTCTGTATTCAGTTGTCATACGCCATTGGTCTTTATACTGTTGTCATACGCCATTGGTCTTTATACTGTTGTCATACGCCATGGTCTGTATTCAGTTGTCATACGCCATTGGTCTGTATACAGTTGTCATACGCCATTGGTCTTTATACTGTTGTCATACGCCATTGGTCGTTATACTGTTGTCATACGCCATTGGTCTGTATACAGTTGTCATACGCCATTGGTCTGTATACAGTTGTCATACGCCATGGTCTGAATACAGTTGTCATACGCCATTGGTCTGTATTCAGTTGTCATACGCCATTGGTCTTTATACTGTTGTCATACGCCATTGGTCTTTATACTGTTGTCATACGCCATGGTCTGTATTCAGTTGTCATACGCCATGGTCTGTATTCAGTTGTCATACGCCATTGGTCTTTATACAGTTGTCATACGCCATTGGTCTTTATACTGTTGTCATACGCCATTGGTCTTTATACAGTTGTCATAAGCCATTGGTCTTTATACAGTTGTCATTACGCCATTGGTCTGTATACAGTTGTCATACGCCATTGGTCTGTATTCAGTTGTCATACGCCATTGGTCTTTATACTGTTGTCATACGCCATTGGTCTTCATACAGTTGTCATAAGCCATGGTCTTTATACAGTTGTCATACGCCATGGTCTTTATACAGTTGTCATACGCCATTGGTGTTTATACAGTTGTCATACGCCATTGGTCTTTATTCTGATGTCATACGCCATTGGTCTGTATTCAGTTGTCATACGCCATTGGTCTGTATACAGTTGTCATACGCCATTGGTCTTTATACTGTTGTCATACGCCATTGGTCTGTATACAGTTGTCATACGCCATGGTCTGTATTCAGTTGTCATACGCCATGGTCTTTATACAGTTGTCATACGCCATTGGTCTTTATACAGTTGTCATACGCCATGGTCTGTATACTGTTGTCATACGCCATTGGTCTGTATACTGTTGTCATACGCCATTGGTCTGTATTCAGTTGTCATACGTCATTGGTCTGTATACAGTTGTCATACGCCATGGTCTGTATTCAGTTGTCATACGCCATGGTCTTTATACAGTTGTCATACGCCATTGGTCTTTATACAGTTGTCATACGCCATTGGTCTGTATTCAGTTGTCATACGCCATTGGTCTGTATACAGTTGTAATACGCCATTGGTCTGTATACAGTTGTCATACGCTATTGGTCTTTATACAGTTGTCATACGCCATTGGTCTTTATACTGTTGTCATACGCTATTTGTCTTTATACAGTTGTCATACGCCATGGTCTTTATACTGTTGTCATTCGCCATTGGTCTGTATACAGTTGTCATACGCCATTGGTCTTTATACAGTTGTCATACGCCATGGTCTGTATACAGTTGTCATACGCCATGGTCTGTATACAGTTGTCATACGCCATTGGTCTTTATACTGTTGTCATACGCCATTGGTCTTTATACTGTTGTCATACGCCATTGGTCTGTATACAGTTGTCAAACGCCTTGGTCTGTATACAGTTGTCATACGCCATTGGTCTGTATACAGTTGTCATACGTCATTGGTCTGTATACAGTTGTCATACGCCATTGGTCTGTATACAGTTGTCATACGCCATTGGTCTGTATACAGTTGTCATACGCCATTGGTCTGTATACAGTTGTCATACGCCATGGTCTGTATTCAGTTGTAATACGCCATTGGTCTTTATACTGTTGTCATACGCCATTGGTCTGTATACTGTTGTCATACGCCATTGGTCTGTATTCAGTTGTCATACGCCATTGGTCTGTATACAGTTGTCATACGCCATTGGTCTGTATACAGTTGTCATACGCCATGGTCTGTATACAGTTGTCATACGCCATTGGTCTGTATTCAGTTGTCATACGCCATTGGTCTTTATACTGTTGTCATACGCCATTGGTCTTTATACTGTTGTCATACGCCATGGTCTGTATTCAGTTGTCATACGCCATTGGTCTGTATACAGTTGTCATACGCCATTGGTCTTTATACTGTTGTCATACGCCATTGGTCGTTATACTGTTGTCATACGCCATTGGTCTGTATACAGTTGTCATACGCCATTGGTCTGTATACAGTTGTCATACGCCATGGTCTGAATACAGTTGTCATACGCCATTGGTCTGTATTCAGTTGTCATACGCCATTGGTCTTTATACTGTTGTCATACGCCATTGGTCTTTATACTGTTGTCATACGCCATGGTCTGTATTCAGTTGTCATACGCCATTGGTCTGTATACAGTTGTCATACGCCATTGGTCTTTATACTGTTGTCATACGCCATTGGTCTGTATACAGTTGTCATTACGCCATTGGTCTGTATACAGTTGTCATACGCCATTGGTCTTTATACTATTGTCATACGCCATTGGTCTTTATACTGTTGTCATACGCCATTGGTCTGTATACAGTTGTCATACGCCATTGGTCTGTATACAGTTGTCATACGCCATTGGTCTTTATACTGTTGTCATACGCCATGGTCTGTATACAGTTGTCATACGCCATGGTCTTTATACTGTTGTCATACGCCATTGGTCTTTATACTGTTGTCATACGCCATGGTATGTATACAGTTGTCATACGCCATTGGTTTTTATACTATTGTCATACGCCATTCGTCTGTATACAGTTGTCATACGCCATGGTCTGTATTCAGTTGTCATACGCCATTGGTCTTTATACAGTTGTCATACGCCATGGTCTGTATTCAGTTGTCATACGCCATGGTCTTTATACAGTTGTCATACGCCATTGGTCTTTATACAGTTGTCATATGCCATTGGTCTGTATACTGTTGTCATACGCCATGGTCTTTATACTGTTGTCATACGCCATTGGTCTTTATACAGTTGTCATACGCCATGGTCTTTATACAGTTGGCATACGCCATTTGTCTGTATACAGTTGTCATACGCCATTGGTCTTTATACAGTTGTCATACGCCATTGGTCTGTATACAGTTGTCATACGCCATTGGTCTGTATACAGTTGTCATACGCCATTGGTCTGTATACAGTTGTCATACGCCATGGTCTGTATACAGTTGTCATACGCCATTGGTCTTTATACAGTTGTCATACGCCATTGGTCTGTATACAGTTGTCATACGCCATTGGTCTTTATACTGTTGTCATACGCCATGGTCTTTATACTGTTGTCATACGCCATTGGTCTGTATACTGTTGTCATACGCCATTGGTCTGTATTCAGTTGTCATACGCTATTGGTCTGTATACTGTTGTCATACGCCATTGGTCTGTATACAGTTGTCATACGCCATTGGTCTTTATACAGTTGTCTTACGCCATTGGTCTGTATTCAGTTGTCATACGCCATTGGTCTTTATACAGTTGTCATACGCCATTGGTCTGTATACAGTTGTCATACGCCATTGGTCTGTATACAGTTGTCATACGCCATGGTCTGTATTCAGTTGTCATACGCCATGGTCTGTATACTGATGTCATACGCCATGGTCTTTATACTGTTGTCATACGCCATTGGTCTGTATACAGTTGTCATACGCCATTGGTCTGTATACAGTTGTCATACGCCATTGGTCTTTATACAGTTGTCATACGCCATTGGTCTTTATACAGTTGTCATACGCCATGGTCTGTATTCAGTTGTCATACGCCATGGTCTGTATTCAGTTGTCATACGCCATTGGTCTTTATACATTTGTCATACGCCATGGTCTGTATACTGTTGTCATACGCCATGGTCTTTATACTGTTGTCATACGCCATTGGTCTTTATACAGTTGTCATACGCCATGGTCTGTATACAGTTGTCATACGCCATTGGTCTTTATACAGTTGTCATACGCCATTGGTTTTTATACAGTTGTCATACGCCATGGTCTGTATTCAGTTGTCATACGCCATGGTCTGTATTCAGTTGTCATACGCCATTGGTCTTTATACAGTTGTCATACGCCATTGGTCTTTATACTGTTGTCATACGCCATTGGTCTTTATACAGTTGTCATAAGCCATTGGTCTTTATACAGTTGTCATTACGCCATTGGTCTGTATACAGTTGTCATACGCCATTGGTCTGTATTCAGTTGTCATACGCCATTGGTCTTTATACTGTTGTCATACGCCATTGGTCTTCATACAGTTGTCATACGCCATGGTCTTTATACAGTTGTCATACGCCATGGTCTTTATACAGTTGTCATACGCCATTGGTGTTTATACAGTTGTCATACGCCATTGGTCTTTATTCTGATGTCATACGCCATTGGTCTGTATTCAGTTGTCATACGCCATTGGTCTGTATACAGTTGTCATACGCCATTGGTC
Organism: Fragum sueziense; assembly: GCA_963680895.1. Taxonomy (NCBI): domain Eukaryota; kingdom Metazoa; phylum Mollusca; class Bivalvia; order Cardiida; family Cardiidae; genus Fragum; species Fragum sueziense. Next base: position 75,524,445 of record OY804593.1, on the reverse strand, counting down.
TTTATACTGTTGTCATACGCCATTGGTCTGTATACAGTTGTCATACGCCATGGTCTGTATTCAGTTGTCATACGCCATGGTCTTTATACAGTTGTCATACGCCATTGGTCTTTATACAGTTGTCATACGCCATGGTCTGTATACTGTTGTCATACGCCATTGGTCTGTATACTGTTGTCATACGCCATTGGTCTGTATTCAGTTGTCATACGTCATTGGTCTGTATACAGTTGTCATACGCCATGGTCTGTATTCAGTTGTCATACGCCATGGTCTTTATACAGTTGTCATACGCCATTGGTCTTTATACAGTTGTCATACGCCATTGGTCTGTATTCAGTTGTCATACGCCATTGGTCTGTATACAGTTGTAATACGCCATTGGTCTGTATACAGTTGTCATACGCTATTGGTCTTTATACAGTTGTCATACGCCATTGGTCTTTATACTGTTGTCATACGCTATTTGTCTTTATACAGTTGTCATACGCCATGGTCTTTATACTGTTGTCATACGCCATTGGTCTGTATACAGTTGTCATACGCCATTGGTCTTTATACAGTTGTCATACGCCATGGTCTGTATACAGTTGTCATACGCCATGGTCTGTATACAGTTGTCATACGCCATTGGTCTTTATACTGTTGTCATACGCCATTGGTCTTTATACTGTTGTCATACGCCATTGGTCTGTATACAGTTGTCAAACGCCTTGGTCTGTATACAGTTGTCATACGCCATTGGTCTGTATACAGTTGTCATACGTCATTGGTCTGTATACAGTTGTCATACGCCATTGGTCTGTATACAGTTGTCATACGCCATTGGTCTGTATACAGTTGTCATACGCCATTGGTCTGTATACAGTTGTCATACGCCATGGTCTGTATTCAGTTGTCATACGCCATTGGTCTTTATACTGTTGTCATACGCCATTGGTCTGTATACTGTTGTCATACGCCATTGGTCTGTATTCAGTTGTCATACGCCATTGGTCTGTATACAGTTGTCATACGCCATTGGTCTGTATACAGTTGTCATACGCCATGGTCTGTATACAGTTGTCATACGCCATTGGTCTGTATTCAGTTGTCATACGCCATTGGTCTTTATACTGTTGTCATACGCCATTGGTCTTTATACTGTTGTCATACGCCATGGTCTGTATTCAGTTGTCATACGCCATTGGTCTGTATACAGTTGTCATACGCCATTGGTCTTTATACTGTTGTCATACGCCATTGGTCGTTATACTGTTGTCATACGCCATTGGTCTGTATACAGTTGTCATACGCCATTGGTCTGTATACAGTTGTCATACGCCATGGTCTGTATACAGTTGTCATACGCCATTGGTCTGTATTCAGTTGTCATACGCCATTGGTCTTTATACTGTTGTCATACGCCATTGGTCTTTATACTGTTGTCATACGCCATGGTCTGTATTCAGTTGTCATACGCCATTGGTCTGTATACAGTTGTCATACGCCATTGGTCTTTATACTGTTGTCATACGCCATTGGTCTGTATACAGTTGTCATACGCCATTGGTCTGTATACAGTTGTCATACGCCATTGGTCTTTATACTATTGTCATACGCCATTGGTCTTTATACTGTTGTCATACGCCATTGGTCTGTATACAGTTGTCATACGCCATTGGTCTGTATACAGTTGTCATACGCCATTGGTCTTTATACTGTTGTCATACGCCATGGTCTGTATACAGTTGTCATACGCCATGGTCTTTATACTGTTGTCATACGCCATTGGTCTTTATACTGTTGTCATACGCCATGGTATGTATACAGTTGTCATACGCCATTGGTTTTTATACTATTGTCATACGCCATTCGTCTGTATACAGTTGTCATACGCCATGGTCTGTATTCAGTTGTCATACGCCATTGGTCTTTATACAGTTGTCATACGCCATGGTCTGTATTCAGTTGTCATACGCCATGGTCTTTATACAGTTGTCATACGCCATTGGTCTTTATACAGTTGTCATACGCCATTGGTCTGTATACTGTTGTCATACGCCATGGTCTTTATACTGTTGTCATACGCCATTGGTCTTTATACAGTTGTCATACGCCATGGTCTTTATACAGTTGGCATACGCCATTTGTCTGTATACAGTTGTCATACGCCATTGGTCTTTATACAGTTGTCATACGCCATTGGTCTGTATACAGTTGTCATACGCCATTGGTCTTTATACAGTTGTCATACGCCATTGGTCTGTATACAGTTGTCATACGCCATTGGTCTGTATACTGTTGTCATACGCCATTGGTCTGTATACTGTTGTCATACGCCATTGGTCTGTATACAGTTGTCATACGCCATTGGTCTTTATACAGTTGTCATACGCCATTGGTCTGTATACAGTTGTCATACGCCATTGGTCTGTATACAGTTGTCATACGCCATGGTCTGTATACAGTTGTCATACGCCATTGGTCTGTATACAGTTGTCATACGCCATTGGTCTGTATACAGTTGTCATACGCCATTGGTCTTTATACTGTTGTCATACGCCATTGGTCTGTATACTGTTGTCATACGCCATGGTCTGTATTCAGTTGTCATACGCCATTGGTCTGTAGACAGTTGTCATACGCCATTGGTCTTTATACTGTTGTCATACGCCATGGTCTGTATACAGTTGTCATACGCCATTGGTCTTTATACAGTTGTCATACGCCATGGTCTTTATACAGTTGTCATACGCCATTGGTCTGTATTCAGTTGTCATACGCCATTGGTCTGTATACAGTTGTCATACGCCATTGGTCTGTATACAGTTGTCATATGCCATTGGTCTTTATACAGTTGTCATACGCCATTGGTCTGTATACTGTTGTCATACGCCATGGTCTTTATACTGTTGTCATACGCCATTGGTCTGCATACAGTTGTCATACGCCATTGGTCTTTATACTGTTGCCATACGCCATTGGTCTGTATACAGTTGTCATACGCCATTGGTCTTTATACAGTTGTCATACGCCATTGGTCTGTATACTGTTGTCATACGCCATTGGTCTGTATACAGTTGTCATACGCCATTGGTCTGTATACAGTTGTCATACGCCATTGGTCTGTATACAGTTGTCATACGCCATTGGTCTTTATACAGTTGTCATACGCCATTGGTCTGTATACTGTTGTCATACGCCATTGGTCTGTATACAGTTGTCATACGCCATTGGTCTGTATACAGTTGTCATACGCCATGGTCTGTATTCAGTTGTCATACGCCATGGTCTGTATACTGATGTCATACGCCATGGTCTTTATACTGTTGTCATACGCCATTGGTCTGTATACAGTTGTCATACGCCATTGGTCTGTATACAGTTGTCATACGCCATTGGTCTTTATACAGTTGTCATACGCCATTGGTCTTTATACAGTTGTCATACGCCATGGTCTGTATTCAGTTGTCATACGCCATGGTCTGTATTCAGTTGTCATACGCCATTGGTCTTTATACATTTGTCATACGCCATGGTCTGTATACTGTTGTCATACGCCATGGTCTTTATACTGTTGTCATACGCCATTGGTCTTTATACAGTTGTCATACGCCATGGTCTGTATACAGTTGTCATACGCCATTGGTCTTTATACAGTTGTCATACGCCATTGGTTTTTATACAGTTGTCATACGCCATGGTCTGTATTCAGTTGTCATACGCCATGGTCTGTATTCAGTTGTCATACGCCATTGGTCTTTATACAGTTGTCATACGCCATTGGTCTTTATACTGTTGTCATACGCCATTGGTCTTTATACAGTTGTCATAAGCCATTGGTCTTTATACAGTTGTCATTACGCCATTGGTCTGTATACAGTTGTCATACGCCATTGGTCTGTATTCAGTTGTCATACGCCATTGGTCTTTATACTGTTGTCATAAGCCATTGGTCTTCATACAGTTGTCATACGCCATTGGTCTGTATACAGTTGTCATACGCCATGGTCTTTATACAGTTGTCATACGCCATTGGTGTTTATACAGTTGTCATACGCCATTGGTCTTTATTCTGATGTCATACGCCATTGGTCTGTATTCAGTTGTCATACGCCATTGGTCTGTATACAGTTGTCATACGCCATTGGTCTTTATACTGTTGTCATACGCCATTGGTCTGTATACAGTTGTCATACGCCATGGTCTGTATTCAGTTGTCATACGCCATGGTCTTTATACAGTTGTCATACGCCATTGGTCTTTATACAGTTGTCATACGCCATGGGCTGTATACTGTTGTCATACGCCATTGGTCTGTATACTGTTGTCATACGCCATTGGTCTGTATTCAGTTGTCATACGTCATTGGTCTGTATACAGTTGTCATACGCCATGGTCTGTATTCAGTTGTCATACGCCATGGTCTTTATACAGTTGTCATACGCCATTGGTCTTTATACAGTTGTCATACGCCATTGGTCTGTATTCAGTTGTCATACGCCATTGGTCTGTATACAGTTGTAATACGCCATTGGTCTGTATACAGTTGTCATACGCTATTGGTCTTTATACAGTTGTCATACGCCATTGGTCTTTATACTGTTGTCATACGCTATTTGTCTTTATACAGTTGTCATACGCCATGGTCTTTATACTGTTGTCATACGCCATTGGTCTGTATACAGTTGTCATACGCCATTGGTCTTTATACAGTTGTCATACGCCATGGTCTGTATACAGTTGTCATACGCCATGGTCTGTATACAGTTGTCATACGCCATTGGTCTTTATACTGTTGTCATACGCCATTGGTCTTTATACTGTTGTCATACGCCATTGGTCTGTATACAGTTGTCAAACGCCTTGGTCTGTATACAGTTGTCATACGCCATTGGTCTGTATACAGTTGTCATACGCCATTGGCCTGTATACAGTTGTCATACGCCATTGGTCTGTATACAGTTGTCATACGCCATTGGTCTGTATACAGTTGTCATACGCCATTGGTCTGTATACAGTTGTCATACGCCATGGTCTGTATTCAGTTGTCATACGCCATTGGTCTTTATACTGTTGTCATACGCCATTGGTCTGTATACTGTTGTCATACGCCATTGGTCTGTATTCAGTTGTCATACGCCATTGGTCTGTATACAGTTGTCATACGCCATTGGTCTGTATACAGTTGTCATACGCCATGGTCTGTATACAGTTGTCATACGCCATTGGTCTGTATTCAGTTGTCATACGCCATTGGTCTTTATACTGTTGTCATACGCCATTGGTCTTTATACTGTTGTCATACGCCATGGTCTGTATTCAGTTGTCATACGCCATTGGTCTGTATACAGTTGTCATACGCCATTGGTCTTTATACTGTTGTCATACGCCATTGGTCGTTATACTGTTGTCATACGCCATTGGTCTGTATACAGTTGTCATACGCCATTGGTCTGTATACAGTTGTCATACGCCATGGTCTGTATACAGTTGTCATACGCCATTGGTCTGTATTCAGTTGTCATACGCCATTGGTCTTTATACTGTTGTCATACGCCATTGGTCTTTATACTGTTGTCATACGCCATGGTCTGTATTCAGTTGTCATACGCCATTGGTCTGTATACAGTTGTCATACGCCATTGGTCTTTATACTGTTGTCATACGCCATTGGTCTGTATACAGTTGTCATACGCCATTGGTCTGTATACAGTTGTCATACGCCATTGGTCTTTATACTATTGTCATACGCCATTGGTCTTTATACTATTGTCATACGCCATTGGTCTGTATACAGTTGTCATACGCCATTGGTCTGTATACAGTTGTCATACGCCATTGGTCTTTATACTGTTGTCATACGCCATGGTCTGTATACAGTTGTCATACGCCATGGTCTTTATACTGTTGTCATACGCCATTGGTCTTTATACTGTTGTCATACGCCATGGTATGTATACAGTTGTCATACGCCATTGGTTTTTATACTATTGTCATACGCCATTCGTCTGTATACAGTTGTCATACGCCATGGTCTGTATTCAGTTGTCATACGCCATTGGTCTTTATACAGTTGTCATACGCCATGGTCTGTATTCAGTTGTCATACGCCATGGTCTTTATACAGTTGTCATACGCCATTGGTCTTTATACAGTTGTCATACGCCATTGGTCTGTATACTGTTGTCATACGCCATGGTCTTTATACTGTTGTCATACGCCATTGGTCTTTATACAGTTGTCATACGCCATGGTCTTTATACAGTTGGCATACGCCATTTGTCTGTATACAGTTGTCATACGCCATTGGTCTTTATACAGTTGTCATACGCCATTGGTCTGTATACAGTTGTCATACGCCATTGGTCTGTATACTGTTGTCATACGCCATTGGTCTGTATACTGTTGTCATACGCCATTGGTCTGTATACAGTTGTCATACGCCATTGGTCTTTATACAGTTGTCATACGCCATTGGTCTGTATACAGTTGTCATACGCCATTGGTCTGTATACAGTTGTCATACGCCATGGTCTGTATACAGTTGTCATACGCCATTGGTCTGTATACAGTTGTCATACGCCATTGGTCTGTATACAGTTGTCATACGCCATTGGTCTTTATACTTTTGTCATACGCCATTGGTCTGTATACTGTTGTCATACGCCATGGTCTGTATTCAGTTGTCATACGCCATTGGTCTGTAGACAGTTGTCATACGCCATTGGTCTTTATACTGTTGTCATACGCCATGGTCTGTATACAGTTGTCATACGCCATTGGTCTGTATACAGTTGTCATACGCCATGGTCTTTATACAGTTGTCATACGCCATTGGTCTGTATTCAGTTGTCATACGCCATTGGTCTGTATACAGTTGTCATACGCCATTGGTCTGTATACAGTTGTCATACGCCATTGGTCTTTATACAGTTGTCATACGCCATTGGTCTGTATACTGTTGTCATACGCCATGGTCTTTATACTGTTGTCATACGCCATTGGTCTGTATACAGTTGTCATACGCCATTGGTCTTTATACTGTTGCCATACGCCATTGGTCTGTATACAGTTGTCATACGCCATTGGTCTTTATACAGTTGTCATACGCCATTGGTCTGTATACTGTTGTCATACGCCATTGGTCTGTATACAGTTGTCATACGCCATTGGTCTGTATACAGTTGTCATACGCCATTGGTCTGTATACAGTTGTCATACGCCATTGGTCTTTATACAGTTGTCATACGCCATTGGTCTGTATACTGTTGTCATACGCCATTGGTCTGTATACAGTTGTCATACGCCATTGGTCTGTATACAGTTGTCATACGCCATTGGTCTTTATACAGTTGTCATACGCCATTGGTCTGTATACAGTTGTCATACGCCATTGGTCCATATACAGTTGTCATACGCCATTGGTCTTTATACTGTTGTCATACGCCATTGGTCTGTATACAGTTGCCATACGCCATTGGTCCATATACAGTTGTCATACGCCATTGGTCTTTATACTGTTGTCATACGCCATTGGTCTGTATACAGTTGTCATACGCCATGGTCTGTATTCAGTTGTCATACGCCATTGGTCTTTATACTGTTGTCATACGCCATTGGTCTGTATACTGTTGTCATACGCCATTGGTCTGTATTCAGTTGTCATACGCCATGGTCTTTATACTGTTGTCATACGCCATTGGTCTTTATACTGTTGTCATACGCCATTGGTCTGTATTCAGTTGTCATACGCCATTGGTCTGTATACTGTTGTCATACGCCATGGTCTTTATACTGTTGTCATACGCCATTGGTCTTTATACTGTTGTCATACGCCATTGGTCTGTATTCAGTTGTCATACGCCATTGGTCTGTATACAGTTGTCATACGCCATTGGTCTTTATACTGTTGTCATACGCCATTGGTCTTTATACTGTTGTCATACGCCATTGGTCTGTATTCAGTTGTCATACGCCATTGGTCTGTATACAGTTGTCATACGCCATTGGTCTGTATACAGTTGGCATACGCCATTTCCTGTATGCAATTGTCAAACACGTTTGGTCTGTATAAAGTTGTCATACGCCTTTGGTCTGTATAAAGTTGTGATACACAATTGGTCTGGTTCACCGTTTCCATACGCCATTGATCTGTAAACAGTTGTCTTACGCTATTGGTCTGTTTACAGTTGTCTTACGTCATTGGTTTGTATCACAGTTTTGATACACCATTGGTCTGTGTAGAATTATCCTACGCTATTGGTCTTATGCAGTCGTCATACGTCATTGTCTGTATACAGTTGGCACACGCGATTGGTTTGTATCGCGTTGTCATACGTCATTTTTCTTGTAAGACTGTTCTGAATCGGTATGGGTCGGAACTGAATCTTTGTCCAGATGTCAAATGACTTATTCTTCATAACGTATAATTAGTTTTTGAGGCGGGCGTATTATCGGATGGTTATCATTGATTAACCAATTTACACACTAAAATAATTTAGACTTTTCCGAATTTAAAGATGTTGCAGACGACAATGAAAAGTGAATGAATTTTACATTATGTGGTCTTTCTGGGTAGAAACATTGTGTTAATGAAAAAGTGCGTGTCATAAGCAATTTCCTCATTTTCCACAATCTTTTCCAATGACTTTATCTTGTTTGCCATCAAAAGACGTCATTCTGTGAGAGTGGGTAAATAACTGTTATAATGAACATACATGTATATGCAATCATTAAAAACGTGCATTTTCTTGCCTACAGTAGCTTTCAAAATGAAAGTTATTAATTTGTTGTCCTTTTGATCAGTTGATTTGTTCCAGATTTGTAAGCACCATATCAGTTCATTGTCGTGATCAGGCCAGGTTTGGAACATACGGGGACGGAGGGAAGGAAGTGTGTCTTGATGCAGGGTACAAACCTACCAATCCATGTGTTGTATATTCATTTGGGTACAGATTTTATTCCTTTCGTAAACGACAACAATTTACGCTGGTCCTAAAAAGGAAAAGAAAAGAATATTTGCTTTAAACCGACTATCTGTTAGGTAGGGTAGGAAATGTAATGAACCTCAGAAATAACGCATTTTTCTCGTTTTATATTTCTTTAAAAATAATTCATTTAAAAGACAAATTAAAAGCACCTCTATCGATAAGGCGAGAAATCTCCCTAAAAGGCCGAAATGGAAAAGTCAAATTTCAAAACATGCAAATTGATAATTATTTCGAGCTATATTGTTAGATGTATACCTAAATCATATGAAAACTGATTTTGTACAACCAAAACGATTCGACATGTACAGATAACTCTTGGTTTCTGTACCTACCCCGAAAATTACATTTTCTTACCCCACCGGTATACATTTAACCATAATCAACTTTTCTATGGTTTTTATAGCAAGATATTTTCTGTAAATGTAATGGCAATTGGTGTTGCAATTATAAACCAGTTTTCGTTTTGTCCTGAATGCGCATGCGCATCATTGAAAAGAGTTTAAAGGCCGAATCTTCCCGCCAAAATATGGCAATTGGTATACGAGTACTATTTTTAGTATAAAAGGAAATCCTTTTTACCAAGGAAGCCTATGGTCAAGTTACACAACATATGTCAATGGGAAGCTGTGTCAAGGGGTGGAACGGTGTTCGCTAGCCCAGAGAAGGTAGGCATTCCTCGGTTTTCGGCGGGAAAGTGCGCTTTTAAAGCTGTTTCAATGATGCACATGCACAAAACGAACAAAACCAAAGCTGCCAAATGATGTCAACACCATTTATCCTTGTATCTGTAGAAAATAAATTGCAAAAAAAAAACAAACAAAAAAAAACAAAAAAAAAAAGAAGCTTCATTTTACCTCTATAAATGCCGGTAGTGAAAGAAAATGAAACCATTCAGGTGGGTACTAAAACAGGAGTTATCTGCACCTATTGAACTTTTTAAATGACACAATATCGTTATTCATTTAATTCATTTATCTAACTTACCATAAAGCTTATTTCTTTCTCAATTTGTAAGTTTTGGACATAGACCCATCGAACTGAGCCTTTTAGGGAGATTTCTCGCCTTATCCATAGAGGTCCTTTGTTGACTCAGTAATATTCCGTATACGCCAGACACTAGACAAAGCTCATCCATAAGCACGAAACCATTTATAAATAAACCGCCAAACGTGGACAGACGGGCCTAACTGAACAGGTAAGCCATGTATGTAAAGCCTCTCTTACAACCCGTCGTGCGTCTTTTTAAATCGTACGTTTTTAAACGCTGCAAAATCGCACGATTTATAAAGACGCACGACGGGTTGTAAGAGCGCCTCATAAGAATTGTACGGTCAATTCATTGCTGCATGCAGTCTGCGTCGTGGTTGCACGTGCACGTTGCACGTGCGTGCATCGCACGACTAAAGACGCAGACCGCACGCAGACCGTGTGAAGTGGGGTCATTACATAATTATGCAGATATCCCGGATTAATGTTGCTGGACAATAATGGCCTCGTTGAGTAATTCGTTAGACTAAAATGAAGGTAAATGTATATAACAAAGAGCGCCGAACAATAAATGACAAATCTTATTATTTCAGATCTAATTTTCAGTTTGACTTCGAGCTGGCAGTAAAGAAGTATCTCGGGTGTGAAATCTACACATTTGACCCGACGTAAGTAAGAACTACGAGGGACGGTCGGAAGGTAGTTGGACTTTTGACTAGTTCTCTAAAACCATTCAATTTTTTTACAAAATTCTTTCTAAACTGTTTGAACAAATTGTCCGTCTATGTCTATGCATGCTTTCCATCTTCGTATGAGCTTTATTATTCTCATTATTAACCATGACGTAGACCCACTGTATTAGGCACAATGTAACAGCCAGTATCAAAGGCGCCCTGGTCTCAAATTTCTTCCCAGCAAGCATTTTCTTCAGTTCTAGACACAAATAAAAGTCACGTTGGGCGAGGTCAGGGCTGTAAGAAGAGTAAAACAACTAATGCCATGTGTAATAGTTGATAATCTACACTGTAGATGAGGTGGTATCGAAGCGTGCGTAATCGTGAAGAAGAAACAGTTTTCTTTGCTAATCTGGGACGCGTTTACTTCAGCATTTATTCTTAGATTTTTTCTGAATTATTACAGAATTGTACTTAGCAATGACAGTTTTTACCATTTGATATGGAATGAGTAACTGTCAATCCTCGTGAATATCCAAAAGCAACAAACATGACAACCAACCAAAGGTAACAGCATAATCTTTTCATGGTCGGGGAACCTGCTCGTTTCCATGACTGCTTTGACTGAGTTTTATCCCAAGTTCGGAATTATGAACCCTTATTAAATCTTCAGTGATAATGTAGTTCAAAAACTTAACTTCTTCGCGATTAAAATGCATAGAATGTTCTTTTGTTTTGGTTACCCTTGTTGTTCCTCTAACAAAATAGCCTATGATACATAAAACACCTATCACATATAGGTGGCCAGAATATTGTATATATACAACTATCTTTGAAAATAAACTGACCACATTATTGGCAAATGGATGAAGATTCCACCAGTATATAATGTGTTTATACAGTTGCAAATGGAGAGACAGCAGCACGAAAAGTCCAACTACTTTCCGACCGTCCCTCGTATATACCTATCGTCAAGCTGAAATAACCCTTTCCAAAAAAGTTGGCTTTGGCAACACTATCATGCGAGAAACGTAATGCGTTTGACGCGCTACAAACTACACCTACCAGTAATACCCGAAATGGGAGTTAGGCAGTATATATATATAGATAGATAGATAGATAGATAGATAGATAGATAGATAGATAGATAGATAGATAGATAGATAGATAGATAGATAGATAGATAGATAGATAGATAGATAGATAGATAGATAGATAGATAGAAAGATAGATAGATAATGGCTTTGGAAAACATTTTTTCATTTTCCACAATATTTTCTTCCCACAAAGGCCCCGAAATGTAAATTTTCATTCAGTTAAAATTGTCGTTTGCAACATCTGTGGATTTGGGAAAGTCTAAAGTTTTGCCATCTGTTAATGGGTTAAGTAAACGTTCAAGAAAAAGAAAAAAACCGTCATTATCGCAGGTTGGATCTCAAAGGAACAGGAAAGGGAAGGACAATACCTGAAGAAGTCCATTTTATAGAGGATGGATTGGCTGGTAAAAATCACGTGACCAAACAATCGTGGCCAATGAAAACGTTAAGCAGGATAATGAAGGACAACGGCCATGAAAACGTAAGTGCTATTTGACACCAACTTTGTTCCCGATCGTTATTCATACATACGGAGATTACCTCCCTTAAATGTCAAAAGTGACTTACTACGTTTGTAACGTTTATACATTATTTGTTTGTTTCGACATACATTTATTGAACAATCCTAGCAGAAATACTGTTTTCAAGGTATTTGTGTTTCTTAACTATATTAAAGACGACAAAATGTTTTAATTTGAAGACAGCTTTTGGCGACAAAAAAATATTGATAAACGAAGGATTTGTGTACAAACAAAAAACAACAAAACAATGCCGGTTGTTCAAAGGCAGCTCAGTACATGTACATTGAATACCGAGAGACAAAAATAGAGAAACTTATGGTTATCAGTATTTTCTTATTCGTCAGTATTTTTACCAGCTCTTTCTTTTAAGAAAGTCAAAACGGGTCATTGTCTGGGAATGAGTCAACACTTTCATTCAATTTATTTTTCTTCTTTCAGACGAGTATAGACATTTTAAAACTAGACATTGAAGGATATGAATGGGAGGCTATACCAGAGATGCTGGAATCCGGTGCCTTTAGACATGTTAAACAACTATTAGTTGAAACCCACTTTGGACATATGTATGGGAATCTTCAACAGCCATTATGGCTTGGTATACTAATGACCAGACAACTCCGCGCTCTGAGAATGTTGGAAGAATATGGATTTGGTTTATTTATGCGCACTCGAGACCACGGATATTTCTATATAGTTGAGGCCTCTTCTGACGATAAAGTCCCTTCCCAAAATGAATTAAGTTTCATCAACATGGCTTACTTACCGAAATAATGTCGCTAATCACAGTTCTACATTGACGGGACAAAGAAAAATCCCATTCATATTTGAGTCTCGATTTTTAGAATAAAACTGTTTTAAACTTACAAAAACAAAAAACATATTTCCATCTGAAAATCTAAATATCTTCTGATGAAAGTAATAGTAGAACAATCAGCAAACGTTACAATATAGAAAGTCGGTCAATCTAAATAGACCGGTCGCAGAATCTTCATAAGAAAGATCGGTAACGCGTGTTTTCAACTTTAATTCCAATATGAAAGGTTTATAGCTATTATTGGTCGATTTTTACGAATCAAGAAATAAAGTTTTACCCTTTCCCAAATGACGCATATTGAACGCAATACGCAAAACGTCTGATGCATTGTTTTTTCGTTCACAGCATGCAAATATAACAGAATTACGAGTAAAAAATATGTTATTTTATACAATCGATTTCGTCACATGATAAAGCACATGTATACAAATCCTAAGCAAGAACCGCAAATTAACATCCTCTTAGATACGAGCATGCTAACGTTTTATGTGTCATGATTGTCGATCGAAGTAAATGTAAACAGACTACATATTACGTAATCTTCAATGGTATGCGGAAATTAACGCCTAATTACATTTTGCGGGGTTTCTTTGCCCGTCAGTTTAGTAACTTCATCTTATTTAGGGGATCCAATGATAGATATTTCAATGGTCAAAAGAACATGGGGACCGTCAGCGTTTGCATCGATGTGTGGTACATTGTACTGTAACTCACGATATATGACCTGGTAGAGCGTCCCTATCGATCAGCTAGAGATGCTCTGCCAGGTCAATTATCGTGAACAATATCTATGGGCAAAGAGAAAGGAACTTAAACGTTGGTAACAAGTTTTTCACAATCTATCAAGGCCCATGATCCATTTATGTTACTAGGTTAAGTGCTTGTAAGTAAAGTTAGATGTACGCTTGATTTGGACGGACTAAAAGAACTTCGTGTGGAGCAATTATCTTACTATAATTAAAAGGATATTTCTAGAATATATTTCTACCTGTTTGTATGTTCAACAACATAGCATGGACCCATTTAACGCTGCAGTTACGATGTTTTATCAATAAAACCGACGATATTTTTGTATGAGATGTATCTAAGATTGACTGAAATGTTACTGCTTTTGGTTACTGCGCATGCGTGAAATATGGCGGCTGTTTATTTTCAAGCTGAGAAAAAATAATGCTTTTTAATAAAATACATGGACTAAAGTGGATTTGAAATGGGATTTTTAGTTGCTGACAGTGATATGAACATTCCATAAGACAAGCAGATGACTAATAAAAGCAAGAAAACCCAGGGTAAGCAAGAAAAACGCAAATTAACTTCACCAAACAATGGAGTAGAACAACCTGAGAAAAAGAAAAATACAAACAAAAACACGACCACCTACACACCTAACGGGACTAACGGGATTAATATGAACACTTCAAATCAGGCTAGTCAGGGTGGTCATATTCAACCCATGAATATGTCGGCCATGAATGGTTTCACAAACTACCAAACACCAGCAGGGACATTCTATACACCACCACACCAGCAGCCTCAGCAGCAATATATGTCCCAGCCAATGTACCAATCCCCCGTCCAGCAACCAAATACGGACATACAGTATCAAACAATTATTGATCGATTAAACGCTATGGACAAACGTTTGAATAAACTGGATTCGATTGAAGACGAATTATCATCCTTAACCAAACGAATGGGTTCCATGGAAACACGGTTATCATCATTAGAATTATCTTCCACAGAGACTAAGCAAAAATTGGATCAAATTGAAAACGCCCGAATTTTTGATAGCCAAACAATGGATGAAATACAATCAAAGCAAACGGCGTTCGATAAGCAAGTAAAGGAGGAAAAGCAGAAAATCCAGTCTTTGTCGGATAATTTTGACACGCTTAAATCTGTAAAAGACGACATCATCGATCTACAGTCGCGCTCTATGCGCGATAACCTACTTTTTATGGGTATTGCAGAGTGCCAAACATTCGAAGCCAGAAAAGCCGAAAACTGTGTTGAAATAATTCAAGAATTTTGTAAGGAGCATTTGAAAATCGAAGATGCCAAAGAAAATATAAAAATCGAACGTGCTCACAGAATAGGAAAATTTCATGCTGGGAAAAGGAGACCCATTGTAGTAAAATTCAATCATTTCCCCGATAAACAGTTTGTTAAAAGTCGCGCGTATGAGGAACTCAAAGAAACTGACTTTCGGGTAGCAGAGCAATTTCCTAAAGGCATACAAGAACGACGTAAGCTTTTGTCGACTGCACTGAAAAATGCTCGTGATGCAGGAAAAACAGCTTCCTTGTCATACGACAAACTGTACATAGAAGGGCAAATGTATACCGTTGATACAGTTAATAGTTCAGGATTTGCGTAGGGTTGTAACAGTGAACAGTTATCGTTCATCCTTTGGAACGTTCAAGGTCTTAAACATAAATTAACAGACCAAACTTTTCTTGATTCGATCTCCACTTACGACATTTTGCTTCTAAACGAAACTTGGCATGCAAATACCAGTAATTTAAAAATAGAAGGTTATGAGCACTTTAGTTGCCCACGACCAAAATTTAATAGAAATGCTAAGCGTGATAGCGGAGGAATAATCGTGTATTTTAGAGAAAATCTCAGTCCATTTATACATTTAGTAGAGATCGATTCAAGAGGGTTTATTTGTTTAAAAATAGACCGTATTATTTTGAATTTTGAAAATGATGTTTTCATATGTTTCTGTTACATTCCTCCAGAGGATTCTAAGGTTTATAAGAATGTTAAATCATCTCTTTTTGAATTTGATTTCTTTGATTTCTTGAATGATAAAATCAGATTCTATAAGGGTAAAGGAAAGGTGTTTCTATCCGGTGATTTTAACGCACGCACCGGTCTGCAACCAGATTATGTACCGTTGATTGATTTAGACCGTTTTGTCAATACGCCATTTAATCACGAGGTGTCTCTGCCCGAGCGTATTAACAGCGATACCACTGTTAATACTTTCGGACAAAGACTTCTCACGATTTGCAAAGAAAATAACATTTCTATCGTAAATGGTAGATTAGAGAAGGGAAATTATACTTACCATAGTTGTTATCGTAACAGACCAGTAAATAGTACTGTCGATTACCTTATTACTTCCCCTGATGACTTTCATTTTGTTAAAAATTTTGTAATTTCCGATTTATCGGAATTTTCTGATCACAGTTCTTTGTCATTTTGTATTGATTGTAATAACGTAAATGCATTCGTAAATCGAAGCGACTCATATACAGACAAAATTGTCTGGAACAATGTAGACAAAGAGACATTTTTTAATTGTCTTGATGATAATAAAGATACATTTACAAAAATTACGAATCAACTTGCAAGTCAAGAAATTGATATTAATACCTGCATGAATCAATTATCAGAACTTGTCTATGATATTTCATTTAAGTTTTGTGGTAAAACATTTCATAATTCAAATAAAGAAAATAAACAAAAGTTAAATTCTGCACCGTGGTTTACTGATGATTGTAAAAAAGCTAAATCTACGTTTTATGCAGCCAAAAGACAATTTTCAAAATCACCAAATGATGAAAATAAAATAAAATTTCTACAAGCTAGAACAGAGTATAATAAAATTAAAAAATCTGCGCGAATAAAATATCAAAATAAAGAAAAGAATAAACTCATAAAATTAAGTAAAGAATCTCCTCGAGATTTCTGGAAATATATCAAAAAGTATAAAAATATACAATCTAAACAACCCGATGTCTCTGTTGATGAGTTTGCCAATTACTTTTCAAATCTTAACTTTAACAATTTCAACTCTTCTGAGGACACGTTTAATGTTGAACATGATATTACTGTTGAGGAGCTAGACAAAAGTATAACCGTAGCTGAAATAGAAAAGGTAATTAGTTCTCTTAGCAGACATAAAAGTAGCGATTTAGACAAAAATGTTGCTGACTTCTTCATTGAAAGTAAGAGCTTCATATCACCATTCTTATGTACAATCTTTAACTACATTTTCGATTCATGTGATTATCCAGAGTCATGGACAAAGGGAACAATAGTTCCAATTTATAAAAAAGGTGATAAACAGAACCCTGAAAATTATAGAGCTATTACTCTTATAAACATAACTTCAAAAATATTTTCTCTTATATTGAGAAATAGAATAAACTCATACTGTGAACGAGAACATACTTTTTTGGATAGCCAGTTTGGCTTTCGTGATAGTCACTCAACTGCTGATGCAATTTTTATCCTGCATAATGTTATTCAAAAAGTACTTTCCAAAAATAAAAAGCTCTGGTGTGTTTTCATAGATTATAAGAAAGCATTTGATACAGTTAACAGAGAACTTTTACTATCCAAACTTATAAAAACAGGCATAAGTAGCAAAATGTGTAACTTGATAAAAAGTATGTATAACAAAGTACAGTCTTGTGTTAAATTGTCCAATAACACAAATATCTCTGACTTTTTTGAAGTATCAATCGGTTTAAAACAAGGAGAGCCCTTATCCCCATTGTTATTTATCCTTTTTATCAATGACATAGCAGAAAATATTGACCTTAATGCACTTACAGAAGCTGACTTAGATCTTTTATCAAGATATCTAATTCTTTTTGCCGATGACATAGTGTTATTTACGACCGATCCTATAAGTTTACAAGCACAAATAGATAGCATTTATCAATATTCAGAGAGATGGGGTTTGGAGATAAATGTCAATAAAACGAAAATTTGTGTATTTGAAAAACGTAAATCATTACATAACAATGCGTTCTTGATAAACGGTGAACCAATTGAAATAGTTGATAACTTTACTTATTTAGGGGTTAATTTCAATTATACTGGAACTTTCAATTTAGCAATTAAGACTTTACATGATCAAGCACTCAAAGCAAACAATTCATTGTTATCAATCCTTGATGTCGTTAAGTTGGATATAAAAACAACATTATCTCTATTTGATGCCATGGTGGTACCAATCCTTTTGTACGGGGCTGAAGTTTGGGGGGTTTATAATTTTAAAGAAGTGGACAAATTACATATCAAATTCCTTAAAAGACTACTTGGAGTAAAACAACAAACGTCAAATTTTGCAGTACTTGGAGAATTTGGAAGAATACCACTTTCAGTCATATCAAAGCAAAGATCCCTAAAATTTTGGACAAAAATAATGAAAAGAGAAATCCCAATTCTTTATGACACTTATATTGATCAATGCACAACAATCGATGGTAATTGCTGGGCAAAAAGAATTAATTCTATTCTTGACCACTTAGGACTAACAAACTTAAGAAATATCGTAAATACTCAAATTAATTTTAATACTATAAAAAATAGATTACACGATCAATTTATCCAAGAATGGCACTCTGAAATCAGCAATTCACCTAAACTTTGTTTATATCGCGGTTTTAAGAATAGTTTTGAATTTGAACCATATCTTACGAAAATAACAAATACAAAATGGCTTAAAACGTTCGCAAAATTCAGGTTAAGTTCACATAAATTACAAATTGAAACAGGCAGATATTCAAATATACCACGAAATGAAAGATTGTGCACTATGTGCAATTCAAATTTGATTGAAAACGAATATCATTTCCTTTTTTGTTGTCAAAAATTTAATGAAATTAGGAAAAAACACTTTGGTAATATATTATGGCCCAACATCAACAAGTTTAATAGCTATATGTCAAGCACTAATAAAAGTTTGTTAATCAAAATCTGCAAATATTTAACAGAATCATTTTTGAGTCGAGAAGACATATTGAAACGTCTTTCTGAATCATAAGAAACATATTAGATACCTATATGTATTGGATATTATATAGTATATCCTCTATGTTCATGTACATGTATTACATTTTCTATTTTTCTATGTTCATGTAAAATGCAGTCTTTGCCATATTTCTTTTTCATTGTAAATGGCCAAAGACATTATTATATGTCGATTTGCCTTTTGAATAAATGAAATGAAATGAAATTAACTCTTTCCCAGAAAAGAACCGGTTTTAACGTCACTCATACAAAAGGCTTGGGAAAACATTGATGCAAAGGAAGATAATGCTGATAATCAGCATTTTCTCCTTTTGCTTTAATATGGGTTTTCAGCTAAATTGTGAACAAATATTTTTAATCAACATCTATTTTGTTGCCTGTGGCAGCTTTGAACTTGGACCACCCTAAAGATTTTCCGTTTAGAAAAGGGTAAAAAAGTTAGTTTCGAACATAATGGTATATGTATCTGCATTTGTCAATCGTTGAAGACGACATATTAATACGACAATATACACCGTCAAGCAATGCATTTTCAGTCTGTTCTTTTTCTTTCTCCCCCTACACGCTTTATGGTAAACTTAACCATGCATTCTGTTGGAAAAACGGTGGGAATCGAGAGAAAAGAAGAAAACGGGTACTAGCCAACAAGTTGTTTACATTATCCGAATGTGTTCAATACAATATTATACCATAATTATACATACTTTTACCTTTAATTAGATTCATCTTAATATATACACAGCCTTTGGATAATCCTGTCCGTAAATTCGGTATTATTGAAAGCATTGACAAAGAGTTTTACATGACAGCAGACATTGCATGTGTCTACTTGTTCCAGTTTGTAAACAGCGTCATCCTTCGCTTTATCATCATTTTGCGAATCATACATAATCAACAACGTTTGACCCATTCCCAAACAGTGTCACCTTTTGACGCCCTACATGATAAAGGCTTTGGAAAACATTGTGGGAAACAAAGAAATTGCTTGTGACAAGCAATTTCTTTATTTCCCACAATGTTTTCTACCATGAAAGATCAAAATATTTAACATTTAATTCACATTAAATTGTCACCTGGTACTGAGTTAAACTATCACGTGTTTCTAAGAGAGCATCCCTAGCCTGAATATACCAAAACAGCATATGTAATTGCTGTGGAAAGAATAGTCGCTATACAAACTGTTATAAACGCTATCGATTCGAAATAAGTAGCAAGCCAGATAACCGCTCTGGCATTCAAACTCAAGTTCATCTTTTGAGATTTCTGTGAGACCACGTCACCGGCTTCATCATGTTCATTATCAATGTCTTTTGTAATGTTGGCTTTCAGAGTAGAAGCTAAAGTTGCATCAATAAATTCATTCGTGGATTCTCCATGCTTTCTATCTTCATGTTTTCTTCTCAGGGTGACACTCTCAAATGCTAGAGATAGTATAGATGATACAATGGTTAACAATGCAATGGTCAGCAATGCTCCTAGATATATGACAAATATTGAGGTGTTCTTTGATGTTTTTGGTAAAACTCCATTAATGATAGTTAATATCAAAATAAATGACAGGAAAACAGTTATACTATATCCAACCCTTTCTCCAGATTGCTTAGGGATAAGGAAAGTAAAACAGTTCAAAATACAAATGAATCCAACTGGGATACCGATTGTGGTTATGTAGTAAAGTGAACGACGCTTTAGGCTTAATATAAAACGTATGAACGTGAAATGTTCAACTTGAATAAGTTCGGACGAGGTCGCCACCAGTTCCCACTGCCCGTTTTTGTAAGTAAATAGTGTCGTCATTGGATTGTTGATTATCAGTTTTATTTCTAGACTAGAGCTTGTCCATGGGGATAGTTCTATGCTACATTTCTGCTCATCAAATGGGAATAGTCTTGTGTTTATGGGACATATAGTGGTGGCAGTGACACCTGGCGACCATATAACATCTCCGTCATGCTGGATTATCAGTTGGGAGTCATCGATACCAAGTAACTTATACTCTGTGATTGAATTGCCTATGATCAGATCCGGGAACCATACTTGTTTTTGTTTAAATTTTGTATATGTAAGATTACTGTAAAGAGCTGGGTCCCACGTTAAGTACTCGTCTTTCCATTGTATTGCCAGATACATCTTAGATGTTATTACTTCATTTTGTTCGTCTATAGATAGCAGAGCTTCAATAAACATCTGAACCTTCACTGGTATAGGCACATTTCTGTTCTTAGTTGGCAGGACATTAACGTTATAGTTGGACATCAGACGTTCTTGAAGGTCAACCTCTGTGTTTGAAGAGCACGTATGGGCCATTATACACCATATCAATAGTCGCATCACCATTTCTATAACAGAAAAACAAAAAGGTAAAAGAAGTTATTGGGGATTACAACCAATCATTAGCTACAAAACAAGTTGTGCATCTTCATGTGTCATCCGTAGCAACAGAAATTGACGAATGAATCCCTGGTCTATTTGCCTTACCACAGATGTTGAAGAGGATATCACACGTTAAAATTCGTTGTAACTCAATTGCATATATTTCAGGACTTTTTCAAGATACCGGAGAGAATTTAAAAATGGAAATGTTTTTCAAAGCTTTAATCTTGTAGGGCGTCAAAAAGCGTCATTGTATTTGAATGCCTAAATAATGGCTCTTTTCAAGATCCCAGTCGATATACAAATATGATAATACGAATAGCCATTTCAGCACAACCACGCCGATTCCTATGATATAACCTCGTCTGGGTGACAGACGTCGCCATTTTGAACGTAAACGCGTGTAAGTGTAGCACATTACCAATACAGTGTTTACTTTTTAGAATAAAGATTCATCCAAACTTTAATTTGACAGTAACGTTCGTGATGACACAGATGTAATTCTGATTAAGTGGAGCTCAATGCGAAGGACATTGCATAAACAGTTGTGTGGTCTACTTCCGGCGTTCTGCTTGTTGAGCAATATGAACAAAATCTCTGCAAAATGGTCGCGTAATACAGCCGATGAATGTTAAGAGCACGGAAACACCCGATGTGTGCTAAATGGCTTAGACTAGTAATTTCGGCATATAAGATTTATTAGTTCAAAAAGCCGCACCGTGAATGGTCATGCACGCCCATTTCAAAAGATGTCACTACGATCATCATAGAAATATAACACAAGTTTTGAGAATGAATAATCAACTGATTAAACTATTTCAAAGATTTGTTTTTAATAAATTGAAGGGGAAAGTACTTTGTATCACCATGTTATCTTTTTCTCGTGGATACTTTTCCGTAAAAGTCGCATTGGTATTACTTTTTGTTATTTGAAAAATCACTGACAATCAATCAAGAAATATTCACATTTGTCAAAAAGCTTAACTGGCATTAACAGCCTCAATTTCTAGTAAATGTTTAGCAAGAAAATGTTACTGAACTATCATTAGAAAATGGCACAAGCGTATAAGTTATGATAATAAAAGTCTAGCTGCACCATTTCAATAAAATCGCATAATTTTGTCGGCTGCAAACCTCTTATGTGCATTGATTATATATTAGTATGAAAAATTAGCTCATTTTCTTTATCAATTGTACATCGAATAGGGAACGATTTTTGCCAGGTACCGTGACGTAATTTCGGACAAATAACATTACTTCCGTAGGTGTTGTTATGAAATCTCGTAACTACGGCTTGTTTCAAGCCGTAGTTACGAGATTTTATAACAACACTGACGGTTATCAATACAAAACATTAAACCCAGTCTATTTTTAGCACAAAATTCATTGCTATTTGGCCTTGCACTTAAATGATATGAAACATTCGATAACAAATCCTACCTTATCACTATGTCCTCTATGTATTCTCAATTTACATTGATCTATCCCCTTTGTCAATTACTATGTTAGTATTTATGATCACGATACATGATAAATGATTCCATTCCCAAGCGGTGACATTTGATTTTTGATCAAGTAACATGATAAATTATTCCATTCCCAACCGATGACATTTTGGACCGCTCCGATTAAAAGGGGATCTCCTACAAATTTTATACCTTCACTTTTCATACAAAAAAACTCGTAACTGCAGCTTAAATTGATTGTAGCTACGATTTGTCTTATTAAAAGCATCAATGTGTCTAAAATAAATGCTACACACAACATAGAAATGTGTTTAATGCTAGTATTGTAGGAGAATAAGAGATACTAGTTTTTCAGGTTACATTAATTTTCCAAGTATGGATGGAAAGGACCTAAGGAGCAGAGGCAAATAAAAATGTAGAATAGTTATCCCCTTTACTACTTTTTTTACGTGACAAGTCAAAACGATTAATTGAACATGTCTGTAAATAATTACTTTCTTCCATTAGCAATCAATATTGAAAACAAAAGATTGAATGGAGTAATTAATGAAATGTTTATTGATTCCATTGATTTTTCTCTTACTATCCCCTCTCTGTCAAGTTTTACAACACCTCACGATAAATGACCTGGCAGAGCATTTCTAGCTGTTAGCTACGGATGTTCTGTCAGGTCATTATTCGTGAGCTATACTCTACTACATGTAGTCAAAAACCTAACCAGTAACTCCAACAACAAACACACGTTTTTTTTTCTAAAAATGACTAAATCTAAAGTCCAGTCACAATATTATGACACACGTTTAATAAAAATCTATATAAACAAGGGAAAGTGCGCTCTTCATTTCATTAAATTGTGTGGGCGTTGTTAAAAAATTCAGGTGTGAGGCAGTGATTCAAACATCACATAAAAACCTACTGTAGTTTTGAGTCAAATAATTATTCATCTTAAAAAACTGCAGTCACATTTAGCCGGGTGACAACCTATTTGTGTGCTTATGAACCGCGGACGGTTTTGTAAGGGAATTCGAGGATAATTTGCACATAAATTGTTTATATTTATTATGATTGATCCGGAACAAGCCAAAAAGTCACAAAATAGCATCGAAAATTGTCTTAAGGTTTACAGACCCTGAAAAATTCACCACTTTCTAGCCATACAAAATGCATCAAACTACACACACTTGTAAATATACTTCACATAAGTTGATTCACCGTGCCGAATTTCAAGAAAATAATTTACTTATATTATTTCACTCTATATTCATACTATATATGCAAGGGAGGTAATTTTGAACAATTTTGTCAAATATTTCCATAAGTATGCATTATTTCAAAATTCTAAACCGTACAAAATGCTTACGTTTGTACATGTATTTGGAATGGAAATATAACACAGTTTAGGAATTATTTGCACTTTTTAAATTTCCCCTCTGGCTCTTTGGTGCTTTTGAGGGGTTGGATACCTTAATGGCAATTTCAGTAATTGGACTGTGAGTCAGTTACGTATATATGCAAAAGTACATGTGCTGACAGTGTCCCAAATCAGTCCAAATTGCTGCATACGGAGACTATATAGCACGTTTTTATACAAATTATATAAAGCACATGTGGTGAAGTGATCTATAGCATGAAATATTTTAATTTTAGTTGATTTAATTGAAATCCGAGCGTTCTTATTGGTTGACTTTTTCTTCAAAACTCAATGAAAAAATGACGCCGGGACTATTTTCCTGTCAAACACACCTTCTACTTTCCTAAAAGTCTAAAAGTGAAACCCTGCATCTAAAGCAGATTTTTCTTAATGTAACAGCTATATAAATATAAACATATATGAGAATTTAAACAAAAATAACAAAAAAGCCAATGAACCAACAAAACACGAATGAATCATCCATGGAATGCACTTGAACAGTTGAACTCGCTGTCACAGTACAAATAACAATTACAACTGATCTATCTGCAAAATAAGATAAACATGAACAATCAACAGAGAACTAACCTTATCCTCTCGTGGTTTTCGTCTGTTATCCATTGACAGGAGCATATGATCTGAATGCAGAAGTTGAATTTCTCGATATAATCAAGTCACTTGACCAGACTGTAATTTTTCCCATCTAGTCAAAGCAACCCAAAGACACATCACAAATTGCGGTTAAGATCGATGTTCGATCAATAGATTGGCGATCATCCTCCGTGCCTAAAACATCCGTAATTCAATATAGTTTCCTGCGTTTGTTTGTTCCTTCGCAGTAATCTCCCCTGTTGTTTTAAATTTAGACTGGTCTTTTGGAATGATCATAGACTATGAAATTTAAATCGTATTCAGTTCGTTTTAAATATCTTTTTATTATGGTCGCATTTGATGATTCAAAGCCCAACTTTAATCTTGATTTTGTGCTCGCTTCAAAATTCAAACTAAATGGCGGCAACTTTTTTTCTAAAAACCCAAAAAAACGAAAGAACGTGCATTCATACGCGATGTGAAGACTCAGATCAGATAGGAAATAAGAAAGATTTTTTTTTAAAGTTTTGTTTTGTTTTTAAATCCTAGAATATTAAATTATAAGGAAACATTCATTTTTTGTTTTTCGTGCAGGTATAAAAAAGATCTCATCACACTGAATGAAACCGCGATGAATGCAATTTTATTTTTAGCTCACCTGAGCAACATGCTCAAGGTGAGCTTCTGTGATCACCCTGTGTCCGGCGTGCGTCGTGCATCGTGCGTCGGTCGTCGTCAACAATTGCTTTAAACATCTTCTTCACCTTAACTACTTGGCCATTCCTGACCAAACTTGGCAGGAATGTTCCTTGGGTTGCACCTTTCAAAACTTGTTCGTGAATTTTGGATTCGTCAAAAAATGTGGGCGTGGCAGGGCGGGGGCTTTTCAGACTTAAAGAAAGCATTAGGTAATTCTTCAAAAAATCTTCTCCACCTCAACCACTAGGCCAATTCTTTCCAAACCTGGCAGAAATGTTCCTTGGGTGACCCCTTTCAAAACTTGTTCGTGAAGTTTTGATTCGTCAAAAATTGTTCGCGGGGCTTATCGGACTTAGCGAAATCATGTGAAAAATCTTTAAAAATCAATTATCAAACCAATTTGAACCAGCTTGGCCTAAATGTCCCTTGAGTAACTGTTTTCAAGACATGCTCATGAATTTTTGATTGGGTGAAAATTGTGGGCGTGGCAGGGCCGGGATTATCAGACTTCGAGAAATCATTAGATAATTCTTCAAAAATCTTCTTCTCCTTAACCACTGGGCCAATTCTTACCAAACTTGACAGGAATGTTCCTTGGGTGGCCCTTTTCAAAATTTGTTCGTATATTTTTTATTCGTCAAAAATTGTGGGCGTGGCAGGGCAGCGCTTATCGGACCAAGAGAAATGATGTGAAAAATCTTAAAAAATCAATTATTTGGCCAATTTTAACCAAACTTGACAGGATTGTTCATTTAGTGACTGAATGCAACACATGTTCATGAATTTTTGATTAGGTGAAAAATGTGGGCGTGGCAGGGAAGGGCGTATTAGACTTCGAGAAATCGTTAGATAATTCTTCAAAAACCTTCTCCTCCTTAACCACTAGGCCAATTCTTACCAAACTTGGCAAGAATGTTCCATGAGTGACCCTTTACAAAACTCGTTTAGGAATTTTTGATTTGTCAAAAATTGTGGGCGTGGCAGGGCAGGGCTTATCGGACTTAGAGAAATCATGTGACAAATATTTAAAGATTAATTATTCAGCCAATTTAAATCAAACTTGGCAGGAATGTCCCTTGAGAGAATGTATTCAACACATATTCATGGTCTTTTAATTAGGTGAAAAACATGGGCTTGGCAGGGTGGGGCTTATCAGACTTCAAGAAATCGTTAGATAATTCTTCAAAGATCTTCTTCTCCCTAACCATCGGGCGATTTGTTACCAAACTTGGCAAGAATGATAATTGGGTGACTCGTTATAATACTAAAGTCTTGTTCGCGAATTTCTTATTCGTCAAAACATGTGGTCGTGGCAGAGCACAGCTTATGGGACTTAACTAAATCCTGAGAAAATGCTTTAAAAAAAGCAATTATAGGGAACCAAACCTTACAGGAGTGTACCTTGAGTGACTGTCTTTAAAACAAGGTTGTGAATTTTTGATTTATTGAAAAATGTGGGCATGGCAGGGCGGGGCTTGTTAATTTTTAAATGAGCTATGTCCTTTTATTGAAAATTGGCATTTTGCGATATTAGCATGATTGCGTTGTTTGGTCTGTTTATTTTTTTGTTTGCTGTTTTCCCAATTGGTCAGTTCAAAGTTCAAATGAAATGTACTTCTCAAAATGAAAAAAAAAAAAAAAAAAAAAAAAAAAAAAAAAAAAAAAAACAGTGGTGTTGGGGGGTATGAACACTTTCGCTGATATTCTAGTTTACATTAATTTAATGTGACATATATATTTCTTTACTACAATTTATATTGTACACAATCAAATACACAAAGAACTCAGGTGAGCGATATCAGTGCCTTTCAGGTACTCTTGTTTTCATGCTGGTATGAAAAAAATCTAATCACACTTTTGTATGATCCGTTTCACGCATTCATACAGTGTTATTACATTTTTTTTCATACCTGCATGAAAAAAATGAAATTGCATTCATTCCTTAAATAAGTAAAATCTATATATTGGATCTCACACATACAATTCAAAGAATTTAAAGCCGCGGCCATGGCAAAGTTGGTAGCGCATCTGCCTCTCATTCGAGGGGTCCCGGGTTCGATACCCGGCCGCGGCAAATACCCTTACTGACAAAAATGTCACCCATCAATGGTTTGATATCGTGAACCTATGTGGGGGAGCAGCTGGAGGCTCGGTAAGGGTGTTGTGGTAGTATTGGTATGAGAAAGAAACCATGAAATCCATGTTTAGGTGCTCCAGCCGCCGCGATATGACCTTAGTAGCTGAAAACGGCGTAACACCCCAATAAACCAAACCTAATCAAAGGATTTAAACACTGGTGATATAAAGGAAAATTAATATATATTACATAAAGATAGCCCTATAAGTTTTAGAATTCTTGCACAATGCATGTATTTAAAGTACACTGTAATTAGATATGACATTCATAATGATAAAAATGATTGTTTTGTCAAAGTTTATTACTCTAGTAACTGTAATCCCAACTTTGGAACGGAACAAAAAGGTCAATTATCAACATTACCCAAGAGGATTGATTTATTAGTTTGTTTGTTTTATTTTTTTTTTATATATATCTTTTCTCATACCTATTAGTTTTCACAAAATAAAAAACATGGTGCCATTAATAGGTTAAGAGATCAATGTCAAAATGTCACGATATCATATGCGCATTATGTAAAAAAGAGATTCAAATCAAATATGACGTCGATAACAATCCCCTTTATTAAGTTCCTAGAGTCCAGCTGAAATGTAACCTAATGACCGTGACCATCGACTCATTTTCCGCCTTCTCGGTTTTTGAAATGGCCTCTCAAACAATCAAACAACGATCGAGATCAATATGGGCTATCTTCACAAAGCCGTTTGACTTTCCATTCGTGTTTGGAATAAAAGTGAACAATGTAACTTCCGTCCTTTTATTTGTCTACAGCTTTTCGTAAATCATGTACGTTTTTACCATATTTAGAAGAACCAAATATATTATTTCAGGTCGTCACATGAGAAAAAACATAATTGATCACAAACACGAATACAAAAGATAACCACTTCTTTTCAAGTAGCAAAGAATTTAACAAATATAAACGTTAAAATGTTAGAAACAAAAGAGACAAAAATAGTACATTTAAATCACTTAGATGATTAGTATGTCGACTGAATTTCTGGCATTCCACATCAGAAATCTCTATCAGGAAGTAGGGCAGATATTAGATATACATTTCTTACATAATGACGAGGTAAGTTTCCTCAATTTTCTATTTAAATATAACATTTAAAATAAACATTTTCAATAATAATTTTATACTTTCTCTTTTTCTTGTTAAAATGATACATTGCACATTTACAAACCAAAAAGTAGGAATAACAAATACGACACCAAATACTTCCCGTTATTATGAATTCACGTCAAGATCTAAAGATATTTTGCGGTACATTTAAGAGATACTTTGCAGCATATTTTAAATAACTGAGGATTCACTGATAACACAACTTCTATATAATAATATCAGTTCCGGTAAATTAGATAGTGTTGTCTTGGTTGGACAATTCTATTGTACATGTGCATTAAAATTAACAATAATAAGCGTCCATGAAAAAAGTGTTTATATTTGGTCACGTGATATGCAATGTATCTATTACAGGTCTTTAAAGTATCAGCTGTGTGTGTATCTGTTTGTTTTGGTCCTGAAGACACATGCATCAGTCATTAGAAAAGAACACGAGTTGCAGGATTACTTGATGTCAAACTACAACGTAAATATCATCCCGAAGAATGAAAGCTCTCCGATTATTATTGATATCAGATTGGTGGTCGAAATTATAGTAACAATAGACGAAGCAAATGAATTGATAACCACAAAGTTTTTCTTTGAATTGCGGTGGAAAGATGAATACCTACAATGGGATCCAAGGGATTATGGAAATGTGTCTGAAACGATGTTTAGACAAAAACAGATATGGTTTCCAGATATTATTGTGGTAAATTCTATCAACGAGTACGAGCTACTTGGGTTTGACGGGCTAAAACTTATCGTAAATAACACTGGCGATGTAATGTGGGCGCCCGGTGTGACAAAAACGACCGTCTGTCAGATAAACACGCGCCTTTTCCCGTTTGATGAACAAACCTGTTATATAGAAATATATGAGTGGACAAGCGGAATAAGTAGAGTGCTTTTTAATCATAGCAGTCCTGAAGCTAACGAATTTACTTATGAAAATGCGCAGTGGGAATTGGTATCGACATCATCCGAGCTCTATTCTAACGGATATACATTCATACGATACGGACTACATCTCAAACGACGATCGTTATACTATGTCACGACAGTCATTTTCCCTGTAACGTTTATATGTATCTTAAATTGTTTTACTTTCCTTATTCCGAAACAAGCGGGTGAAAGAGTTGGCTACAGCATAACAGTGTTTCTCGCATTTGTTTTAATACTGACTATTATAAATGACATTTTACCAAAAACATCCAAAGAAATTTCAGTTTTTGTGGTTTACCTTGGAACATTAATGATAATCGCATTATTGACGATTATATCGTCTATCGTGTGCCTCGCCCTTGGTGATGCAGAAAATGACTCAAATCATACAATAATCAAGGAACAAGAAGACTACAGTCATCATGAAATGTATAAAAACGGAATTGTTAAAATGAATGTCGTTTCTGAAAGTGAAGGAGAGCAATCCGACGATACAATGAAACACAGATTCACAGCAACCAACAGATGTCGATCTTTAAGGCAAATGGCAACGAAGTTTATTAGAATGCACTTTGAGTCAGCTGCCTTTTTCGTAGTCTTCACTGCCACGGTTACGTCTACAGTTGCGACGTACATAATTTTACTTGCATCAAAATGAAACTAACACGTATCGGATGCAACCGCTTCAATGTAAAAGAAAAATTTATGACGTAATACGTAGAGTTATTTGTTTATTCATTTGAACCAATTTTCGCAGAAAAGGCATTTTCTAGCTTGTGGGTGTGCAAACCCCGCAAAGGGTATTTTAGGAAGACTTCACGACGAACTCGTGTTCAATCCGGGAAAGACTGTCTGAAAATAATTTCCGAGTGCGCAGAGAGCAATCTATTCGAACGAATTTATCCGCTGACGGGTGTAAACAAATACACGTGTTTAGAAGATTCGAAAAAAGGCCAGAAAATGCAATACATTTGTATATAAATCTAAATTGGTTAACAGGAATCATATACCTTGCAAAACACTCTTATGTGAAACAAAAGATATTTTGAGTAAACTTTGCTTTTGTTGTTTTTGTCCGCGTTTTTGTGCCGACTCGAGGAACACCAGCCTGATCCGGCGTTAGTAGAGTCGAGGTCAAAAGGTTGAAAAGACGTCAATTGCGTCGAACATGGAACTCGAGTTACCCGTGCCATGTGAACTTATCCTTAGTGTTACTGTTAGTAGTATGCATTAGTCAGTTACTGTTATAATATATTCACTATTAAACGAGAATTATTAAAGTTGTTTTGATAAAGTAATTAAATTGTAATCATTCTCGTTTAATTGTGTATATCTGCGTCAATAAAAAAAAAGTTTGTTGCATGTAAATCTGCCTTAGTGAGTTCTTTCCTGGGATGCATGGCTTACCGGAAAACTCCCTGTATTTTTCAAAAAAAAAGGTCCAAACCGACCAGAAAGCGAATTGATGACAACTACGGCTAAATTAGCCTCGCTTCAGGTAAGAAATTGTGCAATAACTTTCTTAATTCTGCGTCAATTTACAAGCCGCTTGTTGCATGTATCCCGCCTCACTGAGTTCTGTTATTTGGAATTTCCTTCTACTTCTCCAAAAACTTGATCCCTACCGACCAGAAGAACGATCTGATTTTTTGTCGTTATTCTGGTCAGTTGAGATCAATTTTTGCAAAAAGTAGAAGGTGGTTTCAAGTAAATCATATATCAGAGCTAAGTAGGGCGGGGTACATGCAACAAAGCCTACTCGTAACGGAGATTCACACAACGAGGCTGTCTTTCTTTTTCCAACAGCCTATCTCAAATTATACGTTTATGCGATTTGATCGAACGTATGATCTGCGAGTCGTCATATGACAAATACAAAATGAATCGCAAACAGAAATACAAAAGATATCCACTTTTGTTCCAGTTGCAATGAATTCAACTGATTAAAGTTTAAATAACAGAATATGCCCGTGACAAAAATAGTGAATTTAGAATTAAAAGCTGGTTTGTTATTTAGTCTGTCGTAAGAGATTCATGACATAACACTTTTGAAATCCCTGCCAAGAGGCTACAATTTTATGTAATTTTTACATAATGGCAAGGTAAGTTTGTTTAATATTCTAATAATTTGAAAAAGACATGTAGAATTGTTAACATTCACATTTTCTTGGTAACAACTATACTTTGAAATGTATTTATAAAAATATAAACAGACAAAAATGGCAAATACATGTACAGCCCCAAATATGATATGTTATAAGATTTCACACTATCTCTTGTCATTTAAACACAAAACGCTGCGAAAACAAAATTGTCAAAATCTCAAGATGCTCCAGGATATAATACGAATATTGTGGCATATTTTGAACGACATATCATGTAGTAAAAATAAGTCTTAATTGATATAATCAAACTTTAAAAAAGATTCCTCGTCCGTTTTAAATGGCATGACACATTTTAGTGTGCTTTTAGATAAATTAATGACAAGAAAGGATAGTCGTTGAATAAACAGTATCGAACGTCCGAAAAAGTGCAGATGATAGAACTAAGACATGACGTGATATATATCCATTACAGGTTTTTAAACATCCCGCTAGGTGTGTGCCTATTTGTTTTGGTCCTGAAGACGCATGCATCGCTCAGTAGAAAAGAGCACGAGTTGCAGGACTACTTGATGTTAAACTACAACGTGAATATTCTCCCGAAGAATGAAAGCTCTCCAATTATTGTTGATATCAGATTGGTTGTCGAAATTATAGTAACAATAGACGAAGCAAATGAATTGTTAACCACTAAGTTTTACGTTGAATTACGATGGAAAGATGAATATCTAAAATGGGATCCAAGTGATTACGGAAATGTGTCAGAAACGATGCTGAGACAAGAACAATTGTGGTTCCCAGACATAGTTGTGACGAATTCTATCAACGAGTACGAGCTACTCGGGTTTGACAATTTAAAGCTTATCGTAAATAACACTGGCGATGTACTGTGGGCACCTGGGGTCACAAAAACAACCATCTGTCAGATAAACACGCGCCTATTCCCTTTCGACAATCAAACCTGCTACATAGAAATATTAGAGTGGACAAGCGGAATTGGGAGAGTACTTTTTAAAAGTGGGAATCCTGAAACTTCCGCATTTACTTATGAAAATGCGCAGTGGGAATTGGAATCCACGTCATCTAAGTATACTACACACGGCGGTTATACATTCATACGATACGGACTACATCTCAAACGACGATCGTTATACTATGTCACGACAGTCATTTTCCCTGTAACGTTTATATGTATCTTAAATTGTTTTACTTTCCTTATTCCGAAACAAGCGGGTGAAAGAGTTGGCTACAGCATAACAGTGTTTCTCGCATTTGTTTTAATACTGACTATTATAAATGACATTTTACCAAAAACTTCCAAAGAAATTTCAGTTTTTGTTGTTTACCTTGGAACATTAATGGTGATCGCTTTATTGACTATTATATCGTCTATCGTGTGCCTCGCTCTTGATGATGTACGAAATGGCACAGAATATACAACAAACAAGGAAAATGGAGACCAAGGCGATCATCATGAGATTATTAAGAACGAATCCAGCAAAATGAATGTCGCTTCTGAAAATGAAATACAACAATCCGACCATTCAGTGAAAAGATTTTCTACATCGACAAAAAGACCAAGGTCTTTAAAACAAACGACAACTAGATTAATCAAAATGTACTTTGAATCAGCTGCGTTTTTCGTAGTTTTCACGGCGACTGTTATGTCTTCGATAGCAACGTACACAATTCTGCTTGCATCTAAATGATTCACCTCTCACACGAACACGACAATGTACATGTACTTTACAGTCCTATTTGTTGCTTGATTTGTTGTCGTCCTGGAACATTTCGCGGAAAAATATCGCAAATATCCGATAAATGATGTTTACATGCCTTTAATATTTTCAATTAATTTTCATTTTTTCATAAATACCTGGTTTTGACGTCCCTGATAAACTTGGTTGGGAAAGCATTGAGACAAAATAAGAAAATTCTGATAATCAAGATGTTCTCCTTCTGTCTCAATATTTTTATACTATATTTCACATTATTGACATCATGTTTGGTTTTCTGCAGCAGCTCTTTAATTCGACCACCCTTTGATTTTGTTGTTTTGGAAAGGGTTAGACATTTGTGGGTGTACAGATGTGGGCACAGTCCTGTGGACATTATGTTAGAACTAGATAGTTATTTTTCTTGGCTGTTGATGATACTGATTACCCATTTATCAATTTTCACTTTTGTATTTGTTAATAAGTTTTATGGTTAGCTCAGTTGTGCATTATCGTTCAACGCTGGTCATGTTATTAATGCCAAGTGTATTTATGGTCTACATTTTTGTCAAAGCGAGTCCGTCGTATGGCTAATAAAAATGAATTTAGTTAACGTTATCTTTGTTATAGTTAATCGTCTGATGCTTCAAAGAGAAAGATGTAACGGAACGAGTGACTGACCATTACACAGTGATTATTCATATGATCGTGTAACAACACGGTGGATAACCCACGTGACTTTTGGAAAACGTTCACAACGAAAACCCGCCCGCTTCAATTATTTCTCAGGTTACACTGCACGGATTTCGACGAGATAAAGTACATCGTATGCACATTTGAAATATTTTGAGGATTTGAAACAAAAACAGATTAAGATGCTTGTTATTATCATTTTCAACAGGTCATGGGATATGTGTACATGTAGTGATGCATTGTTTTACATTTTATAGAAAAGGTTTTAAAGTGATATGATTGTTTTGAAGGAAAGGCTTGGTCAGTATCGTCTTCTAATACTAAGTGATACCATGCATCGTATTGTGTTGAATCAATGAATTGAGCAGGATGTTTGGTGACCTAGCAGCATACATGGATTACTTAGTTTAAGAGATCTAGTACATTTCAAACTAGTATATAGTGTTGTTCTTAAAGCATTGTCAACACTTTTCTCGTTGTGCGTTAATAAATGTTGGGTTTCACTTTCCTCTTTGGACACAGTGTTGGTATGTACGTGTAAATTAATGTTCGAACTCTACTTAGACGTTGTTGACGAAACCAACCCCTAGGCTACAATTCAAACGAAATCCAATTCAACGACCACTGCATTCAATCTATTCAAACCACTTTCCATTACAAGTTAAACCTATAAAAGTATGTACACATTATAAACTTAAATATATTATATGAAAATGTGATTTCAACTAACGACAAAAATAATTCAACCCTAACTTAAGCGTATTCGAAACATAAAATGTCATTTTGTCAAAGCATAAAAAAGAGTCCATAATTCCCCATTATTGAAAGGATTGAACTTTTATGATCAAAAGCTCGGTATTGAACATTAATTTCAAATTGTCATATTATGATTGGCTTTCAATAAAATAGTTTGCAAATGAATTACATTCCCATTTGTAGATCAATTTGATAAACTAATGCCATCTGAAATCGCTTTCCAATACAAACCTTTGTTTTGATTAACTTCTGTAATTGAGAATACTTTAGAAATCGCGACAAGAAAATGAAATAAATTTTAACTTCGTTATTTTTATGCATTCGTATCGAGAAATCGGGGGCATATTGTTTTACTCGTGTCCGTCTGTCTGTCCGTCCGTCCGTCTGTCCGAAAACTTAACCTTTGCCTTTTCTCCAAAAGTATTTGATATATATAGAAAGCTCAAATTTGGTGTGTAGCACCCTTTCCATAATATCTATCTGTTTCATGCAATTTGACCTCCCTCAAAGTCATCCGTTAACCCTTATCAACCCTTTACTCTACGAAAACATAACCTTTTACTCCGAAAACTTAACCTTTGCGGTTTCTCCAAAAGTATTTGACATACAAAGCTCAAATTTGGTATGCAACTTCCTTTCAATAATATCTATCTGTTCCATGCAATTTGACCTTCCTCAAAGTCATTCGTTTACCCTTATTAACCCTTTACTCTACGTAAACTTAACATTTTTCTCCGAAAACTTAATCTTTGCCTTGTCTCCAAAAGTATTTGACATACTAAGCTCAAATTGGGTATGCAACTTCCTTTCAATGACATCTATCTGTTCCATGCATTTGACCTTCCTCAAGATCATCCGTTAACCCTTATCAACCCTTTACTCTACGGAAACTTAATATTTTACAAAAATGACCATTTCGGGGGCATTTGTGTTTCACAAACACATCTTGTTATCTGTGTAATTTTGATTTTGCCGTCTGCACCATTCTTTATTCCAGACATATGTCGTTTCTGAAAATGTGAAATACTGAAATTGTAACTGTTTGTCTTACTTAAAAGTAGATAAAACGATTAAATAGGCGCGTGCTTAACTTTCCAGAACGTGAAACTAGCTACTCAAAGAATTAAATAGATATAACAAAACAGACTTATCTTTCTGGTGTATAGCATAATAATCCTTAATTCCTTTAAAAAACCTTAGGTGTAAATACAAATGTGTAAAGCGCTACAGATAACGATAAATGAATGGTACAGCTATTAGAACATTGGTAGTAAATTGTAAGTAAGGACCACATCGTACACAGACAAGGCAAATTATCAAGCATTTCAATAAACGTATCTACAAGTGA
Source organism: Fragum sueziense (assembly GCA_963680895.1). Classification (NCBI taxonomy): domain Eukaryota; kingdom Metazoa; phylum Mollusca; class Bivalvia; order Cardiida; family Cardiidae; genus Fragum; species Fragum sueziense. The sequence continues at coordinate 75,488,261 of OY804593.1, read as the reverse complement.
CCACGTGAAACCGTTCCCCGGACACCTACTCATTTGCAATGTCCACGGTATGCTGCGAATTATTTATTTCTCCAACATTTCGCTATAACATGAGTTCTTGGTATTTACTACTCTCTTAAGAACAGAGCACATTCTATCTTCATTCCATATGATATAATGATGCTCTGTTCTCGCGGGGTCATTTCATGTCTAATCTCGGGGCCTTGGCGGGATTTCGGTATCCAATCGTTGGCTTTACACAACAAAACAATTTAAAAAGCTGATACAAACTTTCATTGGCTGACGCTTCAAATTACCGGCTTCAGCCAAAAATAGAAGCGACGTAATGTATACGTAATCAAACAAGATGAAACAGAAGGATTTTGATTCGATAATTCAAATGTGACCGGCTTCAGCCAAAAATAAAAGCGACGTAATGTATACGTAATGATCATGTAAGATAAACTGGATGATTTTGATTCGGTAATTCAAATGATGTGCTATAATTAGATTATGACGACCAAAAAGGCTGTTTGTGTACCAAAAAACGGCAGAGGTCATATTTGAAGGTTAATCAATAGACCTCGGCTTTGGAGAGTAGGTATTTACATGTTACCGATCTTTTCCCAAGAACATATCAAAATTAAAAAAAGATGAATGTCGGTGTTTTTTAGTTTTTGTCTAATTAACAATTAAACCTGCAACATTTTTTGTTGTTGATTTTTCGTATAAGTATGGAAAAAACTTTATATCTAATTTTATGTAAAGCATATTCATTGGCATTGTACAACAATAAAATGTAACAAAATACACGTTAGCAGATACGTTTGAAACATTACTTATACTCAGTTGTACAGGAAATTGACATCTTTAACACAATGGTTTCCAAGCCTTTCCGGAAAGAATCATTGGAAAGGTGTGCCGTAAGTCCTTTGGGAGTTTATTCTACAGTTTTGGGACTGCTGCCTTGAAACCTCTGTTACCAAACCTCTGTCATCTAACGTTGCATCTTCTGAAAAGTATTTTGTAACAAGCTGCAACATAGTTAGTGGATCCCAGTAGTGCCAATGTAGGTCAAAGAGTGCTTCTTGAGTACTTTGATAATTGTTTCGCCTGCAAAGGAGCTTTGTGTTGAATCCTTTGCAAGTTTAAAATGATAGGTTGATGAACACCCTAGAGAATCTCATTATGTACAATAGTTTAAATTAGAGATCACAATCGATAGAAGGAGAGTTTCTGATGCAGCTTTCGAAAGATATTTTCTTGTACTTTTTTATATTCTGATATAGTTGATATTTTTTTTCTAGATATGCTCTTTGAAGCCCATATGTTCAGCTAAGACCGCACTAAGATATCCTATACACTTTACAGACTTAACGTGATCCCAAGCAACATTTAATTGATTTGTGTGTCAGTATTTTTTCGCTGTATTTTTTCGCCTCCGAAAGTTATATATTCAAGTGTTCGCTTTGATTTTATTTTGTTTCTAACAGCTATTAATTGTCACAGTACAACTTTCGAATTTGTCTATGACTATTCTCTTTCTGTCTACAGACGGTTTATATGATTTTTGTCGCAATGTGGTCGTTTACGAAACCGTAAATTGTTATGAGTTTGGGGATGGCGTCAAATTAAGTTCCAGTATATGAAGGGTATTACCTTGGACTTGAGCAGCTTCACTAAGCAACACTACAGTTAAATTTAACCCATGACCAAACGACAAAATTTTGGACTTGTCCAATTTGAAAGCTGCTGCAGACAACATAAGTGATACTGATATATGTAGTATATATGTACAATAAAGCAGAGAAAATATTGAGACAAAAGGAGAAACTGCTGGTTATCAGCAGTTTCTTCTTTTGGCTCAATGTTTTCCCAAGCCATTTAGAACTATGAGGGACGTCAAAACCAGGCCTTGTTTGGGAAAGGGTTAAATTGCGTCAAATTTCGGATTCTACACTAGCACTTCAGTTCCGAGGCCTGAGAATAGATACGAGTCAATCCAGTCATTTTTTATCACCAGAGTCTACCTTTATTAAACTGTCGTGATCTATCATGTTATACTAAGCAGCTGTTGAAACCTTCTCTCCAAGTAGAAATATGCAATTTAACAACCAACTCTTAATCAAGCCACCATGCAAATATGCCCTCCCCCCCCCCCCCCCCAAAAAAAAAATCAATATCCATTTCCTTATCAACGGTTATTGGCAAATGGGACTCTGATGTTAACTTTACATAGAATTTCAAGAAGAAGAAGAAGAAGAAGAAGAAGAAGAAGAAGAAGAAGAAGAAGAAGAAGAAGAAGAAGAAGAAGAAGAAGAAGAAGAAGAAGAAGAAGAAGAAGAAGAAGAAGAAGAAGAACCTACCAGTAATACCCGAAAGGGAAGTTAGGCAGTATATATAGATAGATAGAAGAAGATTTTATTAATTTCAATTCAACCCATACAGTTCATACAGTTCTAGAAACCGGATGTGGTTAGAATCCAATCACATTATAAGCATTTCTATGCTTCTTAGGTCCATTTGATACGTTTTCCCGGTTGTATAACGTGTATCTTTGTGACTTCCGGTTCCACTTTGGTGGTAGGTTACTCACAAATTTAGATACACTAGATATATCCACAATGTAACACAATGTACACAGTTATCATTGGCGCTTTGCCATTATTGATAGTTTCAATCACTCACATTGGCGCATTACACTTAAACACTCTTTTAGACATTTTGTTGTTATGCACGTTAAATACATTTATTTACGCAGTATTATGAACTTGTCCATTTTAGTTTTCAAATTAAGTTATGTGTTAAAAATATCTTTACTTTCAAAGGACATTTCATTCCAATTTCATTTTTTTAAAGTATGTCTTGATGCCAAGATTGGTTATTCTAATGAATATAAATAATATTACTTTTTTAAGTTGTTGCCAATAAGCGAGAAACACGCATTTAAAGTTGACACATAATCGATAAATTGCATATAAATCCTAACTGTTGTCCTCAACAATTTGAACAATTTCAACACAAATATATAAATTTCTCGTAAACGGCGCAATATTTTGGCTTGAAATTTTCAGAATTTTCATAAGGAAATTTGCTCTTTCAGATAAAAATAAAAGCAAGATTTATGACAAAAAAATTCTGAAATGTCGCTGTAAAAGATTGAGATTATTGTATTTTTTATTGTACAATAAAATATGTATATTAAAAATTTAAAAAGAATTTCTGTTGTGTATTATATTTACATGTTTGAATATTTCTTATTACAAAGTGCCAGTTTTATGCATCCCTTAATTCAAGTTTCACTTTGTCCTGGATTAATGAATAATGACCAATCTTACATTTGTTTTTTTAGTTCAATTTCTTTTCCTTTAAGCATTAATATTATTTCCTTTTTTTTTCACCTTGTTTCTTTACTCATTTTTACTAACATCGGTTCCTTGATTATTATCTGTCTTAAGTTCTTAAACTCTATCCCTAGTCTGGCTTAGCCAGGAAATATGGCAGTCCATCACTTTCCTGGCCTTACCAACCTAAATTTTATTTCCTGATAACTTATTTTCCGTATTTAGTTATTTTCATTAATTATATACTTAAATACTTGATTATACATGTATATTTGATGTTTTCTGTAGCAATAGATCTAGAACTATTATTAATTAATTAGGCTTGTAGCATTTGGCATCAAATTTAAAATCTGGCTTCCATAGCTTATTTAGCCTAGATTTAAATGTATTGAGAGTGGGAGCCTGTACCATCTCGTTAGGAAGTTCATTCCAGTTTTTGGTAGCCCTAATACTGAAGCAGTTTTTCCTGCAATCTTTTTTAGACCTTGTTTGGAACAGCTTTAGGTTATTTCCCCTTGTAAAACTTCCATTTCTTAGTGTTATGATATTTCTGCTTGTTTTATCTATCTTATTTATGAGTCTATATATTTGGACCAGATCCGCTCTTTCCCTTCTATATTCTAGGTAGGTAGGCCAATTATTCTCAGTCTCTCTGAATAAGATTTGTTTTTGAGTCCTTTAACCATCCTAGTTGCACGCCTTTGGACATTTTCTAATGATATAGCATCTTTCTTGTATCTTTGACTCCAAATTACCGAGCCATATTCCAAGTGTGTGCGTACCATTGTTTTGTATAACTGCAGGAACCCACATTCCTGTTTGCTATGTTTACTTTACCGTGATTCTGGAAAGTCAATTTAGAGTCAAAGATGATGCCCAGGTCTTTCTCTTTGTCAATGTTTTGAATTTCTGTAATAGTTCCATCATTATCTTTCATAAAATATTGGTTCTGACTTTCTTTTGCTAAGTGAAGTGCTTTACATTTGGTAGTGTTAAAGGACATTTCCCATTTTTTGTCCAGCCACACTCATTGAAAATGTTATCTTGAAGAAGATTTTCGTCATCTGGTTGGCTAGTGGGCTTGTACAACTTAGTGTTATCTGCAAAGAGTTTGCTAGGACATTGTAGTGCTTCCGGTAAATCATTGATGTAGATTTTTTAAAAAAAATCGGTCCCAGCACACTGCCTTGCGGTACGCCACTCGTGACGTGTCTTCAGGAAGATACAGAACCATTTATAGTGACCCTCTGCTGTCTGTCTTTCAGAAAGTCTGATATCCACTTGTGTAGGGTTCCTCGTATGCCTATATTCCATAACTTCTTCAGTAATCTCTTGTGGTGAACCTTGTCAAAGGCGGCCTTGAAGTCCAGGTACACTATATCCACCTCTTCATTTTGGTCTATTTTCGTGGTCCACTCTTCTATGCATTCAAGCAGTTGAGTCGTGCAGGATCTCCTCTTCCCGAATCCATGTTGTTGTTCCTTAATTCGTTTATGATCCTCATGAAAATTTATCATTTTATCTCTTATAATTTTTTCCATGATACGAGCAAATTGGGGTTACGCTTATAGGCCTGTAGTTAGCAAGGTTTGATTTTTGACCGGATTTATGTATTGGTGTAACGTTTGCTCTTTTCCATTGGTTTGGTAGTGTTCCTTGTTCAAGTGATGTTCTGTAAATTCTTGACAATGGTTGGCATACTGTTTCTTTACTCTCATAAATAATCCTAGGGTGTATCTCGTCTGGTCCTTGTGATTTGGCTGGATTTATTTCTTTAATTGCTTTCAGGACTATTTCATCTGTTATATCTATAGTGGTTATTTCTTCTTCTACTCTAAGTCCAGGCTCTGGGATATCATCAGATTCTTTTGTAAAAACCGTGACGAAGTATTTATTGACTAGTTCTGCCATTTCTTTAGCATAGCTTATGGTCACTCTTTCTATTTCATTTATTCCTATGGTTTTTTGTAGCTTTTCCTGACATATTCCAGAACATTTTGGGATTTCCATTTACCTTTTCAGCTATGCCTTTTTCATAGTCATATTTGCACTTTCTAAGAGTGTTTGTTGCTATGTTTCTTGCGTGTTTGTATTTGTTATATGTTTGGAGGTGTGGGCGCTTTTTGTATTTTGTCCATTTACTTTTCTTGTTGTGCAGTGCTTGAATTGCATTTTTGGTGACATGAAGGTCCGTTCTTCCTGCATGTGATTTCTTAGACTTTGGTATACATTGTTCTTTGATCTTTGATATGGTTTTTTCGAAATCATCCCAAGAAAAATGGACTTTCCCATCATAATTTGACTGCTGAAACACTGTTCGTTGACTGTTATTTACTCCTTTCCAATCTGCTTTATGGTAGTTATATATTACTTGATCTGAGGCTTGCTGTTGAGTATTACTGCACTTTAATGAGAAGCTTAGACTTATATGGTCACTTTTTCCGAGACCTGGTTGGTATTCCAATTTGTCGATTAAGTTTGGATTATTGGTTATGACCAAGTCTAATATATTTGGAGTTTCTAGTTTTCTGTACCTTGTAGGTTCTTTAACATGCTGTGTTAAATATACGTCCCTTATGCATTCTATGAATTGGTGGGATATTTGTTCTTCATTGTCCGTGGTTGTCTGGTCTTCCCAATTGATGTTTTTAATGTTGAAATCCCCTAATATGATTGTCTTTGTGTTTTTGGTGGTATCATTTCTTTCATCATTCTGTACATACTTTTGGTATTTTCTTTACTATTTGGACTTCTGTATATACATCCCAATATAATCATTCCTCTATCATTCACCTGAAGTTGCAGCCATAGATTCTCATCAAATTCTACACTACTTATTATGAGCTTGGTTTTTATATTTTTCCTTACATATATTAAGATACCTCTCCCTTCTTCATCATTGTGATAAGTTTCAAAGTCTGGTATTTTAAAATCTCATGTGGTTTGATGTTCAATGTTTGGTGTTTAGGGTTTGTTTCTGTTATTGCTATAATATCGATTCTGTTTTCGTTGATCTTTACTAACAATACTGTGAATTTTTTTGGAGTTAGGCAATCTGCATTAGTATAATAAATTTTGAGATCCTTATCATTTTGTTCTTCTGTTTCTATGTCTGGCAATTTATCTTCTTTTAAAACAGTTTCCCGAATTTGGGTTAAAACTTAAAACTTTCTCTGGTCACACTGCTCCTTTCTATCACCACATTGGGCTCTATTCTCCAATTGTGATAGTCCGCCGATTATGGTCTTTTCTCCATCTATGTCTGTACATGTCGCATCTCTTTGCTCATGTTGATCACGGACAGACACTGATAGCATTAAGGTTTTATCTCCATATGTAGTTATAACTGCTACGTCTCTATGCACATGCTGGTCTATAATGGTATCTGAAAGGAATGGATCATTGACTTCTTGTGTCAAACCAGACAAGACCTCTTGTGCACGTTGTCCGCATACTGTGTGATCCATGTATTCCTCCTCCTGTGGTATTCTTCTTTGTATCTTTTATCTTTAAGTTTTTCTTTTTTCAATTCTCTCTGCTCAGGTGTAAGATTTTGGCAACTATCACTTACCTGTAGTCATCACTTGCTCTGTTTTTTTTTATCTCTTTTGCTGACTCTAGGAATCGCTTACGTTGCCTTCTATTTTTCAGGATTACATTGAGAGCTCTCGTCTTACCCCTGGCTTTCTTCCCCAATCTGTATGAAGTCTCTATCTTTAGTCCTTCTATTCCTATTTCTGTCGCCAGTTCACTTACTCTTGTCTCATCTATATTTTTATTTTCTTGATTGTTAGTACTTGTCCCCTCGCTCAGCAGATAGAATATCACTATATTCATTTCTCTTCTTCTTCTTTCTTCTAGTTCCAGTGTTTTCTTATCTATCATCTTGTTTATCTTTTCTTCCATTTCACCTTCCATCTGCTGTTCCATTTGAGAAAACTCTTCTTTGACTGTCTCCTTCGTTTCTATTTTCATTTTGTCTGCCCTATCTTCCAATGCAGTAATTCTTTTTTCGTGCTGTTCACTTAGTCGGGTAAGTTTTCTGACTATATTTTCAAAAGTTGGACTTATGTGCTTGCAACTCTTACATGTATATGTAAAGTCGTCAAGGGCTCCTGATGCTAATATCTCATATGTATTATGAGTCAACCCAGCACATCTTATGCAGATATTTAGTTTACATGTGTGACATTTAACCTTCTCTAATCCGATTTCATTATTGCACTTTGCACATCTATTAATTTTACTCTATTCTCTGGACTTGATATGTGTTTTCTCTTTTGTTCTTGTGTATTTCGTCTATTCATTATTGGCTGTCTTGCTAGGTTACTTTGGTCTGTGATTCCAAGACCTTTGAAGAAATTTGAAGCCATTTTTCCTTATTATAATTATGTAGTACTATTCTATCTTGAAAATGTTGCTTGTGCTTCTATGTATTTTAATATTGTAGTGTTAATGTTTTAACTTTGTATTTAATTGGTTTCAGTTAAGAAATATGGCAGTCCATCGCTTTCTTAATTTAGCAAATTTATGTAATTTGTCCTTGATATGTTTATTAGGTAAGAATTTTTGTGTTGTTTATATATGTCCTACTATCTCTACTGTAGTTTTATTTTATTTTACTTACTTTATTTTATTGATGTGGGTCTCTGTCAGTGCACGATTGTATTATTTTCAGCAATCACTTCTGCGCTACTATCTGTAGAGGATGCACACCGTCCTTATGATGAAGTGGCTTGAAGTATTCTTAAGTTCTCACTATACCAGCACCTGATTTTTGCTTTCTACTTCTGTGTATACAGTCGCAGACAAATGGTGACTGGTATTCTAATCCTTGATTGTATTCTCTGATAATAGTATTCAATTCAACTTCTTGTTCGTGTACTGCCGAATCAATAATTTTTGACCAATTTTCGTGACCCTTTGCCTTGTTCCACTCTTTCGTGAAAATGGGTGGGACTTCAAGTACATCTATGTCTATATTACTTTCTGTAAGGTGTAACTCCTTCAGCACTTCCAGATTTGGTCTTATCAGTATGTCCAAGTCAACAAATTTCTCAAACCTTTGATATATATGAGCTCCTCTTTTGGTGGTGATATCACAGGTGAAATGCCAAAAGAGTATAAGGGTCTTCTTGGTATCTTGTATCCTCTTGATATTATCAATTAGACATCTTACACCGCTCCTTGTATCCCTCCCACTTTGGCACCACCAGATAATTTTAAAATTCAGATTCTTACATTTGTCGATTTCTGCTCTAATATATTTCCCCTTACTGTCCGAGAGTACTACAACTCTTTCGTATCTTGGCAGCCATGCTATACACTTCTGCTTATCTATGAAATCCTCAATTTTTCTCAATTCTAAATTGTCCATTATTACATGGTGTTTCTTGATAATTTTACAACTGTTGAACTGAAAATCTGTATTTGGTTATTATGGTTATTATGGTTTTGTAATAATTGATTCTGCAATGCATTATCTCCTTGACATGCTGCGGTCAGTCATTTCAAGGAGTATCACATTTCTTTTTTAATTTAACTTATTCTTTAATAGATTCTTAATTTGTTCGTTTCGGGTGGTACAGGCTACAAATTAGGTTTGAGTGATAGATAAGGGTTTTATGTAATATTGTAATATTGGCAATAATCTATCTATTTTCTGAATATCTACTGATTTTGGTTATTAACCATTTCCAACACTATCCTCCTACACCAGTATCCGCGTTACGAACATACCGGACATGTAATGAACATTATTACTATACTTTGCATTTTTTACAAAAAGGTGACCACCCAAATTAGCTGTTTTCTCGTAAGTTTTGCGTGTTATTTTGCAAAACAAAAAAACTTTAAATTATATTTTGATACTTTATAGTACTTTTACTATACACTATCCATACACTAATTATGCGCTATTCATATATCAAACACTGATTTTTTTTTTTTGCAATGGCTGCCATCAATTTACTGAGACTCGTTTGAATCTACATCTACATCTACATCGAGGACGCCAAACTGTCAAGACTTGACATTTCTATGGCGGTGCGCAAGAGAAAGGTTTAAAAAGAGAAAAATATAGGGAAAGAAAGAAGGAAGTTCAGACAAATGGAAGATTGCATGAAAGAGAAAGATAGAAAAAAGATTAAAAGTTTTTGGCGGGTGCTTTTCTTTCCATCTAGATCCAACCAATCCAGCTTCCGTGGCGGTACCAGGGCTCTAGACCCCGCTGACACAGCTTGGACCTGTCGCTTGGAGATACTTCGCACCCGACAATCCCCTTAGAAGGTTAGATTGGCTAGCCCGCTCTTAAAGGATGCCAAAGAGCGGGCCTCAGCTACAGAGGCTGGTAGGTTGTTCCAAACTGGGATACATCTAGAGAAAAAACTGTAACGGAAGCAGTCTGTGCGGGTGGACAGAGGTAGGAGTCGATGTTTGTGGGCAGCTCTTGGTAGGTATTTGGCGTCCGAGATGTAGTTTGCTTTCTCTATATCAACCAGATTGTTGACGATCTTGAACATCATGGTCAGTTGTACCTTTGTGCGGGGAGACTCCAGGGACTCCCATTTCAGCTGATTCGGCATGTCTGTAACGCTACTGGTGTTGTGAAAACGGTTTGTGGCAAACCTTGCTGCTCGACGTTGTATTTTCTCGATTTTAGTAATGAGGGTCTTTTGTCGGGGGTTCCAGATTGAACAGAAATACTCTAGATTGGATCGCACAATCTTGAGCGTTGTAGGCCTTTGTTTTGGTGTCGCTGTTTGCCATATGTAAGTTTCTTTTTAGAAAGCCGAGGGTGTTACTAGCTTTTTTCGTGATCCGGTCAATATGAGGTTTCCAACTAAGGTCTGCTCGTATGTCAACTCCAAGGTACTTGCTAGTCGATTCCAGACTCAAATTGATTCCTTTCAGGGAGTAGGTGAAAATATGTGGCGATCTTGCTCTGGTCACCTGGAGCACACTGCATTTTTGGGGGTGAAAGTCCATACCCCAGGTCTTTTCCCACTCTGCGAGGATGTTGAGGTCTTTCTGTAGTATTTTCTGATCTTCTGTCGATTTGATTTGTCGGTATAGGATACAGTCGTCAGCGAATAGTCTTGTGCTGGATTCAATTGTGCTGAATGCAATTTTTCAACTTAAAAACATTGACCATAATCGACCATTCTCATTTTAGACTATGATTTCTGTAAATACAACCCTAGGTTTTAAGCCGGCGCTTACTTCATATATGTTCCACCCGTAAATAAATTACAAAACTGCTTTTATCTTTTTAACCGTACTAGTTAACATTCTTTTCTACTCAGTAGTTTATATGTAGGCTAGTTAATTGGGTTTTTTGCACTATTTTTTTTATCACAATGGCAAGTTCTTCTTGGGTGGAATCATAGTAGCTCGAAATGCTTGTCATCTACACTTTTCTAACACCCCACGCATGGCCATTATGTCTGAAAAGTACGTTCGCCATTATTATAGAAGAAGAAGAAAATTGGCACTATTTCCACATCACAGTTACACAATTTTCACAATATCACTTCGATATTGATGGATTTTATTTTTCGATTTTTTTCTTCTCCAATTCTCACGTCCACCATGGACCGGAACCGGGAGTAAAAAGAATCTAGAACAAAGTGAAAACGAATTTTCCTTTTCTATTATTTTCTCGATTGAATTGTTATAAGAGTTACGTCCCTTGTCGAATCTTTCACTTTCGTTCGATACCAATTTTCGCGATAACCCCAACCGCTGATTATTTACGTTAAATGCATCTGTTACACGTATCTTTTGTTGTCGGTTATTGTTCATCTAGCTTGGCAATGACTTGTCGTTAGCAAATGACACATATTCGATTGCCATCACAGAGGGAACCTGATTATTATGGCCAGCAAATCGAAACCGACCCGGCTACAATCTGAGATCGAAAAGTGTAGAGTGGATGGTTTGTGGCAAAAGGCGCTCGATCTTGTTAAACAAATATCATCAAAGAGTCCAGGATTAGGTAAATATAGTCATTGATATATCGAACACCATAGAACATAACAATACGTATCCTGATGGGAGTTTTTGTACATGTAGCAGTCATTTCGTACCATAACCATTTCGTACCCAGTTTCTGATCTAGGACGCGCGATTGCAAGAATCCCCTGTATTTCTGAAAGATCACGCATGTTTTTTATAAAGCGCGGGATGGTGGCGCAAAAAAATTTAAAAAGGAATATCAATAAATCTATCCTTTGGACAGGAAGTTGCGTCCGACTGTTTACCTTTTTCTTCGAGCAGTATCAGCTCAGGAAAGATTCCTCAACGTTGAGGAATTCATTAACAGTTAACGAATTCCTCAACTCAAAGTTAACAAATTCGTTAACTCTTGGCTTTTAATTGAAATAGGCATTGGTGTACAAAAATCAGCATTGAGATACTGGTAATTTATGAAACTTTGAACAAAATTGAAACTTTTGGTCCAAGCATAAAAGTTTTCAACCAAGCATTATAAAATGGCATCCAAATAAAGACAATCCCCATTGATTTGAATAGGCAGAGAAAATAGGAGATGAGGAATTGATTAACTCTGGGCCTGATCTTAAAAGTCAATAAATTTAGTTTGACCGATATTTTTTCCTATTTTGTGGTTTTAATGTGAACAATAGACCTCAATTATCAATGTGTATCAGATTATTTTCAATTTCTTGGCTTTATTTGATAGAAGAAGACGAAAAACATGCCCATCCAAAATGCATTGAAATTGAGTCAAACAGAGTTAACGAATTCGTTAACATGTTAACTAATTTGTTAACGTTAACAAATTCAGACATTTCCAGAACTGGTATCATAAGAGTGACTTCCCATATTTTTTACTATTGTTGAGTTTGATCACAACTAAGACCTTGTGTTTGTAACTATAGTTATTCTGTAGGACGTTAAATTTTGGGTAGTTGCAATAATGTAACCGAAACCTTTTTGAATTTTGATCTGGGTTTCGGTTACAATTCCTTCCTATTCGTTGCAATGGAGCAGGTGCTGGAATGATTCATTCCAGCAAGTTAAGCATAGTCAAACTTCAAAATAAAGCTATGGAATGCAGTAAGAATATTACCTGACAACAGGTTAAAGGGCCCCATTCTAGGTTTTTATGCTTCTGAACTGTTCAGGAACTTGTATTTGTGCATGGAAAAACAATTCGCAATGCATAAAAACATCAAACACGGCGAATAACCACCTTTCCTTTGCTATAGATCAATCCTTTACAAGCGTGTTTACACATTCTATTTTTACTTCAAAACGAGACAAGGTCAAGGTCAACGAGACACACCTCCGTGTAATTGACACACCGTACAAACGGCTGTGTCGATGACTGTGACCTTATTTGCGAGGGATACGTGGAAATGTTTATTTTGTACAAACACTGAACATTTATATGTGTATTTATCAACTGTAGAATACCAAAGATCCTTTCGTTAATTTATAAAAGTTAATTCATTTGACCTACCATGCACATGACATCAGATGCCGAGTCTGTCTTCGCAAACTTTTGACGCAGTCGGTTGTACGGTGTGTTGAATCTCGCTGAGAACAGATGACATACCTCTGACATTATTGCTTTTTGAAGGGTGGGCATATGAACCGTTACAAAACAAAAACAAGGACAATATGAAATAGACCCGCACATTATTCATTGACTTGGATTTAAATACTTAAAATAAAGCTCGATTAGTGCTAACAATGGACATGAATGATCTACCCCTTCAGGTTGGTAATTTCATATGTTATTTCTGGTTTGTAATTATTGTGCCATTTGCATTTTCGACAGCCTAGCAGGTCCCCCTTTAACATTTTATCTGTAAAAATAAGTCAATTCTACATTCAGTTATTTTCAGTTGAGGCCCTGGAAAATTGATGCAAATATGACAAATTAATCAGATCATGTGTTTCTAAGAATGTTTGCCATTTCTCATGTAGGGGAATCATGTTACACAGCAATTTGACCACCAACAAAAATTTTGGATGGTAGTTCAATGCCTAATGCATACTTACAGGAAGACCACAAATCTATGATAGCACAAAAGAGCTATAAACTCTTTACAGAGTGTAAATTTGGTACAGAGTGTAAATTTTTTAAGCCAGTTAATAGTTCTTGGTAACAGTATGGTTCATGACAAAGATAAATGTCAAATGATTTTCCTTATGTCTCGATATTGTAAGGCTGTACATTGATTTACAAATTTTGTCTTTATCAACACCCATTTTGTTGTTTGCAGTAGCTTTCAAATTGGGAGTCATCTAAAATTTTGCCATTCACAAAAGGGTTAAACTATATTATTTCCCAGATTACTATGTACACTTCATCCTTGGTGAGTGTTTACTTGAGACGTATGCCAAAGAGAATCCTGCGGTAGAACAAAACGTGGTGACAGCTAAAGAGAAATTGGAAGATGCGGAGAGACATCTGAAGATTGTTCTAAGAGACAATGGAACTGTAAATAACAATTTTCTTTTCATAAGCTTCTTGCCAACCATTTTCTTTTAAAAGATTTTACTTGTTGCATTTGTTACTTAATCCTTACCAAACAAGTTCTGATTTTCATGTCATTAATACATAAGGCTCATGAAAACGTCAATGCAAAAGAATCAGTTATCACCCTGGTCTCAATGTTTTCCTAGTATTTTTCAAATAGAGTCATCAAAACTATACCCTGTTTAGGAAAGGGTTAAACAATTTATCATTTACATGAAGATGATTCTCAAATTTTCTGACCATTAATAAATACTGTCAGAGTCTCTCATTCCAGGGTTGGTGAGATGAACCCCCTGCCAATATGATATTCCGATATTTTACAATTTAATGTCATTTTTCATTCACCAAACAGTGTAAATCATCATTATGACAGACAGCTGGAGGCTTGGTTTGGATATTGTGGTAGTTCTTGTGAAAGAAATACCAGCAATCTATGGTTAGGTGCTCCAGCTGCGCGATATGACCATAGCAATTAAAAGAGGCGTTAAACCCCAAACATTCCCTTTATCATGCATTTATATGCTCTGTTTTGCAAAACTATTGTTGTCTTCATGTAATCTATTTTTAGCTCCACTGGCTGAAGGCCAGCGAGCTATTGTCATGGCGTTGTGTCCGTAGTGCGTGCGTCTGTGTGTGCGTGCGTCCGTAAACTTTTCTTTAAAAATCTTCTTCTCTTAAACCAGTGGTCCAATTTTGTTCAAACTTAGCAGAAATGTTCCTTTGGTGGTGCTTCACTTAAATTGTGAAAAGAATTTTGATTGGTCCATAAATGTGGACATGGCAGGGCAGGGCTTATCAGACTTAGAGAAATCACAAAATAATTCTTTAAAAATCAACCAGAGGGCCAATCTTGATCAAAGTTGGCAGAAATGTACCTTGGGTGGACCTTTATCTAAATTGTCTGTTAAATTCTGATTGATTCATAAATGTGGGCATGGCAGGGCGCGGCTTATCAGACTTGGAGTGCGTTCATAAACTTTTCTTTAAAAATCTTCTTCTCTCAAACCGGTGGGCCAATTTTGTTCAAACTTGGCAGAATGTTTTTTGGGTGGTGCCTCACTCAAATTGCAAAAAGAATTTTGATTGGTCCATAAATGTGGGCGTGGCAGGGTGGGGCTAATCAGACTTAGAGAAATCGCAAAATAATTTTTTAAAAATCAACCAGAAGGCCAATCTTGACCAAATTTGGCTGACATGTAACTTGGGTGGACCTTTATCTAAATTGTTTGTAAAATTTTGATTGGTCTATAAATGTGGGCGTGGCAGGGCGCGGGGGCTTATCAGACTTGGGAATCACAAAATAATTCTTTAAAAATCTCCTCTCAAACCATAGTGCCAATTTTGATGAGACTTGGCAGAGACGCTCTTTCGGTTGTGCTTCACTTAAATTGCAAATGAGACTTTGATTGGTCAATAAATGTTGTTTTGACAGGGCTGGGCTTATCCAACTTGGAGAAATCACAAAATAATTTTTAAAAAATCAACCAATGGGTCAATTTAATCCAAACTTAACAAAAATATTTTTGGTGGCCCCTTTACTTAAATAGCACAAGAAAAATTTATGAGGGTTTGCAAGGGAGGGGCTTATCAGACTTTGAGAAATCATAAATAATTCTTTAAAATATCAACCATTGGGCTAGTTAAGACCAAAATAAATAGAAATGTTCCTTAGGTGGCCCTTTACTAAAATTGTTCATGACATTTTGATTGCTCCATAAGTGTGGATGTGGTAGGGTAGGGTTTATCGGACTTACAGATATTACAAAATAATTCTTTTGAAGTCAACCATTGGGTCAATTCAGACCAAACTTTGTCAGAAAACAGGGTATGGCAGTCGGAGGTTTACAAGAAATCATTAGATAATTCTATTAATTAATTAGCCGGTGGAGCGATTCAGGCCCTCTTGGGCCTCTTGTTTGAACTTATTATAATTTTCCATTGTTTACAACGTTTTGCAGCTGCACCTTGAGGCATCATTGCTACTAGGAAAGATCCACTTCTATCAGGCGTCCTATCAAGCTGTGTTAAATCTATACGAGAATGTTTCTCTGGACTCGATCAGTGTTACCTCCTCAACACCCAGATTGCTTCATATTGTAGCAGAAGCTTATGCAATTAAAGGTAGGATACAAATAAGTTATAAATGAATTGATGTCTAGAAAGAAAGTTGTTTTTATTGCATTTTAGAACACCGTCAATCAATCTGAACTTGTCTAATCAGGATCCACCCTGCTTTTCAAAAAATTGTAGATTAATTGTTGTGTAGAAGCTTTTATGCCACTGCAATGATCATAACCAGACTCTGCCTATGCGCAGGCTGGTCTGGATTTATAATTGGCATTTTCTCATTTTTAGCGCCAGCTATTGTCATGGCGTTGTGTCGTGCGTTCATCTGTCCATGCTTGCGTAAACTTTTCTTAAAAAATCTTCTTCTCTCAAACCAGTGGGCCAATTTTGATCAAAATTGGTAGAAATGTTCTTTGGGTGGTGCTTAACTTAAATTGTGAAAAGAATTTTGATTGGTCCATAAATGTGGGCGTGGCAGGGCAGGGCTTATCAGACTTAGAGAAATCACAAAATAATTCTTCAAAAATCAACCAGTCAGCCAATTTTGTCCAAACTTGGCAGAAATGTACTTTGGGTAGACCTTTATTTAAATTGAATGTGAAATTTTGATTGGTCTATAAATGTGGGTGAAGCAGGGCGGGGCTTATCAGATTTTTTGGAAATCACAAAGTAATTCTTCAAAAATCTTCTCCTCTCAAACCATAGGGTCAATTTTGATCAAACTTGGCAGAGATTTTCTTTTGATGGTGCTTTACTTAAATTGCAAAAAGAATTTTGATTGGTCCATAAATGTGGGCGTGGCAGGAAGGGGCTTATCAGACTTGGAGAAATCACAAAATAATTCTTTAAAAATCAACCAGTTGGCCAATTTTGTCCAAAGTTGGCAGAAATGTAGCCTACCCTGGTGGATCTTGATCTAAATTGACTGTAAAAGTTTGATTAGTAGATAAATGTGGGCATGGCATGGTGGGGCTTATCAGACTTTGGGGAAATCTTAAAATAATTCTTTAAAAATCTTTTCCTCTCAAACCATAGGGCCAATTTTAATCAAACTTGGCAGAGATGTTCATTTGGTGGTGCTTTACTTGAAATGCAAACAAAATTTTGATTGGTCAATAAATGGTGGTTTGGCAGGGCAGGGCTTATCGGACTTGTAGAAATCACGAAATAACTTTTTGAAAATTAACCAATGGGTCAATTTAGTCCAAACTTGACCAAAATATTTCTTTGGTTAGCTTTACTTAAATTGCACAAGAATTTTGAAGATGTTCCAGGGTGGGGCTTATCAGACTTTCAGAAATCACAAAATAATTCTGTAAAAAATCAGCCATTGGGCTAGTTTAGACCAAAATTGGCAGAAATGTTCCTTAGATGGCTCTTTACTTAAAATGTTCATGACATGTTAATTGCTCCATAAGTATGGGCATGGCAGGGTGGGGCTTATCAGACTTACAGATAGTGCAAAATAATTCTTTAAAAGTCAACCATTGGGTCAATTCAGACCAAACTTTTTTGAGAAAACGGGTATGGCAGTCGGAGGCTAACAAGAAATCAATAGATATTTCTTTAAATCAATAAGCCAGTGGAGCGATTCAGGCCCTCTTGGGCCTCTTGTTCCATGTTCATTTCTACCCAATAACTAGGGAAATGTGTTTTCTACAAGAACTGTTCTGATATTTGTTTTGTTTGTTTCAGAATAACATAAGAATTGTAACTGAGTGAATAAATGCTCATGGTAGAATTTTAACCATTTCCCAAATTGAACTTGCTTTTGACTTCCCTAATCAAAAATGATTTAGGAAAAACATTGAAAGGAAAGAAAAATATGTTGATGACCAGCAATTTCTCCTTTTCACTCAATTTTTTCCTACACCATTTTATCAAAATAGTCTTATTTCTTTTAACACTATTTATTGTTGTCTTCAACTTGTTTAACTTTAAGCCATTATAAAATATTGTCAAACGGGAAGGGGTTATGCTTATCCAAAGTGCTTCAATTTGGGATCAGTCCATTTGAAAATGGGTTTGTATTTTTGTTATAGCACAAAAAATACTGAGACAAAAGGAGAAAATGCTGGTTATTAGCATTTTCCTCATTTGTCTCAGTATATTTCAAGCTTTTGGACTTCCTTTGGATGTCATAACCGTGTCTTGTTTTGGAAAGGATTAAGATGCATAAACTTCATTCTATCCCATGATTGTTGTCATGTAATTACAGGCCTGTGTTTAGAGAAAATACCAGTTGGCTCAACCAGTAAATTTAAAGCTGCAGAAAAGGAGGAGAAAATTCTAAACTGTTTTGAAAAAGCAGGGGATTTAGCTCTGCTTTATTTGCAGGTACCACAATTATTGTTTTTGTCACCCTTTTTCACTAGTGTTCGAAAGTTATCCCCAAAAATGTTTTGAAAACATCAAGGGAAAACAAAATTTACTTTTGACTATTTTTATATAACTGTTTAAAATTCACTTATAATTTCATGATATGAGATACATATTTTCATGCCCCTGTATCGAGAGTTCAGGGGCATATTGTTTTACCCATGTCTGTCTGTCTGTCCGTCCCTCTGTCTGTCCATCTTTCTATCTGAAAATATAACATTTTGCTGTTTCTCTAAAAATATGCAACATACCAAGGTCAAATTTGGTATGTAACCTTCTTTCAATGATATCTATCTGTTCCTTGCAATATGACCCTCCTCAAGGTCATCCTTTAACCCTTATCAACCCTTTACTCGAAAACTTAACATTTTAGAAAAATAGCCATTTCGGGGGCCTTTGTGTTCCACAAACACATCTTGTTTCCTTTAAATTTATTAGTTTTGGTTGAAGGTCAAATTCAAAGTTGATGGAACAACATTTGTAATCATTGTCAAGTTACATTTAAGAGTAAACCCTTACCCAGATGGAAGAATTTTTACTTATCCCCATAATCCCACGTTACAGATGCTACAAATGACAGAATAAATGTTGATAATGATAGTTTGTCTACAATAAAGCACATATTGAGGCAAAAGGATCAAATGTTGGTTATCAGCATTTAGTGCTTTTATCTCAATGTTTCCCAAGCCTTTTTTAATAGGTGTATCAAATAGCATTATTGTTTGTTAAACATTTAACATTGTAGGAGAAGGACAAAGCTATACAATCGTGGGGTGTCATCCCCGCCGAGCCCGAGGATATCAATGTTGGAGATATATTAGAGACGGCCATACAACAGTCACCTATATACTACATCAAGAGAGGGTATGTGTCTATAGAGGGTAGTGAAGTTGTTTACTTCTACCCAAAGCGATGCCTGGTTTTGATGTTCCTGATTAAAAATGTTTGGGCATACATTTGTATACAAATTAACCTATTACCAGAAGTCAAAATTCTTCAATTTTCTAAATTCAAAGATGTTGATGGTGTTTCTGTGTAGAAAACATTGTGGAAAATGAAGACATTGCTTATCACAAGCAATATCTTCATTTTCCACAAAGTTTTCCGAAGCATTTACATTTTAAAAGGTGCATCAAAACTCAAAAGGCGTCATTATGTGGGAATGGGTCAAGAAAAGGCTTGCGACCTGCATTTTCTCCATTTGTCTAGATTTTTGTGTAAAATTAATTGCATAAAAATTTTATCTTCATGAACATTAATTTATTAGTTTTCTGCTCAGTCTAACAAATTGGATTAGTCCAAATTTTTGCTATTCAAAAAGGTTTTGATGTCATGCTAATCTAAGCAAATTATTGGTTTGGCCATTATTTTTGTTGATTTGTATCTTTAAACGGTCAAAAGTAAAAGCTGACTTACTGTAACAGTATACATTGTAATGAAGTAAAGAGGAAAAGTAACCTAAATACTCTGGTCCAGTCTTTAACCCTATCCCGAAAGACAAAAAATTAGGGTTGTTCAATTTGAAAGCTGCTGCATACAACAGAATGGATGTTTTTAAAGACAGAATTTGTGTGGAACAAAGCACAGAAAATTTTGAGGCAAAAGGAGAAACTGCTGGTTATCAGCAGTTTCTTCTTTTGCATCAATGTTTTCCACGCTATTTCTTTTAGGGACGTCAAAACCAAGTCTTGTTTGGGAAAGGGTTAGATGAGTCAAAGCTGTACCCTTGATACCAAGGAATTGAAAAGTGATTCTTTTAAAAAGAAATTTAAAAAATGTAAAGCCACTTACATGTCACTGTGTGTTTTAGTTCAGATTTTAATAGAACAAAAGCCAATCAAACAAAAGGAAGAAAACGGGAGGTAAAAAGATATAAAATGAATTAACTTCTTAGATAGTTTTACTTAAAGTGACATTTCACAATTATGTTTTACATAAATTTTATTTTTATTCTATCTGAAAGAGCATGTTTTCTTATGAAAATTCTGAAAATCTCAAGCCAAAATATTGAACCATTTACGAGAGCATATATTTTTGTGCTAAAATTAAACAAATTGTTGTGGACAACAGTTCAGATTTGTATAGAATTTGCCATTTATGTCTCAACTTTAAAGGCGTATTTTTCGCTTATAGATAACAACTTCAAAAAACTGATAGCATTTCTACGCATTAGAATAAACAATTTTGGCATCAAGACATACTTTTAAAAAATGAAATAAATGTGAAATGTCACTTTAACCTTACAGAGAACTTGATAAAGGGGTAAAGCGTTTTCGAGATTTACTGAGTACAGTGGAGTCCCGATATACTCAACATCTTCGTCTTGTGAGTACTGATTTCATACTTCCTTAACCCTTTCCTAAACGACAAAATTTTAGGATGATCCAATTCAAAAGCTGCTCCAGACAACAAAATTGATGATAATAAAGACATGATTTGTGTAAAATATAGCACAGAAAATATTGAGACAAAAGGAGAAACTGCTGGTTATCAGCAGTTTCTTCTTTTGTTTCACTGTTTTCCCAAGCCTGTTCTATAAGGGACGTCTTGTTTGGGAAAGTGTTGAAACCCTTTCTGAAATATAAACATTTTAGCTGTTTCAATTTGAAATCGGCTGCAGACAACAAAATGGTTGTTTTAAACAGAGGGTAATTAACAGTATAGCTTAGAAATTAATCAAAATATTCAGGCAAAAGTAGAAAATGTTTACTATCAGCATTTTCCTTGTGTCTAAATGTTTTTGCAAGCCTTTTCTAGAATACATTCAAGACATCAAATTTTGGAATCCAGAGTGCCAGTCTGAGACTTTTTTCCCCCACCAGACTTAGTATTGTATATTCTAACACATTTTCTTGTCAACATTAGAAAATGCCTCATCCAAGCTGTAGTTTTCACATTTTCAAAATATAGCCGATGATTCACTGTAACTATATTTGTACCTCGCTGTTGTAGACTATAGCAAGACAGCTGGCTGAAGGGCTGTATCCAAGCTATAGTTCCATGCTTTAAACATAGGTGATGATGTTGTCGCTTTTCAACAAAAACCTTGTAACTGCAGCTTGTTTTAAGCTGCAGTTACAAGGTTTTTTGTTGAAAAGCAGCAATTTACTGTTATATTTGTATCTCACTATTGTAGACCATAGCCAGGCAGTTAGCTGAAGTGCTGCTGCGAGGTGTCTGTGAGAGTTCCTACATTCCATACACAAAACCATCTAGTCCTACAAATAATAAAGGCAGCAGTGCTGAACTGACACCGAGAAAATACTCAAGTGATAGGTATGTAAACTTCTTTTCTTAAGATTTGGAAACATTGAAGGGAAAGCAGAAAATGCTGGTCCCAATTTTGGCACTGGTTGAGTTTAGGACATATTTACTTGGTATATAGATTGTTTCTATGAGCATGGTGGATTAGTTTGGATTTGTTTTTCTAGAAAGAGGGGAGGGTAGTCACTTTTAGACAAGTGAGATAAGAGGTACTTAAACTGGAGATCAAGCGCCTGAACTGCTAATGCCATTGAAGTATTGTTTTTGGACCTCAAATCCAGAGATTAATTTAGAATGGGTTGATGTAAATATCTTCATACAGACCTACAAATAAGAGAGTGTGAAGGCACTCTGAATATTTTAATTCAAATACAAATCCTATGTTGTTGCTACTCATTTAAATCGTCTCTACGATTCCAATCAGTACCCACAACATAGCGTTGGTTGAATGATAAGTGAAATATTGCATTTTGGAAAGTCATCACCCCCCTCTTATCTGTAGTTCTGATTATATTTGTAGGGTGTTTGTGCCATCCAATGAAAGTGAAGAAGCCTTGTTACTCTTACTTATTGCTGAAGCAGTGGTAAGTCTCGGTAGATTAGTATTTAGATTAACATTTTTTACAGTTTCTCAGATGGTTTTTTTAGTCCTTATTACAATCTATCAGCAATGATATGGAGTTTATATCTGGTTGTGGCATCAGTATATATTTCTTTTTTATTTGACTTCATCCAAATGTATTTTTTTGCAGTGAGTATTTAGAAATTCTATGCTTTTAATTGTTTCTGTTTGAATATCACTTTGAATAATGATACACAAACAATTGCTTATGACCTTGGAAGTTGCTTGATGACTTTTGTCACATAATAAGGTGAAGTTTTTAGGACTGGTTTGATTTTTTATCAAAATGTCCCACTGGTGTTATGCATGGCAACATAGTCTGTTTATCTAGGTATTTTACTTCATTATCAGGCAACAAGGGAGGCAATTCTCAACAGAACCACAGAGCATCAACAAGGGAGAAAACACACATTCCAAAATGCTTCTGCTATATATGATCTACTGGCCATTGCTCTTGTCAAGAGGGCACAGTTTCATAGGCTTGTTGAAGTAAGTGGGCTTGCTTAACCCTTTCCCAAACAAGACCTGGTTTTGACTTCCCTAATAGTAAAGGCTTTGGAAAACATTGAAACAAAAGAAGAAACTGCTGATAACCAATATTTTCAGTCCCATATTGTACACAAATCATGTCTTTATTATTATCATTTTTGTCGTCTGCAGGATCTTTTACTTTGGACCACCTGAAAATTTTGTCATTTTGCAATGGGTTAATTAAACATTTAGGTTGTTTCATGTTAAAATTTACTGCATATGACAAAGTGGGTGTTGATATAAATAGGATATTTGTATGATTTAGCACAGAAAATATTGAGACAAGAAGAGAAAAAGCTGATTACCAGCATTTTCTTCTTTTGTTTTAATGTTTTCCCAAGCTTTTCCGATTTGGGATGTCAAAACCAGGTCTTGGGTTGCAAGGGTTAATTAGATAATGGTTAGTTTAGATTCATAACAAATAAATTCATCAGATCTGTTTATATTAATGATATGAATTGTAGTCTAAAAAAAGATATTGATGTTTTAGACCGCAAAATTGTTAAAGTGACATTAGTATCCGTAGGCCCAGATCCCTTATAATCGACAGAAGTTGGCTTTTAGGGTGTTGTCGCACCGTTTATAGACTTTTTAAGACAGAATACAAGATTCATACAACAAATGACATAAATCGATAATCATGCAGCGGTGTAAAGATATGTATAATATTCAAAGTGGGCATTATCTGCCAGATAGTGTTTACGAAATGATGTGATATTGGGTTTTAGATCCGTCGTAATCTAAGCCAATACAGATCAGACAGAGCTGACATTTGGCACAGATGAAAATTAAAGGCCATATTTCATTTACGTACAGTTATTTTTACAGTAAATTATCCAGAAAATAAGTAAGTAACAGTAAATGTGTATCTTTAAATGTATCAATTTCTTTATTTTATTATAAATGCATGGAATGCCACTGGAGAAGAAAAGGAAAAAGCATGTAATTGACATAGGGGATAATCGTTTTTTTTTTCAGTGTAAGATCAATTTATATTTCATCGAGTGAACAATAAAAGCTTTATTTTCATGAGTGGCGACACCAGGAGTGAAAATGTAGCTTTTGTTGTTAACGAAATGAAATATCAATCGATCTTACTCGAAAAACAAACAATTATTCTTTTTCTTTAATGCAAAAATTAGACAAAATGCAAAGGCAGTGAGTTTATCAAAATGATAATCTACCTTTATTTCCAGATAATCCACCGAAAAGCATTAAAGAAAGTATTATATCTCTTTCAAAACATTCAAAGCTTTCTTGGTTAGAAACATCAAAAGGACATTTGTAAAATGTGTTTTGTTTCTATTTCAGTCATTTGAGCGAGCATTAAAGTTTTCATTTGAAGAATGGCATATCTGGCACCAGTTTGCTAACTCATTAATTTGTGATAGACAGGTAACAGTAGTTTCTATGTTGTCCACTCAGAAACATTAAAATGATAAGATTGTAATAAAGATTGATAAATCTGTGATAAAGATTGGTAAGATTGTAATTTTTTTGCCCCCATATTGAAAGATCGGGGGCATAATTATAATATTGTTTTACTTGTGTCCGTCTGTCTGTCCGTTTGTCTGTCTATCCGAAAACTTAACATTGGCCTTTTCTCCATAAGTATTTGACATACAAAGCTCAAATTTGGTATGTAACTTCCTTTCAATGATATCAATCTGTTCCATGCAATTTGACCTTCCTGAAGGTCATCTGTTAACCCTTATCAACCCTTTACAAGAAAACTTCACATTTTAGAAAAATGGCCAATTCGGGGCGTTGGTGTTTCACAAACACATCTTGTTCAAATAAGTATTTCTTTTGCTGAAATATAAGGCTGTCTGTCAAGTTCTAATGTTAAAAGATATGTTATAAGTGTCTTTATGTCTGATCGCAAGGTCTTGCTGATGGCCCAATTTTGTTTTTATTAGTAACTTGAATAGATAAAACATAAATTTCAAAAGCTGCTCAAATATTACTAGAAAATTATTCTCATTTTACAAGAAAGGCCAATCTATTCTTCTTTGAGAAGATTCCAATTATCAAATCAAAGAGACATAAATACAAATATAGATTGTTACACATCTATATTCATAGATACTATGTTATGTTTCAGTATGAAAGAGCGCTTCCAGTCATTAAAGAATGTAATAGATTACGGCCTAAACAAGTGATACCTGTATTACAAGCCGCCAAAATATGTTACGAACATTTACATAAGGTAATAAACCATGCTTGTTTTTGGCACATGAAAGGAATAGATTGTAAGAAATATGCCTCAATGTGATTTACAAAAAAATGAAATAAAGCAGATATACATATAAAACTTTCAGCAGAGTGATCAATTTCTATTATTTATTTTTTTCAATCATGAGAATGATTTTGGACACACTGTATTTACGAAGGATTATCCTTTTTATACACCGCCGGAGGAAGTCGTATTTTGGCGTCATCTTCTCTCTCCGTCCATCCGTCCGTCTGTCCATCTGTATGTCCATCCACTTTTCTTGTGAGCGCAACTCCTCCTAAGTTTCTGGATGGATCTTTTTGAAACTTGGTCAATGTTATTACCTCAATTGGTAGATGTGCATGAAGGAAGGATTTTATGGTTCATTGATTTTTGCCAGAGTTATCTTCCTTAAATCTTAGTCTCTGAGAGGGGCAGCATATATTGTGACCATGGTACTCTTGTTCCAATTATTATTGACATATAAAAAAAGAGAAAATAGTGAATAGCTTTCATATCATTTATGTATTCTTTTCGGTTACTCCAGAACTTTTTTGTTTAGAAAAGTGCTTATTTTAGAATAATGATATTGATGTTGACACTAATCAAAAACTCCTCTTCTCCTACTTATTTCTACACAAGTATACATTTTGATGATCCTCAAGATAAAGATTTTGCAAAACATTGTGGAAAATGAAGAAATTGCTTGTGACAAGCAATTTCTTTATACTCCACAAAGAGATTTTACCCAGTATACATAGTGTAATATTTTATTCACTTGAAACTGTTGTCTGCATTATCTTTGAATTAGTCTGAATTAGATTTGAATTAGAAACATCAAAATAATCCGCTGTAATGATTTTTCCAAAGTAAATGGATATATTTTGGAATTCTTGTTTTCCAGTATGACGAAGGGATAAAGTTTTCCCGTTTAGCACTAGACCCGGGAGATGACCACCCCATGGCCTCTAGAGCATATGTAGCCCTGGGTATTGGCTACTATCTTAAAGCCATGGAGATGAAATTGAAGGCAGATAGACAGGATTTACATAGTAAAGCATTGAAAGCATTCCAAAAGTAAGTCATCAGATGATTTGTGAGCTCTTTTCTAAAATTGTTAATGTTTCCCTAAGTGTAGAAATGATCATCGATAGTATAATTGATAGATAACCATGTTAATACTTGAATCTTCTTGGGCAATTATTTTCTTCTTTTAACAGAAAATGAATTAGCTAGGATCTGGAAAAAATAGTCTTTATGTCTTTTTAGACCAAGTTTGATCCTACTCGGCATATGCCATACTGCAGTTTGACTAGGATCCATGCTGCTTTCTCAAGATTGCTACAGGACATGGGGATGTTTCAATATGCACAGGCCAATCTGGGTTCATCTTGGTCTCAAATGTCATAAAGGCTCTTTCCAAACTTTCCAACATTTTAGTTTTCTCAGCACTTTAATGGCTAGCATAATAAAGCAAACATATTGGAGATAAGCTTTGTACAGAAATATCAGGTAATTACAGTGATTGCAGTCTGTCTCGAATATATTGACACCCATGCTATGATTCCATTTATTTTTGCCAAAGATAATGCTAGGCACCATACAATTGCTCATACTTAGACTGACCTGCTAATTGTCAATGCTAAAAAAAATTAGCATGGGCCCCTTAATACCTACCTGAACATTATATTTCAGAGCTCATGTATTAGACCCGAGTGACTACCTCTCCTTGTTTCATCTAGCCCTTCAGTTAGCCATTCTTAGACAGGTAAGACACAGCTTTAAAGGGAATCAATTGGGAACAAAAAATTACATAAGCTACTAAAATATTTTCATTGAAATTATTTGGAAGTTTCTTTTTTAGAGTTGTTTAAACCTTGAATTATCCAAATTTCTATAATGTTACTTTTATGATACAATATGCATTTCAAAATATAGATTACAGTTTTCATACTGTATTTTAGTCTTGAAGTATGTCTTTAATTTCTTTTACAAATAGCCTAAAATATGTTCTGTTTGTAGCCAGTATTTATATTTGGCAGAAATACCTTTTCCATTGCCCCTTGCTGATACCAAGATAACTTTCAGATAGAGGATGCTGTGAAGAACACAAAGCTGGCTCTCAAGTACTACAGTGATCATATCCACTCATATAGTCAGTGTTATTGCAAAACCTTGTAACTCCAGCTTGATTAAAGCTGGAGTTACGAGGTTTTTCAATAACACTGAAAATATTCTCTTGCCCCTTGCTGATACAAAAAATACTTTTAGATAGAGGATGCTGTGAAATACACAAAACTGGCTCTCAAGTACTACAGTGATCATATCCACTCATATAGTCAGTGTTATTGCACAACCTTGTAACTCCAGCTTGATTAAAGCTGGAGTTACGAGGTTTTGCAATAACATGACAATATTGTGTTAGCACTTACTTTTAGATAGAGGATGCTGTGAAGAACACAAAGCTGGCTCTCAAGTACTACAGTGATCATATCCACTCATATAGTCAGTGTTATTGCACAACCTTGTAACTCCAGCTTGATTAAAGCTGGGGTTACGAGGTTTTGCAATAACATGACAATATTCTGTTAGCCGTTACTGATTCCCCGGTTATTTTAGATAGAGATGCTGTGAAGTACACAAAGCTGGCGCTCAAGTACTACAGTGATCATATCCACTCATATAGTCAGTATTGTTGCACAACCTTGTAACCCCAGCTTGATTAAAGCTGGAGTTACGAGGTTTTGCAATAACATGACAATATTGTGTTAGCACTTACTTTTAGATAGAGGATGCTGTGAAGAACACAAAGCTGGCTCTCAAGTACTACAGTGATCATATCCACTCATATAGTCAGTGTTATTGCACAATCTTGTAACCCCAGCTTGATTAAAGCTGGAGTTACGAGGTTTTGCAATAACACTGAAAATATTCTCTTGCCCCTTGCTGATACAAAAAATACTTTTAGATAGAGGATGCTGTGAAATACACAAAACTGGCTCTCAAGTACTACAGTGATCATATCCACTCATATAGTCAGTGTTATTGCACAACCTTGTAACTCCAGCTTGATTAAAGCTGGAGTTACGAGGTTTTGCAATAACATGACAATATTGTGTTAGCACTTACTTTTAGATAGAGGATGCTGTGAAGAACACAAAGCTGGCTCTCAAGTACTACAGTGATCATATCCACTCATATAGTCAGTGTTATTGCACAACCTTGTAACCCCAGCTTGATTAAAGCTGGAGTTACGAGGTTTTGCAATAACATGACAATATTGTGTTAGCACTTACTTTTAGATAGAGGATGCTGTGAAGAACACAAAGCTGGCTCTCAAGTACTACAGTGATCATATCCACTCATATAGTCAGTGTTATTGCACAATCTTGTAACTCCAGCTTGATTAAAGGTTTTGCAATAACATGACAATATTCTGTTGCCTCTTGCTGATACAAAAAATACTTTTAGATAGAGGATGCTGTGAAATACACAAAGCTGGCTCTCAAGTACTACAGTGATCATATCCACTCATTACATCTACTGGTGCTCCTGCTCATGGCACAGAAACAATATCATGATGCCATGGACCTGATTAATGCTGTGATATCGCAATAGCATTTAAAGAAAGGCGTTAAATCCAAATCAATCAATCAATCTTGCTGAATCTATATAGTCAGTGTTATTGCAAAACCTTGTAACTCCAGCTTGATTAAAGCTGGAGTTACGAGGTTTTGCAATAACACTGACAATATTCTGTTGCCTCTTGCTGATACAAAAAATACTTTTAGATAGAGGATGCTGTGAAGTACACAAAGCTGGCTCTCAAGTACTACAGTGATCATATCCACTCATATAGTCAGTGTTATTGCACAACCTTGTAACTCCAGCTTGATTAAAGCTGGGGTTACGAGGTTTTGCAATAACATGACAATATTCTGTTAGCCGTTACTGATTCCCCGGTTATTTTAGATAGAGATGCTGTGAAGTACACAAAACTGGCTCTCAAGTACTACAGTCATCATATCCACTCATATAGTCAGTGTTATTGCAAAACATTGTAATTCCAGCTTGATTAAAGCTGGAGTTACGAGGTTTTGCAATAACATGACAATATTCTGTTGCCTCTTGCTATTACAAAAATACTTTTAGATAGAGGATGTTGTAAAGTACACGAAGCTTGCTCTCAAGTACTACAGTGATCATATCCACTCATATAGTCAGTGTTATTGCACAACCTTTTAACTCCAGCTTGATTAAAGCTGGAGTTACGAGGTTTTGCAATAACACTGACAATATTCTGTTGCCTCTTGCTGATACAAAAAATACTTTTAGATAGAGGATGCAGTGAAGTACACAAAGCTGGCTCTCAAGTACTACAGTGATCATATCCACTCATATAGTCAGTGTTATTGCAAAACCTTGTAACTCCTGCTTGATTAAAGCTGGAGTTACGAGGTTATGCAATAACATGACAATATTCTGTTAGCACTTACTGATTCTGGGTAATTTTCAGATAGAGGATATTGTAAAGTACACAAAACTGGCTCTCAAGTACTACAGTGATCATATCCACTCATATAGTCAGTGTTATTGCACAACCTTGTAACTCCAGCTTGATTAAAGCTGGCATTACGAGGTTTAGCAATAACATGACAATATTCTGTTAGCACTTACTGATTCTGGGTAATTTTCAGATAGAGGATGTTGTAAAGTACACAAAACTGGCTCTCAAGTACTACAGTGATCATATCCACTCATATAGTCAGTGTTATTGCACAATCTTGTAACTCCAGCTTGATTAAAGCTGGAGTTACGAGGTTTTGCAATAACACTGACAATATTCTGTTGCCTCTTGCTGATACAAAAAATACTTTTAGATAGAGGATGCTGTGAAGTACACAAAACTGGCTCTCAAGTACTACAGTGATCATATCCACCCATATAGTCAGTGTTATTGCACAACCTTGTAACTCCAGCTTGATTAAAGCTGGAGTTACGAGGTTTTGCAATAACATGACAATATTGTGTTAGCACTTACTTTTAGATAGAGGATGCTGTGAAGAACACAAAGCTGGCTCTCAAGTACTACAGTGATCATATCCACTCATATAGTCAGTGTTATTGCACAACCTTGTAACCCCAGCTTGATTAAAGCTGGAGTTACGAGGTTTTGCAATAACATGACAATATTGTGTTAGCACTTACTTTTAGATAGAGGATGCTGTGAAGAACACAAAGCTGGCTCTCAAGTACTACAGTGATCATATCCACTCATATAGTCAGTGTTATTGCACAACCTTGTAACCCCAGCTTGATTAAAGCTGGAGTTACGAGGTTTTGCAATAACATGACAATATTGTGTTAGCACTTACTTTTAGATAGAGGATGCTGTGAAGAACACAAAGCTGGCTCTCAAGTACTACAGTGATCATATCCACTCATATAGTCAGTGTTATTGCACAACCTTGTAACCCCAGCTTGATTAAAGCTGGAGTTACGAGGTTTTGCAATAACATGACAATATTGTGTTAGCACTTACTTTTAGATAGAGGATGCTGTGAAGAACACAAAGCTGGCTCTCAAGTACTACAGTGATCATATCCACTCATATAGTCAGTGTTATTGCACAACCTTGTAACTCCAGCTTGATTAAAGCTGGAGTTACGAGGTTTTGCAATAACACTGACAATATTCTGTTGCCTCTTGCTGATACCAAAAATACTTTTAGATAGAGGATGCTGTGAAATACACAAAGCTGGCTCTCAAGTACTACAGTGATCATATCCACTCATTACATCTACTGGTGCTCCTTCTCACTGCACAGAAACAATATCATGACGCCATGGACCTGATTAATGCTGTGATATTGCCATTGCAGTTAAAGAAAGGCGTTAAATCCAAATCAATCAATCAATCTTGCTGAATCCATATAGTCAGTGTTATTGCAAAACCTTGTAACTCCAGCTTGATTAAAGCTGGAGTTACAAGGTTTTGCAATAACATGACAATATTCTGTTAGCACTTACTGATTCCCCGGTTATTTCAGATAGAGGATGCTGTGAAATACACAAAGCTGGCTCTCAAGTACTACAGTGATCATATCCACTCATTACATCTACTGGTGCTCCTGCTCACTGCACAGAAACAATATCATGATGCCATGGACCTGATTAATGCTGCACTCGAGGAATATCCCGACAATATCAGGTGAGAAAGACTGCAGATTGGGGGAATATTAGCTATTCTAGCTGATCAAAAAGGTTACTGCAAGACACTGAGTCAATTGAGCACTTTTTATGCCCGGTATCCAAAGATTATGGGGCATATTGTTTTATCGTTGTATGTCCATCCATCTGTCTTTCAGTCCAAAACTTAACATGAAAACTTAATGGCCATTTTGGGGGTAATTGTGTTTCAATTGATTCTTCTTTTTCTTTTTACAGTAAATCTTATGAAAGCCTTTCCGAAATAATGTCGCTTTTTGATGTCCTGTAGAGTAAGGGTTGGAAAAACAATGAGACAAAAGAAGAAAATGCTGACAATCAGTATTTTCGCATTTTGCCTTGATATTTTCTGTGCTATATTGCCAGAAGTTTTGTCACAGGATTTACATTTTTCTACGAAATTTATTTCAGTTTATTGTTGACAAAATCCAAGATAGAGGAAGTGATATCAGGGCCTGAGGTTGCTCTTAACACATGTAAAAATATGATGAAGACGTGGAAAGAAATCCATGAAATAAACCTGGAAGAGTGAGTACTTAATGTTTGTTTAATTGTAGATTAACCCATTCCCAACACAAGACTTGATGTCCCTAATAGAAAATGATTGAGAAAACATTTAGGCAAAAGAAAGAAATACTGGTAACCAGCATTTCCTCCTTTTGCCTAAATATTTTCTAAGCTATTAAGTACACAAATAACATATGCATAAACTTTCATTTTGTTATTTGCAACATATTTATGCCCCCTTTCGAAGAAAATGGGGGTATATTGTTTTGCAAGTGTCGGTCGGTCGGTCGGTCGGTCGGTCGGTCGGTCCGTATGTCGGTCGGTCTGTCCGTAGACCAAACCTTGTCTGGAGCATAACTCGAAAAGTATTAAAGGTAGAGTCATGAAACTTCATAGGTGGATAGATCTCATTATGGAGAGGTGCAGTGCACAAGAACTGTAACTCTGCCGATCAAATTTTTTGAGTTATTGCCCTTTGTTGATTTTATAACTTGATTCTTGTCCGGAGCATAACTCAAAAAGTATGTAAGGTACAATCATGAAACTTTACAGGTGGATAGATCTCATTATGGAGAGGTGCAGTGCACAAGAACCGTAACTCTGCTGATCAAATTTTTTGAGTTATTGCCCTTTGTTGATTTTATAACTTGATTCTTGTCCGGAGCATAACTCAAAAACTATGTTAGGTAGAATCATGAAACTTTACAGGTGGATAGATCTCATTATGGAGAGGTGCAGTGCACAAGAACCGTAACTCTGCTGATCATATTTTTGGGGTTATTGCCCTTTGTTGATTTTCAAAGTTGATTATTGTCCAGTGCATAACTCAAAAAGTATGTAAGGTAGAATCATGAAACTTTACAGGTGGATAGATTTCATTATGGAGAGGTGCAGTGCACAAGAACCGTAACTCTGCCGATCAACTTTTGTGAGTTATTGCCCTTTGTTGATTTTATAACTTGATTCTTGTCCGGAGCACAACTCAAAAAATATGTAAGGTAGAATCATGAAACTTTACAGGTGAATAGATTTCATTATGGAGAGGTGCAGTGCACAAGAACCGTAACTCTGCCAATCAAATTCTTGGAGTTATTGCCCTTTGTTGATTTTTACACTTAATTCTTAACCTTGCCTATATCTCGTGTCCTTTTACACATACAGCCTTGATATCTCACACATAGATACCTCCTATCAACATCGTTCACATTTAACCATGACCTTGGACCTTGTGACCTTGACCTTGGAGTTTGACCTACTTTAAAAAAAATTAAACCTGGCATATATCTCATGACCTTTTACAAATACAGCCTTGATATTTCACACATGGACACATCTTACCAAGACCTTTCACAATTGACCATGACCTTGGACTTTGTGACCTTGACCTTGGAGTTTGACTTACTTTTAAAAAAACTTTAACCTGGCCGATATATCATGTCCATTTACACATACAGCCTTGATATTTGACACATGGAAACCTCTGACTTAGACCTATCACATACGACTATGACCTTGGACCATGTGGCCTTGACCTTGGAGTTTGACCTACTTTTAAAAAAAATAAACTGGGCCTATATCTTATGTGCTATTACACATACAGCCTTTGTATTTCACACATGGACACATCTTGCCAAGACCTTTCACATTTGACCATGACCTTGGACCTTGACCTTGGTGTTTGACCTACTTTTCTAATACATTAACCTGGCCTATACTTCATGTCATTTTACATATACAGCCTTGACATTTCACACATGGTCACTTCCAACCAAGATATTTCACTTTGACCATGACCTTGGACCTTGACCTTGGAGTTTGACCTACTTTTAGAAATATCTAACCTAGCTTTTATCTTATGTCCTATTACACCTACAGCCTTGATATTTCACACATAGACACCTCCTACCAAGACCTTTCACATTTGACCATGAACTTGAATATTGCAACCTTGACCTTGGAGTTTAACCTACTTTTAAAAAGACTGAAACCAGGCATATATATCATGTCCTTTTACACCTACAGCCTTGATATTTCACACATGGACACCTCCAACCAAGACCTTTCACATTTGACCTTGACCTTGACCTTGGCATTTGGCCTACTTTTAAAAACTTTAACCTGGCCTATGTTTCATTTTACTTTTACATATACAGCTTTAATATTTCACACATAGACACCTCCTACCAAGACCTTTCATATTTGACCATGACCTTGGACCTTGTTAACTTGACCTTGGACTTTGACCTACATCAAATGTGGGCCCTTGAGGGGGCATATATGTTTTACAAACATCTCTTGTTCAAATTGAAACAGTCCAAATTTTGCTGTTTTGAAAGGGGTTGATTTGTTTACA